>PVNU02000773.1:915000-2115000 GCA_003013855.2 Liriodendron chinense | reverse complement strand
CGCCTCAGTAAACTGTGCATTCGGTGGATAGAACACGTGTCACCATCCAAGCCGTGGATCTGTTGCAAGGAAGCGTGTCTGTACACAAAGATGTGCCGTTATCAAAACCCTTGATCTGGTGGGCCACCACTTGAATAGACCGTAGATGGATAAGACATTATGGTCTTTTACACAACTCCATGTGTACCGTGCTAGATCAAGGGATGCCTACAAGTTTAATGATCGGAAGTCACATGCGCCCACAATACTGGAAATGCTCCGTATAGCTTAATGCATGTCATAAATGAAAAATATTTGATACTTGCACATACACTACTAAAACTAAACCGTTGACATTGTAAGACACGCTCAGTTTGGACACACCAACGATCGAAATTAGACTTACGGGACTGTTGTCCCTAGGTTCTAGACAACGGTCAAGATCAGTTAATCTCCACTGTTAACTCTGATCTCCTGGGATGAACTGGTTGCATCTAGACTAGATGTCCTCCGATCCATAGCATAAGGAAGAAAGCTAAGGCGAGTAGTCGGGATTTAGCCGTTAGTCCTCTAATACTTAAGTTAGGCCAGAGAGTTGGAAATGTAGAAGCAGAGTGTTTGGGAGAGAATGTGCGTACCTGAGATTGTAAGAGGGTATCTTATTTATAGGGTAATCGAAGTGGTTACAGAGGGTTATCAGCATGAGAGTTACGTCCGTAATGTTCAGCGAGATTCTTGGTGATGTAGGTCATGTTCATAACTATTAGTAACGTGTTCGGTTTATTCGAGCTCGTCCATAGATTGTTGTGCGTCTTTATAGAGGTCGTGAGCCAGATTGACCTAGGGGCGGAGCTCGTTGGCTGAAATCTCTGACTTGAGAAATATTTTGAATTGAAGTCGTTGGCTGTAGTTGAGACATAAAGGCCTGGTAATCCAAAGTTTGACGACCAAGCAGCTCGATCACCGCGTTTAATAGAACAACTCAATTGAGTTGTTTTATATATTTAAAATGACCTTTATAAACGCTGAAATGTGGTACTCAATAGTCATCATTCTCAGCTCCCTTTCCTATTAAGGTCGGCCACCTAACATCTGAGGTAAGCACTTTCCTAGCCGAATAAACTTTCGTGAGCTCGAGGACTTATACTTGGCCAAACTTGGAATATCCCCACGTGAGGGACTACTTGTTATTTTTGTTAAACTCAGATAGTTGCTTACTTTCCATTTTAACCATTCATTTGGCGGCCCAGTTAGTATATCTGGTAACTGATGTCAGCAGTTGTGACCCATCTACACGAAACTTGATTAGCCCAGTTTAATTTGAGTTATATGCGAACACTTTGTAAGCGCACGCATATGGAGCATTACACTCTTCCAGATAAGTTTTATTCGAAACAAATGACACGCTTCTGACCACCGATCGAGAAACCTCAGATTGGAAGTTGATGAGGCATTTTCGGGTCCTGATTTGCCTTGTCCGTACGAGCTATGTCCATGGTTCAATGATCCATATCGTTGACTTCATGGGCCCGACTATTCAGATGATGAACAAATCAGGAGTCTGTACACAATAATCATTCAAACTCCATAACTATCTGATTGATTAACCATTTTGGACAACCAGGAAGAACTCAAGAGTTTGGATCGATTGACACATGGGTCGTAAACATGCACCCTGCTCATCATACGGCACACATAACTCAAATCAAATTTTATTAACTTGGACCGTCCATCAGATGGCCGCCAATCATCTATCTAAGACACCAATCCAGAAGAAATATGGGTTTATACCCCACTCAATAAAAAAGCGACACGCAATTAGACAAAAAGATTATACACTGAAACACTCATGTATTATAGCCTTTATTAGGAAACAAATGAAGGGGATCGAAAAGATTATACACCGAAAAAATAATATATGCTAGCGAAGAAAGATTAAAAAACGAAAAGAAAGGAATAATTTCTTGCGAGAATATCTGTAGCTGAGATCTCGGCATCTATTTACGCAGAAGAGCAAACAGCGAGAGTAGGAGAGACGAGCAGAGCACGGCACCGGGAACCGGCAAGGCGAGACCCGATCCGGTGTCCATCGATGGTGATGGCGCCGGTGCGCTGTCCTGCGCGGTGGCAGCGACAGCGCAGAAGACGAAGAAGACGAATACCGCAGCGACTGAGAGACTAACGTGCGCCATAGGTGCAGTAGTAGAAGAAGAAAGTTGCTTGAGAAGGAAGGAAAAGAGGTCAAAGAACTCCGAGAGATGGATGCTCTCTGCTTTCCTGAGAAACAAGGGAATCCAGGAAAGGTGAATTTATAGCTGCTTTGCCTCTACGTGTGGGGCCCATGAGAAACATGAACAGCTGGCGGGGATGCCACGTGGACTGACCAGCTGTGCTATAACGGTCGACAGGCCAGCTTCATTTTTCTTCTTTTGGACGCGGGTCGGTGCACGCAGATTGCATGTTGCTATCGTGATTGGCCACCTACCAGGGCGGTGTGTGTACTTCATGCTTACCTAACAACTTCCAAATTTGCTTTGTATGAGCTCTATTTCTTATTCGTGGTTCAATCAAACCCTACCCCGCGGGTTACGGATTACCACACGGATGTGGTAAGCAGGGCCAAGACTCAATACGGCACGGATTCAATCAGGCCATCGGGTCTTGTCTGTGGGGCCCACCTCTATGGATGTGTTGTATATGCATGCGATCTATCCATTTTTCGTGCTCATTTTCAGGCATAGGCCTAAAAATGAAGCAAATCTAAGTCTCAAGTAGACCATAATGAAATTGTCACAATTAACCATTAAAAACTTTTTCCTAGGCTTCAAATTCTTTTTGATTAGGTTGATATTTGTGTTTTCCTTCATCCGTAAACATTATAGTGGACATTATCAACAGGTTAGATGACAAATAAATATTTTAGTGGACCCTAAGAAGTTTTTAATGATCGTTATTTTCTGTGTTGTGATCCACGGATCTCATTCATTTTGAGGGTCGTGCCCTAAAATGAGGAGACGACGGATGAACCGCGTGGATATTCAACCTACACACCGAGTTAGACCGCTGAAAAATGCCTGACGGAACTCCGTCAGGTCCCTCCTTGACTGGATACGCGCCCGCAATCCGCGTCCGTAGCGTGCACAGACCGAGGAGAAATGAAGAAAAAGAAAGAAGCTTCCTTTTCTTGTTTGTTCGCCCGTTGGAACGGGCGCGGATTGGGGTAGGTGGATCCCTAACGGTGGGCCCACTGTGGTGTATGTTACTTAAATCCATACCGTCCATCCATTTTGAAAACTCATTTTTATGGCATGATTCCAAAGTTGAAGTAGATACATCCGTTTTGAAAACTCATCCCTAAGGCATGATTTCTAAAATGAAGCAGATCCGAATAATAAGTTAACCATACCATAGGAAATAATAGTGCTTGAATACTCACAATTAAAAACTTTCTGGGCCCCACCGGAATGTTTATTTTGCATCCAACCCGTTGATAAGGTCACAAAGATCTGGATGAAGAGACCACACAAATATCAGGTTGATCCAAAACTTTCGTGGCCATGATAAGCTTTTATTGGTCGATTACCACTGATTCCTGTATTAGGGTCCACCTGATATTTGTATCTACTTCATTTTTGGTATCATGCTTTGAAACTGGATGGACAGTGTCAGTGTGGATACATAAAAAAAAAAAAAAAATACAGGGCCCCACGGTCAGGTATCTCATCCACCTCGATCCAGCGAAGCCGCGTCCCGTTGGAACAGAGATGGTCAGACCACGCCGCATCATCACGCCAGCTGTCCACGTTTTTCGTGGCCCCACACTGCGACAAGGGAGCTATAAATGCGCCTTCTCCGGATTCCCAGCTTTCTCAGAAAATCAGAGGCTCTCAGATATCCCAGATATCTTATCCTTCCTTCACTAGCAACGTTCTTCTTCTTTTTTCCCCTATCCTTCACCCATGGCGCACGTTAGTCTCTCAGCCGCGGCGGTTTTCCTCTTCTTCGCCTTCTCTGCTGCCGCTGCCACCGCGCAGGATAGCGCAATGGCACCATCGCCGTCGATGGACCCTGGATCGGGGCTCGCCTTGCCGGTTTCCGGTGCCGTGCTCTGCTCGTCTCTCCTACTCTCTCTCCTTGCTCTTCTGCCTAAATAGATGCCGACATCTCAGCTGCGGATACTCGAGAAATCATTCTTTTTTTTCATTTTTTTTTTAATATTTCTTCGCTAGTATATATGATTTTTTCGGTGTATAATCTTTTCGAATGAAGGCTTATAATATACGAGTGTTTCAGTGTATTATCTTTTTGTCTAATTGTGGGTCGTTTTTTTCATGGCTACGATGAGGTGTTTTTCGGTCAGACATTGATATTTACGTTCGATTTGAACGCAGATTGCGTTCTAACCCCGCCCGTCTCCAGCGGACGCGTATTGCGTCCTGCCCCACCCGGACGCATTACCGTCCGGGCAGACCTGTGGAGGGGTCCACCGTGATGTATCCGTCTATCCACTCTGTCCATCCATTTTATAAGATCATTCTAGTATTTGGGCCCTAAAACAAGACAGATCCAATGCTCAAGTGGGCCACACCAAATAGTAGCTGGTGACGGATCACTAAAATGATTTGGTTGAAAATTGTTGTGGCCCACTTGGATCTTCTTCTTTTTTTAGCGGCATACCTTAAAATGATTTTATAAAATGGATGGACGGAGTAGATAAAAGGATACATCACGGTGGGCCCCTCCGCAGGTCTGCCCGGACTGTAATACGTCCTGGCGGGGGCAGGACGCAATCCGCGTCGGATAGAAGAACCTGATGGATGGTGTGGATCTTAGATTTGGTTGAAAATTGTTATGGTCCACCTGTGTTGTGTACGTGGTTGATTTTTACCAATGGTAAAACATTTGGATGGAGTGGATCACCTGATGGATGGTGTATTATCTTAGATTTGGTTGAAATTGATGTGGCCCACCTGGGTACCTTTGAGCACATGGTCAGCAATGCATGATAGCCCCACTTAGGCAAAGGGAAGGTTGGTTACATGTAATTTAATTTATTTGAACGTTAATGGAATGCCAGATGTTAGCACGCTCTGTAGTCCATAAATTTAGGCCGTCCGAATGCTGGACCGTAGGTTTCGTGGTCTATAGGACCATAAACTAAGAACAGTAGTACCTACGGTCTGGTAGGGATAGTTGCTTGGAAAGTTTTCAACCATAGGATCATCTAAAATTGGTTTCAAAACATGGATCCATATTGTATCCCCCCAGTATCAGGATGCATGGGAGAACACCACGCTATTATCTGTGAGCGATTGACGACTTTACCCCTATCCCACAGGCAACGAGGGGCCTACTGTAGCTGAGTCGGATTCGGTGGCGACCCCTCCGAAAAAGCTCTTTAAGGTCGGTATGTGTTTTGTCCATGCCAACCATTTTCCCCACCCACTTGGTTGTTTGTTTTTCAACTTTTCTGTGTAAGTGTGATGTTACCGTAAATTTGTGGGGCCACTATGATGTCCATGACATATCCATGCCGTCCATTTATTGTAATAGAACATATTAGGGCATGAGCCAAAAAATGAGGCAAATCTGAGGCTCAACTAGCCCACGCCATAGGAAATTGTGGTCGTGAAAGGTTTTAACAATAGACATTCAACCCACTCTTTTGCATCATGTGGTCCACTTGAGCTTTGGATCTAACTCAATGTTGGGGTCATACCATAACATCAGCCCGCAAACTGGATGGACGGCATGGATAAGCCGCATATATCATAGTGGCCCCCACATAAAATTTGCACATTTCTGGATTTTAGTGTAAAAAAGCAAGTCATTACCATCGACGTAGAAAAGAGTACGGGTAGTTAATCATTACTCATTTGCAAGTTTTCACTAATGGGCTTTTGGATGGGAGTAAATGGAGTTAAACTAGGAGCAAAGGAAGGTAAATGGTATTTGTGGTGTGTTTGAATGGAAGGAAATGGGAGTAAATGTGCATGTAAATGAAATCCTCTTTGAGATACACATGTAAACAAAAGTATCACTATGTACATGAAATGGGGTGAAATGACTTTTTAGCTCCCTTGGAGAGTCGCCCGTTCAAAGAAAAGTGCCACTATGCACATGTCCGCCATACACATTGTTGTAGGGGAAATATGACCTGACCTCAAGACAGTCTCGAGCTGACCTGTTCAACTACTGACTGACCTAAAGACAGGTCGGTACTACCCGACCTGATGTAGAAGACGTTCCCAGACGCACGCGTAAGACCGACCTCAGCCGTATTACCAGCTGGCTCTCCCAATGACGGTTCCATTATTTTAAGCTTGCGCTTGAATAATAGGAGAAGAGTCCGGAGAATCGTTAATCGACGCACTAATGTCTCCAGGGATTGCAGAACAACCCAAAAATCTCGGAGATCCAAGATTTCCTCTATGAGAATCTCGTTTCCTTATAGAGGCATAACTCCAAAACGTAAGCCTATAAAAGGGAACTGCTCCGAATGGATAAGGTACGAAAAAATCTCCAACCCAATAAAACAAAACAGGAAATCCCTCCTCGATCTTAAAAGTTTGAACTAACTTAAGCATCGGAGGGCTAACGGCCGATCCATGGCCCCTCCTTTAGCCATTGTTTTATTCTGACAGGATCCAGGGGAAGGTTTCAACCTCGGCTCGTCTGTTGGCCAATTTTCAGCATCAACAGATTGGTGCCGTCTGTGGGAATATATGACAAAGTTGTGTTCTCACCCAAACGCTCAAGACACTTCGACAATCTTGACATGGCAGGAAAAAGGAAGTATAAAGGGAAGGCTCCCGCAATCGCCGGACCTTCGGAGGTCCCACATTCCAACGACGAAGGATCTATTCCCGAGACTCCTACCATCCAGATCGGTGGGAACCCCTCTCGCTTCATTCAGCAAAGCGAACAACAGAGATCTCGTAATGGAGGGATCAGATTGTCCGTCCTCGAAGAACAAGTAGGAGGTGTCGCCGAAAGGTTGGGAGGCGTTGACGAACGATTCGGGTATGTCGACCGAAGGCTAGACGAAATCAAAGCCCTTTTAACCAGTCTGGTTCACCCGAATCCGGAGGGCAGGAATTGTGACGAGCCTCAACAGTCTCATCCCCAGCCTCAACAATCCCAACGCTCTCATCAAACTCAACCGCTATAGCGTTCACAGCAACCAGCTTCGGTTGAGGAACGCGAAGTCGCCAGCCGAGCGGCCAGAACGAAGTCCCGGTCGGCGACGGACTTGCCCGCGAACGACCTACGCCATAAGCTCGAACAAAGAAGGCCGGCTCGTCTGGGGCAAGAGCGAGCTAACCACGATAGCATAGACCGAGTAGAAGACAACATAAACCCACTAGAAGCCGAGCTGAAAGAACTCCGTGAGCAGGTGGTTGATATCCAGAAAGCGCAGCGGGCCCGGGCACTTATTGCAGTGGATGCATTAGTTGATTCTTCTGAATCACCATTCACTGAAGAAATCCGCGAAGAGCCACTCCCTAGAGGATTTAAAATCCCTCAGTTGAAACAATATTCTGGGATAGGAGATCTGGTGGAACATTTGGAAAATTTCAAAGTCCGAATGGAACTCCTCGGAGCTAGTGGGCACATAATGTGCAAAGCTTTCCCATTATCACTGACAAGCTCGGCATGGACATGGTTTCGCAACCTAAAGCCTAGGTCGATCAGCTCGTTCTCTCAATTGAGCAGAGCCTTTGCTACTCAATTCATCGGAAGTACCGACCCGAGGAAACATTCAACTCACCACGCTACAGTCAAGCAAAAAGAAGATGAGTCGTTGAAAGACTACCTTGCGCGTTTTAATGCTGAAGCCGTGCAAGTAGAAAATCTTTCACAAAATGTATTGCTCCACACCATGATTGGAGGGCTGCGCGATCGAAAATTCATTTGGTCCGTCGGGGAAGAGCCACCCTAGTCGGTGGCACGGCAAAACACATCAACGCAGAGGAATTGGTCAATGCACACAGAATGTCCTTCAAAAGCAGAGATCGCCAAGAAGGAGGCAACTCGAAAAAGCAAAGACCCGATCGCAGGTCACCAGGTCGGAACACCTCTACCCGAGGAATCAAAACTTCAACACCACGGTTCGAGAAATATACGCCCCTCAACAAAACCATCGAACAAGTGTACTTGGCAGAAAAAGGCAAGCACACGTTCGAACAACTTGCGAAGATAAAGACCGACCCTAACAGAAGGTCGAAATTGAGGTACTGCCTATATAACAAAGACCATGGTCACAACACTGTGGACTGTTTCGACCTGAAACGACAGATAGAGATCCTTATTTAGCAGGGATTCTTAAAAGACTACATTGCCTAGCGTCAGGAGGACCGGAGGGCTGTAGATCAGACTGAGGAACAAAACGACAACAATCTTGTGGAAGAAATTCACGTGATTTTTGGCGGGCCATCCACCGGAGATTCCGGTAATTCCCGTAAAAACTATGTACGACAAGGAAGGACGTCGGAACCGGGGGCCCCCATATACATCACCAGTTGACCTTCGAAGGTTGCCAAATTTACCTCACGTGCAATAACTTTCACCGAGGAAGACGCCCGAGGAGTCCTACATCCACATGACGACTCCATGGTCGTTTCGATGATAGTTGCTAACAAGAAACTCCATAGGATGATGGTCGATACAGGGAGCTCGGCAGACATCTTATACATCGCGGCCTTTGACAAGATGAAGATTGACCGATCCAGGTTAAGGCCGGTTAAGACCGCTCTGACCGAGTTTACAGGAGATAACATTATGCCAGAAGGCGAGATAACTCTTCCAGTCACAGCAGGGGAAGAACCCAATCAGAAAATGATCATGGTCGATTTCCTTGTCGTAGACACCCCTTCCGCCTATAATGCCATCATCGGCCGACTCACCCTACGAGCTCTCAAGTCTGCTGTCCCCATCTACCACTTGGCAATGAAGTTCGAAACCGACGACGGGGTCGGCGTGGTCAAAGAAGACCAACAAGAAGCTCGTCGTTGCTACAAGCTCACTCTACGAGGAAAAAGTAAGAATTTAATTTCAGCTGTCTCTCACACAACACTCCTGGATCCAAGAGAGGAAACGAGGGAGCACGGGTCACCCGCCGAAGAACTGGTCGAAGTTCCACTATCGGATTTCGACCCGACCTGAGTTATGAAGATCGGGTCTCAGTTGAAGAGTCATGCGCAAGAAGGACTAACCACATTTCTAAAAGAACAAGCAGATGTATTCGCATGGTCCCATGAAGATATGCTCGGAATTTGTTCGGAGGTGATGGTTCATCGGCTAAACGTCGATCCGACCTTCAAACCAGTCTGTCAAAAAAGGCGTTCTTTTAACGCATAAAGATATATAGTGATCAAAGAAGAAGTGTAGAAACTGCGCAAAGCAGGATTTATCCAAGAAATACGTTATCCAGATTGGCTGGCTAACGTTGTCTTAGTAAAAAAAGCCAACGGGAAATGGAGAGTTTGTGTGGACTACACCGACCTGAACAAAGCATGTCCAAAAGACAGCTTCCCGCTGCCCAGGATAGATCAGCTCATTGACGCAACCTCAGGTCACGAGCTCCTCAGCTTTATGGACGCCTACTCCGGATATAACCAAATACAGATGCACGCTCCCGACAGGCAAAATATCGTGTTTGTCATGAATCAAGGCCTCTATTGCTACAAGGTAATGCCCTTCGGACTCAAAAACGCAGGAGCAACGTATCAGCGGCTAGTCAACAAGATATTCGCGGATCAGCTTGGTAAGCCTATGGAAGTATACGTAGACGACGTGCTCGTTAAGAGCAAACGATCAGGGAACCACATCGACGACCTCCGTACGACATTCGACAGATTGAGGAGGTATCGAATGAAACTTAACCCCGGCAAATGCACTTTTGGCGTAAGCTCTGAAAAATTCCTCGAGTTCGTGGTGAATCAACGAGGAATCGAGGCCAATCCAAAAAAAATCCAGGCTCTCATTGACATGAACTCACCCAGCACTGTGAAGGAGATCCAATGTCTTACGGGAAGAATCGCGGCTCTCAATAGGTTCGTCTCAAGAGCTACAGATTGATGTCTCCCTTTTTTCAGACAACTCCGTAAATGCAAGGAAATAACCTGAACCTCAAAATGCGAACAAGCTCTCGTTGAGCTGAAAGCCTATCTTGTCTCTCCACCTCTGTTATCGAAACCAATGCACGGGGAAGAACTGCTTCTGTACCTAACGGTGTCACCAGCGGCAGTCAGCTCAGTTCTGATTCGGGATGACGAGGGGACACAAAGACCCGTTTACTACGTCAGCAAAGCCCTGCTTGACATAGAGACGCGATACCCTAACATTGAGAAGCTGGCCTTGGCATTAATCATTTCAACCAGATGACTGAGGCCATATTTCCAGACGCACCCGATAGCTGTATTGACCGATCAGCCGCTACGGCAAGTACTGCAAAAACTGGAGACATCGGGTCGGCTTGTCAAATGGGCCGTTGAGCTTGGCGAATTTGACATACAGAATCGGCCTCGCATGTCAATCAAGAGCCAAGTCGTAGCCGATTTCATTGTCGAGTTAATCGAGCCCTTTGTAGATCAAAGCGATCACGAGCTGAACTTGCATCCAGAAAAAGAACGATCGGAGGACCCTTCAGAAAACAATCACACTATGTCCACCTGGTCGCTGTTCATCGATGGATCTTCCAATTCGTAAGGCTGCGGAGCGGGCCTCATCTTAACCTCACCAGACAGAGTGAAAGTTCAGATGCGCTTCAATTTGAGTTCCGAGCCTCTAATAACGAAGCTGAATACAAGGCCCTCCTAGCTAGCCTTCGTCTTGCCTCAGAGATGGGAGTTCGAGCCTTGAAGGTGCACAGCGATTCACAGTTGGTGGTCGGACAGGCAACTGCGAAGTATCAGGCAAAGGGAAATAAGATGTCCACATACCTTGTAAAAACACAAGAGCTACTGTCCCGCTTCGATCATTACGAGATCATTCAGGTCCTGAGATCTGAAAATACTAATGTGGACTCCCTCACAAAATTAGCCTCATCGATGGACAACGAGCTCAACAGGACAATACCCATCGAATTCCTCCATCAGCAAAGCATATCTCAGGCAGAGCCAGTCAAGGTCTACCCGGTTTCGATAACTCAGAGTTGGATGGATCCCATTGTCCGATTTTTGCAACTAAGTGAGCTGCCTGAAAACCGAAAAGAAGCTCAGCGGATCCGCTACAGGTCAGCTCGGTACACCCTGATCGGCGATGTCCTCTACAAGAAGGGGTTCTCTTTTCCATGTCTATGGTGTTTAGGACCAGAGGAGGCTGATTATGTATTACAAGAGATCCACTTCGGAAGCTGTGGTAATCATTCCGGGAGCCAAGCTCTTACACAAGAAGTGGTTCGACAAGGGTACTACTGGCCTACCATCTAGCAAGATGCTCGAGAAGTCGTCAAAAGATGCGATAGATGCCAGCGATTTGCCCCAGTCCCCCACTTACCACCTGAGGAGCTCACCCCCATGTCTGGACCGTGGCCGTTCGCTCAGTGGAGAGTCGACATCATTGGTCCTCTTCCGATAGGTAAAGGGCAAGTGAAATATGCGATTGTTGCCGTCGATTACTTCACAAAATGGGCTGAGGCAGAACCATTAGCTACTATCACAGAAAGAAAAACTACAGACTTCATTTGGAAGTCAATTGTGTGTCAGTTCGGGATTCCTAAGACCATAGTCACTGACAATGGACGACAGTTCGACAACGAAAGATTTTAAAAATTCTGCAGTGGCTTGGGCATTCAGAATGTGTATTCCTCTCCTCATCACCTATAGGCCAATGGCCAGGTCGAAGTCGTCCATAAAATCATCAAGAATCACCTCAAAACAAAGCTCGGAGAAAGGAAAGGAGCATGAGCGAAAGAGCTTCCCGAGGTACTCTGGGCTTATAGAACCTCAGCTTGTAGTCCATTATTTGTTCTTAGCCCGATAATCTTTTTGCTTATTGTCTTTAAACAGGCTGTGTGTGCCTTAGGTAATGTAGCTGGTGACTCACAAAGTTGTAGGGACTTGTTCTTAGTCATGGCGCACTCATGCCTTTGCTGGCTCAGTTAAATGAACATGAAGATCAACCATACATGTCCATGAAAACACAACAGGTTAACCCAATGCACTAGCCAATACAGCCACATCATTCATGGTCATTAGCAGTCTGTATATACAATCTGGTTTTAGACAATAAACCTTGAATTTTGTTTACAAATAGTCCAAAACATTTTGTTTACAGAAATTCACTAATCTGCAGTTATCATCAAAGGATGATATGTAGAGAGGCTGAGAGAAGATATTTCTCATCAAAGGATGTTCCACTTAGTTAGCTTGTTGCAAGTATTGATTCAGATGTCTCTTTTCTTGGTGTCTAGGCCAAAAATGGGTATGACAGACAAGTTTAAAGCTTCTTTGCAAGTACTATGGGGATTTGATACTGATATTTCTTTCAAAGTGGATGAAATCAAGGTGTGGATTTGAATTGCCTTCAGTTCTTTATTTTTTCTGTCTTTTCGCATTCAATTTTTCAGGTCCATCAAGTCATTCTTCTATTTTTGCAATGTACTTTTGGAGCTGCTCATTTATTCATGACAAATATGTATGCCAAATGAAAAGCTTGTGGATGTAATATATGTTGGCTACCTTAAGGCTATGATCATTTTCAAATTTGCTTCATTCATGCCAAGAGTTGCATGATTATTCTAGCACATAGTTGCTAAGTTGAAGGCTTGATTCATGTCCTACTACATCGGTGCTGTTACTTATGGGATGTTTATCAAATTTTCCAAGTTACATATATTTGGGTTTCCTGATCTCGTTGCAGAGGGTTTCATTTCCATTTTTGCACTCAGAAACATGGAGATTATTGGGCATGATTTGTACAGAGACCATGAAAAAGTTTTATTGGTTTTTGCTGTGGAATGAGAGACATGAATCTGAATGGGCAATGTTGCTTAACAAATGCGACTCTTAACAAAATGTGGAACATGTGGCGACCAACTTCTTAAATGGAGGTTTGTAGAATAAGCTTATTCTACAGAGCTGTCTGTACCTATGTTGTTTGTGGGGCCCACTGTGATTTGTGCATGATAACCAGTACATCCATCATGGGAGCATGCCTATGTCTGACCTGAAACCCAGAAATCTGGCTGATAAAAAAATCAGGTGACTGCACCATCTAAAATCATGTGGTGTGGCCCACTTGAGTGCTGGAATGGCCTGATTTTTTTATTGTCCGTTCATCCTAATGGGGCACATCTTTTAAATGGCTTGGAAGACAGTACAAAACCCGTTGAGTATCTCTAACCCAATTGTTCCATAAGCTGTGAACCACCTATATATTTTAGATTGGCCTGATTTTTGGACATGGGGAACTCAAAGGGAACCACCTCATGGACAGATTGGACAAGGATGCCCCATTACTATGGACCCCACATACTGTAATATAGATTAAGCATCTTCATATTTAGCTATGTCTCCTGCATTTTCATGTATATCATCCCTTAATAGCTCTTAAATAAAAAGAGAACTATCCTATTTGCAATTTGAATTCTATCTTTTCATATGATTATGATTTTCAGGAGTTGCCATATTGGCAGGAAGGAAGAGCATTTTGAAATTGGCACAACGCATGGCATGGAGCTTTTTGCTGTTGGTGTAACTTGCTTATTTGCGGACTACTTAGTAAAGGGCAAGGGAATTCTGATTTGGATGTGGACTACACAGAGGGTTTTTTTTTTTTTTTTTTTTTTAATTCGGACCATTTTCTACTTGTTGTAAATCTATTATATATTTGTTTTATTGTACAGTAATATATTTTTTGTTTCATATTTTCGTTTGCAACATTATGCAGGTTCTTTAGGTTTCAAATATTAAAAAAAAATACAGGTTCAGCTTTTGCTGGTTTCTCAGTACCCAATTTACAACCTTTTACCGGCATACATATTATGGCGCTTCATAGGACTTTTCCCGGCGCTTTTACAACTTTCCCAGGCATTTTTTCAAACACCTAACCAATATCATAGCAATCAGCAAAAGTGCCAGCAAAGGGGTATGGCGCTGGTAAATCCTTTACTGACATACCCCTTTTTCAGCACTGGTAAATTCAGCAATCTTTGAAGTACCTATTTCCCAAACTTCATGGAGATTGATTATGAAATCTTCTGCTTGCCATAAGAAATGACCTCTTTTAAGATCTAGCTTGAATTTATCCATCTCTGCCTACAACTCTTACCATATCTTTGCAAACTCGTGAAAAAAATTCCTTGAGGTTTATGAGATTACATATGCTAAAAATAAAAGAATGGCCCAAAAAATGCCCATCTATTAGCAGATGGGCTTGTTTCTTTGTTAAAGGCATGTGCATGGTTGGATTTTCTTCTTTTCTTTAGCAGCAATAGCAACTTCAAAGAGCGAGCATAAAGAGTTGAGAGTGAGATGGAAGAGAGGTTAGAGATGCCTTCAAAGGAAATTAGGGGTGGTTTGGCAACTAAAAATTTGAAGAATCCATGTCTAGTAATTGGTTTTTTGATAATTTAGTGTGTCAAGCTGTGTTTGACACCTTACAATTTGAATCTAGTCTCTAAGAATTTGAAAAGTATCTTGTCAGCAAGAAATGTAAATGACTTAAAATCAGAAATTAAATTATGGCCAAAGTTTGAACGATTAATTAGCAGAGGCAAAGTTAATTTGAAATGTAAATAGCTACACGCATGCATACACCTGTACACCTCAAAAGCACCCTCTCCACATGCACCTTTACATGCAGCAATGTGTCGCCCTTCAATTTGCAAGTGATGGCCCACCTTGTCAACTTCACTTCCTTCACGAGGCAATGGTGGTGATCCTTTCCCATTTGATGTATTAAATGACACATTATCTCTGGTTTACAACCATCTTCTTCTGCCTGATTGCAATCTGTTGTTGCCTTAGTGTCTTTTTCATTGTTAGATGCTGATTGAGAATAACTTAAGTGTAAGCATCCATCATGGGAGCACCTGTCAGTCCTGCTTCCTCCTCTTCTTCCTCCTCCTCTTCTTCATCGTCCCATCTTTTCTTACAAATTTGAGAAATGACGTCTTTTTCCGAACACATTTGTCTTCTAACGTTGATAGTTAATCCATAAGAGTGCCAACTATTTGCTATTGTGGGCATGCTCAAACATTGACAACTTTTTTTATTCAAATTTTTTTTTATGCGAAAGAAACGCCGACGGCTATTAACCATCGGTATTTCCAACAGTGATGCTCCCCTTTCCTGATGGCTCGTTCGACTGCCGAAAACCGTCGGCGAAAGCCGTTGACAGTTGGAAAAAGTATTTTCAGGCAGTAAAATAAAAGAATCATTTGTTCTCTGGAAAAGATTTGCAACAAATCCATATCCATACATTCATCCCAAAATATCCACTGAATAAAGCATTAGAATATTACATTTTTTTTTTTTTGCTGGATTGTGTAACTATGCAATAGGTGAGGCCTGTTTCTTGGATGGCGCCCTCCCAATTGTTGTACAACATTTTTATCATATCACCACAGTTACAGGCAGTGTGATTTGTCTATGTTTGTATGCGTATAAATGGAGTAGATGCTCTACAGAGGGATCTAATTCATTTATGGCCTACAGGATGAATGATTACGATCATGGATTATACTAGATTCGGGCTATTCATTTTTATTTTTTTTTAATCATGGATGGGTGATACCCAAAAGATCATAACTATCTAATCATCATGGGCACTGATCTGATAACCTTTATGGAGTAAAATTTTGGTGGTTGGGAAAAAGGTCTAGTCAGGGGCTACTTGGCAACTTGGACTGACTCAACTTGCTAGGTCTGAGCTAAGCCGGCCCTTCCCTGATACACGCACCACTCATCCTGGGGTGACTTGGTTGAGTCGGACTGAGTCACCCCATATTTTCAGTTCTGCATCACAGTGTCAAAGGGAATCTTGGGTTCTAAGTCCTTGCCTAGTTGGTGGAATCTCCAAAGTTTCAACAAGAGGTCTTGGGTGCGAAACACATAGGTGGTGAAAATCCATTTAGGGAGTGAGTGTGAGGTGCGTGTGTTAGAAAAAAAAAAAAACCGGAATCTGGTCCAACCAGGTTTGAGTCAACTCAGACAAATCACACAATGCTTATCTGGGTCTTAAAACACCTTGATCTTGATACTCAGATTTGTAATAAAGAGAGGCAGTTGCTTGCGAGAAAAGTGGGAAATGGATGGAGGGGCAGTTGGGAGGGGGTTTATCTTAGAGTTCATTATATGCCACCTGACACCTGTACAATTTTATTAATGCCCATGTATCAACCATCATACTCTGCCAGATTATCAATGCTTTTTCTCATTTTAAAGTGAAAGGAAGCATCGTCTAACAGCAATACAGCTTCTCCAAATTACCTACGTGCCCATCATTTCAGTCTAAAACCCTTTTCATGTCCTTCAGTAACACAAGCTTTTTGCCGTTCAGGAAACTAAATGTTGAAAATTTTGCCCCTGACTACTCCCCTTAACATCTGGTAGATATGACCATGACAACATCAAATAGCCAGCCATGCAAAGGATACTCTTGGGAGTATGATTTCCCACTCCTCTCCCCCACATGCAAATGTGGCAAACATGGAAGATCTAAGCCATTCATCAGGTGAGACCGCCATGTCTACGCCGTGGACAAAAAACCAGGCTGGTCTGATCATCAGGTGCGCCACACAAGTCGAATATGGACTGTTGGTCCATCCTATTTAACTGTCCATTTCTTTCATGCACAGGTGATGCACCTGATGACCACTGGCCTGATTTTCACCATCACAAATACACGATGGAGCCCACCTGACACGTGCATTAGAGGAAATTGTTAAGGTGCAGGAGAGGTGAGGGGAAAGTTGTAAAAAGTAAGCTTTATGGTGGGGAAAGGACAATAGTTGGCTTACCATGCAACTTTACCATAAACTACCAAAATACTCTTTCAATTGCTTAAAACCCCTTCTATCTTGCCTTTTCATATTGCATGGTTTAACTATTCTAAATGACTAACTGTGATACTTCTTTTGGCCCCTTGCAAATCTTGTTATAATAGATAGTAAAGATGCAATGTTGCAAGCCATGCAATGGTTACTCATGCGAGTAGGATAACGAATCCTACTCTTCCCACACATGCCGATGTGAAACATGTGCAAGATCTGAGTCATCATCGGGTGAGCCCAGTACGTACCAGGCTGGTCTGATCATCATGGGGGCCACCCGATTGTCAAATATGGATTGTTGGGTCCATCCTGATTAGCCATCCACTTCTTTAGGTGACCACCTGATGACCCCAGAGCCCACCAGATGAATGGCATGGGCATCAGACATGCAGTATTGGAACGTATGCAGAGAGGAATCCAAATCCTACTCCAGGGGGGCAGCCATTACATTCCTTCCATATAATGGAGAGAAATAATAATATCCAGCTCAAATCAGTCATAGTTTACTCCATAACAAACTGCTAAAGAAGGGCATGCCTATTGCCTACCTCTAGTATCCCATTGAACCGCTCTGCTAAAATTGGAAGCTTCAAGGCAGTAACAAGCTTGATCGCACCCTTCAGTGACTTCTCCAGTGACAGTAACCTGGCAAGTTCCATAGCCCTCACAAGCTTATCACCTGAAATAACGAACATCCAATCAAGAACAGCTTTCATACCATGAGCCCAGAAAGATCATTCATTTTCCATTATGAAATCTTTGATCTTTAAATCCTCACCATTGCAGCAGCTGGCAATAAGCCTTAAGATGCATCTGTCAAGCGCTGCTTCCATGTTGAAAGCTTCATCATCTAGTGCCGTGGTGTCTAGGCCAGCAGCTTCCATGTCTTCAATCTTTCTTTGAGTCTGCAAGGTTGTTCAAATAGCCAACAGATAAATAACCAAGCTAGAGATTTGCTACTTGCAAACAAGCATCTCCAGATGCTAAACAAGCAACCCACATGACACGTGTACATGAACTCCCAAGACACTAATAAGGTGGGCCCCTCTGTGAATGCACACATGCGAGCAACACGTGCATTGAATGTAGACCATCTGCTATCCATTATGAAACTGACTGTATTCTGTTCACATAGCCCACCCGATGAGTTGACCACCCTATTTTTGAGACAAGGGATGCCGTCCTAACAAATGGCTTGAATCACATGCAGTTGTGACACGTCAGCATGTGTGTTGATTGTTTTGGAGTCTGCAGATGCACATCAGCAGGTAGCATTACACAGCTAGTAAAGAAGCAGACAACGAACCTGTGAGAGATATAGGCGGTTCATTATAAACTCATTTTCAAGGTTGTCAGCTCCTAAATCAGAAGATGCAAGGGGAAATGAAAGGCTAAGTAGTGTAAGAACTGGTTTTGGCGTTACCTGCAAAAATAAATAAACAAATAAAATACAACATCGTTTTAACAGATGATAAATTAAGCAGAATCAAAGGAGAGAGCGGGTCATCCTACCAGTGGGTAGGAATCAGGGGATTTGCATACAATACAAAATAACTTGCTTGCATTCAATCCCACAATCCAATAGTTCTCTTCTTCTGACTTCCTCTCTTTACTGGCACTGCACATAAGAAGCTCATTTATCGTTATAGAATAAGCCCCTCTTAAGGACATCTGATCAGAAAGAAGAAGAAAAAAAAATAGCAGCATGGAGAACATGTGCAAGACCCAAGCCATTCATAACATGTGGACACCATGTGCTCCAGCTAAAAAATCTGGCCAGACCACTAATGAGATGAGCCACACATGAATGAGAAAACTCATGGTGAAAATGAACCAATCAAATGATCCACATTCGACATACACATGTGGTGCACCTGATGAAAGGACCAACCTGATTTTTGGGCTGGAGCATGACCATGGAGGCGCCTACATTATGAATGGCACATCCCCCCACATGTGCCATGCTCGCACAACATGAAGAGGATTCTTGTTCTATTAGCTCCCTTCATAGTTTTCTTACAAAAATGAGGCAATACAGAACAATTGATTAAATCTTATTTTTTAAATACCTGAAGACTGGAAGCCAACTGCCTCCATATTGATTAGTAAACACCCTCAGCACCCCCTACACATTTTGCAGATCAAATCAAGTTTCTACAATGCAGCAGCAAAAGGCAACATTTTGACACAGATGTGTGAAGCTCGTCGAACCTTGGAATCATATGAACTAAGCTGGCCATCTTCACTAAAACCAAACCATGTTAGCCATGAACCAGGAGTCAGTGGAAGGCGGGCACTGATGGGCTGGGTTCCATTAGAAACATTAAATACTTTAAATTCTAGCATCTGCAGATCAAACAAAGGATTCAAAACATTTTCTGGAAAAGAAAAAAAAAAGGCATGATCATATTTCCATGTTTTGGTGGGCCACCATTAACTTTCACAATCTACATTGCTCGGATCAATTTTTCTTGAGACTGCATTCAGGTGCACTAGTGAATTGAACTGCAATGATTAGTTTGATTGAGAAGAAATAACCAACTTGTAATTACCTTCCTTGGCATTCATGATGAAGAATAGCCCTCAAATTGGCAGTTACATTCCTTTTTCAATCCAATTGGTAAGTAACATGACTGAAATTTGGAGTCTAGTCACAATATTAATACCAACATTATTGTGACAGCCATTTCCACTTCATCGAACTGATTATTGCATTCAATTTGAACTTGTATCTAAACACAGACTAAGAAGCCAACTAGATTGTCCAAGATCCACTTTTCAACATCAAATCAAGTGCTGAAAACATAAGGACAATTTTAATGTTTGCAGGAATGTACCATGAGAACTACATAAGTGAAGTAACAACAATACCTGATCTCCAGAAGAAAGACAGTCAGAAGCATGAATGACAAAAGCCAGCTCATCTTTAAAGCCTGCTGCAGTCACCACTGGTCCATCAAGAGAGAGAATATATCGCTGCAATAAAATCCAACCAATGTTATCTGATAAACTCACCGAGCAACACCACTATTATGAGCCTTCAATTTCTGACCGAAAGAACCTTCAATCTCTTCTGCAGCACCATGAGTTCTGATTGGAACACCTTCAATCTCTTCTGATCAGTACTGGGTTCTGATTGGAACCTTCAATTTCTGACCGAAAGAACACCCTCTCTGCCCAAATCCTGGTGGGCTCTACCACCCCATTAGGAGCTTCAATCTCTTCTGCAGCACAAGAGATTGCCGACAATTTGATCTGCTCCAGGAAAGCAAAAACAGGGTAAGATCTACCTAAAACAAGTAATCTTCGAAGTTTGTGGGTATCTACCCCCGGCCTTAGCACCACCTTAACTTTGGCATAAACATGAGAGGATTCAAACCTGGATGCACTCCCTACTTCAACCACCTTCCCAAATGTCAGACCCAATCCCGAGATAACTGAATCAAACCAACTATTGTAAAATTTTAGCCTCAGTTTCTCACCAACTAAGGTAAAATAGCGGACTTTCAGCCTCGGTTCCTTAGTAACTGAGGCGAAAAAGTAGACTTTTAGCCTTAATTCCTTTGCAACTGAGGTGAAAAAGAAGACTTTTGCCTCGGTTCCTCTGTAACCGAGGCGAAAAAGCGAACTTTTAACCTCAGTTCCTTTACAACTGAGGCAAAATAGCAGACTTTTAGCTTCAGTTTCTTTATAACCGAGGCAAAAAGCGAACTTTTAGCCTCGGTTCCTTAGCAACTAAGGCTAAAAAGCACATTTAGCCTCCGTTTTTTGAACTGAGGCTAAAAAAATGTGGCTAAAGGTACGTTTCCTTGTACTGTGCACACCTTAACAATAGTCCTAAAATATCAAAGGTACTAAAAGATCATAGGTAAACAAAATATTTTAAACTGTTTTCTAAACTCGCAACACATACAATGCATATCCATACAAGTCTATAATTCATAAATACTAGAAAAAGACACAAAAGTTTACATAGATTTAGATCTCCATCCTTAAGTATTATTATAGCAAAATTCAGAAACTTTTTATCTTACATGAATCTTGCTTAGCAGTTCCACTCCATTTTTTTTAAAAGTCTTGTTTTCACACACAGACACACACATAGAGATGTTTTCAGTTTTTATAGAGCTCCTAGTAGGGCAACCCCAGCCTTGTTTGCATTTGTTAACATGCACTCATAGATTCACAACATTATACAACTTCACTCAAAACAGGTTCATAGCATGATGTAACTGCACACCAAATTGTGATTACAATTAAAAAATTAAAAACTCAAAATACTGTGGATACCTTGAGTATGTAGCAAAAGATAAAGATCTGACCAATCGAACTTGTTGACCAAGCTTCAACCTAGTCATTGTCAATGAGAGAGATTAGCTATAACAATCTAAGAACTTGTTCAACTGACTAAAATTCAAGGAATCAAGAGAAAAGGAAAAGGCAAGGAAATTATGAAATTAAAAGAAATATTAGTGATGGGTTGAAAGGCGGGAGTACACCACTTGTACCTTTGTTGAATATGCTAAAAAACTTTACATCCTTCAGGCGAGCAACACAAAAAAATTAGGACCTCGCCTATCATATACCCCATCAAAGCAAAAAACTTTACATCCTTTCGGCGAGCACCACAAAAAAAATTTCAGACATCGCCTATTATATACTACAAAAAAAAAAAAAAAAAAAAAAAAAACTCTACATCCTTCGGGCGGGCACAAAAAGATTCGGGCCTCGCACGTCATGTACCCCATTAAAGCAAAAAATTATACATCCTTCTGGCGGATATCACAAAAAGATTCAAGCTTCAACTATTGTATACCCCATCATAGATGATTGTCTTCAGATCCCATCGGTTGATTGTTATTAGATAGTGGTGATGGCTGCATATGAAATTTAACACTTAACTAAATAATGTGTCAAATATCTAAACTTAAAAGGCTTTATTAATTATTAGGCCAAATTGAAATGTTCAATTTTACCTGGCTAAACATGATCGTTCCTTTAGATAAATCTTGACGTAAATCTAGTAATGGCAGGTTGCTCGAGGGAATTTGTTGGTACATTTTGGTGCTTCGGTCATAACCACGAGCAGTCAAAGGGCCACTCATAAATTCACTAGCACCACTCTTGGGTATCTGGGATCCTATGTTTAAAGGATTTTGTTGAGGTATGCTAACATTAGGTGGTCGGCACTGAAGTTGAAACAATGGTACATTGATAGATCCACTTAGTAATTCAGGAGTGTCGCCCATGACCATATGATGACCATGTCCTCCATGGGATCCACTTGGTAATCCAAAAGTACTCATCACCGCAATACGTAAACCCTATTAAAAAAATAAAAAACTTTACAACAATTACATATGACAAGATACACTATAGTAAAAAGTTCTCAATGATACCTGATTGAAATGATTCGATTGGAGGACTGTAAATGAAGGATGGTGCATACTATTTGGTGCTTGGGCCATTAGCAATCTTTCTTGATTTGCTTGTGGTTGAATTGATTTAGTTCGAAATCTTTTCTTCTTAACTTTATCTAGCGGATTTTTATAGATATGATGACCGCCCCGAACTGTTTTCTTTAATCGAATTCCACTTGCAGTTTGTGAACTCAGACTATCAACAAAAGCAACTTGGTTTTTAGTCGGCACATGGCGTGTGCTTTCAGAATTTATAAGCTTCAGTCGGCTCATATCGTGCACATTGAATATCCACACTTCCAGTTGGCTCAGAGAGTGCACGTTCAGTTTCTCCACTTTCAGTAGCCTTAAGGTGTGCATGCTCAGTATTGACACTTTCATCATCAACTTTAGACAACATTACTGGAGGTTGCTTAATGCTTTTCATACATTCCATTGCTTCATCATAAAGTTTCTCTGCATTTCTATCAACTAGTTTGAAGACTTCATCATGTTCCCCAGCCATTGCAGCAATTTTAAGAAGCTTGTGACACAAGTAATTATATCGCTTACCTGAAGTAACATTTCGGTCACCTTGTATTGCTAACCCGGTATGATTCGTAGCAAAACCTACCTTTGCTTCTCTTCGCCATCTTTTCAAAATATACTGGGGAGGAAGCGCCTTTATATTATAACAATCTAAGACTTTCAGCGTATGATTGCATAAGATCCCCACAAACTCAAACTTCTTGCAGCTACACATCACTGTACTACTTAAGGAGTCGTACCTAACAGTACGTCCTTTATCTTTATTGTTACTAATGATTTGAAACTCTGTAACCGTGCCAAATTCACCACATTTAAAAATTGAAGGAACATAAATTTTCTTATACTCATCTTGAAACATTGCAAACACTTCCGGAGTGTATACCTTTGCTGCTTCCTTTAACATCGTTACATCAAGAAATATTACTGGAGTACTTTGCCTCATATTGAAATCGGCGGAGAGTTCTTGGTATCGTCTTTCAGCTACTACCCGTTCGATACTTAGAATTTAGATATTTTTTCAACAAGCTATTCATGCTCTCACTTCGTTGCGTGCTCTTCATGTCGGCACAGAATGTATTTCTTCCATAAACCAAAGCCCATTTTTCTCTTTCTTTAAACAAATCATGCAGCCACTTGTTTTGCCGTAAATCATACTTTTCAAGCACGTTGTTCCACGCAATCAGAAACTCTTCCTCTACCTCATAATCATATACGCACATATTAAAATCAGATTTCAAACCTTGTGAATCTGCAAATACCTGGCTACGGTGCTTGGCGGCATTTTGGTAGATATGCCAAATACAGAGACGATGACATGTTCCCGGCATCACTGAAGCTATTGCATTAGCCATTGCAGCATCTTGGTCTGTTAGGATTGTCTTTGGTTGTTTTTCGGACATTGCACTAAAAAAGGTTTGAAACAACCACTTAAAAGATTCGATTGCCTCATCATATAGTAAGGCCGCACCAAATATTACAGTCTGCTTGTGATGATTTACCCCAACAAATGGGGCAAATGGCCGTCCGTAATTATTTATTCTATACGTGGTATCAAAGCAAATCACATCCCCAAACACACTATAGTCCACTATTGACTTTCCATCTGCCCAAAACATGTTAGTGATTTGATCATCTTCATCTACTTGTATCGCATAAAAAAAAAAAGGCATCCTCTACTTTCATTTTCTGAAAATATTCTAAAACGGCCTCCGCATCACCCTTTTCCATTGCTTTCATTCGCTTCTTCCGTAAATAGTTTTTATAATCAATGGGTAGGAAACCCAAATTCTCCCGACCTCCATATTGTCTGCTCAAATATTCTAGAGTTTCTTTAGGTTTTAATCCTCAATCATCAGCAGCATTTACTTCATCTTTTTGAGCATTAGTCAAGCCTCTATGTGACCTTAGCATATGCACCTTCCTTGGTGTGGCAACCTCATGGTTATGTTCGGCCACAAACTTAGTCACACTATATCTCCCATTCATCTGAAGCCTAATCGTCATACTTGCTAGACATTGAGTTCTTGTAATGGCACGTACAACCTTCGGCTGATCAATTTGTTTGTTGTCACGTTTTTTGCCTTGTTTAGAACAACAAAACACCCTCTTACGTATAATCTTATCATCTTTTGTTTTTACAGTTGACTTCCGAATACTGAACCCTATCTTACGAGCATACTTATTGTAGAAATCATATGCACTTTCATCATAAGTAAACTCCATTCCTAATTTTGGTTCTTCATCTAACTTCTCATCTGTATTGAATGGTACATCTTGACTTGCTTCTTGATCGTCTACTCACTTGCTTGCTTCTTGATCGTCTACTCGCTTGCTCGCTTCTTGATTATCTATTTTAATACCAAACTCTAACCTTCGACATGGTTGAGGAAATCCTTGACCTTCCAAGGTATTATCACACATTTCACCGATTGACCTTCAAAAGTAAAAAAGCATCAAAAGTATATGGCATCAAATCAGTCAAAAGTAGAAGGCATCAAACTATTTAAATGGTACGATATGAATTATTTTACATGAATTCTTAAACAGGGGATGGATTAACAAATGAAAATCTAAACCACTAGTGGGCAATGAAATTCTCTCAACTCACATGATCGGGCCCACCATATTGTATACATAATTAGAAAGCTGAATGGAGAAAAAAAAATCCAGTTTCAGGATTTGAGGTGTCTGTGATTACAGATTATTGTGTTTTTTGATAAAAATTAAAAATTAATAAAATTTATCACAATAGGATGGTGGACTTCTAAAAAAAATCCCAAATCTGGAAGCTGCAAACCCCCAAGTCATCTACGAAGTTCTACATTCGAAGTCGAAAGCTGAAAATAAAAAATTCCAAATTAATAAAATCCCCAAATCAGCTATGGAGCTACACATTCGAGTCTAGAAGGTGAAACTCCCCAATTTCGGAAAGCCCTAAAATCCTGAACTTCCCAAATTTTCAATATCTAAAATCATAAAATTTCAAAATGGGATTTCACATTCTAATATGGAAGCCCAAAAAGTGTCACCTTGTAGACTCGAATGCGTGGCTCAATTTCAGGATTTGAGGTTTCTGTCATTACATATTGTTGTGCTTTTCTACAAAAATTAAAAATTAAAAATTAACAAATTTTATCACAATAGAATGATGGACTTCTAAAAAAATTCCCAAATCTGAAAGATGCAAACCCCAAAATCATCCACAGGGTTTCACATTCGAAGTTGAAAGCTGAAAATCCAAATTTTCCAATTCATAAAATCCTCAAATCAGTTATAGGGCTACGCTCGGTTTTCTTCTTCTTAAATCTGATCAGAGAGAGAGAGAGAGAGAGAGAGAGAGAGAGATGAAACTTCAGATGCTTACGAGCTCTTACAGGAATCTGAGGGACGAAGGGGAACCACCGAGCCGCTCGGTAGCAGTTGATGGAGAAGAGGGAGAGCGAGAGTGATCGCGGGTCGAGGTAGACTGGCTGGATCGGGTTCGAAGAAGGCAATCTTGGACGGGGAAGCAAGCGGTGAAGAGGCGATGGTCGCCACTCACGGCTCTGACGACGGGCGGAGGGAGGGAGCAGACGAGAGAGCCGACGACGGGCGGAGGGAGGGAGTAGATGAGAGAGAGCCGACACCGGGCGGAGGGAGAGAGCAGACGAGAGAGAGAGAGAGAGAGAGAGAGAGAGAGAGAGAAGCACGAGAGGGAGAGAGAAATGACTTCACCAGACTCGCGGACTTGCCAATGACCCACGTGCGTTGCCCGCTCACGCTGGAGAACGGTACGCTGACATGTAAGGGTCACACGACGTTAGGTGAGTCCGGGGTCGCACCTAATCCGCTCCCTATTGTGCCAAACCACGCTATAGTACCCTGCGTAGGTACCAACCTACAACCTATCACCAGTGGGAAGGAGTTTCATGAGATCCACCCTGTTCATCAGGTACCATGCCTCCAATTCACCCTGTAATTAAAAAATCATGATTATCCAAAAGTCAGGTAAGGCATTCTATAGGAAAAAGTTGGGATGTGAAGTCCACCATTAGATTTATGTAGGGCCACCCTGTTCCAATCCATTAATCCAAATTTCTTCACCATAATAAAATAATAAGACAAAATTCTTATGGACGGGGTAGTTTTAAATTTTTATGCCCGAGATACCCTGGGTAGGTACGTACGCGAAGTACGCAAGGAGTTTTCCAATCTTGCCCGTCTTGCAAGAAAGACATAGCAGGGGCATTTCGACCCCTTTACATCAACCTATAAAAATTCCCAGAAACGCCCTTCTCTTCTTCCTTCAATCTCCTTCCCAAGCAGACATCGAAAACCATGGTACAAGCATACACTTAGGAGTACGTATACAAGCACCCCTGGGAGCGGGTAACCTCCACATCCTGGCGCAAGTTCACCGACCCGGCTAACGTGCGCACCCTCTCCCACATCCTCGAGGTCGACACCCTGAACCACCGGCTCGATCCGCAGACCGGCCGGCTCTACACCACGCGCTCCATCACGGTCCACGCCCCCGGCCCGTGGTTCGTCCGGAAGATCGTGGGCGAGGACATCTGCCGCTGCGTCGAGTCGTCCGTCGTTGACGCCCGGGCCCGGTCGATGGAGATCACGACCCACAACGTCAGCCTCCGGAACTTCCTGGAGGTGGAGAAGTCCTGGTATAGACCCCACCCGGAGAACCCTAGTAAATGGACGGCGTTCCGGCAGCAGACGAGCATCCGGTGCAAGCCGCTGTCAGCGCTGGTGTCGATGGCGGAGAAGGTGGAGCAGCGTTGCGCGGAGCGGTTCCTGCAGAACAGTGTCAAAGGGAGGGAGGTCATGGAGAGGATCTGTAAGTATCTCGAGGCCAAATCCAGTGGAATCTCAATCTAGGGTTCTTGAATTAGGGCTTCCATAAGAATCTGTTATATCTTTCTTCTTCAATTCAATTGTTAGATTTTCTTTTTATGTTTACTTGAAATGATTGGGATTGATCATTAGAAAAGAGATAGAATTGAAGAGAGAGGGAAACAATACACAATTTTGATCTGATAATAAATGTCATTTGATTGTGTGTTGTGGATTTTTCTTTTTCTTTTATTGAAATGAAGCTTCTAATGATCTGAGGCATAGGATTAGATTGTGTAATCCTTGTGATGAATCCAACAGTTGAGATTGTCTTGCTTTCTTGATGTGGTCTCTAAGGTCTCCAAATTGACAAAGGGACTTTTTCTAAGTTAATGGTGGAGATGGGCAGGTGTTGCTAGGCATATCAGTATCATATCGTTGACCACCAATATGGCCCCATACCACCCCTCTATCGGGCTGTTTCGGCTGATACAGCTGTATTGTTCACAGGCGACACCGGGTGATACGAACCTGTTTTCGATGATAAATTAGACCTTGTGAGCAATTGATAAGATAGACAGCAGTGCTGAAGGCTTCCAACCAAAACTGGGAGAGAACTGGCTATGAAAGATTAAGGTGAAGCCGTTCTCAATAACATGTATGTGCTTGCGTTTAACGCTACCATTTAGAGCCAACATGTGTGGGCACGAAGAACTGAAGTAAATGTTGTTACCAGCCTTGGAAGAAGGAACCAATGAAATCTTCGGCCCTACACATTGAATATAACAGATTCAAGCACCAAAAATATTCTACCTGACATTTTAAAGAGAGAAAATTGAAGCAGAGCATCCGATCCATGTGCTATGGGAAATATCCACATAAAGCTCGAGTAATCATCAGCCAGTAATAAATAGTACCTAGATCCAGAAACAAGATTCATGTAGTCACCCCAATCAGTTGTGAGGCTTAGATGATGTTGATGATGATCCAAACATGGATAAACTGGGAAAGGTCTCCATAAATCTGTATACACCCATTCAAAGTGAAGCATGATCTAGGAATTTGCTCCATTGGGTAGGAATAATCATATTGTATAACTAGTATTGTTGCAGATTTGACATAACACAATTAGAGTGAACAGACTAGATTAAGATGGATGAGGGCCTATTGCTCTCAAGGAGGTGGGCCACCGCATCGACCATTATGTTGGAAACCCCCACCTCCACCATTTCCATTGAAGCTGCCACGTCCACCACAACCACGACCAGTGTTGTTGGTGGCAAGCAGTTGTCGGGTGAGCATCAGTAGTTGTGGATTTATGATACTGTTGCAGCCAGAGTTCTCGATTATTAAGAAGGGAGTTTAGGGCAACAATTGAAGGGATGTGTGGATGTGTGGTGAACGAGGTGCCAAAAGAATCATACTTGGGGTCCAAGGTCACTGACCGCATAAAGAAACAAGATCAGAATCAGTAATAGGGAGTTCAATCATTGCCAGTGAATCAACAACATCCACCACAACCACGACCAGTGTTGTTGGTGGCAAGCAGTTGTCGGGTGAGCATTAGTAGTTGTGGATTTATGATACTGTTGCAGCCAGAGTTCTCGATTATTAAGAAGGGAGTTTAGGGCAACAATTGAAGGGATGTGTGGATGTGTGGTGAACGAGGTGCCAAAAGACTCATACTTGGGGTCCAAGGTCACTGACCGCATGAAGAAACAAGATCAGAATCAGTAATAGGGAGTTCAATCATTGCCAGTGAATCAACAACATCCTTGATTTGGTTGAGATACTCCATGGTAGAGAGTAGAGCTGTACACGAGTCAAGCTTGGCCCTGTTCGAGCTAGGCTCGTTCAATGACCACCCTGGCTCGCGTTCAGCTTGGCTCGGCCTTCGAGCTGGCTCGACTGAGCTTTCGAGCCTAATTCGAGCTGAGTTTGAGCCTGGAAAAAACAAAATTTTAATTAAGCCCAGTATTTATCATGCTATCAGGAATAAAACCATTTCAATCATTATTTGCATTTGCAGGTACCAAGATTGCCTAATGGAAGGTGTTGGCTAGAATAGGGATTGAAATGGAGTGGACATAAGTTTTTTAGTACTTGAAACATACAAAAATAAGCAGGAAATAATTACATATTATTATTATTTTAGCTGAGTTGGAATTGCTAAAAATTTGTAGCATGAAAAGTTTGATAGAAGTTTTAGGAAATATTGAAATTAATTCAATAGGATATTGCTTAAATTGTATTTAAATGAGATGATGGAATGAAAGGCGCTACTCACAGGGCAGCAATCTCACTAGTCATTGTAATCAAGTGAAATAGTAGAGGTAAAACTGTTTGTAGCGCATGATCAACCTATCTATTATCATGTATCAGTGTCAGTTCCAAAAATTAAAATTGGTATCATATATTCATATTGGCTGATATGGCCATATCATATTTGCGTTGGCAGTACCAATACTCGGTATGGGGTTAAATGTGCTGGGGTAAAAAGGTTGTGTATCACCCCATATTATCAGATACAGGCGGTATCAGTCACAGCCAGTGCACCTATAAGGGGCTGTTCTTCGTTAGTTCACGTTTTCTCCCTTTTTTGTACGCTTCTTTATTTCAAGTGTAGAGGAAGGTAAGGAACTCGATTTTTAATATATGTAGGACTATTTTGGATATATAAAAAAAAGATCTGACCGTGTTTTGCCAAATGGAGTTACTGATATGGATAAGATCTCAGTTGATAGTCATGTTTATAATGACAATAATAGCAATTAGAATTGTTCATATTAAACCAAGTAAATTGCAATTTTTAAACAGTAAAACAGCATGCTCACACAAACACAAGCTTTTGGGGCACTACCCCCGTAATGGGTTTGGATGAAGTTGAGATAACAGGCATACAATTAATTGTAACAATATACTTTTCATTATATTGAATTCCCGATATTTGTGATTGTAGTTATAGATATTTTAATTTTGGATAATTTGTGGTCATTCCTATTACGCTTGGTTAAAATATGTAACAAAATCCCATTATACTAATTATAGAAAAAATTGATGATAAACCAAAGAATTTCTAATTCCTGTAAGCTTTACACCAAAATTGAGGTGACTTACAGAGTAAGCTTTCAGAAAGTTAGGCTGAGAACCAACATTCTTACCAAAGAATAGTCCAACATGCCATTGGATAAAAATATAAATAAATGATAGATTTTTTTACTGTGAATTTTTCATTTCTTTGACACTTCACCACATTTTTTTATTAAAGAAAATCACGTTGATAAGGTCCAGTACATCCCATATTGTATCATTTTGGGGACTGGCTGATATGCCCTCAGATAACCAATATTCAGAACCTTGATCATTGTTAGCACAATACTAATATCTAAGGATACAACTGAGTGGGTATCCAAAACTCTTTTTAGGTAATTTCTATGAACAAAAATCCAGCCATGTTATGATGAGGATCTGTTGATATGAATAGATGATGATTCCTTTCTTTTTCTTATTAGGGCTTGGACATTGTTTTTATTGGGCATGTTACTGCTTTCATTTGGGCATTAAACTTGTATTGAGATTTTTATTCCTTTTTTTTTTTTTGGTCATATAATCATGTAATTTGCCTGATTATGACATTATAGAATTCATAAACAATTGTTTATTGATAAAATTCTGTGAGATTTGCTTTGTGTGGGACCAAAATACCAGGCGAGAACATCTGTTGTTGATGCGCATGTCTACTAATGCAGCTGGGTATTGATGCGCATGACTCCTCATGCGATGAGGATTATTAGGGCCCCATGATTATTTTTTTGTTATTGGAGGTACTTCCCATGGAACCTGTGGTAGAGTTCCATGTGTGACATTTTGATCTGCCTCCCAATTTTGGATCTAACACTGGAGATGGCATGTCTACTAATGCAGCTGGGTATTGATGCGTATGACTCCTCAACCAATGAGGATTATTAGGGCCCCATGATTATTTTTTTGTTCTTTGAGGTACTTCCCATGGAACCTGTGGTAGAGTTCCATGTGTGACCTTTTGATCTGCCTCCCAATTTTGGGTTTTAGACTAGTAGTTTTATATGCATCCACCTTTCATATATGTATCCACCTTTCAGCCTGTGGTTCATGTACAATCTAAAACCATGGGTTTAAGACTGGGGCTTGGACCGACTCTTGTTATGCATCGAACTGGATTGGGTCTGACAGAATCTGAGTTGATTCGGATGAGTCTGAAACAGTTTGGTGAATTCAAGATACATGTATGTATGTATGCATGAGACATCTCAAGTCAAACTAGTTGGACCAATCATTAGTGTCGAATAACTTCCAATCATTTCTGTGTGTGGGATATCCAGTCTGTTCAATAGGTTTGGCCCACCATGAGAATTGCCTTATACAAAAATCAGCCACATTCACTCATTGACTGGACAACACTTGTATTTTACTATTTACGGCTAGACATTGTTTTCTATGTTGTGGCCCAGCTGACGAGTAAATTGGGCCTGATTTTTGCACTGTGCTCCTCATGATCGGCCAACTTATTTCAGGGGTTCTATGTCACATTCACTAAATAAGTTAGAATTTATCAGCTGGAAGGACCATTACGTGTGGTTATTTCGGGGGTTGGATGTCACATTCACTAAATAGGTTAGAATTTATCAGCTGGAAGGACCATAAGGTGTGGTCGGACCGGTTGGACTTGAGACCCTCTCTCTTTTCTCTCTCTACACACACACATGACACATTATATATCCTATATTCATGTTCTGAATTCTAGATTTTTTCCTATCAATCATGTGTGCTTTGAATTAATGTAGTGACCAAAAATCAATCTTATCCTGGGTGCACAACGGGCTATCTTGTATGTTAGTCATCTGATTATTTATTTTTTTCCTTTGAATTTGGACTGCTCGGTCTTACATTTAGCCATCAATTTTAAGTCATTAATTGGATGGTTGGGATTGCCTGACCAGTGATTTTATAGATATATGCTCCATCTACAATGAGACCCACTACTTTGATGGTCTGGGGATGGCTTCACAACACTACCACATGTGAGGATGTTTGATGGAGGGGATGGAGATTCCACATTCAGTTGCTCATAAGACAGTTTAGACCATGTGATAAATTAAATAATTGGTGAAATTTCTTTACTTCTTTACAAGTGACCATAATGATTGATGAATCCTGACAGTCCATCCACGGAGCACTACTTCGGATGACCTATGGTAGAAATCCCACAGCAATCGGACAATCCTTTTTATTTATTTTTTATTATTTTTTATTTATGGGTTAGTTCACACACCCAATTGTTAGTGCATGCATACATACATACATGTATATTGAATTCACCAAACTGTTTCAGACTCATCCGAATCAACTCAGATTCTGTCAGACCCAATCCAGTTCGATGCACAACAAGAGTCAATCCAAGCCCCAGTCTTAAACCCATGGTTTTAGATTGTACATGAACCACAGGCTGAAAGGTGGATACATATATGAAAGGTGGATACATATAAAACTTCTAGTCTAAAACCCAAAATTGGGAAGCAGATCAAAAGGTCACACATGGAACTCTACCACAGGTTCCATGGGAAGTACCTCAAAGAACAAAAAAATAATCATGGGGCCCTGATAATCCTCATCGGTTGAGGAGTCATATGCATCAATACCCAGCTGCATTAGTAGACATGCCATCTCCAGTGTTACGCCCAAAATTGGAAGGCAGATCAAAAGGTCACACATGGAACTCTACCACAGGTTCCATGGGAAGTACCTCCAAGAACAAAAAAATAATCATGGGGCCCTAATAATCCTCATCGCTTGAGGAGTCATGCGCATCAATATCCAGCTGCATTAGTAGACATGCCATCTCCAGTGTTAGGCCAGCATAACCTACATCTTCATCATAAAAATCCTCCAAATCCTCTTCATTGAAGCCTCCATTGCTGGGCAAGTGTTCATATGGCTCGAACGTATGTGGCCAGTATGCACGCTCAAACACAACATATATGGCATCCATGTCTACATCCCAGGGCTTATATGTATTTGGCACGTACTTGTCTGGCAGCCGGTATGTATGCTGGAACATAACAAATATGGTATCCATTAAACACCCCCATAAACTTTCTCACAGTGAAACTGATGGACATGAAAGGCACGGTAGTGGTTTATCAAAGCGAAAAGCAGCTTGAATTTAGGAACGATAGAAGGCAAGGCACCAAAAGGAAGAATTTGGTTCAAAACCGAAGTACCTTGTAGAAGCAACTAGTTTCGAAGGGGCATGTCCCATTCCCAAAGTCAAAGTACCTGCAATCAATAGAGCTGCAGGGAAAAAGGGGGATGTCAAATCTCAAATCGAAAAACAAATGTTCTCGCCTGATATTTTGGCCCCACACAAAGCAAATCTCACAGAATCTTATCAATAAACAATTGTTTATGAATTCTATAATGTCATAATCAGGCAACTTACATGATTATAAGACAAAAAAAAAAAAAGAATAAAAATCTCAATACAAGTTCAATGCCCAAATGAAAGCAGTAACATGCCCAACAAAAACAATGTCCAGGCCCTAACGAGGAAAAGAAAGGAATCATCATTTATTCATATCAACAGATCCTCATCATAACATGGCTGGATTTTTGTTCATAGAAATTACCTACAAAGAGTTTTGGATACCCAGTCAGTTGTATCCTCAGATAGTGGTATAGTGCTGACAATGATCAAGGTTCTGAATATTGGTTATCAGAGGGCATATCAGCCAGTCCCCGAAATGATACAATATGGCATGTATTAGACCTTATCAACGTGATTTTCTTTAATAAAAAAATGTGGTGAAGTGTCAAAGAAATGGAAAATTCACAGTAAAATAATCTATCATTTATTTGTATTTTTATCAAATGGCATGTTGGACCATTCTTTGGTAAGAACGTTGGTTCTCAGCCTAACTTTCTGAAAGCTAACTCTGTAAGTCCTTCACTTCAATTTTGGTGTAAAGCTTATGGGAATTAGAAATTCTTAGGTTTATCATCAAATTTTACTATAATTAGTATAATGTGATTTTGTTACATATTTTAACCAAGCATAATAGGAATGACCATAGATTATCCAAAATTAAAATATCTATGACTACAATCACAAATATCAGGAATTCAATATAATGAAAAGTATATTGTTATTTTTAATTGTATGCTTGTTATCCCATCTTCATCCAAACCCATTACGTGGGTAGTGCCCCAAAAGCTTGTGTTTGTGTGAGCATGTTGTTTTACTGTTTAAAAATTGCAATTTACTTTGTTCAATATGAACAACTCTAATTGCTATTATTGTCATTGTAAACATGACTATCAACTGAGATTTTATCCACTTCAGTGATTCCTTTTGGCAAAACACGGTTAGATATTTTTTTTATATATCCAAAGTAGGCCTACATATATTAAAAATCGAGTTCCTTAACTTCCTCTACACTTGAAATAAAGAAGCGTATAAAAAAGGGAGAAAACGTGAACTAACGAAGAACAACCTCTTATAGGTGTACTGGTTGTGACTGATACCGCCTATATCTGACAATATGGGGTGATACACAACCTTTTTACCCCAGCACATTTAACCCTATACCGAGTATTGGTACTGCCAACGCAAATCTGATATGACAATATTAGCCAATATGATAACGATTTTAATTTTTGGAACTGATACATGATAATAGATAAGTTGATCATGCACTACAAACAGTTTTATCTCTACTAGTTCACTTGATTTCAATGACTAGTGAGATTGCTGCCCTGTGAGTAGTGCCTTTCATTCCATCATCTCATTTAAATACAATTTAAGCAATATCATATTGAATTAATTTCAATATTTCCTAAAACTTCTATCAAATTTTTCATGCTACAAATTTTTAGCATTTCCAACTCAGCTGAAAAAAAATAATAATAATAATAATATGTAATTATTTCCTGCTTATTTTTCTATGTTTCAACTACTAAAAAAATTATGTCCACTCCATTTCAATCCCTATTCTAGCCAACACCTCCCATCAGGCAATCTTGGTACCTGCAAATGCAAATAATGGTTGAAATGGTTTTATCCTTGATAGCATGATAAATACTGGAAACGCAGAGGCAATGTAAGTAATGAAGGCTTCTCACGGACAAGATGCAAAGTTTAAATGACCAATATCGTGTTTCGGTAACAATAGAATTGATGAAAATAAATGAATTACAACAGATTGTTCCAACTGATCTTCCAAACATGTTATATGGAGCTGTCTTGAACTCTTCAATCTTTTTAGTTTCATAGAATACACTATTAATGGATTTGGATTCAAAGTTCCAGTGCAGTTTGAACCCAAAAAAAAAAAATGCATTTATTACCTCTGCAATGAATACATAAATAAAGTTTCCCTATGTAACATGCACATCTGTTGACATGCCAACTTGGCACATGTATGGAACATTTGGCCCGTCCAGCAAGTGGGTCCACCATCTTAATGACCTGACTTGAAAATCAGGGCAGACCAGCAATCAGGCAACCACCGCTCCCAAACATTTGTGCCCATCCGATGAATCACCAGCCTGACTTTTGGACCAGGTTATCCACCCAAAGAGCCCCACCTGATGCACCCACGTTTGAGGTTGGTATGTGCAGCAACATGGGCTAGAAGTGCATGTGCACATAATCCAACATTGGTTAAAAGATCCCAAGGCCTTCAAAATGAAATTACCACCATGACCAGTTATTCAATCAGCTTCTTGTTCTTATTTTTTCTTCTTTTTCTTTTCTTTTCTTCTTCTTCTTCTGCCTTAAAAATAAAAATAAAAAATAAAAAAGAAGAAGAAGCTTAATGCAACTAGATCTACTAACAGAAAATCTATGATCTTCAGTTTGTCCATCATAATAAAATTTATATGTAATAAACACAGCATTACAAAGAACTAGAGTCATAAGGTTGACAAATCAAACATCATATAAAAGAAGACACCTCAATTGTTCAAGCCAAAAGCAAACTAAAAGGCCAGTCCTGGTATATAAAATGAAACCCAGATTGACATTACAATACCTAAGTTTGGCTTTGTAGCTGTTGATTATCTCTCTTTTTTCTTCCTTCGTGAAATACCAAACAGCACTTGGAATCACAAAATGTGAATGCTTCTGACATATCGAGCGGGCCCTAAGTGCAGTTTTGACATCCATGCCAGTGTTAGGAGAGTTAACTACGCCAGTTCCGTATACATGATATGCAGAATGGATGATCACATTCAGATAGCAACCCAAATTTTCTCTCAGCAGGTGTAGCTTTTGAAAGTACCCGATCCAGGCATACACTGCATTCAATCTCTTGGCTACACCTCAATGTTTCAAGATGCTTATTATTTCTTTGGCATTCTTTTATGTGTTCCTCTCTTTCAATGGGCCTATATGGATGCAAGCAATGCTTCCCACAGGTGGAGCATAAGTCCCCATGAATATGGTGGCATTGTTCCCCATTTGGACACTCACCAGCAGCAGCATGTGCACAGATAGGTTGATCAGCGAGTCCAACAACTGCACAATAGCCAGTGTTCCCTTTTTTCGAAATGGTGTGCTCTTTGGAATCTTGACTCTGTGATGATTTACCTGTTAGTTTACTAATAGCTGAAAGCTCCACAGATCTGCTCGAGATAGGAGTGGATTCCCCACTTAAAGAAATTTGAGAGGGATTGGCAACTTGAACAGTATCTGAACACAGATGCAGACAAGCACTCGACAATGAAGACGAGACAGAAACCTGTGGACGAGAAGATTTAATGTGATCATATCTGCAACGACTGCCACAAGAGCACACCCATTTCTGATAGAAGGTGCATGCCTGTGATAAATCAGCGAAGGAAGCATTAACGAGTGTCAGTATAATGGCATGTCTAAGACATCAGCTGCATCATATAACACGTAACAGGAACAGGAAAGTAAGTAAACTTGGAAATTCTTACATTGTTCGCCTGATCTTTCCAATCATGTGAATATTCACTGAGCTCCCCTTTTAGACATGCTCCATTTGCCACGAATTTTGCAAAGAACTCTGACCAGATCAGCCAAGATATAAATAATGAGGACGAGCATTCTGATTACCAGCAGGAACCCAATCTTTTTATTGTTGTCAAATGATTGTCAAATGCACTAACACTCAAACATGAGCACCCCATTTTAGTTAGTATACTCCACTGACAACTGATTCAGTTTGTCGGGGAATTTGTTGGCCAATCACACATGTGAAAATTGAATCAAATTGTAGGGATGGCAGCAAGCAGGCTTGGTTTTGGGCCCAGATTTGAACTGATCACTCCAGCTCTGTCAAGCCAGGCCAGGCCAGACCTACTAAATTTTTTTGAGAAATAACAGAGTCATCTTGGAATAAAACAGAAGCTAGGTGAATTTCCTTCTAAAATATATACTGCAGTGTCAGCTTTGTAGTAAGAAGTTGCTACACTCAACTTTCCAAAAAATAAAAAATAAAAGTTGCTAGACTCAGGAAACCTTTTGTATCTTTCCAAGAAGATGCCTTTCCTTTTTTTCCTTAGAAGTATTTCCTTTAACTCTTAAATAATGAGGCATCCAATTCAACTCACCCAGCTTCATGCCATTTATTCTACTAATTTAGTCTAAAGAGCTCACGTGAAATCTACAGCCCTATTTGGTTGGCACATTAGAAATGATTTCATCTCATTTTAGTTAATAGTAATCATATATAGAGACCATACTTTCTATAAACTAGGGGATACGGGCATGCACAACACATGTGGAGAGAGGAGGGGAGAGAGAAAAGGGGAAGACTTGCAGAGGGAAAGGCGTAGGTTACCTGCAAGTGTGCTACACCTAGAGAGAGAAGGGTGCAGAGTGTTTTAATCAGTGGGCGAACCATCCTTGATCTTCTATGCGATGGATCGCTCGAGTCTCTGACCTGCCTTGTTTTTCGGCTGACAGCCTAACAGAAGCTGGTGCAAACAAATCTACAGTGTGGATGTCACACTTTCATCATTGGGTCCCATAGACCCTTTATTGCAAAGGTTCCCTAATATTACAATTCATGTGGGCTGCACACAAAGAGGTGAGGTGGGTGCGTACATGCAAGAAGGAATTGAGAGAAAAAACAAAGTTTATGTCTCTTCAAATTACTATTGCAGGGGTGAAATTGGCCAAATGCTCAAGGGTAAAATCTAAGTTGTTTGGTGGCTTTTGCAGGTGATATATGAACAGTACATTGGACACCAGCCACATTTTTCAGCTCTCAAAAGTACCCCTAACTTCATTTGAAATGTCATCCAATGTCTTTTGAATATTCAAACTTCTCTGCCCCTGGGAAACTAATGGAGGGGTAAAATTGGCCAAACACTACTACCATTATCCACGTTATAGATCATGGATTACCGAGATTATTTTTAATCCTTACCAAATCTCTAATGCACTATTGCAGTTAACTAAAATGAGATAAAAATATTTTAAATTGCCACCAAATTGCACCTAAACGAATCATGTTTACTGCCCGGTTTGATCATAAGTAATGCATTACATGTTCGTTTAACATCCATTAAAAATATATACTTTTGCACATTTTAATGGCCAACGAACCATAACTGACACTATGACAGAGATTGCTGAGCAGTACATAAAAGAATCGAAATTATAATATCAGCTAGTGAAAATAGTCTTGCACTCAATGGAATTCAATTACCCCTACCATTCAATAGAAAAGGACTTTTCCACACAACCAAATATCTATCATAAGCCATTTTCAACAAACCAATTTTAAGAAGGTTCCGATAAATTAAGTCTGTATTCTCTCTCCGATCACCAAATAAAAATTCACCACGTAAATTCAGACAAGCATAGAATTTATCAAAACACCTTCATATCATGAAACCACACATACAAAGAAAAAACCCACAAATTAAAAACCATTAAAAGGTAAGTCAAGGAAATCAATTCGAAGAAATCAAGACCCCAAAGCTTTTAAGAAAAAAACCTATTACAAATACATGAAAAAATTGATTCCCCGAAGATTTTGAAAGTTACCTTCACCCTATAAGTTCGGATGCCTATAATAAGTTTCTAAGTTGCAAGTGACTTTCAGTTCAAGTCATTTACATGGAAGTGACTTCTCACCCCCGTCCCACAAAGTTCCTGGCAGTTTTGCTTGTAAATGATGTACAGGTGAATTTCCTCCCCCAAACACCACCTGTAAGTCACTTCCCACTTACAGAACTTACAGGCATCCAAACTAAAGAAAGGAAAAAAAAAAAAAAAAAAGTAAAAGAAGATAGAAAATGAAGAGAGTACAATCCAACAACCATCAAACCCTAGAAATATCAGATTGAAGCTTTGAAACATGGAAAAATTAAAGAAAAAATGAGCAAAATCCTAGGAAATGGATTGAAATTAGCTCGGCAAGAAAAGATGTGAAAAAATAAAGGAAAATGCGAAGAATATGTACTTTTTTGGCATGGCGGAAGGAGATGCAAGGCGGAGAAGTTTTTTTTTTTTTTTTTTCCCTTCTTCAGAATCGAAGTGGAGGGAGAGGGAGGGGGAGCGGATTAGGTGCGACCCCGGACTCACCTAACGTCATGCGACCCTTACGTGTCAGCGTACCAGTTCTCCAGCGTGAGCGGGCAACGCACGTGGGTCATTGGCGAGTCGGGAGCGGATTAGGTGCGACCCCGAACTCACCTAATGTCGTGCGACCCTTACGTGTCAGCGTACCAGTTGTCCAGCGTGAGCGGGCAACGCACGTGGGTCATTGGCGAGTCCGCGAGTCTGGTGAAGTCATTTCTCTCTCATTTCTCTCTCCCTCTCGTGCCTCTCTCTCTCTCTCTCTCTCTCTCTCTCTCTCTCTCTCTCGTCTGCTCCCTCCCTCCGCCCGTCGTCGCCGGAGCCGTGAGTGGCGACCATCGCCTCTTCACCGCTTGCTTCCCCGTCCAAGACCGCCTTCTTCGAACCCGATCCAGCCGGTCTACCTCGACCCGCGATCACTCTCGCTCTCCCTCTTCTCCATCAACTGCTACCGAGCGACTCGGTGGTGCCCCTTCGTCCCTCAGATTCCTGTAAGAGCTCGTAAGCATCTGAAGTTTCATCTCTCTCTCTCTCTCTCTCTCTGATCAGATTTAAGAAGAAGAAAACCAAGCGTGGCCCTATAATTGATTTGAGGATTTTATGAATTGGAAATTTTGGATTTTCAGCTTTCAACTTCGAATGTGAAACCCTGTGGATGATTTTGGGGTTTGCATCTTTCAAATTTGGGAATTTTTTTAGAAGTCCATCATTCTATTGTGATAAAATTTGTTAATTTTTAATTTTTAATTTTTGTAGAAAAGCACAACAATATGTAATGACAGAAACCTCAAATCCTGAAATTGGGCCACGCATTCGAGTCTACAAGGTGACACTTTTTGGGCTTCCAGATTAGAATGTAAAATCCCATTTTGAAATTTTATGATTTTAGATATTGAAAATTTGGGAAGTTCAGGATTTTAGGGCTTTCCGAAATTGGGGAGTTTCACCTTCTAGACTCGAATGTGTAGCTCCATAGCTGATTTGGGGATTTTATTAATTGGGAACTTTTTATTTTCAGCTTTCGACTTCTAGACTCTAAAATTAGCTTTCAAAATGAATGTAGGGCCGAAGATTTCATTGGTTCCTTCTTCCAAGGCTGGTAACGGCATTTACTTCAGTTCTTCGTGCCCACACACGTTGGCTCTAAATGGTAGCGTTAAACGCAAGCACATACATGTCATTGAGAACGGCTTCACCTTAATCTTTCATAGCCAGTTCCCTCCCAGTTTTGGTTGGAAGCCTTCAGCACTGCTGTCTATCTTATCAATTGCTCACAAGGTCTAATTTATCATCGAAAACAGGTTCGTATCACCCGGTGTCGCCTGTGAACAATACAGCTGTATCAGCCGAAACAGCCCGATAGAGGGGTGGTATGGAGCCATATTGGTGGTCAACGATATGATACCGATATGCCTAGCAACACATGCCCATCTCCACCATTAACTTAGAAAAAGTCCCTTTGTCAATTTGGAGACCTTAGAGGCCACATCAAGAAAGCGAGACAATCTCAACTGTTGGATTCATCACAAGGATTACACAATCTAATCCTATGCCTCAGATCATTAGAAGCTTCATTTCAATAAAAGAAAAAGAAAAATCCACAACACACAATCAAATGACATTTATTATCAGATCAAAATTGTGTATTGTTTCCCTCTCTCTTCAATTCTATCTCTTTTCTAATGATCAATTCCGATCATTTCAAGCAAACATAAAAAGAAAATCTAACAATTGAATTGAAGTAGAAAGATATAACAGATTCTTATGGAAGCCCTAATTCAAGAACCCTAGATTGAGATTCCACTGGATTCGGCCTCGAGATATTTACAGATCCTCTCCATGACCTCCCTCCCTTTGACGCTGTTCTGCAGGAACCGCTCCGCGCAGCGCTGCTCCACCTTCTCCGCCATCGACGCCAGCGCTGACAGCGGCTTGCACCGGATGCTCGTCTGCTGCCGGAACGCCGTCCATTCGCTAGGGTTCTCCGGGTGGGGTCCATACCAGGACTTCTCCTCCACCTCCAGGAAGTTCCGGAGGCTGACGTTGCGGGTCGTGATCTCCATCGACCGGGCCCGGGCGTCAACGACGGACGACTCGACGCAGCGGCAGATGTCCTCGCCCACGATCTTCCGGACGAACCACGGGCCGGGGGCGTGGACCGTGATGGAGCGCGTGGTGTAGAGCCGGCCGGTCTGCGGATCGAGCCGGCGGTTCAGGGTGTCGACCTCGAGGATGTGGGAGAGGGTGCGCACGTTGGCCGGGTCGGTGAACTTGCGCCAGGATGCGGAGGTTACCCGCTCCCATGGGTGCTTGTATACGTACTCCTGAGTGTATGCTTGTACCATGGTTTCGATGTCTGCTTGGGAAGGAGATTGAAGGAAGAAGAGAAGGGCGTTTCTGGGAATTTTTATAGGTTGACGTAAAAGGGCCGAAATGCCCCTGCCATGTCTTTCTTGCAAGACGGGCAAGATTGGAAAACTCCTTGCATACCTACCCAGGGTATCTCGGGCATAAAAATTTAGAACTACCCGTCCATAAGAATTTTGTCTTATTATTTTATTATGGTGAAGAAATTTGGATTAATGGATTAGAACAGGGTGGCCCTACATAAATCTAATGGTGGACTTCACATCCCTATTTTTTCCTATAGAATGCCTTACCTGACTTTTAGATAATCATGATTTTTTAATTACAGAGTGAATTGGAGGCATGGTACCTGATGAACGGGGTGGATCTCATGAAACTCCTTCCCACTAGAGATAGGTTGTAGGTAGGTACCTATGTAAGGTATTACCTTCTTTTTGACTTTTTGATTGACGGAAATTGCCATGCGTGTTGATAGGATGAGCCTTTAATTAACGCGATTACTGCTGCGTGCGTGTGAAAACAAGAGGATATTGCGATACACATACTTATTTTGAATACATATGAGAGATTGGGCCATTCATCTGAGAGGGACCAGTTTTATCATGCCTGGTAATAGAAATTATATTCGATAAGTTATTATGTAGGGTAGAAATTCATGTCGAGACGAGAGGGAGAGGGATTTCCGGAATCGTGCATGTTTAGAGGCGGGATTTCTCCATTTCTATTGTTTTGCCGGTACGTTGGAAGGAATGCCTGGCGAAGTGGCCATGATTACGGACTAAAATACGAAAACGCCCCTGACCGATATTTGATACTCCGGCAGAGTATGGCGATTGATAAGCAGGGACTAAGAAATCGTACGCGTATTAAATCAAATTAAATGAACTAAATTGTGGAACTGCTATCATTAAGTCACGGTACAGAAATCAGATTGTTTATCAAATCCTAACCTCTTATTCCTGAAAAAAAAAAAAAAAAAAAGACACTTGTTTCTTGAAATGGGGCCCATTGGATATTTCTCATTTTCAACCCATTAGATGTCCAACAAACCAATAATCAGATAATTAGATAACCATAATTATTTGTTCATGATACATCTAAAACGTAGAACCCATAACTTGGATTCTTTAATTTAATCACTTGTATGCTAAGTAAACAATCTCTAAGTGCCTGTTCACCATTAGGCTGTCAGTGGGCCGGATAAATTCAAATTTTTGAATAGCTAAATCCAAACAATTCAAAATTCAGGCCCAACCCAACCCCAGGCCCAGCCCATTGACATCCCAAACCATTCAAAATTTGAGTTGAACCCACTATAAACTTATTGTTGCTTAGTCAGCCCCAAAATTAAATTGGTTGAACCATAGTTCTGAAACTCAGTGACTCGACTCAAAACTCAACTGAGTCAACTTGACTCAACAGAAATCAAGCTGAGTAATAATGAAACTCGCTGAGGAGTCTGACTCAGTTCGAAATGAGTAGCCTTTATTTTTAAAAGACTGCTACTTTGTAAGTTGCATATTTTTGCATTCATAATATTTTAAATGTTTATTATTAGTGCAATTAAATTCATAGTTTAATTATTAAATATCTAGTCTAGTTAATTCAATGATTCAATTCAACCCCAGCTGGCTATTGAGTCGAGTCTGAGTTTTTTAGTTTTCAAACTATGGATTGAGCAATCCTAGCCTGTTAGTCATGAACACTTGATTTTTGATATAACCATTGGATATTCTTTGTTTAGCGTTCCAATAGATGTTTTGGATAGTCATTTAATTTATAGGCAGAAGCCATAATTTGGTTTAAACCAAATTACTTGTATGCCAGGCACGGCCATGCGTCATCCATCGCACTCGAACTTAGGATCTCAGTGTTGAAACATAGCTAGTCCACCACTGAGCCATGGAATGGGACAAGTACAAACTTAAGTTAAACTGATTAAATTGTGGAAATTTTGTCGCTAGGTCATAATCTCAATATTAGATTTGTCTATAATCTTAATCTCTTATCCAAGGACACATGTTTGTTGAAACAGGGCCTTTGGATTTTTATTACCTTTAACCGTTCAATAGGGGCCGTTTGGATGTAAGTTACTTAAGCTACTTATCAGATAAGTTACTTATCTTGATTTTTACTTATGAAGTAGATAAGTATGTTTGGTAAACAACATACTTATAAGCCAATAAGTAAATAAGTATGTTTGGTAATAACACATTGGTAAGTAACATTTCTAAAGAAAATTTCAAATCTACATATAATGAGTAACATATTGACATGAAAAGAAAAAGCTAAGCATTGAGGCAATTTTCCTAAATGAATGAGCTTTTCTGATCCCACTTGCGTGCCATAAAGCTCATGTACATGCCATGCATGTGCTAGCATAGCACGATTGGTCCGAGATACATTCCATCCATCCGAACGGGACCATTATATATATAGATGCCCTTGGCACAAGAATCAAGTTGATCTACCAATAAGGTGGGCCACAATCTGCAAAACAAATGTATGGCTTTGGAAGACTTGGTTGAAGTTTTCTAACCCATTCACTTGTTTCCAATAGTGGTCCACATGGTGAGTGGACTAGAAACATTTTTGGAAAAGATGTAGAAGATTAGATCAACCTGATTGGTGGATTGGATCTTGCGCCAATTAATGTAGGGCCCATCTTTGATGTGGGCCGTCCACCATGTGAGCCCCACCTTTGATGGGACAGTCCATCATGTCGGGCCTCCTTTGATATGGACGGTATGAGAGAGCAATAATTGAGTGAACCGTGAGAGAGAACTTTGATATGTAGCATATGTATTTTGTTTTATCGTTGATTAGAGATTTCTATACGAAAAATAAGAATTGGAGTTTGAAGGAGGGGAAGGAGAAGGAACCCTCGACCTGCAACAAATAGAGGAGGGTTTATTCAATCACATAGTTTGGACTCCTAGAATATGGCGAGATTCAATTTATCATAATCGATTATTTAACATGTTGGTTAACCGTATTATGAAACACGGAAAAAAAAAAAAAAAAAATCATCGACTTTGAGAGAGATAAGTAGAAAAGCCAATTGGAGGGTGGTTAACTAATATTGGGAAGTGACTAACAGTGTAGGTGTGTACTAACCTGAGAGAGGAAAAAAAAAAAAAAAAAGGAAAAGGGAGCAAAAGCATGACATGAGAGAGATAAGTAGAAAAGTCAAAAGTCAAAAAGCTAAAAAAAAATACTTATTACGACAAGTAATTTTTAAGAGATAAATTACTTTTCAATTATACTTACCAAACGAACTTAAGTGCCAAAAGTAGCTTAATGTCTTGAGTTCAGTCAAAAAATAACTTATTTGGTAGTATTTAAGATAAGCTACTTATCAGATAAGTTGCTTATCTTGGTTTTTTCTTATTAAGTAGATAAGTATGTTTGGTAAACAACATACTTATCAGCCAATAAATAAATATGTTTGGTAATAAAACATTGATAAGTAACCTTTCTAAAGAAAGTTTCAAATCTACATGTAATAAGCAACATATTGACATGAAAAGAAAAGGTTATGAGGTGAGGCAGTTTTCCCAACAGAATGAGCTTTTCTAATCCCATGTGCGTGCAATAAAGCTCATGTACATGCCATGCATTGTGCTAGCATAGCACGATTAATCCAAGATACATTCCATCCATCAAAATGGGATCACCACTATATGGATGCCCTGCACAAGAGCCAGGTTGATCCACTAGTTAGGTGGGCCACAGTCTGCAAAACAAATGTACGGCTCTGGAAGACTTGGCTGAAGTTTTCTAACCCATTCACTTGTTTCCAATAGTCTGTCCACATGGTGAGTGGACTAGAACCATTTTTGGGAGAGATGTAGAAGATCAGATCAACTTGATTGGTGGATTGGATCTTGCACCAATTAATGTAGGGCCCATCTTTAATGTGGGCAGTCCACTGTGTGAGCCCCACCTTTGATGGTACAGTCCATCATATGGGGCCTCCTTTGATATGGACGGTATAAGAGAGCAGTGATTGAGTGAACCATGAGAGAGAACTTTGATATGTAGCATGACTTGAGAGAGATAAGTAGAAAAGCCAAATTGGGACGGTGGTTAATTAACAATGGACGGTGACTATCAGTGTGAGTGTGTACTAACACACAAAAAAAAAAAGAAAAAAAAAAGGGGATAATTACTTTTCAATTATTGAGATAAGTAATTTTTAAGAGATAAGTTACTTTTCAATTAAAACGAACTTAAGTGCCAAAAGTTACTTAACGCTTAAGCTCAGTCGAAAAGTAACTTATTTGGTAGTATCCAAACGGGCCATCAGTGTCCATCAATCTGATTAGATGGTCAAAATAAGTGTAAACCTTGGGTAAACCATCCATGTATGAAAATAGTGGACGACTTCGAATCGGTAGCTAATGGTCCATATCAATGTAACAGGTTATAAAGTGTAATTTGACTGGTCAGGCTTTTTTGCCAGGCAATATTGGGGTCCACTTTTATGAATGGTTTTGGACGTCCTGCTGAAGTACGACGTTGGCACGTGTGAAGGTACGTTGAGTTGCAACATTTATGTAGTTTCAAGCAGCAGAGATGCATCCCTGACCGTCCAAACGAGAGCCAGCTCAACCACACGAAGCAGCATAGGCATAGAGCATCTAAGACCATCCAGATGATTGTGCATAGCCTGAAAGCCAAACGAATCAAGCAACCGGGAGCATCTGATTTTGCCTGTTGAGCCCATTGATTTGGGACTTTTTTTTTTGAGACATCCATTTATTGGGAATTACAATGAAGGCCGTGATCGGATGCTCACGTAAATGGACGGCATATGTACTACGGATGAGTTGCCGGTGTTTAGTAAGGAATTATATATTTATATTTCCACCACGCAGATGTAGCCCAGACCACTGATCGAGCGTCCCACCGTGGAAGGAGAATGCCCCAAAACAACCAACATATGGTCCTTTTTCAGTAGAATGTGGATCATTTTTGCATATCTTCTCAACCGTCCATCTGTAGGCCACAACAAATCCAAAGGTTAAGACTGTCCGATCAACCAGATCGTGGGATACAACAGACCAGTTGGATGGATTTGGAAACTATGGTCCTTAGACCCTGGTACAAACTGCCCAGCCCGAGGCAACAGTCCTGTTATTGGGCTACAAAGCTGAACGTGGACCGGTGGATCATTTTTGTTTGAACCATCCAATCTTTTGTCCTTGGTGTAGTCTGCAAATCTACAGTGGGACCCAATAGATGAACATTGCAGGTTAGACCCATAACATTGAATCTGGGTAACTAAATACCCATTTTCCAATCTGCACAACATTTTCGCAATTATCTTACACTGCTAAATAAATGCATGCATGCTCGTATGCATGAGAATGTTACAGAGATTTCTGTTATTTTTCCTTTTTCATATATAAATCTATACATCTGGTGGTATACAAACACAACAGAAGCAGTATAGGATCGGTACTTTCACGAAGCAGCTCCCTTGGATTCCTGAATCTCCAGTTCATGCTCGGCTACCATGATACAAGAATCCGCTTCTAAAGATGAGAGCGGGCTCTTTTCCTTCAAGAAGGAATCTTTGGGCAATGTCAGCATGTCAGGCGTGCATTGCACATCCGGGGCAATGCCAACCTGATCAATGTCATGCAGTGCAGGCGATAGATATTTGGCGACTGTGATAAATAGAGCCGACCCGTCATGCAGCTCAGTAACACTCTGCATTTGGAAGGAGAAGCAATCAAAACATTGAAGATCACACAACAACCTACATCTATAAGAGAGCCAAAAAGAAAGACTCGGCGCCGCCCTCAGGGTTGCTGAGTTCAACTCAGCTTAGGTACTTGGCAATACACATTCTGAGCATTGAGTTTTAGACCACCTGCATGATTTGCAAAAAGACTCAAGATACCTAAGAAGGACGAGCAAAAAAGGAAGAAATATAAAAGGTTTGTGAAAATCTTTGGGAGTTGTGTACTCCAACGAACAGTTGCATTTTTCACCAGTCAGACAACATTTTTGAAGACCTCAATCAAGCACTTGTCAACTCAATCAAGACTAGTTCATGTTAAAGGGGTTAACTCTTTATTTTATTTTATTTTTTGGAATGACAACTCTTTATCATTTTAAAGTCAGAAAAAGCTTGATTTCAGTACTTGAAACCGATGACTATACAAATATAAAAACACATTCAGTACTCCATTCCAGTTTCAAGTTGGTTCTGATTTGGCACCTCAAGGAGTCCCAAGTCGAGTGTCCTTAAACCACGTCCATATTGGGTTCGGAGCCTTGCCTCGTTGGTAGACTCTGTGGAGTTTCAACAGGGGTTCTTGGTTTCGAAACCCATCCGTGGTGAAACTCCACACTGCTGACAGCACCAGTGGGTGCGTTGCATGACTGACTGGGTGGGTGTGTTGCGCGATTGACTCGGTGGTTGAGTTGCATGACTGACCAAAAAAAAAAAAAACCATGTCCATATTGGACAGTTGACACTTCAATGTTAAGTATACACTGTATTCGTGAAAAATTAATGCTGTACCCATGTGATATCCTGCTAACATACAGGTAAAAGAAAATTACGTGGGATAAGGACTGGAAAAGAACCTGAATCTTTCCTTTTCCAAAGGTTCTGTGCCCCACGAGTATAGCACGACCGTTATCATGCAATGCCCCTGCCAAAATCTCGCTGGCACTTGCACTTCCTTCATTCACCTGTTTACAACAGCACAAAAGTAGGAAAATTAGCATTTGTGAGTAGAGCAATGGAGCACTGGGGTTTGATCAGTTCACCAAAAGATCTTTGAAGCTTAGTGAAGTTAGTAAAGGCTGAAATTAATATATTGAAATCCATCACGCTCAGGAAAAAGTTCTTGGAGAATTCACAGGAACACATCACCAGTGACGAACTGGATCTACAAAAATTTCAAGAAAGAACTCGAGCAAAATTGGGGGGACAAAACAGTAACGGAAAAAAAAAAAAAAAAAAAAATCCCAGTGGTTTGAATGAAAGTTGGTTTTTTATGTCTAACATCAGCACTCAGAAGAGTATGTTTTCTAGCAATGTCAAGATCAGAAGGCAGTAAAAGAATTAGAAGATTATACTCCTTTTGTTATAGATTATGACAGTTAAGAAAGTCATGATCGGCTCTATAATGTTGTTGTTTTCAGGTACAGTAATTAAATATCTTCTGTGTTGAAATCACAAGCCGTACATGCATTCTTTTGAGATGAGAGACCATTTTATTTATTTTCAAAAGATCTTAATGGGTGGGACTAGTAAAAGAGCTCTCTAGCCCAAGCTTGCTTATTGAATCTTGACTCACCAAAGGTCACAAGAACTCGTGAGAAGTTTAAAGAGGTACTGTTGTTAGAACTTACAAGCACAACAAGTGGATCACGAGTTAAGGCATGCCCATTGACCATATTGATTGGTAACATATTCCCGTCCCGGTCTATCGTGTTGACAAGAGTTTCATCTCCATCTAACCATATTTGGGCAACATCCAATCCAGCTTTCACCAGACCACCCTGTTGAAAACAATTGAACAAAAAATGCTACTAGCCATGAAACAATGCGATTACGACCTCATTTTTCATACTTTATAAGAATAAAACTGACCGGATTGTTTCGCAGATCCAGTATGTATGACTGAACGCCTTGATCTTCCATTTCTTGAATAGCATTTTCCATTTCGTCAGCAGCAGTCTGATCAAAAGTAAAAGCACAGAAGATTTTATTCATGATGAGCAATAGCCATGCATTAATGTTCAGGAGAATTCTCGAAGTTGAATGGGAGAGGTGTGACTAGAGTGGAAATAGTTACAGAATCCCTTCCTAAACAAGGTGGCATGGTAACGCAAAGGTTGTCACGTTGTGGTTTTCTGGCATGGTTTAAGGTGAACTCAATAGTAATATTTGCAAGGCTTCAGAAATCCAATTGAACAATCTCATGAAGAAGACTTCCTCTCTTCTACTCTATCCTAGTTGCATATTCTCGACATATAATAACTTCCAGCTACTCGACAAGTATATTTTGCAAGTGCTGTTTGTTGTCCTTTTTACTGCACAGTATCCTCTTTTTTTTTTTTTTTGGGGGGGGGGGGGGGGGGGGGGGGGCGCTTTTCTAGAAACACTAGAAGGTGGGATTAAATGCCTAGCTAAATGAGTAACTTCACAAATTAGAGCACCATAATCCTGTGGACATGGAATTGACAATTTATAAAGAAAATACCTCATAGATTAAATGATGAAAATGCATGTTGGATCAAGCATCCGCCTGCTCCCAATATCAGCCTAGTTTATCTCGCACTTTAGAATGGCAATGACACTTACATACTTGTATATGCTTATTGTTCACCAGTGCAAGTACTCGATACTTTACGGATACTTGTCAGATATAGCTTAACAACGTCCTCTTTTATTTGGTATTTTTGTTCTTTTCATTCCAGAACTCCTCACCATTTTCCCATGAAATAATCATGTCAGATGTCCTGGACTCTGAGAATGCAGGGCCGTGTTCCCACTTACCATATATATGTCCCTATCCATATCTGGGCATCAAGGGTCACACTTAGAAGAATTCAAACATCTCCTTCGTCATATTTGACCATATCATGTTTCATGAACTAGATTGATACCCATTAATGGGTACTTAACAAAGCACTTTTATTCAATACAAAGTGAAATATGATGTTTTGGAACTCTTAATGCTGCTACGTTATTGTGGCATTGTTTTATATTATGCGCACAAGGAAAATTCTCAAATCAAACCTACCAGTAGATATCATTTTGTTTCAACTACATCTCTGTAAATTCGATTTACAATGAATGCTATGAAAATTAACAAATCAAAAGGAATAATGGCAAAGCTTCAAGAATACTTCAACATGAAATCAAACATTTGTAACATTAAAATGTATCACAATATATTTACATAAATGTAGTCCAGACTTGACAAACCAAAAAAGTTTAATAATGAGCACCTGAGAGAAGGAAGACAGCCTCACATATCCAGTCTTTGAGAGATGGCCATCGGGGGCTTTATGAGAGATGACAGCAATAGATATAGGGGAAATCCTAATAACTTCACGAGGTAGCTTGACCTTCAAACAGAAATTGCACGCATATCAGATTCTTCCATACAACCTTCAGATGAAACTCAAATCATCAATATCATCATAAAATCCATATATTTACAATGAACCACAATCCCTTGTTTTCTGATGTGGGAAGAAATGTTTTCATGATATCAATAAGAAACTGATCCATTCTAGATCTACAAATAGACGCTTGCATAGAAGAAGGTCATGAAAAGATACCTCTCTAACACCAAAATCATTTCCAGAATCACTCACCTGGAAAATAAACACGTTAATCAGTGAGCTTATGAAAGTTTTCTGATGGAGGTGACGGTGTAAAAGGATCAACATGGTAGCCTGATGGTGAGGATAAACATTGTCTCAGGTCTCAGCCCTAAGATTCAACTTCAAATCCTAACTTGTGAAAAAAATTGCCTGTGCAAAAACAAAAAAAAATGGTACTCCTAATTTAATTTTGTGACACCTGAAGAGAATTCTTCAGATAATATTATCCATTTATTTAAATCTTCTTTGAAAACATAACAAAACAAACCAGAAAAATCCAATTTTTTTTATTTGGAAACTGGTTGTCAGATAATTTAGTGTCACCTTACCAAGTGGTACGGCAATAATTTGGAGTATGCAGACAAATTAGGGGGGGAAAGGTTAAACAAAAGCAAGAAAAGGGTATAAGAAAGTGATCTTACCAAAACAGGATCAGACATCAGATAAAAAAGAAGAGAAAAAGATAAATTTGAATAAAAGAAGGATGAATTCAGATACATTGAAGGCTTAGTTTCTTTTGTAATTTTACATATGGTAGCACAAAGCATGAAGCAAAGTGGCAAAAGCTTTGGGTGTGAGAGCGGGGATGGATCCGTTTCAGTAGCAAGTATAAAGACTTAGGAAGTGGGATCAGGAGAGAGAAGCGTGATCCGACGCAGGGGAGTGGCATATTGTTGTGCAAGATCATGCAACTAAGGACTTCCAAGTCCCCTACAGTTTCAGTTCAGTTCAGTATACAATGCAGAGAAAAGTACTCGATCCAGTGCTAAAGGCAAACCATTGAACTCATCATGTGGAACATCTAATCCTTATGCTTTTGAAGATCACTCTCTACCTATTTTCCACTTTGAAGGTAGAGGGGGGTGAACGGTAACAGGTAGCCAGCTTGCGCTATCCCCTCCGGTTGTCCTCGATCTCCTTAGGATTCTCACACCAACCCATTGATGGTAGACCCCCTGATCAACCCTCGGGAAGCAAACCCCAGATATCACAAACGTTCAACCAAGAGCCATTTAAGGCAGCTGGTGCACGGGGCGCCTACCCGAGTTTCGTCCTAAGGTGTGTTGGACCCCCGGTACCGGGAACTCCCTGGCATCCCATTCAAGGGCGGAAGTTTCCCAGCTTTGGTTTTAACCTCTGTCCTTGAGGTAACAGTTTAAGGACATGTTAAGGTTTGGAGGTAGAGAGCATTGATATATCAGAAAATAGAATAGAAGTTGACCAGAAACAAGGCATGCTTCAATTTAGAGTGATGTAGAACTTAGAAAAGAAAAAACAATAAATATTAGAGTACTAGCATATACTTCACAAGTGATAATTTTATGACTGGCTCAATGTCATATATCATATTTTGATGGATCAACGCGAAATTCTGCAACCTTAGTGGGAACAACTATTTGTGAACACCATTTTATCATAAAATGACAAAAAGAAAGGCTCATTACACTGTGAAGTTTTACTGTAACTGTCGTCCCAACACGCCCTCGAAGCTTCTGTGCTGCAGCCTCACCATCAAGACCATCAAGCGTCTGCCCTGTAAATATTGAAGGCCGAACATGTTAGACGAATTTACTTCCAAATGCACCAATCTAGCAAGTAATGGATACAGTCAGAAAGGCCAAAAAAAGTGCATTGTTTAGGCTACCATCAATCTCAATCAGCTCATCTCCTGCATGTATGCCAGCACGGGCAGCTGGGCTTCCCTCGATGCAAGACAGAACAACCTGTCACATTGTAAAAAAAAATTATCAATATACATGAAAATGTATGACAATTATGTCAATAAAACATATACTGCCAATTCCCAACTAATTCCAAAACAAATTGAAGTTAACAGAAGGAAAAAATATGTGGTTATTGATGGTCTATCAAATTGTAAACCATCCCGAGCTTCCAACAAGCAAAGTCCACTGGAGCATACGGAAATGCCACCATCCTACTTGACTTTGGTGATACTAACTCTCAACATTAATTCTGGAAAATTACTAAAGAGAGAAGGATTAGCCTTGTGGGAAAAGCCATGACATACCATCCTTACCTGATAAAGTGATATTGGTATATCACTGCTACTGGTAAAATGACATGGAAAATCACTAAAGAGAAAAGGATTAGCCTTGTGGGAAAAGCCATGACATACCATCCTTACCTGATAAAGTGATATTGGTATATCACTGCTACTGGTAAAATGACACTGACTAGTTTATGCTTTCAAGAATTTCAACGGATTAATGACAAAATGTCAATAGATATATATCATTAATTATATTTCACTCATGTATAAAATAGTATGAGATGGACGAGTCACACACAAGAAATTAATGAAAATGGATATAAGGATTAAATGCAATTAGAAAACCTAGGATGAGTTCTGTTACTAATAAAAGTCAATCAACGTGAAGCATAAAAAGAACTAATGAAATGGTTCAAGTACAGGAAGCCGCGAGGAAAAATAAAGAGGAAGAAGCTATTTCGAGTTTGTCACTAACCAAGTGGCCAGAGTTGGGTTCAGCATTTATATAGAGGCCAACTCCTTGCAAATTTCCATCACTTCCAATTCTGAAGCTTTGATATTCCTGCAGGTTCAAAATCAATGCCAGACAAATCATAATGAGTTAATGAAAATATCAGACTTCGACTAAGTAAATTGGCTGAGTAAGAGAACAATACATTATGGCGCGAGAAAAAATATGATGTGCATCTCCCAGGCAATTAAATTATGATAAGAAATGTCATGGTAACAGTATTAAAGACCAAGTATTCGAGTGAAAGTGTGTTACCAAAGTCAATTGAGTAAAAAAATGCAAGGAATAAGAAGATTGACTGGAAGATACAATGAAAAAGAACTACGACTGTATATGATTTCCAGAATCATGACTAAATGGTTTGACAGTATGAAATCAGTGTGTCATTACGTGTTATTGACTTATCTTCATGTGTGGTTTATGTATGTTGAGTTTGTTGTTCATTACCATGCCTATTATGCATCGTTGCATTACCTAGCCCTACTATGAAGAGGAGAAAGTTGACCATTATGTAACTTATGTTATGACTTATTAAAACATCAACATACAAACAGAATTCCACAATATTAATATACATTGTCATCATCATCATCTTGGGGTCGGCAACGTAAATCTTGTTCCACCATTCCACTCTATCAAGGACAATGTAATTACACAAAAAGAGCAAAAGCAACAATGATTACTTCATAAAAGGCCATAAGAAAAAAGAATTATGCAATCATCACCAAGTTCCATGCACCTTAAACTTTGCAAGAGATGATACAACAGTTTGTGCATTGGGCATGAATGTGTATGTGTGGTCCTGACCTCTTCAGTTTTATCCTTTGCTGGCACAGGAAGGGAAATGTTATCTTCCAGTTTCTTCTCTCAAATAAATCAATGGTCCACTAACTACTTCATGGAGAAGAAAAGGTTTGGGAACAGCCTGAATGGCAAAGGCAAATACCAATGCCTGCTAAAAGGGTTCAAAGTTCAAACAAACCAAACAGTGCACCTTGTACATATGATTGTGTTCTAGCAAAGAAGAATAGGTTAAAAGAAGATGATGCAAAGAATGGGTACAGCTCAAGTGAGTTACTAAAAGCTAGGGCTGTCAATAGGCAGGCCTGAAACCGGCTTCGGCCCAGATTTTGAACTATTCAGGCCAAGCTTGCGGGCCGGGCTATTCAAATTTTTTATTTTGCTTACCCCAGGACCAGCCATTGACAGCCATAATAAAAGCATCAGTACAGTCCCTGATTTTGCCACTTGTTTAAACAACCATCAAAGCTCAGCTATTCAATTTCGGTGACTGTAGTGCACCGTTCCCACAGGTCCTGAGAAATACCAATTAAGGGAATGCACAATTTTCTGCTTTGAATGACTAACATAGGAACAGAAGTGAAGATATACGTAAGATTCATGGACGGACCTAGCACCAACTATTTGGTGGAGAAGATGTTAAACAGTATGTCCAATAATTATTACAATAAGAAAACGAGGCATCGGACTCAAAACCTTAGGGCTAATAATCCGAGTAAAGGGATCGCCAAGTGTTGCAAGCATTCCACTGATTTTGTTATATGCTGCATCTGCTGATCTAAGTGGAAACATTTCCACCATTGTTTGTTGCAGCTTTAAGTCCCAATCTGTATGCATAACATGATTTCTTATCACAACAAATAAAATAAAAAAAAAGGAAAAAATAAAATAAATTTTCTCATATCTTCTTTCGTGCAAATATGAAAACAAATTTGAATTTTGACTAACCACCTGAAAGTATCCTACGCAATCCAAAGTTGAAAAGTAACAATGCTCTCTACATCTTACAAAGTATAAGACATATATGTGAGTCCTCACTAAGCTTCTTATATCGCAAGCACAGGAGCTTTCATGTTAATTAACATATAGATTTCATAAACAGAAATATTTGAAACCTTGATGATTGAAACTTGGATCTATGAAGGTTTCACGGATCAAGCCCCAGGCCTCAACAAGAGTTCGCTGAACTGTGTTTACCTGAACAAGAAACAAGACATGAATAAATCATACATTAGGTAACAGAATGACATTCATCGAAATGAAGCAGGGAAAGCAGAGAAAGCGAGCTGGAATAAGTCTCTCACCTCACGAGCTCGAGAAGCAGGGAAAGCGACGGTGAGAGACTCCGCAAGGCCCGGGGAATCGCAGGTGATGGAAATCACAGCGACAGCAGCAGCAGCAAAACCGAAAACGCTTCTCCCAATCAACTTGATCCAGCTTCCATCCCATCCATCCGTCTTAAATCCAACGGTTCTGAAGTTGCTATCATCGGATCGGTTCTGCGAGCGGACGACAAACCTGCATAATCCATTAGAAGCAGGAGAGATCGATTTTCTCCATTTTACGTCGATCCGGTGATTCGGCCAGAGAGATCGACGGGTATCAGAAGCTCCTTGCGAGGGTTTCGGTGATGAAGGGGAATGACGAAGATTGAAGTTCGATTTAGGGCAAAGAGCTTCCATCAAGGGCACGAAGATTTTCCGTTTGTCTGGGTTTTTTTTGGAGTTCCAAAGGAATAAGGAAACCTGATGGCTGTTGCAGACAGAGCCGAGAAGATTCTGGCGGGGCCCATTTGAATCTTTTTGTGGCTTCCCTCGCTCGCGTGTTGGAGTAGCCAAGGAGAGGAAGATGAGTTATTTGATACTCTGGCAGAGTTTGATGGTTCATACGCATAAACCTGGAATACAGGTTAACTAAAAAAAATTATCCAAACTGTGATTTACTACATAAATTAGGTTAAAATCTCATAATTCTGTTTGTTTGAGAATTCTATACGTTGATTAGTGGACATTTCTATATTGGCTATAGACCGTTGGATAGTTCTCATTCTAGCCGTTCATTTTATTCCTACCAATCGGCTATATAACACACAAATATGATCTAGATTATACAGTACTGACAAACATCAATTAAATTCCACGATTTGAACGGTTTATTTTTGTTATGTGCCCCTCAACTTACAATTTCTAAATGAATGCGCACGAATCACTGCTCTAACTGAGTATCTAATTTTTTTTTCTACAGACGGAAATCGACTTCCATACGATTCAATATTAAAAAAAAAAACTTCCATAGTATTCATTCACACGCGACCGCATGTATCATGATCGTATGATTCACATATATTTCCCTCAAATTGAACGGTCCAAACCGTAGTGCTCCATTTGGGTGTGTCATCTTCTAAATTACTAAAATGAATGGATTCATGTTAAAGGAAAGGTTGGTGGGTATGTAACTAACGGTTCAAATTCAACAAATAAATGTCGAAAAATGAGATTCGAAATCGGGATTGTTTATTTCATTTTGACATTTTTGGGTATGTTCCATCTAAATTGGGCCACACTACATCGACGGTTTAAACTTATTACATGCATTTCATGGTACGATGGATAAATGAGTGCACAATCTCTAATACTCTGCCAGCGTACCAAATAATGGGTAGTTCATGCTTCAAAGATACTCCACGTCATTGCATGTGGAAGAGCCATAATTCTTTATTTTTTTAATTTTATTTTTGGGAAAAACTGATACTCTGAAAGACCACGACCGTTGATACAAAGGCATTATAAAAATCACAACCTTGGCATAGTCGTAACCTAAATTCAACTGTCCAGATCATCAGTCCCAGTTTAGATGGCTTGCAAGCCGAAAATTCAATTTATTGAACATCGTAACTGGTTGATTGGTTGACATTAAATGGACGGCTGAATTGAAAATAATGAACCGTCCGGAATTAACAAAAAATGCGAAGTCAATCTGAGCTTTGGGAGATAACCCACCTACAGCGGGCTCATAATTTGGCCCATCTTAATTGAGCTGTTGCATGCCACATATTACAACTTCGGATTGCCTGCTTATCAAGTACCAACCAGAGTATCAAATGCCTTCCCTTTATCACAATACTACAGTAGAGCTGGAACCACCGGAATATGCCGTAGCAGGGTAAGACCTTTTGTCTAGTGGACCCAACTATGATGGGCCTTGACTTGAAAATGCCAGCTGTCAGACAATCCTAGCCTTCATTTTTCATCAGTTTCTGAAAAATGGGGTCCAGACTTGGTAATCAGGACCATTGGTCTGTTGAGTCCCGCAATCATCCAAATATTTTCGAGAATGGAAGATCCCAAGTCCACGACGACCTCTAATGGGACCCTTTTTCAGTTGGTTGTGGAACCGGTGTCGTATTTCTAATCCCGACCGTTTACTTTAGGCCACAAATTGAAAGGATAAGATTGTCTTAATGTCTTATCGAGGAGACTTTTAAGGTGTAGTCCACCAATGGTGTCGTGTACGCCATGTGTACCACTTGTTAGAATTCGAAAGGGTGCGTGTATGTGGTGGAAAGAAAGAGGTCGCTTATATGGTGATGGTAATACCGGGACGCAGTGGGGCCCACATCAACTTTGAATCCGATCCACCCCGTCCATCGTGTTCTTTCCTTGTGATCATGAGAGAAATTAGGAAAAGAAAGGGCTATTCAACTCTTAGGTGGGCCACAACGCATGGAACAGCGTAACATCATGCCTAATACCTCTAAATTCACTTGTTGTGGCCCACCTGGGTCTTCGAATGGCCTGACTTCTTTTTTTTTTTTTCTTTTTGCCTCCCTTCATACTATCGGTTCTCATCTGATGAATGGACTATATGGTCTATGCACGATACTGTGGAGCCCACAAAACAGTGGGGAATGTTTTATAATTTATTCATGGAGCGTCCGTTCCCAGGATCCCAACTGTTCCTTGTAGTTTGGCCCACCTGAGCTTTCTTGGGGCTGATTTTTTGCCCCATGTGCGAATATCAAAGGTCGGATCTAATGGACGGGGTGGATCGGATGCACAATTGATGTGGGCCCCACCGCATCCCGATGCAGGTCCCATATGAGCGCTCATAGGAAAAGAAAAGTTCTCCAAGTGGGGGCCATCTCTAAGTGATCCAAACCGTTAATATCATAGGCCATTGTGAATGATGTACATACCAAACATTCTCAGATCTAATAATCCTCAACCTTTCAATGGGCAGCTAACAAAGAAACAGTTCAGAAAATAAATACCGCAACACTTTCAACCGATAAAAAGTCCAAATATTTGTCTAGCTAGGATTTTAGAGGATCCTTCAAAGGCAATCCACAAGTCGAATCAACGTTTCGGATGAGTTTATCATGGGCCCCACTTGTACAAACTTCGAACCCGAACGTATGCGCACCGTATAGTAACTAAGGCTTAGGGCTCTCAATGGAGTGGGTCAGATCCGAGATCCGATTCGCTCCGAATCCATATAATGCGGATTTGGATCTTAAAATAGGTCTGATTAATTAAATGGACTGGATATGGATCTTAAAATCGGTCTGATTACTTAAATAGAGCGGATATAGATTCACAAGAACATATCCGAGTTAGATCCGAATCCGATTAAGATCCGACTCACTGTCACCTTACCTTACTGCATATGTTATATTCTTGCTGGCCATCCGTCTTACAAATTATTTTAGGCCATGTGGACCATACCATAGTAAATAGTGGGATTTGCATCATTTTTCTACTAAATATATTATATATATATTTATATCATATATTTTTTAGATTTGTAATGGGGGTGCATTCAGACTAGATCTGACCCGAATCCGATGGTTACATGGATTTTGGATCGGAAATGGATCTAACAATTTATAAATGGACCGGATATGGATATCACCTTCTGGATCCGAGTTGGATTTGAATCCGATTCAAATATGTCTACAGATATATGGACTTGGAGCCAGATCCAACTGGATCCGATCCAGATCCGACCCATTGAGAGCCCTACAAAGGCTGCAATGGGCTGGGCCTAGGCCTAGAAAAAATAAAAATTTGAAAGGTCAGATGCCCAGTTCAAAATCTAGGCCCAGGTCCTGCCAATTGCCAGACTAAATAGTAACTCATTATAAAATGGGGGCACGCTCACGCTTAGGGTGGTACTGGGAAGATGTGGGGCCCAGTGACGTGATCATGGAATCTAACCCGTCTATGAAATCAGCCCGATCCAAAACTCAGATGGGCCATGGCGCAGCAGACATATTAAGGGACGCGGATTAGCTACTGACAGGTTGAGTAGGTTGAGTAGCGATCTAGCTATTGAAGTGACGTCACCAACTTCTGTGGGCCCCACCATGATGTATGTGTTTTATCCACACCGTTCATCCAATTGGAGAGTTCATTTTAGAGTAAGAGATAAAGAATAAGACAGATCCAAAGCTCAAGCGGACCCCACCAAAGAAAACAGTGTGGACAGTGACACGACCATTGAAACCTTTCTAGGGCCCACGATGATGTCTATTTGAGATCTAACCTGTTCATAAGTTCATACAGACATGGAAGAAGGGAAAACACAAATATCAGCTTGATCGAAAACTTCTGTGTCCCCAAGAAGATTTTAATGGTAGGAGATCAAGCCCCACTGTTTTCTTTGTTGGGGTCCACTTGAGCTTTGGATTTGTCTCATTCTTTATCTCATACCCTAAAATGAACTCTCCAAATGGATGGTCGGTGTGGATAAAACACATACATCATGGTGGGGCCCACAGAAGTTGGTGACGTCACTTCAGTAGCTAGATCGCTACTCAACTTGTCAGTAGCTAATCCGCGTCCCATATTAAGAGGGAGCACCCACCGTTGATTAGAGTGGGGGCTCACCATGTTGTTTATATATAATCAACGCCGTTCAAACTCTTAATCCTGTCCAGATGAAGAGTCAGACCAAAATTCAGACTGTTTCTGAGACGCAGATGAGGCCCTTTGAAATTCAAGGCTGGCCGTTCCCTCTCAGCTCGTTCTCATTTCTGTGGCCCACCTCATTTTTATATCGAGTTGATTTTCAAGTCGTAGGATCTTTCTGTGATGAAGCATCCGATTGATGGATTGGATGGTGTAAGTACTTACTGGGCTCACTGGTACCATTGGGAGCTCGCTCCATGAACATACCCTTTATTTGTGTGGTTTCAGGAATTATGGGCACCGCCTTTTTATGGGGACCATGTTTGTGGCCCACCCTGACTTGTGGATCTGGATGATTTATGAGCCCAGGGGCTAGGACGGATAGAGATAGGCTCGGTCCGAGCCCAACCCGGCTATTAAATAGGCCGACTTGCGTAACATCTTGCTCCCAATACATCCACAGCCATCAGGTTGCGAATTCCCTCTCTCCATTTCCATCACATGCATTTTCTATACCATTTCTTCTAACTTTAAGGGCCGTCTGATTTTTTGGGTTGACCATAATTATCATGTCAATGTAAATGGGTAATAATCATTTACCTAGGTAATTACAGTGTATTTCCCAATGCAGAAAGTGACAACTACTTTATCAGGAAATTTGTGGGCTAAATGTGGGGCCCACCACGATGTATGTGGCTTATCCACACTATCCATCTACTATGCCGGCTGAATTTAAGGCATAAGGAGAAAAATGAGGCAAATCTCAAGTTCAAGTGGACCATACAACGTATAAAACAATGGAAATATAGTGCTTGCCTAGTAATAACCTTTTGAGGCCCATGAAACTTTTGGATTAAGTTGATATTTGTATTTTCCCCCTATCCATGTCTATGTGACCTTATGAGCAAGTTAGATGGTAAATAAATATGAATGTGGGCCTTGTGAAGGGAACAACTTTCAATCAGTGGACAAACTTTCAATCAGTGGACATAACGTGGCCAATGATTCAATTGGTATGGACCATTTGAGCATTGGACCTGCTTCATTTTTCGGCTTATCTGATAAAATAGGATGGACAGTACAAATATGTCATATGCATCATAGTGGGATTTATAAATTAAAGCGTACTATTTTTTGACCAATTTTCGACGAAGAATACGCCCGCATTATAGAACTAAGTAAAAAATAATAATTACTCGTTTGTTTACAAAGATGTATATAATAGGGAAAATCAAACAGGCCAACGGTGCATCTTCATCTGTTAAATTACAAAAACACCCCTAATCTATGCCACAGATAGTAGATATGGATAACTACAATGTCAACAACAGCCATAAAACAAGCATTGCAGAAGAAGAAGAAAAGGAGGTCCACCAATTCCCATGGCCACCATTTTCTCTCCTTCAGCCATCTTCTCTTCTCCAACTCCAAAAACACCTTCAAATCCAACTACAACTAAATCACAAGCCGCCCTCCCACTCACCACCACAGCCAAATCCTCAATTGCTGCCACTGCCGCTGCCGCAGCAGCTGCCGTCATCCTATCCACCACACCTCCTTCTCTAGCAGACCCATCCACCTCCTTCCAACTGTACTACGGCACCGCTGCCAGCGCAGCCAACTACGGTGGCTATGGCGGCAATTCAAGCAAGAAAGACTCTGCCGAGTATATCTACGATGTCCCCGAAGGATGGAAGGAGCGCCCCGTCTCTAAAGTCGAGAAGGGCACCAACGGTACTGACAGCGAGTTCTACAACCCGAAGAAGAAGGCCGAGAAAGAGTACTTGACCTTCCTCGCCGGCTTTCGCCAGCTGGCGCCAATGGATGTTGTGCTGAACAACCTCGCACTGTCTGACGTTGATCTTCAGGATCTCATCTCCAGCGCCGATAGCGTGAAATCGGAGGATAGGAAGGATGACAAGGGACAGGTCTACTATGTCTACGAGATTGATGGGGCTGGTGCACATAGCTTGATCTCGGTTACTTGCGCCAACAACAAGCTCTACGCACACTTCGTTAATGCGCCGAACCCCGAATGGAACAGGGATCAGGAGACATTGAAGCACATCCATGAGAGCTTCAAGACCGTTGGATCTTTCTAGCCACAGCCACTGTATGCTATTTCACTGAATTGCTAATAGAAAGACAATATAATACTTGTGATGTCCTTCTGCTTTTTGTGGGTTGTACTAATGAGAATTGATGGTGTGAGTGATATTTGTGGGGGATTTTGGTTTTGTGGTAATTTGGAAGGTTTTGATCTGATGATATTCTTGCATGAATTCCTTGAACTTGGAAACATGAAATTCGGGTTTTTGGTATGTCAAGCTTGGACTGGTTTTTTTTTTTTTTTTTTTCGTCTCTTTTTTTAGGGGGGCGATTGGTTGCGCTGAATATCAAGATATTTCATGACTGATCAGTTTAGTTTTGTGCAAAATATCGAGAAATTTTGTGCAACCAAACGCACCCAAAATTAGGAGTAATCAAGGGTTCACACTCCAAATCGCCATTGAATGATTGGAAATATGGGGTTAAAGAAAACATCTAATACAAGTGGAGTGCATGACCATGGAAGCTTCTTTTTTATTTTAAGCAAAACAAGCCCATGAAATCCCACATACAAATACATTTCAACAAGTTGAATGATACTGATCTTGAATGACCTCTCTGTAGCTTCAAAACATAAAACTATAAAAGAAACCCCCAAATTAAACCCAAGGAATAGCAAATGGCAGATGTTACAAATGATCCCATGAAGCAGGGGAACGGTTAATACAGATTAGGAGACCTTGTTCCACTTAAGAAGAAGAAGAAGAACACTGGCAATCACAGTATATATTGAGCGATGTGAGCCATGTTCAATGAAGAAATTGTTAGATTTAATCATTTAAACCACCCCATGACGTGAGAACATGTTTTATAGGATGGCTATAAAATCAGCCATCCTTTATGGAACATAGCATTGGCAGTTAGGGAACAATATGTTCATAGAATGAGTATAGCTGAAATGAGGATGTTGAGATGGATGAGATAGAATGAGTATAGCTGAAATGAGGATGTTGAGATGGATGAGCGGTAAGACAGGCAGGAATATAATTAGAAATGCCTACATTTGAGGAAATTTGAGGGAAAATACACTTATGTGGTTTGATCATGTGCAATGGATACCAAGAACTATGCCAGTGAGGAATGAGTTACCTCAAGTTGAAGACTCTAAAGTCCAAAGCCAAGGGCAGGCCCAAATGGACATGGGTAAATGTAATAAGAAAAGATAGTTGATGAACTATGATCTAACTGAAGTTACAGCTCATGATAGGGTAGAATAGTGGAAAAGGATTCATGTAGCCAAACCTGGTTGGTTGGGAATTGGGATAAGGCTTAGATGATGATAATGATGTTGTAATCCCTCATGTTGGGATGAACAATACAAGCCAAAAAAGCTTGAACAATGTGATGCGCCTAGCACTGGTCCAAGTCATTAACTCATGGGGTCCTGGTATCGAGCTCAAGTGGTAGGCTGATTGAAGATAACCTCATTTCAACACTGAGCTCCTGGTATCAATTCCCAACGTGGGGGTGGCTAACATTGAAGTGTGACTAACAGTGTGGGTGGGTGTGCCTAACAGTGGGATGTGTGTACTAACCCAAAATAAAAGTCATTAACTCATGGGCTGACTTGGGATGTACTTGGAGTCTTGGATGAAGTTCCTAAGCTCATGACCAATGGGTCAGGCCTGGGCACAACTCAGCCTAGCCCAGACCAGTTGCAACCCTATCACCAAAGAGAGTACTCATTGACATATATGTATATGTGTGGACTGGGAATTTAGACTGGATGGATTCCCTCTTACATTCTATCAATGTTGCTGATATACCTTACAAGGAGGAGCTTCTTCTAGTTTTTGAAGATTTGTGTGATAGTGGAAGGATGTGTAAGCCTATTGGAGCCTCTTTGTCGCTGTAACCCCAAAAAAGGAGTCTAATAGGGAGCTGTTACAAAATTATCTAGAGAGCTCTGGCAAGGAGATTTCGACAAGTAACAAAATATATCATCTTGGATTCGCAAAGCGCCTTTGTGCAGATGGACTGATCGTGGTTATCAACAAAGTAATCGGCAAACACAAAAGAAAAGGTAGAAAAGGATTTTGATTTAAGGTAGATCTAGAAAAAGCATATTTATTATATATCTTAGATTGAATGAGGTTTGGTAGCAGGCAGCAGATGCGAATTAAAGCATTTGTTGAATCTCCATGGCTTTCCATCCTTATTAGTGGACGAGAAAAAAGTTTGATGCTCTTGCTGATGTGATGAATGATCTACATAGGCCCTTAGAAATTACTTATGAAATTGTACATGTGGCATACAAGGGTTCAACTAGAGAAGCCAAAACATTTAAAGACATTGCTTTCAGATGAGAAAATTAGATTTTGGGAGAATAAATGGTGAATAGAAATGCCTTTATAATGGTGTGGTGCTCGACTTCCAGAAGGAACCTTAAAGACGAAGAAATGCAGCATGTTTCAAGTTTGCTAAGTTATGGATAGAGTCTTTATCACACACAACACATGCTGTGGATAGAAGAATATGGGAGCTGGTGACCAGTGGGAAATTCTCTACCATCTCTCATGTTCCACACTTTTTCGTAGGGGTAGAGATTCTGTCCAGCTCCCTTCAAGAGTAGAACTTCGAATGGTTAGCTTGAAGGGTGAAAATATGAAGGGGTCATCAAGTAGCAAAGATTTAAAATTCCATGGAATCCAGTGGATTTTGAAACCTATGGAATTGGGAGGATTTTGCAAATCAGCTTTGAGCTGGGAATGCAACAAAGAGCCTCTTTTGAGGGATTTTGGAGGAATCAAAATCCTGGCTGAAATCTCTATAAATCCCTCAGAATTCATGCTGTCAAACGACTTCTCATACTTGATAATCTAAAAATAGAAGGCATGTCTATTCCCAATAAATGCCCATTATGCTACCGCGATGAAGAGCCGGTGAGCCGTGTGCTTTCTCAATTCTTGCCAAAGAGATTTGGACAGCCATAACTGAGTATTAATGGGATCTTCCAAAAAATTTAATAGAGGCCTGAGTGGATGAGATTGGCACATTGATCCTAATTCAACACTCAGGTGGGGTGCCTGATTTTTGGTATCAAGGCCAAATAATTAAGGGGTGGTGTACCTGATGGACACGATGGGTTTCTTGCATGTTAAGTCGTTTCCACCATGTTTGAGAAAGTAACCCTGGTGGGTGCCCAGGCAAGCTATGCTAATGCTTTCCTTTATATACACAACGGTATCTTGATGGTTCCTCTTGCTTAAATACATGATTAGGGGTGGCAATATGTCAGGTTTGGACTAAGCACAGCCTAGCCCAACACTTAAGGCCTTAGCTCAAGCTTGGCCATGCTTGGCATGGGTGTGGTACAGCAGACCCAAGCCACCCATGCCGAAGCACAGAAAAAAAATAGTTGGACATGGGCTCGACCAAGCTTGGCTAAAAAATGAACACAATCCATATTTCTAACTTGATGTGCCTAATCTATTCATTGGTCAAGTAGGCAAAATATGTTGACAACATTAAAAAGAATAAAATTAATGGTTTACATTCAAGATGCATTAGTTGCTTACTTGATGGTTAGAATAACATTTGCAAGATATAAGACATACATTCGAAGTCAAGTTAGGTCATGAGGCGCCAGGCTAGAAAAAGCTAAAATGACTTGAAGCCAGTCCAAAAATTAATGAGGCCCTGCTCGTTTATGGGCTAAGCAGATAGGTCCAAGCTTGGTCCAAAGTTGAGTCAAGTTGTCAGGTTATCTAGCCATTGCCACCCTTACCCATAACAACATATGAGAAATAACCAAATAAATCAAACCATCCAAATCATCAGCCCCTCTTCAAATGGATTAGAAACCAAACATGAGAAATACGTAACTAGCGTGGGGACTGAGTTGTCCATTAGGTGGGTCCCATATATGTTCCGATGCTTTGGTTAAAAAAATCAGGCCAATAAGCTCCAAAGGCAGTTTATAATAAACTGAGAATCAATTAATCCAGCACTCAACTACAAGCACGCCGGAGCGGTCATGGATGAAAGACTTCTGATCGTGGCCCACCTGCAATGTGAGCCAGATTGATTTCCTAGTCAAGAGATCTACATGGTGGGACCCCACGTCATGAACGGCTTGGATCTCCTGCGTCTCGCTGGTACAGGTGTTGTAGGGTACATGAACTGCCTTGTACTCGCGTGTGGGCTCAGAAACTTCCATGGAAAGATTCGAACGGTTCAACCACCGCTCATCAGGGGACCACACATGCACGGGAAATTCTGATAGTTGGCCTTCTTTATTAAGCCGTTCATTTCTTTAGCATATGGATTGTCGCCTACCGGCATGACTTTTGCTACGATCATTTTCCCGGATGGCCCACCTTACGCACGTTCTCGCACGCCTCAATTATTCGCTGCGAATTATATGATAAGCATACTCCGATTTTGCATGATATACGTTGGTTTTAAATTCTGACAAGTAAGGCCCATTGCATGGAAATCCAGATCATTGGTCGGTAGCTTCCCACCATGGATGGAATGGGCGCGAATTAGATGTTACCCCGGGAACAGCTTAGTGGGTGTTACCCCTACCGTATGTCCCACATGGATGATATTTTGTATATCCACTCCGTCCAACCGTTTCTACAGCCCATTTTAGAGTGCGACTATAAAAATTATGCAGATCAAAATCTCAAGTGGACCATACCACCAGAAACAGTGTGATTGAGCACCCCACCATTAAAAATTCCAAAGAGCCCAACGTAAGGTTTTGGTAATTTTTATTTGAAATCCAAGCTCTTGATAATGTGAATACGTTCTTGTTGAAGAAGGTAAAATATAAAGATCAGATTGATCCAAAACGTTTGTAGCTCACAGAACGTTTTTAATGGTTATTTATCACTGTTTCTAGTGGTATGGTCCACCTGAGATTTGGATCTTCTTAGGGTTTTGGATTACATCCTAAAATTATATGAACAAACCGATAGAAGGTATAGATATATATAAAAAAAAATACATCAATATGGGCCCCACACGGTTAGGTAACACCCACTAAGCTGTTCCCGGGGTAACACCTAATTCGCGCCCGGATGGAATACTCTCTAAACAGATTATAAGTAAAAAAAAATTTAAATACTCAGCTCATGGTCCACATTCAACTGAAGCGTTTCGATATTTGTTTCTGACTTTTATCTATCTTTGATTTTCTGGATCATAGTCCATACATGACTACCCCAACAAACCAACGGTCTGGATCTCTGAACCACGGGTCCCATTTGTCAGAACCGAAACCCGCGTACACCGTACAAAGATGCTCCCGCATACTATACAATTCCGCGCTTTGAATTTCACATTTCCTTATTTTCTTTGTTTTTCCAGTCGAGCTCTGTTGGGGGAGAAATCCGCAGGGATGGATTCTCAGGTCGTAGTAGCTCTCGCGCTCTCCCTCGTCGGGGGACTGAGCACTTCGATAGGTACGGACAGAGAAGGAGTACGCTATTCCCATACACCTCTTTCTATATTTGTTTTTTCCCTTCATACATGCATTCTTTCTTCCAGTTTTTCCCTTTTCATCCATTACAGTTAATGCTGCGATTGAAGTGAAGAGAGACTATTTACTCTACTTTTTGTAATAAAGTCGTAGATAGTTGTACCGTTGAGTCAACCAAAAGTAAAAAAGAAAGTGTCGCACTGTTCATTAGGTTGGGTGTAGATGTCAACTTCCGTAAGGTTTCGTTTGGCTACCTGGAAATTTGGGAATTACTTAAGAATTCAATTCCAGTACACAGATTCCTCTGAATTTGATTCTGTTGGAATCGAGAAAGTGAAACTATGTCCGGATGCTGGAAAAGGAGTTTTGTTTTGCCTCTGTTGTCACTCGGGATTGAGTGTTATCTCTGCCCACTGGGTCCCACATGCTGAGTGTTCCAATGATCGGAACCATCCATGTTGTGGAACCTATCCTGTAGAGGCCGCCACAAGAAACTCATGCTTGACGGATGATTGCGATCTTCACTATCCTTAGATGTATTCAGGGTTTGTTTGGATGCCTGTAAAATTTTAAGTTGCAAATTTTTTTACACCTGCTTGCTGCAAGCAGAGAGGGAGTGAGCTTAAGGATTTTACAACTAAAGGATTTTAATAAGAATCCAAACAACCCCTTAGAACATGAAAAGAAAATTTTCATGTCTTGCATTCAACTCTAAAAATGAAAGATGAGGATCATCACTTAAGCATGGATATTTGATAATGTCTTAGGCATGGTAGTAGCTAAGATATGGATGGTTGAAATCATTAGACGACATTGGCATGTCAGCCTCTCAGTGGGTGGTGACAACTGATGGATTGAGACTTGCAACAAGGCAAAACAAACTCCTAGAAAAGAATTTTGAGGAATTCTACTATGCATATTCATGGGGGAGGGAACTTCAAGAGGTAAATCATATCAACTGTGCCAAAATGACACGTGCAACATATAAGACAATCATTGTGCTTGGCCCACACTAAGATAACTATGGCCCCAAAATAAGGGAATTCCAATAATCAAGTGACCCTCTAATTTCAGCGTCATCATCGTTATTGTTGGAACTATGTGGTCAATCAAACCATCCTCATGACCATGTAAAATGCCGCAAGCGTGACTTTTCTATTGGATATGTCATTTCTCATAACATGACTAAGTACACTATGGGTGAGTGTTGCAAGTGCATGGTCATTGGAGAGTGAGAATTGGCATTGGCTAGGTGGTGGTTTAACGTTTAAGTCTCTTCCCTACTATCAGTGCTTGCATGCTTGTATACATGCAACGACCTGTAATTAGTGGCAGGGCTTTCTGGACAGATGAAATATAGTTGCACGAAGCGGAAACAAAGCAGCGATAGATCGGGTGCAAGAGTGGGTAAGCGTTTTTTCAAAATGTAAACAAGTATAAATAGGTAGGAAGCGGGAGCAAGAGTGAGAGTTTGAAGTGTGATTTGAAGTGGGAGTAACAGTTAGTAAGGAGGCACCTGCAATGAGACCATAGATGGTGGATAGGGTCAATGTAGAGGTCTTGTGTTCAAGCGCAACTTACCTAAAAGAAGAAGAAGAAGAAGAATCATGCAATCAAGGGTTAAGGTCCCAAGTTCTTGAATCACCAAATGGACAAGTGAGGTGCAAAAATGCATGTAACCTCTTTACAATGAATATGCACATGTGGAAATTCAAAAGACATGCGGGAAATCTTGTCTCATGACCTACCTGTTAAGAAGGAAAAGATGCAAAAATTTCCTGTGTAGGTTTCTCACACTAAGACAATTAAGACTAAGGAGACTCTTAGGCCTATAAATAGAGGAAGGTGGGAGCCATTCTCTATGCAATCATCTAAGGTGCAAAAATGCAAGTAACCTCTTTACATGAATATGCACACGTGGAAATGCAAATGACATGTGGGAAATCTTGTCTCATGACCTGCCCCGTTAAGAAGGAAAAGACGCAAAAATTTCCCATTTGTAGGTTTCTCACATTAAGACAATTAAGACTAAGGCGACTCTTAGGCCTATAATTAGGGGAAGGTTGGAGCCATTCCCTATGCAATCACCTGAGGTGCAAAAATGTACGTAACCTCTTTACATGAATATGCACATGTGGAAATGCAAAAGACATGTTGGAAATCTTGTCTCATGACCTACCCATTAAGAAGGAAAATACGTGAAAATTTCCCATGTGTAAGCTTCTCACATTAAGACTATTAAGACTGAGGAGACTCTTAGGCCTGTAAGTAGAGGAAGGTTGGAGCCATCTCTATGCAATCACCTGAGTCAAAATACCCCCCATTTTGTATATCATAGTCACCCGATGAAGAGTGATTTTGATATAGTTTCATGTGTGACCTTCATAAAAATCCCATCTCTGGTGTCCATTTCCCCTTGAAGGAAGTTTACACATTGATCTTTCCTGTGAAATTTTTTCGATCATAACCCATTAGTCACCACCACCATCATCATCATACAAAAGGCAAAGATCTTGGTACCATGGGGGATGGTTGCAAGTGGAGATCACCTACAGGAATGAATTTCAGAAATGGCACTCGGAGAGAGAGTCCATTAAAAGAAAAAAAGAAAAAAAGAAAAAAAAAAGCAAAGAGCTTGGTACCATGGAGGACAGCTGCAAGTGGAGTTCACCTGCTGGAGTGGATTTTGGAAATGCTGCTCGAGAGCAGCTCTCTCTTGAATAGAGATTTTGAAAAATATGACTGTTGGGAGGGTTTTCATTTCCCAAGAATTGGAAGACCACCCTCACAACAGGAATTGAAAAAATGGCCTTTTGTTAGAATTGAATTCAGTTGTCAACTTTTCCAACGTGCCAAACAGAGGACGTTGTCCTTGGGGCTGTACTTTTCCAAGTTTCCAAACAACCCCTAAACTAAATTGGCTTTCATTTGAATTTGCTTGTTATTATTGTTGTTTTTGTTCATCATCATTGTCCAAGCCTTATCCCAATTAATTGGGGTTGGCTACATGAATCCTATTCCACCATTCTACTCAATCAAGGACCTGTTTCGACAATTATTGTTATTAGGGAATTGGTATACACCCACCCACCCTGGTATATGGATACACCCCTTTCTCTCTACTTTCAATAATACAATACAATATCTTCATGCTATTGTGTTACTAAAACTTGAAAGAAAGGATGGCATCATAGGTGCTGAACAGTGGCTACCTTATTATTATTATTAATATAGAAAGAAAGGATGTCAGCATAGGTGTTGAACAGCGGCCACATTATTATTATTATTATTAAGGAGGTGTCAGGGTTAAAGTTGACATCACCAAGCGCGAGATGTTTGATGTTCAGATGCCTAGGGAAGAGGTTGAGCTGATGGCAGGGATCTTTGATGTAGCGTGGGAACCTTCTCTTCCACTTATCTTGGTCTTCCTCTTTGCATTGGTAACGAACAAAACATCTATGAGATAAAGTTGTGAAAATGGTTGACTAAATTCTTATAAAAGCATCATTGTCAAATATGCCATTGTTACTATATGTCCCTCTTCAGATGTCCGAAGTCTGTCCTGGTCAGATTAGAAAGTTTGAGGTGCGACTTCTTGTGGTAGGTATGGAAGAAAAAAAAAAGATTGTATTTCCTAGGTTGGGAAGAGGTGTGTGAGCTGTAGCTGGGGGGTGTAAGTTGGTATTAGGGACTTGGAGAAGATGAGTCTTGCGCTTTTGGGTAAACGGTGTAAATGGTTGTGGCTATTTATGTTAAGCAGACCTTAAGTGCAGGGCTGTGTAATAGTATATACTCGGTGAGACTGAGGTCAAACTCACATGGACTTATGCGGTACGTTATCTTAAACACTTAGAACTAGAACTTAAATTAAGAATTAACTAAAACTAAATTTGAAATCTGGATTTAATGGAAGTAATAACTGAAATATGAAAGTATTAATGTAAAACCAATAAGAGAAAACACTAGAGTGCTAAGGATCCACTTATAGCCATTCTTAATGCCTAATTCACTTGAGTCAATTGGATAACACAACTGGAATCGAAGTCCTATCCTATCCAGCTGGATGACAGATCGGTTAAATCATAATTCAGTAAAACTAAAACAGATAAAACATTCATTGATTCAGTTTCCACATGAAGAACTAAGTTACTGATCGCAAGGAATCCAAAGCACCCATCGTGCCTGTAGTCTACGATAAATCAATGAATTTACAGATCAATCCCTTGCATAACAGATAAGTAACTAATTTTAGCCTTCCTAAGCATCCAATGAGCTCAGAGTCATCATTAGATCAAAGTAAACTAAAACTAAAACTTTATTCAAACTAATTTCAATGAAATATTTAACATTCAAACAATAAATTCGAATTTAAGCAAACTAGAACATTAAAAATTAACTATAAGCTTCACTTGTTAGTTAGTTCATCATAAACATAATTAACTAAAACTCAAATAAAAACATAAAACAAACTAAAAACCGAAGGTTGGGGAAGAAAAAAGGCGTTGAAGAAGCTTTGCCCTAGCTTTCTCTCTCTCTCTCTCTCTCTCTCTCTCCAAGCTCTTAGATACCTCTGAGATGTGTGGGAAAGTGATGCAGGGACATGTAATGACCTAATCCTAGATGCATGTATATTCGGATGGAAGATATTCAAATAATAACATTAGGCAACTAACTGTTTCAATCAGAGAAAAGTAACAAATTTCAGCATAGAGATGAGATCCGTCTGTTCGGATCATGCCCCTTAGCATAAAAATCACGTAAAACAGGGATGATCTAGGTATATGAGGATATCTCAGATCTAGCATAGATCAGTCCACAGTCAAGTTTGGATCCGGTTCTCATGGCTAGGCATCCCTCTTTTCCGTTTGTACCAAAAAGGGAAGATTCAAAAAAGGACGAAGGTGATAGAAAAACAATGGGTTGAAAGAAAGCATGGATTATGAAAACGGAAGATTCTTACCTTTCCTGCACCTTGAAGAACTAGAAACGAGGAAAATCGGGAACTGGGGTAGAATCCTCAACACCCGAGTGCCAATCCTGAAACCCTAATCTCTTGAATAAAGAGGAAGAAAAGCATTCAAATTTTCTATTCATTCAATAATTCGAAATAGGGTTCTCACAATATATATATAAGCCACGAAAATAGAAAAATGCACTAAAGCGTCTGAAAAAAAAAACAATAAAATGCTTAAAACTAAAACATAATCATAAAATAACATCTTACCCGTCTATAGGGTCCAAAAACATAACTAAAATAGAAAAAAACTAAGGAAACTGGGAACGGGTCACGAAAGTGGGCATAGGTCGATCCAACGGTTGGATGGTCCGATCGCCATCCAATCTCGGATCTATGGTCGAAATGCTCCAAATCAGCAGCCCGCACACATATCCGACGAAAGGAGTCTTCATGTGTATGTACGCGTGTGGTGTCTTCATGGTCCATCAATGTAGCGGCCCGATGTCCATCCACATCAGCTTATTTGCTTCAACACTCGATCTGCGACGTCGCCTCCTCTGGTATACTCTAAAGGGTGCACCACTGATGTCTGCATAAGGAAGTCCTTATATAAGAATTTGAACTGCCTTTAAAGAATCCCAACTCAATTTGGAAACTAATTACGCACTTGTGCAAAATCGCGCAATTTTCTGGTGTGTCGTCAGTCGACTGAACCCACCTTGTCGGTCGATCGACAGTTGCAAAAACTATCCAATGATTTAATTAAAAAATCAGTTGAATTTCAGTTGCTTTCATCGATTGCTCGAGACAGCCTGATGAGTTCGTCGGTCGACCGAACCCCCTTGGTCAATCGACCAAACATAGCAAAAATAGTCTAGTAAGCTTTTGGCCAAATTCCGAGTATTTTCAATCGCCCAAACCTTCCATCTGTCGCTTAACACCTTGGCCGGTCGACCAATGAGTGTAATCGGTCGTCCAAAACCTCTTGATTTTCCGGACTTTGAACATTTGAACTTCTAGATCTCTTCCACTTAGCTTCTCATTGCTTTGGCCTGTTGAAGCTTGACTTCTTTGGTATTCTAAATCATCGTAATTAACCTTGTTTTCTTCATTCTCTCTCAATTCCCTACAAATATGAAAGCAAACTTTAATTAAGTCTATTAAACACTAGAGTTCATGTAAATGTAGTGTGGAATTGGGGACAAATATGCACAATTCAACGCTCAACAATTTAGGTTGGAAGACTGTTTCAAACAAGTGTGGGTGTTGAGGAGTGTGGGTAAGGGATTCTTCCTTATACAATGTGTTGGGGATATGAAAGGGGATCTCAAGTTTGAAGTTCAAGTTTAAAGAAGGGATTGATTTTTCCCTGGGTAATGGGGGTAGGGATTAGATTTTGGAAGGACGTGTGGATATGTGAGACTCCACTCCAAGTTGTGTTTCTAAGATTAGCACGCCTTTCTTTGGAAAGCAATATTCCGGTCTCTAGGTGCTTTTCTTTCAGTGGAGATGTAGTTGTTTGGTCTCCTCCTTATTATGTGAATTTGCTCGACGTGGAAGTGTAGAAGTGGAGGAGTTTGCGACACTTTAGCGACATCTCTGATGCTTCTTTCCATCGATGTGGTAATATGACAGGATATTATGCTGATATGGATTAAGGACAAATGGGGTTGCTTTTCAGTTTCCTCCTTTTATAAATTGCTTCGGTCTCCTTCGGGGGGAGGAAGGTGCACACACATGTCATGGTTGTGGTGCTATGGTGCTCCCTTGAAAGTAGCTGCTTTTTGTTTGGTTACTTGGGAGAAAGAGGGTTTTGAGTATTGACAATCTTAAAAAGAGGTCAATGGTGATCCTCAATGTGTGGGGACGTACATGGCAAACGTTGAATCGGTTGATCACCTTTTTATTCACTGAACGTTCACTAAAAAAGGTGTGGATTAGCTTCCTCAGGATTTTTAAAATGTCGTGGGTGATGCTGGAATCAATTGGTGATATTCTCTTGGCTTGGCACGGTGTTGGGCTTGGGAAACAAGAAAGGGTTACTGGAGACTTGTTTTGATGGCTGCCGTAGGGGCATTTTGGGGGGAAGGGAATGAAAGATGTTTTTGTAAATGTGAATAGCTCGGTGGTGGAGGTCTTTAGTAGGCCAAGCTCTATGTAGTGGAATGGGCCTCATGTATAAAAGCTCTAGAGGACAGTAATTTTTTTTTTGGATTGTATCTTTTTCACCTCCTTTGTGCTTTTCTTTAATAAATTACTTTTACCTTTCAACGTAACATATACGCTAGCAAAAACTTTCTTGAAAAGATGTTCTTAAGAACACTTCTTTTACTTTTATACTTCTTCCTTGCAATGCACAGGCACACTTTAACTAGTAAGTGAAAGGGTGGATATCAAAGTTCCATGAAACTTTGGAAGTAAGAAATTAAACTATGTTATTGTTATCCAAGTATGGCTATTGAGTATAGGCAAGGATTGGATATGACAAATCCTCTGATTCTAATACTGCTGATAAGTATAGTTATATTAAAATCCTTCCCCAACAACATCACAAGTTCAATTTGTAGCTCAATAGGTTTGCTTCACTAGAAATTATAAACAACTAACAGCTATATAGTCTGAAATTCCTATAGATCAAGATCTCATGTCATGGCCTCATGTGGAAGGAGGAACTCTCATCTTACCCTGATGCATGCATCTGACTTGTGTACGACAGTTTTTGAAAGATCTGAGTATTGTGGGATTAAAGCTTGTAATCTATCATAGGTATTTTTAGAGGTACAGTTTCGAGTTTGGTTATCTTGGATGCCCAGTTGAAGTTGCATACTGATTCACGACTTCCTAATTGTCACGTGCTCACATGCAGTTGCATGAAACTATTCACCAGTTAATTTATTTCGGGAGCCACTTGTCTCACCCATCTGGCTGCTAAATGCACCCATCCTTGTCTACCTTTATATATGTATAACTTTCTACTGTTGTTGTGCACTTATGTATAACCAAAGGAAGAAAGGAAGGGGACGCAAGTTTCCTTTAACCCCTGTTATAGGGAGCTTCTATAAGAAAAAGCTATGTGAGGCCCATCATGAGGTCCTTGTGACATCCACTCTGTCCATCAGTTTTGGCAGTTCATTTTGGTACGTGAGCCCAAAAATGAGGTGATTCGAAACTCACGTGGGCCATGCCACAAGAAACACTAGGGATGGAAACGCCCACCGTTGAAAACTTCCTAGGTCCCACCATGATGTTTATATGTCATCCAACCTGTTCATAAGGTGTTTCCCACCTAGGATTAAGGGAAAGAACAAATATCAGTGTGATCCAAAACTTTGGTGGGCCTCAAGAAGGTTTCAATGGTGGGTATTCAATCCCCAATGTTTCTTGTGGCACGCTTGAGTTTTGGATCTTTCTCATTTTTGGTCTCACATCCTAACATGAGCTGGTGAAATTGATGAACGGAGTGGATGTCACACGGACCTTGTGGTGGGCCCCACAAAACTTTGGGTTACAAGGGCTCCCTGTAACAAGGGTTTCAGGAAGCTTGTGTCCAAAGGAAGGGTGTATTTAGCAGCCAGAGTGGGTGGCAATAGCATTCCATTTTAGTTCTGGAATCAAACTATTGGTCTGTGTCATCTGAAACAGGTGCACTATTTGTGGTCCTGAGTCGCGCTCCCAATCTGAAGATGCTTGGGCTTTTACAGGTGATGCGTTTGTCTCTCAGTCTTCTTTCAATAGTGCGGTAATGTTCACTAAACTGCTTAAGGTTCTCTTTACAGGGTTTTGCTGCTGGTCTTATGCTGAGTATATCTTTCTTAGACTTGGCACATAATGCTCTGAATTCCATTGGCTTCTTAAAAGGCAACCTCTGGGTGAGCTATCATTTCTGAGGGCTGATAGTTTTATGGAGGCATGATTCAATCATATTTTCATCTTGTTGCTGAGTCTTCAGCTAAGCAGCTTTCTTTTTCCCTACTTTCATCTGACTGTTTGCATTCTTTTGCAGTTCTTTGCAGGTGTCATTTTTTTTGCTGTCATTGTGAATTTCATCCCAGAACCAACACTTGTTCCCACTAAAGATGCAAGAAAAAAGCAGGTTTGGGGCCAATTCTTCCTTCTGTAGAATGTCTAACTGTATACACGTGCACATTGGGCACTTCTCTTTTTTATTGGAATCTATAAAGTTTTATTTTCCTTCATTGTGCTTGAGAACAATAGAAGGATGATGATGGAGCAGGTAAGGACCCAATGAAAAAGCACCGGCGCCAAGTTTTGTTTAGTGGAATTATCACAGCAATAGGTATGCATGTCTGTGGACTTCTTTCATCATTTAAAGTTCTTTGTGTTTGAAGTTAATGGATCAAAATGTTACTTCAGGAATTTATGGAGAACAATGTCTATATGACCAATTTATGATAATTTTTTCAACGTAGTTGATAATTGAACATATTTCCTTTGAGAAAGTATCTGGTTTTGGAAACTTGGTATCTTAGTTATCAAGCACCATATCTCTATGCACGTGGCACACATGTAAGAGGTCCATATCATTCATCTAGTGGTTCCTACTGTGGATCGCCCATACCAGAAATACCCCACTTGGGATGATCCTACCTTTGATTGGAGAACCTTGTTCATATTTAATGGCAACAGTTGGTTCAACTTTCTTCCAACCATCCATTTATTATCACCGAAGTCCTCCAACTGGCAGCTAGGATCATTCAAAAGATGATTTTTTTGGAAGGCTATGAGTAAAATTAGTAAATGTCAAGACGGAAGCAATGGGGAAATCTTGAGCAAAGTAGTGAAGGAATTTAGTAAAAGTACTCAGTTTTTGGTTGGAAAGGTGATAGAGTGTTGTTTTGGAAGGATGCTTGGCTGGAATGAAGCTTTTGAATCATTTAAAACTTGTTTGAGCTTGTGATGGATGTGGAAGAAAATGTCCAGGATTGTTATGACTGAGAGTGGGCAGGTGTAGCTTGGAACAAAAGATTACGAAGAAATATTTTACATGATGGGTTGGGACTTTTTTGGTAATTTGTTAAGCAGGTTATGCGACATGCATATTGATCTCCTCTAAAGATTGGAAAGAATGGAAATGGTTGCCAAGTGGAGAGTTTTTTGGCCAATTTTTTGGGGAGGTGCTAATGAAGTGTGAGAGTGGCTCTCCTTTGTGCACAAAAGTATGGATCTTGTTTCCCGCAAGAGTTTTAAGCTTTTGCCTGGCCAGCTACTGATCAACAAGACTCTAACATTGGATAAGTAGAAAAAACAAAACATGTCCTTCTCCAAGATGTGCATCATGTGCAGAAACGAGAAAGACTCGGTTACCACCTATTCATTCATTTTGTGGTTGCGAGAAAGGTGTGGGTAGCCCTTCTTTCTTGGTTGGGGTTATTGTGGATTTTCAGTAACTCTATTGGTGATGTTGTTGGAATGGCATGTTAGTCTATTCAAAGGCTGAAAGGAGGTCTTATGGAATATGTCTTTCTTCATAATCTTATGGGGTTTGTTGAAAGAGCATCTTCAAGGAGAAGATTCCATCTGTTGAATCTATTAAGAGGAGGATCTCTCTTTTGATCAATAATTGGGTGTTGCCAAGGCAGGAGTTTCGAGATTGTTCTTTACAGACCTCTTCGGGGATTGGGGAGTTTATAGTTGTTTGATATCTTCTGGTTTTGTTTCTGGGTGGGGCATTTAAGTGTCTGCTGTCTCATCATTGTCATCATCCAAGCCTTATCCCAACTAACTAGGGTCAGCTGCAGCCTGCATAAAACCTGTTCTGCCATTCCACTCTATTAAGGACCATATCCTTAGTTAAACCACATGCCATCAAGTCTTTTCTTAGCACCTCCATCGATGCCCTTTTTGGCCTTCGCTTTCTCTTTTACAACCTTCAACTTGAACTCACTCCTAACCAGTGCAGTTCTTTGGTCTGCATTGCACATGGCCCAAATCATCTAAGTCTACTTCCCTTCATCTCATTACCAATTGGTGCTACTCCTAAGTTCCCTCGAGTGCATGCATTTCTAGTTCTATTCTTGTCTTGCCAGTCATCCGTATCAACATCCTCATATTAGCTATGCTCATCCTATGAACATGTTCCTTGACTACCCAAACATTCTATCCTATAAAAAATGGTTGGGCTTATAGTTATCCTGTAGAAAATTTCCCTCTAGTTTCATTGGTATGCAATGATCAAGTAAAATTCCAAAGGCACAACTACACCATCCACCCAGCTCTAATTTACGAGCAACATCCATCTTAATCTCTCCTCTCTCCTGAATTATTGACCCAAGATATCGAAAATGGTCGTTTTGGGGTACTTGGTCAATCTTATCCAAATCCTCATTTCCACTACTATTGTTACTAAAATCGCATTCTGTATACTCTGTTTTAGTCTAACTAATTTAAAAACCTTTATATTCTAAAGCATCCCTCCATAGTTCTAGTTTCATCTTATCAATCAAAGCGAAGTCATATCTTGGTCTTTCCCCATGTTTAAGAAAACTGACAAAACATTTATAAGATTCAGTTATAGAAAGCTTTGAGAGAAAGCTTTCAAGTTAGACATGTAGGCATCTCTCTTTGGAGGCCAATTAACTTTAATAACAGCGGCAATGTCCAACCATCCAATTCATTTCATTTCTACTTCTAAATGTTCCAAACGCCTTGATTTGGTTAACTTTGCGCTCCTAAGAAAATGAGTTTGGTGCTTTGCCAATGAGGACAATAGCTTGTGGAGATCACTCATTTCAGCTAAATATGGTACCCTGTCGATGGGCTGGTGGACTCAAAATTCTTTTCTTTACCGATCTTCCTACATCCGGAAAGGAATTAATAGGTTAGCTCCTTTCGGCATTTGAGAGAGAAAAGTTTGTGGTGGGTGATGGCAAGAGAGTTAGATTTTGGGTTGACCCATGGCTTGGGGATCACCCTCTTATTGCTGTCTTTCTGGAGCTCGCCTCTCTTTGCCTGGATATTGATATTGCTGCAGCTTCTTGTTTCTCAGGCAGTGGTGAGAAAGGGTTGTGCTTCCCTCATTAAGGAGGAATCTGTGTGATAGCGAGATCGAAGACTTAACGTCTCTTTTGTCATGTTTGTAGGGCCATTCCCTCTCTTCGGATCAAGCAAATTCGATTTCCTGGAGGTTGTCCGCTTTCGGCTCCTTTTCCTAGAATTCCTTATATAAAGCTTATTCCTAGTCGGATTCTCTAGAGTATCGCTGCCCTAAGAGTGAGGTTTGGACCTATGGGGCACCTCCCAAAGTCGTGGCTTTTGCTTGGCTTGTTGGAAGAAGCAGTGTTAACAATCAACCATCTTCACAAGAGGGAAAGAATTCTCTCCAATGTCTATCTTTTGCGCAATCAGGATGCTGAGTTCGTGTCTCCTTTATTTATCCATTGTCCTTTCTCGTCAGGAGTCTAGGCCGGGATCCTTCCCTTAATGAATATCCCTCGGGTTATGCCCTCCTCCATTGAGGATCTCCTCTCTTGAGATGCGATGGATGGTGGGAGAATTGGAAGAAAGAAATGGAGACTTGCTCTGTTAGCTGTTTCGTGGGCAATTTGGGGAGAAAGGAATAATCAATGTTTTCTTAATAAAAGCGTCTCGGTTGCTGGGTTCTTCAATAGGGTTATTTAGTTCTTCCGGGCCTGGGCTCCTTGATTTAGGTTTTGTTGTATTTCGGGGTCTTGCCAGTTGAGGGGCTGGTTTTTGTTGTATTTCTAGTTTTTTCTTTAGGTTTTGTTAGTCTTCTTCTAGGTTTTTTTTTTTTTTTTTTTTTTTTTTTTTTTTTTTTTTTTTTTTTTTTCTCTCTTTGCTTTTTGGCTGTGGCCTAATAAAGTTTCATCTTTCAAAAAAAAAAAAAAAAAAAAGTCCCAAGCCAATATTGGATAAGTTAGAAAAGATTAGGCGGGATTCTTATGAAAGAGGTAGAAGAAAAATATAAATTTCATAAAATGAAATGGGAGGAAGTTTGTAAACCAATGGACCAAAGGGAAGTTGGGTTAAGAAGCTTGGTGACTATGAATTCGGCTCTTCTAGGATGGTGGATTTGGAGGTTTGGAGTAGATTAGGGGAGTCTTTGGAAAGAAGTGGTGGGTAGGAAGTATGGGGTAGATGGACAAAATCTTTGTTGTTGTATAGAGTGTCCGCTCTTTAGAAATTGATGGCTTCGTTGAAAAGTAAATTTTGGAAATGAGGTGAGTTTTTGTTTGGGAAATGGGGAGGATATTAGGTTTTGGGAGGGTGTATGGCTGTGAAATGAAAAGTTTAATTCTTTCCTCATCTAGCTGGTATTTCGGTAGATATGGATATATCTGTTACTTGGTGTGTCTCTTTTGTTGGAGAGGAAGTTGTTTGGGCGCTCCTTGTAGAAGGAATTTGAAGGATGAAGAGGTGGGAGATTTAGTCAGTCTATTAGAGTTGTTGAGTAAAGTACACCCCTCATGGTTAGAAAAGGATTCAATGGTTTGGGTTAAAGAAAAGTTTGGTAATTTTTTGGTTAAATCCTTCTACAGTATATGATTAATGGGTGGGATTATGGGGGTGTTTTGAGTATACAGCTTTTGTGTGGCGATATGATGCTCCTTTTAAGGTGGCAGTGTTAGCATCGCTAGTAGGAAGAAACAAGGTTCTCACAGTAGATAATTTTGCCTAAGAGGAAGATGGTTATTCCGAATGTGTGTTTGATGCGCTATCAGGATGAGGAATCGGTAGATCATCTGTTTATTCATTGTGTATTTGCTAGCAAGGTGTGGGAGTGTTTTTTAAACCTTTTCGGAATAGTTTGGGTTCTGTTGAAATTCATTGATAATTTTTTCTTGGCCTGTCATGGTGGTGGCATAGGAAAAATCGGGAAGAAAGTTTGGCGGTCATGCTTATTAGTTGGGATTTGGGCTCTTTGGCTAGAACGAAATAATCGTTGTTTTAGGAATCGTAAGGGGCAAATATCGGAGGTTTTCAATATGGTAAAAATGAATGTAATGGAATAGTGGCAGCATCAAAGTCTATAGCTATTGCTCAGCTTCCCAGTTGTTGGTGGATATGTAAATTAAAAAAAGAAAAAGAAAAAGAAAAAAAGTCAATCAAAACTAAGTCATTTATAAACATCTGGGTGTCTTCTATCTATGCCTTGTTTTTCTTGTTTCAACTTGTTCTTTGAGCGATGAGAGGGTCACTTGCAACTAATTGTTTGTTATTTTTTTTTTCATCATCATCATCCAAGCCTTATCCTAACTAATTGGAGTTGGCTACATGATTCCTATTCTGCCATTTGCACTCTATGAAGGACCATATCTTTAGTTAAACCATAAGTTATCAAGTCTTTTTTTACCGCCTACACTAACATCCTTTTGGGCGCTCCCCTTGCCTTTTAGTGCCTTCGACTTGAAGTAACTCATTCCTTCTAACCGGTGCAATTCTTGGTCTCCATCTCAGATGGGAAAACCATCTTAAGTTTACTTTCCGTAATCTTATTACCTGTTGGTGTTACTTGTAAGTTCTCTTGATTGCATTCATTTCTAATTCTATTATTCCTCTTGCAACTCATCCATCTCAACCTCCTCATTTCAGCTAATTTATCTCATGAACACCTTCTTCCTTGACTACTAACATTTTGTCCCCTAAAGCAGGCTAATTTCATAGCTACCCTATAAAATCTCCCCTTCAGTTTGATTGCTATTTTTTTCTTTACTAAAATTAAAATTGTCGTTTTGAGGAAAAAAGATGATTTTTTGGGGTATTGGTCATCAACAGTAGGGCTGATGTTGCTCTTGCTATTTGTAAGAATATAGGGTGTTTGATAAGTAAGATATAAGTGATAATATCGGATACTTTCTGTTCTTTTAATTGATAAACTGAAAGTTTGTTAGAAAAGAAAGAAAACTCATTAATGAGGATAGGATCCTTCCTCTATTTCCATATGCATGTGTCCATTGAAGTGCAGTGCATTTTGGATGGTTTAAATTACTGTTGTTGCAGCCGCCAGCTGGTATAAAAAGAAAAAGATGTCTTTATTGTCATTTTATCAAATTATACTTGCAGAATGGGTCTCTTATAAGTTGATTTTTCTGTTTTTCCATGCATGTATCGTCGATCCGTTTAAGCAATACCATGTTTCCTTTTGATAATTAGTTTTGTGCATAATTCGTAATGGGTTTTTTGAAGTATTGTTCATAACATGCTCTCCAAACTTACCAGAATTTATAGTTTGTGGGTGACTTTAACTAGAAAATTCTCTTACTAATCTTCTAGTGGTTTTGTATAAACCCGATTGCCGCACCCCGAAACTGGTGGTCGGGCTCTCTAACTTCTCGAGCGCTGATCCTAGGTTACTCCAGTTTCCCCGCCATGTACCAGACTTGGTGAACGAGCTCACCAAATTTCCGAACTCCAAATCCGACTTGTGGTAGAGGTTTTTTTTTTTTTTTTTGGTTAGGCGAGCTAAGGCTACAATGAATATGTAAAGCATTGCATCCTCATAGCATCTATAAATCAAAATGACAACCCGATCCTTCTAAGGAAGGATTAGCAAAATCATATCCATACATCACCAAGGTATCAATCAAAGTTCATAACGTTTACATACCAGAAATTCAAGATAAAAGAAGCAATAAGGAGATCCATCAACATTTATATGCACCTCGCTTCTGGTAGTGTCCTGAAACTGCATAAGAAAACATGGTTGTGAGCACACAAGCTCGTGGATCATGCTACGTGCCGGAAGGTGAGCACCACTTATCATCCACCTTCCTCAATCATGAGGGATATCACAGACATAGGCATAACAAACTACCGCTAAACATGTTAAGCATGTTATCACAAGCATGATATTACAAAGAGAACACACAATGAATGGTCGAGTCGTAGTGCGTAACATCACAGGCTGGTCGGGGCCTCGTACCAAGGGCCACAACCCACGTTAGTCCCATACTTTCGAAGTGATTTCAGGATGATAGGCTCCTGATCCCGAATAGTCCTATACTTATTGGGGACAATGGCCCATGAATATGTGCCACTTAGACTATATTTACACATCCTCAATCTCGAATGCATGAATTCGTGAATATCGTACCTGTCTGCATGTTGCATCCGTACCATCATAACAAAAACTACATCTGTAATCATAATCATAAACTCCGACGCCATTCCCTCACAATGGCCCATATATATAGAAATCCCTACCACACATGGGATCAAGACTAAGCCCCCTTGGATGGTGTGGGTGACCCATATTTTTCCAATGAGGCAATCTTGGGGCTTGTCATACCCTTTCCCCATCTAACACTCAGGAGTGGACTCGGCCACCCGGTCCGGCAATGGAGGCCTCATTTGTTTTCCCTACTTGACCATTGGTAGTGGGGCTACCGTCTCCAACTAATATCCTCACCTGGGCCCAGTAATAGGTAGGCTCGTTACACCTCTGCCTTCCTGGTCTCAGCAATAGAGGGTCTTGGAACCCCATAACTATGCTCGCTTGGTACTCGACCATGTCGGAAGGGAATCATTGATACCGACTTAACAGGTGCGAAATCCATAGAATAGAACCACTTGGGTTCAAGGGCATGCAACTCGCAATCTCACAGCCCATAAATAATATCCATAGCAATACTCCAACTCCTCTGGATCTCATCCAAGCATATGGACCAACATGAGAGCTCAAATATCATGACATGCTCATGCATATGTGCCACAGATGCTTATATCACCAATCGTTAAAGAAGTCATCATGTATACAATATCATGTGCAGATGCTGGATTAAAGTACTATACCACTTTGTACTTCTTACCAAGTGTACCATGGGTCCTTAGACCCTTATCTCATAGCCCATTGTTCATGGGAAGTCCATCCGGGCCCTTTAACTTACTCAAAAACGGGCCGGATCATAACCAAAATACTCATAAGCAATGAGCCTCGTCATGGGCCTAACCAAGGTCCAATAACATCAGTCCCTACATCATGCATACATCACATGCCATCTACACTATGCATGCATCACATGCCATCTACACCATGTGTACATTACATGCCCTTATGGGCTTATTACATTATTGCCAATGGGCTGAATCAAGCATGAAAACCAACCATCATCAAGTAATCACATATGATCAAATCCAGGCATTTCAGTCAATCACATTCAACACACATACATACATGGCCTCATGAGTTGCATTACATATTAGATGGGCCCATCCCTTCAAGTAGTTGGGCCTTGTGGCACTTAGAATTTGCCTAAGTTTGGGCTTCACATGTGGCCTACATAATAGCCCATTGGTCCGGTTTATTTGGGCTTTGAAATGGCTCCACTATTGGGCTTAATTTGAGCCTTGCCATAAGGCCTACTACGCTGCCCAAGATGGTTTGCAGCATAGGCCAAACATGCATACACCAAGGTGGGTCACATGAGCCTCCAAAATCGATAGACAACGTGGATACAAAATGCATACTTCAAGGTGGGTTCTATGGTCAGCCAACCCACCTGATTTCTACTGGGTGGCGTGGAGAACACATGCATCAAGATGGGCCCTAAGGTCAACGGGCCCAACTCACTGTTTTCCTACGGTATGGTTCACCTAAGATTTGAATCTGCTTCATTTTGGGGATGCCCTCAAGTGGGCTCAACAAAATAGATGGACAGTGTGAATATACAATGCCTGGATTAAGAGGGGTCCACGGCCACTGGACCCACCAGATGGACAGAATGGGTAAAATACATACATCATGGGGCCCCACAGCAAGTGGACACATCCAAGAGGTCTGGACGTTGTAACGTCCAGACCAGCTTGGTCTCTTCTTTCCCCCTTTTCTGTTTTGTTAGTTTATATATATATATATATATATATATATATATATATATATATATATGAGTAATGCTCATGCACAACTAGTTGTACGTCCAACTAGTTGGCATTTGGAGCCCACCATGATGTTTGTACAATATCTTGCCCGTCCATTAAGATTATCCCATCACGAAAATGAGATAGCCCGAAAATGAGGTTGATCCAACTATTAGGTGGGGTACACCATAGGAAACCATGAAACAACACCTATAAACTCCACATTCACATGGAGCATCACATTTTCATGGTTGGATCGTCCTGATTTTTTGTGCATCGTATTTTTATAGTGAGACAATCTTTCTGTACGGACGAAATATCATACAAACACCATAGTGGCCCCCACATGCCAACTAGTTGGACGTACAACTAGTTGCGTGTGAGCAGTACTCTCTCTCTCTCTCTCTCTCTCTCTCTCTATATATATATATATATATATATATATATATATATATATATATATATATATATATATATATTTGTTTTGTTGGGCCTTCCCCTTTCCCTTTTAGAGCCTTTGACTTGCATCCACTTACTCCTAATAGGCGCAGTTCTTGGTGTCTGTTGCACATGACCAACAACCATCTAAGAGCCTTTGACTTGCATCCGCTCACTCCTAAAAGGCGCAGTTCTTGGTGTCCATTGCACATGACCAACAACCATCTAAGTCTACTTTCTCTCATCTTATTAGCTATTGATGGTACTCCTAAGTTCCCTCAAATACATTCATTCTAATTCTATCTTTCATCTTTGCTACTCATCCATTATCAGCATCGTCATTTTCGCTTCTCTCATCCTATCAACATGTTGTTCCTTAACCGCCCAACATTCTGTCTCATAATGAATTATTTGCATTCTCCGTTGGCAAATTTTATTCATTTGAAGTTTAACAAACCCAAATAAAGTGGGTTTCCTTGAATTTGTGGTTTATCTTATCTGCCTTCTGACTGATCAGAAAAGGGAGGAAGGAAAAAAATAAAATAAATCTGCCTTATGCAATCCAGTATTGGCTTATCCTAGCTTTACATGCTGTCTTCTCGTAACTTGCAGGCATAAGTTTGCACAATTTTCCTGAGGGAATGGCAGTGTTTCTTGGATCGATCAAGGTGCTCCTAAACTCTGTTTCACTTTGTGTGATGTATGAATTTAATTGTTTTAGAGAAATGATGCCTATTCTTATACCTGGTTAGAATCTTATATTTGGTTAGAAACAGTTAATGAATGAAGCTGCCTTTGTCTTTGTAAATATATGATTGAGATTTATTTTCATTAAATATTTGAGTTTAATGATGCCTATCCCTATGCTTGATTAGAGATAGTTGCCATTGAACCAAGTACATAGGGAGAAGCTCAGCTCTTATGCCATTGCACATGGATGTCTTGTCTGAGCAAAAATCTCATCCGTCGATTACATCCTATGGTGGAGAGAGCCTGCAGGCTCTTTGCTTTTCAATAGAGAGGGAGGGAGACTTGCATGTAGCAGGCTCTTTGCTTTCCAATAGAGAGGGAGGGAGACTTGCATGTACGCGCCCCCCCCCCCCCCCCCCCCCCCCCCCCCAAGCTCTCTTATGCCATTGCACATGGATGTCTTGTCTGAGCAAAAATCTCATCCGTCGATTACATCCTATGGTGGAGAGAGCCTGCAGGCTCTTTGCTTTTCAATAGAGAGGGAGGGAGACTTGCATGTAGCACCCCCCCCCCCCCCCCCCCCCCACTCATGTCATCTTCTTCTTCTTCATCACATTGAAGTTGATTGAGCTTCCGATTTGGGGGCTTCTACCCGACAACCCGAATCAGTGCTCTAGGCGGTCAATGTGAGCTCCCAATTTGGGGGTTTCTAATTGGCGGCTCGAATCAGCAATCTAGGCTGTTGTTTAAGCCATTGATTACGACCCGAATTAGTGATCTAGGCCATTCATTTGAGCTCCCTATATAGGGGGTTCCTTAAATGGCCCAAATAAGTGATCTACGTCGTCAATTTGAGCTTCCAATTTGGGGGTTGCTAATCTACGGCCCAAATCAGCGATCGAGTCTGTTGATTGGACAAATCTATTTTTTCAGATATGCTACATCAAAAGGGCATTCCATGATTCGAATGGCTTGATTTGAGAGACATGCCATCACAGTGACAACGTCGTGTAGCCGACTGTACCTCCAAGAGGTGGTTGTTTCGCACCTGTCCCTCTCTTTCCAGTGTCATGCATAATGAGAAATTGGCATTAGCTAAAAATAACAACCCACATGAAGCATCATTTATTGGTAGCATCCTTTGGGAAGCATCGATAAACAGGTTATTTCTCCAACATATTCTTTTTTTGTGATGATTTTATCTTAGGGTTCTTGAATTGGGATTTTATTTTAAAGTTATTGAATTCGGGATTTTGGGAGAAGAAATGATATAGGGGATTCTATCCTTGACTTTGCTATGGCATACAATCTAGCTCTAGCAAATACATATTTTGAAAAGAGAGATGAATATTTTGGTTAGTACACGCCCCACTGTTAGTACAACCCCACCCCCCCTTTAGTCGCACCACAATGTTAGCCACCCCTACATGTGACCCCCACTGGGAGTCGATACCAAGACGTCAGTGTTGAAACGAGGTTATCTTCAGTCAGTCTAACACTTAGTAAGACAAAATTGTCAATATGAGGAATGGTAAGGGCTATTGCATTCCCCCTCCCCTTTCCTTGCTTCAAATATGCATGCATCGAACACCCTACGCCGCGCTAACTAGCTGGAGGGAATAAGCAAAGCAAACCATATCGAGCGAAGAACCATACCGGGGAGCTGTATTGAGTCATACCGAACCAAGGGTCAGCTCTCTTATCTCACTTCTTCATTTGAAGCTCAAATCACGGGTTTAACTCTTTTCCTTGTGTGACTACACCTAGTTTTTTTTTTTTTTTTTTTTTTTTTTCTGCAGGATGTGTCAAATTCCAAACTTATGGAACGTTCTCAAAAATATAATTGTGATTGCTTTTGTAATAGTTGGATCTTGATATGTTATTGTCACCTTTGGTGGGTATTCTGGCATAAACTCAAGCTATCTCTTAACAACTAAATAAAGGATTCAGTCGTTTTGTTATGGTTAAAACCACACCCCAATGTAATTGACTAGATATGATGATTTGCTCCTGTGAATGGAGCAAATATCAGCTTGTAGCTGTTTGTAATTCTCGCGCGCAATTGGGTCAACCCAAAAACCATGGATTGACCTATTCTTCTTTTCAACCTACACTTTATATGCAAATACTTGATTCTACTCCTGCATTTCTCTAAAATGGTCATACAACATTTGTGAATCATGGCCCTTGCTCTCGTTCATTTTGCGCCTCTCATAGTTTCCCACATATTTCTCCGTGCATCCAATTTTTGCAGTCCCCTGATTCGATATACTTTATTGTCATTGTTATCTCTCAAGTTCTTCTTCACCTTAGTCATTCCATGATGTGATTTTTGAAGGTGTTTCTTACAAGAGTCGCTAACTCATGAGAGTGCTCCTCAACAAATCTTTGCACTATGTATGGTTTTGAATCCAAATCATGCTTCTTAACGGCCATCAATACTGGACAACTATCTCCTGTTTCACATTTTATCCTACTTCCCCACACTTAACTCATACCTTGTTATCCGTCTGACCCTCCTTTGAGAAAATGTATTGTTTTCGAATCACCTCATGGTCCTTGCCGAGTTTATTGGAGCCTTTATGAATGCTAAACCCTACAACTCACGCATAATGCTTGTAAAACTTGTAACACATCCGATAAAGTAAATTGTTCTTCCCTACTGTTGATTTCTGGTCCTCTTCCACCCTTAGAATCCACAGGGAGGGAGGGAGTCAATTCATAATAAAAACCCTCAATTTCGAAACCCCCAAATGATAATATAAAATCCTCAATTCAAGAACCCCAAAATAAAATAATGAGGAAGGGATGTAGTCAATTCATAATAAAAACACTCAATTTCAAAACCCCAAAATGATAACATAAAATCTGAGGGAGGGAGGTAGGGAGGGAGTCAATCCATAATAAAAACCCTCAATTTCAAAACCCAAAAAGATAATATAAAATCCCCAATTCAAGAACCCCAAAATAAAATAATGAGGGAGGGAATCAATTCATAATAAAAACCCTCTTCAAAACCCCAAAATGATAATATAAAATCCCAATTCAAGAACCTGAAAATAAAATTAGTCATAAAAAGAGAAATTACTGGGAAAATAACCCACTCGCCCATGCTTCCTGATGGTAACTGATGCTTTATGTGGGTTGTTATTGCTAGAGGAGATGATGGAAAGAGGGACAATTGCGAAACAAGCCGTCTCTTAGACGTGCAGTTGACAATGCGATGTTTTCGCTGTGTGGTGTAAATGTCACTCAAATCTGACCATCCGAATCATGGGTTGCTCTTCAGATTTGACATATCTGAAAAAACAGATTGGTCCAATCAACAGCCTAGATCACTGAGTTGGGCCATTGATTAGGAAACCCCATTCGAGAGCTCAAATTGACGGCCTAAATTGCTGATTTGGGCAGTTGATTAGAAGCACCCAAATTGGGAGCTTAATCAACTTCAATGTGAAGGAGAGGGAGGGATTTATCGTTTTATCTCTCGATGTACCAAAGACATGTATGAGTTGCCCTGCTCTATTTGAAAAGCAAAGAGCCTGTGGGCTGTATCTTCATTGTTGGATGTAATTGACGGGCGAGAGTTTTGCTTGCATAATACGTCTCTGTAGTATATGGTTCCACAGTCCAGGTAAAAGAGGAAGGTTGATATCTGGTGTGCAGCTGATCATAAAACTTCTGACAATTTACAACTTAGAGCAGAGGATTGTATTTCTTGCTTGCATGGCATACATTGTGCATCAAGGTCTGTTTAACTTTTTGTCCTACATATGTTTCTCTCTTTCTCGGGTGCAAAGATCTGCCTTCTGGAGGATACCCCAGTGCCAGACACATTGAACTAGGAGAAACCTTTAGGATGAGTCTTTTTCCTACTCCTAAATTCCCAATGAACATATATGATAAATGGTCATATTTCATGGTTTGATATATGTGGTGAAGTAGTCATCACTGCTCTATAGAACCATCATATTGGTCTAACTCCAGTGGCATGCTTGGGATATGATAGAAACACACTTCTTTCTAGCTTTGATTATTTATAAGATCTATTAATGAGGTTTGTATTCCTTGTTTCTTAAATGTTCTGTTGTAGGGGCTTCGGGTTGGCCTTAACTTGGCTTTGGCTATTGCTCTGCATAACATTCCAGAGGTATACTGTTCAGATACTTCCATTTTTATCGAATCGTTAGTCTCTTTTGGAAGTTTCTCCATGCATTAAACATGCTTTTTTAGTGAAAATTTGATATTCCATGTGGTCATACATTCATGAAAACCCTACAAAATTTAACAAAACACCGCAAAAATATGGCCAGCAATGAGTTAGCGATTTCCAATAGACTGGCTATATAATTATGAGAACCTCTTCTTCTCCGGTCTCTAAACTACGAAAATGAGAAACTACTTGGAAATATTTTCAATTTTTAGTATTTATGACACTCTGAAGTGATTTATGGATTCCTACGAATGCTCAACAACCCAAAGAAGCGGCATAAACAAGTAGCTCATTTCATGTTCTTTGCAGTCCCCTATCTGATAGACGATAGTTACCATCTTTTGCCTCTTTTTTTCCTTCAGACATGCTGCGTATAGAAAATCTCTTCTTAGGAAAATGTCAGTTGCATTGGTTTTCTATTCATCCTTTGGTTCATTGTAGCAGTGGTCTTTTTTCATACTAATGACGAGGGAGGGACTGCTTGTTGCATTTCTGGCCTAGCTAGATAATTTTGCACTGCCCTAAGTGCGTCTAAAAGAGCTTGTTGTAGGCAGTGTTTTCAGGTATTGGTATCGACGGATGTATCGCACCCTTAGGATATGAAAACATATTGGGTATTGCATGGGAAATTTTGGATGTATAGTGTAATGTATTGCTGTTTTTGGGATCAAATTTTTCAATGAAACTTCAGTGGATGTTAAAATAGACACCATTACACGCTTAGAAATCAAAAGATCAAAAAAAAAAAAAAAAAAAACAAAGTGTACATAATAAGTTTCCTTTGTATAGGGTCCTACACTATGCGCTGTTCGGCAGAAGTGATGCAACTATGTACAAAATGAGTTCATATCATTTATAAATCTAAGAAAACATGTATAAAAACAAAAGCAATACATTCAAAAGCCAAAGAAGAAGTAAACATATACCTATGAAAACACTTGAATATTGAGGTTAAATAACCGCTAATCAATCTGGATTCTTTTAAAATTATTTTTAAATTAACTTTTGATATTATTTAATTATTATTATTATTATTATTTTAAAATTCCAAAACTTCCGTAAATATGTAGATCAGCCTCCAACCACTCTAATATGATTTTCCACACTCTAATTACAATTTTTTTTTTTTTTTGAAAGGTGAAATTTTATTAATCAGAAAAAAGGAAATGGGTGAAATTGGGAAAAGTACGGATTTTCCCCAGTTTTCCACAAATTCGCAAATCAAGGGTTGAAATCCATGATTGAGCATGCAAAATCTTGGATTGATTTCAACTGATTTACTGGAGGGAGAGAGCCCATTGTAATTCTGGGTTCAACTTAGTTTATGCAAAGTTTTTGAGAGGGAGGGAGGGAGCCCATTGTAATTCTGGGTTCAAATTAGTTTAAGCAAAGGTTTTGAGAGAATGCGATTTTAGAGGGTTTATTTTTTTTTTTGGCATTTTTTTCCCGACAATATGAAAGAGGGGTGTTGGCTGGAATGTATCAATGATACTATCAAATAGTATCGTCGATACAAAGAAGAATATGATGGTGACATTTTCAATATATCACTGTGTATCGATATTTCACCGATGCAATGCAAGGAAGTCCTGTGACTTCCAGGTTGTTTCTTGTCGGTCCAACTCGATACCAATGGCACCGGCCAATACTATTGATATTGCAAACAATGGTTGTAGGATATTTTTATGAATTTGTATCTTCTAGCTGTTCAAGCATAGGACTGCTTATTGCTGGACCAATTGCAACATGCATTTTTTTCTTTCATTTTTGCTTAATTTTAGTGGAGTGCATTTCCTGATAAAGTTTCTCAGAACCCAATTGTTTCTGGACTGATGTGTTTAATTGTGTTACTCTTGGTATCTTGTTATGCAGCTATAAACTGATTTTGATAATTTATGAGATTTTTTGGGTTGAGCATCACATCTTAGAGGTTTGCTTGAATACATTCCAAAGTATTACAATAAGATACATTGGACTCTAGCCATTGGATTTGGGTCTTTTTCAATGACAAAAACCATTTATTTGGTAGGGCTCCCTTTGGATACAGGATGCCAAAATAAAAAAATAAAAAGAATAAAAAAGTAAAATCAATAAAATCAACCCATCGATTACACAAAAGGTTATGGTTACTGTTCATGTTCAAAGAAAAATAGCTAAATTATCGAATGGTTGAAATAATCCCATTGAGAGGTTTTATTTGTTGTCTTTCCGCCATACAAAGTGAGACTTCATATAAACGGTTTGGATCATTAGAAGATACCCCAAATTCATAAGGCTAAAGTCCGGACGTATCACATGGAAATATGTCATGATGTATTGGAGAAAACCTCCACATTTTATTCTATATCTGTAAAAGATGAATAATCAATCTGAAAAATGTGTATGCTCTCTGTTATGGTTATTCGCTAATAACTTTCTGAAGTTTCTTGTGTAGGGTGTAGCTGTAGCACTTCCAATCTACTTTGCAACAGAAAGGTAATGGCGTCTGTAATTGAATGTCATTAGAAAATATCATAATGGGTATATTTCATAGGAATCATAATAATGGTTCACCTCTAGAGTAATTGTTGTTTGATGTACTGCATGTTTCACTGGCTAGCAAACCCAAAGAGCAAATAAAACTAATAATAATATCTTAAGTACTATTTTCTTCAGAAAAAGCTCTCTAATGCATGTATTGGTGTTACTTTATCTGCAAAACACAGCAAATGGCAGGCATTCAAACTGGCAACACTTTCTGGTTTGGCTGAGCCCCTAGGTGTGATTATTGTAGGTATGTCCATTGCTTGTTAACGTGTTTTCTGTTTATGGAAATATTTTCCCTCTATGCTCTAATATTTCCAGTTCGCAATTATGTTTGAATTCCAATATGTCTGTTCATATTTGACATGACTTTCCCTTGCTAACCCTAATAGAGGAAATATGCAATGTTCGATCTAGATTTTGCTAGGCCCACCAAACTGTATGCAGGTCCAATCTTTTGGTGGTTCAAATTGTTCATATGGAGGGGTGCGCCCCCATAGTGGGTGGCAGATACCCTAAATTCTCTGCTGTGAGATGATCTTAACCATCATATTGGCCCTGTAAAAGATGTGGACCATCGGTTGTAATTGCCCATTTTCATTTAAATTCCTAGGATCATCTAGTAGGGGAGATTGAGGCATGGCTCATCCAATGATGGGGCCACCTAGGCTAACATATTAGATTACCGAGATGTGGGCCCCACTTACCATCGATAGGTAAAGCTAAAAATGCTATCTATCGAGCATCATGTAATGAAATTGCCAACCCTCTTTCAGAGGCCACACATCTGTTTGCCTGCACTTCTGATGCTTCTGATAGACCACCTGTCTGTTCTTCTTTAGAAACAAATTCATTTGCTTCCTAGGCTAAGAAACCTATAAAAAATGCAAGTTCGGGAGAGCCAGGCCTCAATCTCCCATGGCTAACTTCTATGCTTTGTGGTTTTGAAACTTGGAACTACAAACTTAGCACAACAACAACAACAACCACCAATGGCTAACTTTTATGTTTTGCAGTTCTGGAACTTGGAACTACAAACTTAGCATAACAACAACAACAACAACAACCAATGGCTAACTTTTATGTTTTGTGGTTTTGAAACTTGGAACTACAAACTTAGGCATAATTTCACTTTATCTTATGATGGGAAGCTTTTATTTATATGTACTGCTATATGCTATTTCTCCAATCCTGCATGGATTCAAGCAAAACTGAATTCTGATACTCCTGTATACTTTCTCATGGTTGATGCACCTATGATTCTGCATGTACAATGAATAAATAAATAACTTGGATAGCTATGAATGACTACACATTTTGGTTCTTCTATAGAATATATAGTTATAGTCATGAGTAGGCTTATAGTTCCAGAATGATTTCTAAACAGATTTTTGAAGTTTCAATCTAAATTTTGGGTCTCATGCAGCTTACCTGTTCCCGAGCAGGCTAAACCCTGAAATTCTTGAGGGCTTACTTGGATCAGGTTCTCCACACTATCCATGTCAGATTGCTTCATTGTGTAAATCAATTGACACACACACGCACATGCACACAGGTTTTTGACTTTGCGTTTTATGTATTTGTTTTTCCTGTGCAGTTGGGGGAGTAATGGCTTTTCTCACCTTGCATGAAATGCTACCACTGGCATTTGATTATGCCTGGGCAGAAACAAGCCGTCAAGGCTGTCTTCTTAGGCATGGCTTTCATGTCAGCAAGGTAATTAATAGAAGAGGAAACTTTATTAAAAGCTACTGTTCTAACATAAAATTCTATTTTCTAAACATATAAAAAAGTAGCCCTGGTTGTGAAAATGTCAAAAATGTCCTGGGCACTGTTTCCATTTGCATGTTTACAATGATGGTAATTGAAAGCTGACAATTCCCATTTTGACCTGTGAATTCAACTATCTCGTGGCTGTTGCAGGGAGGCATACTGCAAAAACTAACAAAAAATATTTTGTGGTGATCTGATTGATTGGGTACAGCAGGACCCATATAGAAGAAAACCTACAAGACACCTGCAGTTTTTGATTGCTGGTGGGTGGGCTCTGCTGTATGGGGCCAATCAAAGACTTCCACATTTTTTCTTTTCTTTATAGACGCTTAAATCACTTCTGTTTTGCTCTATTGGCAGCCTTTACTTTTTAGAGGTGAGCTTGCCGAAGGAGATGAGCTTGTAGCTTTGGAATTGATGTGGCAGTCCATGACATTTATACCATCTCTGATTCTTGTGTAATACCATCAACTTCTTTCAAAGAAATGCAGCTGTTCATCAATATGAGGAAAATTGCAACTCTTGTATCCTTTAGAAAGCTCATTGCCAATTTTTCTCAATATTCGCTCACAATTTTAAGGATCATTCTGTGTATGATTTTGTGTTGGCCCTAAATGTCCATGACCAAGCTGCTAATGGCGCTTCTGGATCATTGCGTTGGCCAATCCATGCATTTTCAATTAAGTTTTTGCACCAGTCCAGTTTAACATGCATGTATTGCCCAATCTCAGATGGACCAATACAATGGTCCCAACGCACCTCCCCTCCAGGTCTTAAAAAAAAAATTAAAAAAAAAAAAAAAAAAAGAAGAAGAAAGAAAGAAAAGCAGTGATTGGTTGTATATTTCATGCTTTATGGCAGCCAACAAAGAAAACCGTTGGTTATTTAAGAAAAAAGAGAACAAAAGGTATGGTCTTCACCAATATAAATCTTCCTGAGAAACTTGCCTGATCAGCCGATATTCCGTTAACGAAAAATGAAAATGGTAGGCACATGCTGTGAATGTGTCCCTTTTTTAAGGTAATTTATAATATTTACACAAATCATGACTATTTTATATCCCTAGGTCCTAATACAAATGTTTAGACATATTATTTAACATTGAGTCAATCTGAGTCTACTCAGTTGAGTCTTTGAGTCAACCTGACCTGACCTGCCTGGCATCAATCTAAGTCAAGTTTAGTTTCTGGGTTTTTAAAACTATTTCACATTGAGCTGGGAGGAGAAATCTTTGACTAATTGACCTGAACCTGGTCGATCTATCCATGACCAAGATGAATCTTGGGTGAAACTAACTGGAGGTTTGAACAGTAAAGGCTGAAACCAATTGTGCAATCAGGCCATAAGCTTGCAGATTGCAAATCAGGCCATCCAAGGGTCCAGACTAAATATCAAGTCAATTGCAATGAAGATGTTGCTAATTGTCTGCCAGTTGTGTGTGAACACTGGCTTGCAGGCCTGATTAGCTGACAAGGTCCTCATAGCAAGCCGCTACGGATGCTGAACCCCTTCAGGTCATGGAATGCTGAACCCTTTGGGCCCTTACCAATGACTGAAATTTTATGCTTCTATTCTCATCTGGAGAACTGTTGGTGACTGGTGAGATTCCTAAGTGAGCTCCATTATGAAAGCCCCCTCTACAAAATTAAGTTCTCTGTTAATTTATTTACACTACACACCCCCGAACTCACACCGTAGTGGGATCTCACCACCTATGGGTACTTAAACCACAAACCTTGTGTTGAAACTCCTGGGAGTCTACCACCGAGGCAAGGACCCTGAGTTCTTTGGGTTTACTTGCTTGGTGCGTCTCTTCTGCTTGCAGTAAGTTTCTCTGGTTTCTTTCCTCTTTGGGGAATAGCTTTGGGTGAACTGTCATTTAGGTTTCTAATTTCTGTATAGATAAACAAAATGTGGATATTGAAGTGCTTGTAGATATAATAAGCTCTTGTAGGTTACTCAAGTAGGATGAGACCCTAGCCATTCATTAGGTGGGTCCCTCAAATATATGTGCCCTGTCCCAAAAGTCCACCCTGTCGGTCACATGCATGAGAAAAATGAATGCTAAAAAATAAAAAGAAGAGGGAGAAGAAGAAAAAAGATCCCTATTCTATGAACCGGCCTATTTTCGGGTCTGGCCACATTCACGACGAGGCTAGTGATGAATGGCCAAGATCTTGCACACAAGCCCACAGGTATTTCTAATACCACTTGCATAAGCAGCCTTATTAGCATTCTTGCTTATACAGCTCACATAAGCATGTGATGATTATGCTGCGTTTGGATGCACCTGTGAATAGAGTCGCAAACAGTCAGTTTAATCAAGAAAAAAGTACAGATACTAGTGATGTTTCCTAGTATTTGTAATGAGAAAGTAGCCGTAAGATTGAAGTTATGTTTCTTTCAAGTTGGCTTGAAGGTATCCTGACCACATCTTGGAATTGGACGCTCAATATGAATCCTAGTGAGGAATTTACAGCTTGTTTATTTCCATTTTAGTAGACTAATGAATGCAATTCAATTCCATAGCGCATCCAAACACACCTTAGATACAAATAAATTGCTACTCTCCCTCAACAAGCATTGTTCTATGCATACCGCACTGGCGTGAGAAGATTGTGGGCGAAACTGTCATGTGTGTTATGGTTGCAAGGCGAGCCAGGGGCAGGCATTGTTGTGAACCATGCTTGAATGTACCCATGGAAGTTAGAGAATAGCCATGTCATGAAACATTGCAACATGCTTATGGCTTAAAAGTATTGTCCGAAACCTGTACATGTCGCTCGGTATGTATATGTACTGGTATCATCCATGAATGATACGGGCTGTATTGGCCCGAAAGGTAAAGGGTATGATAATCGATGCATCGATTTTAAATCTTTGGCATGGCCCAGGGCGCAGTGGCACGATGCACCTGGCACCTGAACATACAATGTGCTATTTCAAACCTGGCATTTATGAGATTTTAAGGAAGTTCATGCCATTATCCATACTTAAATGCTGATATTTTTTACAGATTGTTATTGGAAAATGGATCAGATTCATGACTTGTGGTCACAAGCAATTCAATGGCTGTGAATGGAATATCTTTCAAACATGTGACACGTGAGATATGGATTTCATATGAGGGGCCATCAGAAAGAAAGCTGTTGAGCCCTTCCTTTTCTAGATTGAGAAAAGAGAGATTTTGATAGGATTCTTCAAGATTCAATGAGAGAATGGGAGCTTTAGGTGCCCAAAAGAAAAAACATCTATTCCATACATCATCATACATCTCACCCTCGTGTTCTAATCTTTCCTCATATAAAGACTCTTCTTTTTGTAGCAAAAGGAAATAAAAGCCTTTCATCAGCTAAAGGAGAAAGAAGCAAATAATTTCTGTAGACCTTTATTGGGAGGAGGAAACCGTGTGCCATTTACACCAGGCTACCATGGATTATAGGCCCTTGAAAAAGCCAGGCCACACGAGGAAAAGAGGATTCGTGGGGTCCTTATGCATTGGGAACCGTTTGTACGGACATGCCCCACATTTTGATGATCCAGACGGTTGATCTGATTCGCCATGGTATAGATGGTGGATGACCCAAAAATATCCCCAGATTAGGTGATTCTAACCCTTTGATCGGTAGCATAAAAAGATGATAAAGAAAGAAAGGTCGGAGATTTGATTTCTAGGGTCTGTTAATCGCTGAGATTATTGGGCCATCCTACTTTGGCCCACCATATCAGTGGACTAGATCATTGAACCTTGGTCCCTAATTCTAGAGATGGATGTTTGGGATGATGCATCTGGTTTCAATAATTCTACCCAAAAGAAATGAGGAGGAGGATTGAAGAAATGCAATAAAAGGTCATGCCACCATGAAATGGTGGTGACCTCAAGAGATCCTGTGATCAGACCCGTCTGAATGATATCAGCATAATCTTGACTTTTCATCTGATGGGGCCCAAGCTGGAGATTGGAAAAATAATGCAACCATCTGCGTCCAGTGGGCAGTGTTATCTGATAAGATAGTTCGAACCATTCTATAGTCGGCTATACCCATTCTGCAATGGGCCACACCGGATGAATGGTGAGGATCACGTCGACCCTAAGCTCAATCAGAGTATTTCATGATGCGTGCGTACGTAAACGCGTACACCCATGCATAATTACGAACAAAGAATGTGAAAAAACCGGTAAAGAAGCCTCTTTTGCTCATCCAACGGCCACTAATTACATTTCCAACGTCGTCACAGAGTTTCTGTGCATCGCGATCAAAAGGGTGCGTGTAATCTCACGTCACACGTGCAAGCAAGGCATGCGTGTAGGAGATCGGAGCCACTTGTTGGTGGAGATGGTAACAATTTAGATGATTTGTAGGAGGGAAGGCTTATATGGCTATCAGGTGGGCCACACCTGTTGAAGAGATGGCCACCAATGGTTCAAATTTTCTACGTGTGTGGCCCACCTAATAATCATACTTGCCCATTATGGATGCATGGGATTTAATCAATGAGGATACTCTAGCGAGTGAATCAGATCTTGCACACGTATGAAGTGCCTCCACGTGTTTCACACTGCACTCGAGCGAGTGCAAACAGCAATTCTCCATGCCGACACCAGCAAACACCGTCGTCCCTGCAACGAATTAGAGAAAAGAAAATGTAGTGATTCAATGAACGGCCCCTCACTTGAGACAGTGGAATGCATATCAGATATATGGGAGGATGGCACACGTGTCACAGATTCGATCCATTCATCCGGTAGTTTGCATTATGAGCATGTCATATACCAAAAAATCAGTTAAGGAGACTAATCAAGTAAGCCACAGATAACCGTTGGACTGATTTTCTAACTGCCAACTTTGAACTGCCTGGTCAGTGGAACAGCATTATTTTTAATCCATTGTATATTCACAGTGTACTCTATCTGATGAATGGACCTGATCTCTTATAAGATATCTGTCTTTCCAGATCTGTAGACACGTTCCGCCCCCTCACACGAGTACTGCCCAAAAGAAAATACACACTCAAGATTGCCAAAGGATACGTAGAGACTTTTAACCGCAGGATATGATGGGACTCACCTTGGATGAAGGATATCCAAGGAAGCGGATTGCGTACTGAGTAAACTCTGTGGGGTCCACCGTGATTTATGTATTTTATCCACTCCGTCCATCCATTTTAAAAGATAATTTTAGGCCTTGAGCCCAAAAATGAAGCATATCCAAAGCTAGAGTGGACCACACCAGAGGAAACAGTGTGAAGTGAACATCTACCATTGAAAAATTCTTGAGGGCCACAGAAGATTTTGATTAAGCTGATATTTGTGTTTTCTCTTCATCCATGTTGTGTGATCTTATGAGAAGGTTACATAACAAGTAAACCTCACTGGGGTGCCCCCCATAGGAAGGTCTCAACGGTGGAAATCATTATTCCCATTCTTTCCTGTGGTGTGTTCCACTAGAGCTTTGGACATGCTTCCATTTTTGGCTCAACCCCCTAAAATAATCGGGAAAAAAGAATGGACGGCGTGGATAAACGACATACATTTACGGTGGGCCCAACAGAGTTTACTCACTACGTTAAAGCAAATCCAAAAGAGCCTTAAGATTGATATTGTAACTTTTTCCACTTTTGTAAAGGTTAGATAGACCGTCCATATTCAAAGAAAAAGAGCCAAATAATCAAAGTGTTAAAATATTAAAGTTTAGGGTTTTTATATTTGTAAATCCCCATCCAAGGTGAGGTCCATCGTATTAACGGTTTGGATCATTGAAAGATGACCTCATACTCAACCACCAAAGTCCTGACGTATTTGATGTTTTCCAGTAAATCGCTACTATTGTCTGAGGCGGGTAATGTCTCCTCGCATCTCCACCGTTCATTGACTACAGGTGGGAATTCCTTGCAAAAGACAACAGAGCTCAACTTCTGTCCACAAGGAATGCCGTACAAGCGGGCCCCTCATGGATTACAGAACCGTCCCGTTGACCTTGATTGAATGATCTGAGTCGTCCATCGAGAGCATGTATTTACCAGGCTCTCGATGCATGCATGCGTCATTCCCATCGCCTCCTCGCGCGAGTCGCACAAGCAATTAAACGACTGCAAAAGACAGTAAACAAAGCGGATACTACAGTCGGGTCACTCCACTACCCGACGTAAAGCTTATTTACGGCAGTAAAAAAGACCTCTTCTTTTGTGGCAGTCTACTAAAGAGAGCTAGAGAGAGAGGGGATATTTACTGCAGTAAGTAAAAAGACGGCTTCTTTTACGTCAGTCTACGTGCTTTGACAAAAGAACTGAAGGAAAGAAATTATTTGATAATCCGGAGGAGTTTGATTTTTCATACTCACGCATTTGGAATTCTAAATGTTACATACATATGACTCAAATCAAACCGTCAAAATCGTAGGACTTATTCTTGATAGATCATAACATAAAAAATCACATTGATTCCATGGTCGTGATTGATGATTTTTTTACATTTATCATTGAAATCAGACCATTGAATTTTCATCTTAACCGTCATTTATCACTAATCAAACAGTTAGGATACTGATTCAGACTTCAGAGTGCGACCCTGATGGAGTCAGGTCGTGGCCCCACTTTATTTGATCCAAAACACAAAAGTCACGCTAAGCTGATTATCCCAACTGGCTGTTGGTAGACATCAGATGGGCGTTTAAACCAAGAGGTAGTCAACTATATGAATTCAGCAAAGATGTCCCTAGAACCCAGAAGCATCTAATCCATCTGATTTGTGCATCTACTCCTATCTGCAATGATGACCACCTTTTGGACGGTTCTGATTCAGTTTTATACGAATGTGGAGTAGTGGCTGTCGCTTTCATCCCGCGTGATTCGGAGGAGTTATTCGATCCGCTGTCACAACACGACAAGCATGCAGCGTTGTACACGTGGCATAACCACCTGGGGTATGAGGGCGTGGGTCCAATTGATTGGATGATTCTATCCATTGACTACTTTCATTTTTAACCGTCCATTAGATGTTCACAAATAACCCAGTCAATGGCATCCATTAGGTGTTAGCCTTGGGCTATAGACTTCTGTAGTTTTATTTTTAATTTTTAATTTTTAAATTCTTTCTTTATTCAACAAAGCATTTTAAGATACGACAAAGCCTCAACACCTTGATCCATAGCTGAAGTGGTAGACTGACTAAAATAATCTCGTTTCGCTACTGAGGTTCTGGGTATTGATATTTCCTAGCAAGGCTGTCAATGGCACGGATTTTGATCTGTATTCGATCCGTATCCGATCCGATTTAATTGTATTCGGATTAATAATCGGATAATCAGGTCGGATACGGATATTCAAAGATGATCCGTTTAATATTCGGGTTGGATTCGGATCAACCTTGATCCAGCCCGTTAATGACCCAACCCGATAAAATAAATAAATAAATAAAATAAAATAAAATAAAAACAAATGAGTCTCTCTCTCTCTCTCTCTCTCTCGGATATCGGGTCAGATCATAATCGGATCGGAAACAGATTTCGAAAAATTTAAACGGGTCGGGTTCGGATCATATACTTGTGATCGAATCGGATTCGGGTCAGATTCGGGTAAGATATATTCTTAATCAGGTCGGATACGGATCATCACTGATCCGGCCCATATTCGACCCGTTGATAGCCCTATTCCCAAGTAGGGGTGGCAAATATTGTGGTGTAACTAGGACGCGTAATAGCTACTGACATGTTGAGTAGCTATCTCATTAAGTGATGTCCCCAACTTCTGTGGGCCCCACTGTCCATTCATTTGGAGAGATCATTTTAGGACATGAGCTAAAGAATGAGACAGGTCCAAAGCTCAAGTGGACTCCACCAAAGAAAACAGTAGGGATAGTGACACGACCATTGAAACCTTTCTAGCAACTTTGTGTCCCCAGTGTGACTACGCCTAGTCCATTTCCTTATGAGGCAGGAGCCGCAGGACCAATCCCCTTCCCTAATGTATGGACGTGAATTACCAGCAATGCTAAGTGAGGACAACTGTCATTGTTTGTGAGAAATCCACCATATCCATCTGTTTTGCTGGATCATATTACGAGCCATCGTTGAAATCTCCCTAATGCAAATATTAAATGGTGGATGTTCAATCCTAACGTGCAGCCCACTTGAGTCTTGGATCTGTCTCATTTTTGGACCTGTGCGTAACATAATCTGACAAAACGAATGGATGGCGTAGATTTCTCACAAAAATAAGGTGGGCCCCACCTGGCTTCCCGTCGCAGGAAGTTCCACGTCCCTAATGCGATCGGTTCTTTGGTCTCAACGTTTGGAATTGGTGTATCCATCTCGACGCACGCTGATATACGACTTCGAGCACACGTGAAAGATTAAAGACAACGATGATCGCAGCCGTAGGAGTGGGAATAGGCAAGGCATTTCTTATTGTTGTCTTCCCATCCACGTGCAACCATTTCTCACTGCTTTTGGATAGTTTCTTGGTACAAGTTCCCATGCTCTGTCATGTAACATTCTATTGCAGATGAACGTACTGTCTCTCTTGCTCAAGCTGTTTGCTGAGGGGTCGTCCATCAGTTGGGCCACTGTCCTAATAATTGTAGGTACGTGGATGGGCCACACGAGGGAAGAGGATAGCCTGGTGTGCCCCACACCACCATCCTTGGTGGTGTGTTGACGTCACTAAGTTGTGGCCACAGCATGATATATGTATTATATCAAACTGTCCATCCATTTGGCCAGATTATTTTAAAGTATATATGAGCCAAAAAATGAAGTAGATCCAAAGGTCAAATGGACCACCCACAGAAAACGAAATTGAACACTTACCATTGAAAACTTTTTGGGGCCACAGAAGATTTGGATCTAGATAATATTTGTTTTTTTTTTTTTCCCCTTCATTCACGTGTGACGTTATGAATAGGTTGGATGGTAAATAAACATCATGGTAGGCCCTAGGAATGTTTCAAACGATGGGAATCATGGTCCTAACTAGAGGTGGGCAACGATCCGGGCCGAACCGAGTTAGCCCTAGTTTGGTTTGGCTTTGTGCCACTTCAATTTGTGGATCAGCTTGGTTTGGGTTTCAAGCTGACCCAAGCAACCGAGTTTGATTTGCTCCAGGAAAATTTGGTTTGAGCCGGGATCGGTTTGTTCAAAATTTTTGAATCGGGCCAGGCTAAGTTCAAACAAGTGGCAGCTCTTTTTTTGCTTGTCTATTTAAATAGAAAAGAATTTAAAAGTTAGAAAAAAATACAAACATATCTTACCATATGATGTTTAACATCCTCTAAAGGAGTACAGCTTCAAAATAGACATGTGAGAGCATTTTACAAACAAAAGTACACCAGCATAATTTTACAAGTGCAAGGAAACAATATGCATTCATGTATATGTATTATGTATTATCCATGTCATCATGTATATGTATTATCCACATTGTCCATCTGTTTTACATATCATTTTAGGACATGATCCCAAAATGAAATCATATCCAAAGCTCAAGTGGATCATACCACTAGAAAAAATGTGCTTACAATCTATGAGCCGAATCAAACCAAGCTGAATCAAATCTAGCTTCGAGCCGAGCCTAGCTAGAACTGCCCTAGTTTGAGCTTAATTGGTTTGTTTTTTCAAATGAGCTTGACTCCTGAGGCTTGGTTTGGTTTGAACTTCCATTCGATCCAACTCAAGCCGAGCTTTTTCAAACCAATCTGAGCCGAGCTTTCGAGCTGGCTTGGTTTGTGCCCAGCTCTAGTCCTAACTGCTTTCTATGGTGTGGTCCACTTGAGCTTTGGATCTGCCTTAGTTTCAGGCTCACATCCTAAAATGATCTTGCCAAATGGATGTACAGTGTGGATATAACACATATATCATGGTGAGATCCACATAACTTAGTGATGTCAAAACACCACCGAGGTTAATGGTGGGGGCACACCACGCAATCCTACACAAGGACCTCCACTGTTATGACTTCACCCATGCCAATAAGAGATGCCACAGAAAGAATAGGATAACCGACGCTGAACAAGACAACGTTCATTTACTCCTCTTAGGGGCTGGTCCATCTGGCTCTGGCTAAGTAGGCTTTTGCCAAACCTATATATGTGGTACATGTACAGGAGGCTTTCAAACAGTCGAGCAGATATTGACACTTCGTATACATGCACCTAGACGAATCATAGGCGGCATGTGCCTTTTCTAGGTGCATGTACGAGGAATGTCAATCTCTCTAGTACTGGTTTTTATTGTGCTACGTACATGCACACGGCATGAACCTTTACTAGGCGAGTGTATAAGGAATGTCAATCTCTACTCTAAGTGTTCAAGTTTTCTCTCTTTCATCACCTCTAACTTTTTAAAGGCTCCTGTACAAGTAGCACAAATATACTTCCATCAAATTATGGGCTTCGCTAGCTGTAGGTGGTCATATCCCCGAAGTCATGAACGATCTGATCATCTTAACCTTCACTTGTGAAATTTATCCGTTTTTGAACTTTAGTCTTTTTTGTCCTTTTAGATAGATGAGTGGCCCATCTGATGGTTAGATCATCTTCATAATTAGGATTTTGACATAGGTCATTCTTAAGTGGCTTATGATCCATACGGATAAGATCTGGCCCATCAGAATGGCCATAATCAACCCTTTGCAAAAAAAGGGGTTCTACAAGATCTAAATTATCTTTTCCTAATTATCGATGAACTAGACAATGCAATGGACGTGTGACTAATCTAGTCCATCCATTGTGTAGATCTAGTGATCATACATTACATAAGTGATGGTGGTGAGTCTCAATCCCCCGACCTAACTTATACTAAAAAGACTTCTACCCACTTTGTTACTCTAGTATTTTTACTTATTTAATACAAAAATTAAATATTTAAGCATAAAAAATTTGAAGCATTACATTCTACACCCTAAAAGAAATTTCATCCTCGAAATTTATCTGAAATTACTCGAAAGGTAAAGATATTTCTCATGAATTTTCACTTCTTGCTCCTACGATGCTTCATCCACTCTATGATGTCTCTATAATACTTTAACTAACGGTACCGTCTTAGTGCGCAACACATGCTCCTTGCAATCTAGAATCTGAACCAGCTTCTCTATGCATGATGTATCTTCCTGTAGGTCCAAGTCTTGCCAATCGATAATATGAGATGTATCTCTCTTGTGCTTTCGCAACATAGACACATGGAAAACATTATGAACATTGGCCAACTGAGGGGGCAACACAAGTCGGTAGGCTACTACTTTAACCCACTTTAAAATCTCAACAGCCTAATAAAACGAGGTGCAAGCTTCCCCTTTGTGCTGAACCACATAAGACCTTTTATTGGAGAAAAGCTTCTCCTTTTGCCAGTCGAACCACATCTTGTTGGAGAAGCATAGTCAGACTTCCCCTTTGTGCCGAACTGCATAAGAAAAGCTTCCCCTTTCGTCAGTCGATCCACAATCACACATATCGAGTCATGCTTCTTCTAAGTCTTGAGCAGTTCGACTATGAAGTCCATGGATATGCAATCCCACTTCCATTCAGGTATTTTCAAAGGCTGAAACAAACTTGACAGGCTTCGATGATCCGCCTTCACCCGCTGACAGATAAAACAACAAGAAACATATTCAACAATTTCTTTCTTCATACTCGGCCACCAGTATGACCTCTTCATATTCTGATACATTTTGCCCTATTTCAGCAATTGCATCATATATATTCTGTCCACACTCAACACTCTGTCAATTTAGGCGTATGCTCTGGGCTTGTCGATCTAATCGGACCCTGTCCATCAGAAACTTTGACTGATCAGATACACTTTCTTACCATCACATCATACTTGCACGTATCATTTCATTAAATAGTGTGCAAGAATTAGCCATAACATTCAAGAATTAGTCTAATCTTGTGAAGTAGAGACCGTACATCCGTACGGGCAGAGCGGATGCCTAACACCTTTCCTCTCTGTTATCGCGGTCCCTTACCTTGAATCTTTAATCGCAGATTAATGAGTCATTTTAAAATTGAGAATTTTCAGATATTCTTTCCTAACATTTGTATAGGGTCTAGTCAACTATAGAAACAGAGTAATTGGGTAGCGACGAATTTATCCAACCCCCATATTATACACCAAGCAAAAGCCCTCGAAAAAGGCGAACCCGCGTGAAAAAGCAGCACGAGTCGACGTCCACAGCTAGACGGTAGTGAAACTAAGCTGACTAATAGCTCTGGACTTACTGCAACATGACTGAATAGAAGTATAAAGAACTAATACTAAGAAGCTAAACAGATAAGTGCCTATGGAGGACGAAATGAATAAGTAGCATAGAGTTGAAAAGAGTATTAATTGATTTGTGTTGGCGATAGCCTAGAGCTCATCTTTGAGTGCTGTTTTTATAGGCTTCCGATAAGCAGTAGCCATGCGTAAGGCTCTATTACTTGTGCATGAGTTTTTCGATTGCATGACAGTTGTATTTTACTTAAATCCAGAGTTTTTGTTGTGTTGTGCTATCGTACATGATTTGTTTTTATTTTCGCATGGCTTTCTGTTGTTCACATTGATTTTCTTATGACTTTCGAGAAGATTTCAAACATTTTCTAGAAAATTTTATTTTAAGTTAATTTGAGATGCCTATGCTGTGCGTGTGTTGGTTACGAAGAATTTGACAACAACAGGGAAACTTCTTATACACACTACCAATCGTGCATGCCTTGCATCCATTGGTCATGTGTCACGTGAAAGATTACCCTTTTTTGGATTCTGATTGTGTGGGTACAATTCTAAGTATTTGGCTCCTTTGGCAAGATAAGTCTCCTCGACAAGTGGGTACTCATGGTCCTTGGCCGGTTGTGAGTATGTTTCTCTCCCATCTTTTTTTACGAGTGTGCCGACATGCGTTAGCTTCTGATCAATTGATATGTATTGCGTCAAGTGAAGTGTAAATAATTGCAATATTCCATCCGCCCGTTGGCTTTTTTCTCTGTGACTTTGGGCCATTGATATGTGTATTTACTGACTATTGGTAGACCTCCGATGAGATACAGTTAGCCAGGGCTTTTTATTTTTAGTAAGTCAGGATTTCTTTTGTATGTGTTCCATCTATGGATGAGGCCATGAGTTCAATGGTCTGATCACCTAAAGATGATCCCACTTGTCCAAATTAAACGCCGAAGGACATTACGTACATATCCTCGGACCCAGGATCATACTAAAATGTTAAATGGTAGGGACATTCCATGCTTTCTAAAAAAGAAGAAAAGTTGGGTCTTTTTATCTTTTTTTTCACCCTCTCCTTTTTTAAATAGAAGGGCTTACCATAACGAAGAGGAATGTGGGATCCCCGGCCCGAGGATGCACACTATACTCAGTTTTTCAATTGCTGCAAGTGGGCCCATGGTTAATTGATCTAGACCATGGTATGTTGCATATCCCTACACGTACAGGGCCACATCCCAAAAATCTCCTAGAGAGATCTATCATAATCTCTCGATTTCTGGCCTAAAATGTACGGTTGAGAAGAGAGGTACGGAAGCGGATTGGCTGGTGCACCCTACACCAGCAACGTTGCTGGTGTAGGGAGGTGGCGGAGGCAGAGTGAGTGTGCAGTCCTCGAGCACCGTCCATCCATTTGGTGAGATCATTTTAGTGCATGATACTTAAAATGAGTCATATCCAAAACTCAAGTGGACCACACCACTAAAGACAGTGGGAACAATGATTCTCACCGTTAAAACATATCTAGGGTCCACCATGATGTTTATTTTCCATCCAAACTGTTCATAAGGTTACAAGGACCCAGATGAAGGGTAAAAATAAATATCAGACTGATCCAAAACTTCTGGGACCTCCAAGAAGGTTTTAATGGTATACGTTCAATGTCCCACTGCTTTGTGTAGTGTGGTCCAGTGGATCCTTGGATCTGTCGTAGTTTTATGTCAAGCCTTAAAATGATCCCAAAACATGGACGGACGGTTTGGATATAACAAGTAACTCATGCTGGGACCCACAGAACTTGACGACGTCACTACACCAGCAACCTCTCTGGTGTAGGTGCACCAGCCAATCCGTGAAAGTCTGGAGGAATTTTACCACAGGTTATCCAATTTGTCCCGCTTGTCGGAAAACCCGAGAACACGCACGTGTCGAGGATCCTATAATTCCTCGGCCCTATGAAACAACGGTGGAGATTAGAGGAGGGTGGCTTCGAGGTGGGTGCCCTCTTTTTAAAAGCTGTTTTTCGTTTGGCTTTGATATATGCTTTCTCTTTTCTTTTTTTTCTTTTTTTCTTTTTTTCTTTCCTTTTTGTTTTCCTTTCTGATTTGCATTCGATTAGAATAAGCCTGTTTTTACTTTAACCCTTTCAGTAGCGAGGAATGAGTCGCGACTCAGAATCCATCGTGTGTCGCCGCAAAACAGGACCCACAGACTAAGTGATCCGATGATCGGAACCGTCTATTTTGTGTAATCCGTGTTTTAAGTTCCACCTGAAGAAATTTACCCTGAATGAATGGTTATGATTATATATAAATCACAATTAACTCTAAAAAACAGGCTAGGTTCTTCTCTGAAGTTATTGGATGGTAGCTTACTTATGCACATGGACGGTTAAAATCATAGGAATATCTCATCATGTGGGCCCCAGTGGGTGGCAACACACTCTGAATCCTGAATCGCGATGGAGGCAAAACGAACTACTTAGGTTACCATGCAGCAGCTAGAGTTCTTTCCGGCCATACATCTAAAAGATGCAATAAAGGGCCCACCATGAAGATGAAGATCAACTGGAGCAAAAATCAGGACCATCCACTCATCAGGTGGGCCACACCTGAATGAAAGGTTAGATTGCTGACCTATGGTATGGGCCATGAGCTACGTTCAGGTGCGGCCCACCTGATGAGTTAGTGGATCGGTCTGATTTTGTGGGCTGATGATCTTTCATTATGTTTGTATGGTTGAGATGCCCCGCACATATGACACGTAGCGGGAAAACCGGTGCAACTGGGGTCTGCATGTATGATCATATATCTTCTTTTGCAACGGAAAAGAGAGAGAATTCTGGCGCACAAAAGGTGGCTTTTGTTCTACAAGGACACGACCAGAACAGAATCAGAAAGAGTTTGTTTTACATTCTTGCGACTAACAGTCCAGCGTGTGTCGCCACCAACTGGGTCCCACATGAAGAGATGGTTTGAAGATTTGTACTGTCTATTCTCTCGTTACTACCATGGTTAAGCTACTTCTCTAGAATCACGCATCAAATGGTTGTCTTTTTCTTTGATTCTTAGAGTTGAATTCAAGCCATTGAATTATTTTTTTTCATTGTTTTAAATCATCTAGAAATGCTAATGGCCACCATCATCCATTCACCATAAGTTTCACCTGTATAGCATAGATTCGATGACATGGATGGTCCTGATTGTCGGACCGCTAAGCATATGGCCACAATGGTGGGTGACAACACAGGATCCTGAATTGTTGATGGAGGCAAAACGAGCTCTATGGCGTGGCCCACCTTATAATTGTATGTATGTGCCTGGTTTTTTGGATAGTTGTCCATTAATTTTTTTATAGTGTGTCATCAAATAATTGTATATATGTTCCGGATTTTTTGAGAACACCATCATCATGATGGGCTCAGATAATTGATGGGTTGCGTGGCATTTACATGATTGTTGGCTTGATCCAATGGAAGCAATGAATAACCATCTTAAACCTCCAAATTCATGTAGTGGCTCACATAATTGTTGGCTTGATCCAAATTTAGGTATTCAAAAGACTTTTTTTTTTTTGCCCGAAGGAAAAGGCTATGCACAGGTGATGTTGGGCAGGTAGGATGCCATGCACACAAATCGGTGGACCCATGCACAACACTTGTAGATTAAGCTTATCCTACAAGGACTTGGAGAGGAACTGCCACATATACCACACACATATATAGATCCACTATATTGATAAAATTGGGCCATTTACTATAATTATTTATGGAAAACCACCTATTTTTAAGTTATTTAAAGTAATCTGCCTGCCATTTCGCTCCGTTTTAACCGCCTGAGGTGTACGCCGTTGCAGCTGCATACGGTTCTACTCATTAGGTGGTACTGTGCTCTCACCTTTTTGGGGGCATGTGTGTGTGTGTGTGTCAGCAGTGGTTGGAGATCCTATGATGTGAGCAAAGTGGGGCGCGGTTTGGGTGGATCCCCGAATCCACTTAGGTCAGTGGATCCTCAACTATGGGACCACTGTGATGTATGTACATTACATCTACACCGTCCATACATTTTGAAAGCTCATTTTAGGGCATTGTCCCAAAAATGAAGCAGACCCAAATCTTCGGTGGACCATACCATATGAAATAGAAGTAGATTGAATCCACACTATTAAAAACTTCATGGGGGCCACTCGAATGTTTATTTTCCATCCAACCTGTTGAAAAGGTCACAAACACCTGAATGAAGATGCTAAACAAATATCAGATTGACCCAAAACTTTTGCGACCCACGAGAACCTTTTAATGGTTGATTACTATTGTTTACTGTATTATGGTCCACCTGAGATTTGGATCTACTTCATTTTTTGAATCATGCTCTAAAATTAGTTTTCAAAATGAATGGATGGTGTGGATTTAATACACATACATCACACAACGGACGACACAGGTAAGGGATCCACCGACCTCGGTGGATCTAGGGATCCAGGAAGCCGTGCCCAGCAAAGTAGGGGCAGACTTGGATGGGCCCCACCATGATTTGTCAATGAAATTCACTCTGACCATTAAATGCATCAGCCTGTGCCAGGTCCAAGCCCCAAAAATCAAGCTGGTCATGACTTATAGGCCACACCAAGGGAAACAATTGGGAGAGAAATGCTCGCCCTCAATTTTCATAGGACCCACAATGATGTTTGTATGAATCTAATCTAACTATTAGATGTACTGCACACACTAGGCCTAGGTCTAAACAATTAGGTTGTTTTGTGATTCAGGTGGGTCACACCAAAGGAACAAATTGGAAAGGGGACACACCATTGATTTTTTACAAGGTGCACTGTGATGTGTATGTGAAATCCACTCTGATCATCAGATGATTCATAACATGTCAAGCCCAAATCAGATTGGTCTGAGATTCAGGTGGATCACACCAAGGGAAACAGTTTGGAGGGTGGGCATCCCCATACACTTGTCCCAATCATGTGACCCACCTAAATCATGGATGAAACTGATCTTTTGTCTTTAGGCCTATTATGGGCTGGCACATCTTATAATTGGAAAGCATTTCACGTGTACATATGGGGGAGCTCACCCACTCTGCTCGGATGTACCCATAGGAGTCCATTTATACACACGAAAAAGGTCTTAACTCCAACCGAGTGGACCATAAGGAAATCTTCGTGGTGGGGCTCATCTATCACACGGGACATGCAAATGAAAGGCTGAAAGTTAATCTTTTGGGTGGACCCTAACTTGTGGTACTGCTATGGAGGGGAGGTCTAAGTTAGTCTTCCCAGGGAATAACTTCCAACCCATTAAGTGCATGTGACATTCAACCCTTCTAAGAGGTTGACCCTATCATGAGGATCGCCTAGTGCAAAAGACAACTCTATCTATTCATCAAGTGGGCCACACCATATAAAATAATGTTTAGTTATTGATAAATAGTAAAATACTAGTGTGGTCCACTTAATTAGTGGATGTTGCTTAGTTTTTCAAAAAGTGATCCTCATGATGGGGCTAACCTATTGGACAGGCTGGATGATGTATGCACATAAAAGGTTGGAAGTTATACATTGACTAGACTACAACTTATAATCCAACCTGTTGAACTTTGAGACCTCAAAGAGAGAGGTTTTGCTAACTTCCCCGACCATTCATTGGTTCACACGAGTAAGAGCAAGCCATCTGCAAAAGTCGTGCAATTCAGGTGATCTTGAGCTTACTATCAATAGCATGCAAATGAGCAGCCAGGATTGATCGGGGAAACAAAATAGGTCAAATCATCTTGGAACATCCAGCACATATCCCAATAATTTGTATTAGTTATGATTCTAAAATAATACTTTGATGTGATGCTTCTAACCATACGATTGATGGGTCGAAAATAACAATTGTACCAAATTAGCCTCTTTGAAAGGATTAAAATCATCTAACTGACACGGTTCTAGCGCGATAGCTTGATCCTAGTTGTATGAATGAATAAATAGTGCATATCCAACATTGTTGAGGTCCCCATGAAGGTGGGTATATTAGCAAAACGCATGTATTTATGTAACTTGAGTTTCAAACCAGGCTTGCCCATGCATATAACGGGTATATATATGATAGGTGAGGACCTTTTTTTTTTTTTTTTTTTTGTGGTGCCCACCAGCTATTGTTGTTTTGATCAATAAAGTTATGGGGGTGAACTCCCACCTTTCTAAAAAAAAAAAAAAAAAGAGAAACCTTCATGTGTACTCTTCTTCCTCTTATTTTTTCTTATTTTATTTTATTTATTTTTCTTTGTTTTTTAGTTTTCAGAGAGAAGGCGTAGGTAGGTAACCAAAATCCTGCTGCAGCCATTCGATGCAACGCCTAAGGTCTTTGGAGCCCATGGTAATATGTTTGTAAAATCGATCCACACTATCCATCAAGTAAACCTCTCTGACTTAAAACACACATCCCAAAAAGTAGCTTGATCTAAACATACTAAAGTGCTCCACAACATAGGGAATTGTTGGGAAGAATCGGCAATAGAAGCGAATCACACAAGGTAAACCACAATGGAAACAATCAAGCAAATCGACAAAGCAAGAGAAAGCAATCCAAATTTAACGTGGAAAAACCCCTCACAAGTACAGCACAGAGCGAACAGTCCATTATGAATAAAATGTTACAAGAGATTATAGAAGAAAACTTACCCGGATCCCACAGCCCCACAAAGAGAAACTCAAGCTTAACCAGAGAAAAACTAGCATAACTCTTTCTTAAGCTTATTCTCTCACCCTAGAACTCTCTCAACCCACACGATCAAGTCTAGAAATCATTGTGTTGTCCTAATCCCGCATTACATTCCTTTAAATAGGAAACAAACGGAATTAGAAACAAATCATGTGTAAAACCAAGTAACCACTTACAGTTCGCGTACCTTTGGGCACCCGACAGAACTAAAATTTATCCAGAGAGTTCTAGCATAAATTCAAAGGAATATCGGACACCCGACCCAACCCCATCGGGCGATTGACCACTGGCCTCCCGCATTGATCTGGCAGCGTTTAGATCCAAAAGTCGTATCTTGGGGCAATTTAGGCGCCCAAGCCAAGCTCATCAGGCACCCGACACCCCCCGGTGTCTAAGATTGAAGACAAACTCCAACAATCTCCACAGTGGCATTAATCTTTAATCACTCCACAACTTCATTTGTCATTTCTACTTTGTCTCCTTTATAGTTCTATCACTCCTCATGCATCCACTGACTCTATCCTTGCACCTTCACATCCTGCTCGCTCACGTGGCCCTTACGCGCATGCCACACATGAGCAACCGTGGATCCCGCTGTCAATCCCGCAGCTCCACCGTAAGAAGTGCTTTCGATCAACTTGTAAAGATGGCCACACCTCCGTACCTTCATCATCACGAGTGCCCCCTTTATCACTTTACAGTACTGATCGTGACCGATGAACTTGCACTCTATAGCCTCGAGTATACCAAGAGAGATCATATTCTTCTTCATCTTAGGGACATGCCCCATACCTTTCAGGACTCATTCGATCCCATCGAACATCCTAATGTGCATTGTACCAATACCCACCACCTTATAGGCGTAGCCATCACCTAAAAACACCGATTCACTATCATACTCTCTGTATGTCATGAACGAACTTTGGTCAGGACATACGTGACATGATGCACCTGAATCCAAGAGCCACTCTCCATTGAGAGACCCCTTACCGGACACAGTCAATACATCACAAACTTCACACTCACCCTCTGTGGATTTCGCGGAATTAGCCCCCTTAGAAGAATCTTCATATTTCTCTTACCTTTTTTCTGAGATTCGAATAATTCCTCTTCACGTGCCCTTCTTCCCCACAATTCCAGCACCTCACTTTGCTCTTTTATGTGCCTTTGGATTTAGATCTAGATCGTGACAATTTTCCATCCTGCTCAGAATTTCTTCCCTTTATAACTAGTGCTTCTTCCATAGAAAAATCCATACCACTGCTTTTCATTCTCATTGCCTTTACCTGGAGGGCTGAGATAATGGTCTCCAAGCTAATGAACTCCCTACCTATGCACAACGAGTCCTTGAACAACTCATATGAATCCGGAAGAGAATTCAACAAGATACATGCTTGATATTCAGTCCTTTATCTGTTCATTTACATCCAATAACTTGCAAACGACCCTATTAAAGTTGTTAATGTGGCTCTCAACATCAATCCCCACCGCCATCCTCAGATCGAACAACTGCGTCATCAGATACAAATGATTTTCAAGAGACTTTTTTGCATAGATATTCTCTAACTTTGCCTAATATCAGTCATAGTCTTCTCTTTCATAACGTTATACATGACCTCATACGTTAGGCATAACTGGATTGAGATCATGATTTTCTGATCCATTTTCTTTCACTCTATTTTTTTCATGGATTCCGGTCACTCTCCAAGGAGGGTTTCTTCCTATCCTTACTGAACCAGGAAGTACTTCATCTTAACCTTCCAAAGTTCAAAGTTGTATTTCCTTGAATACTTCTCTACATCAAATCTCATGCTAGACCCCATTGATGCCTCGAATCAGATTCTTTCTACCACCCAATGTTCTCTCTGAAACCACTTGTTGGGAAGAACTGACAACGGAAGCGGATCACACAAGGCAAACCACAATGAAAATAATCAAGCAAATTGACAAAGCAAGAGAAGGCAATCCGAATTTAATGTGAAAAAATTCATCACGGGTAAAAAACCACAGCACAAAGCGAACAATCCACTGTGAATCAGAAGTTACAGGAGATTACAGAAGAAAACTTACTCGAATCCTAAACCCCCACAAAGAGAAACCCGAACTTACCCAGAGAAAGACTAACGTAGCTCTTCCTCAAGCTTATTCTCTCACCCTAGAACTCTCTCTACCCACATGAACATGTCTAGAACTCCTTGTGTTATCCTAATCCCACATTACACCCCTTTAAATAAGAAATAAACGGAATTAGAAACAAATCCCGCCCAAAATCGCACAACTAGTCGACTTTATAGTTCATGCACCGTCGGGCACCTGACCCGACTTCATCAGGCGCCCGACAGAACCAAAATCTATCCACAGAGTTCCAACATAAATTCAGAGGAATATCAGGCACCTGACCCAGCCCCGTCGGGCGATCGACCACCTCCTGCATCGATCCAACAATGTCCAAATCCAGAACCTGAATCTTGGGACAATTTCGGGCGCCTAAGCTAAGCTTGTCGGGCGCTCGACTCCCTGTGTCCAAGACTGAAGGCAAACTCCACGGTAAAATCGCACCAGAATCTTCTAAATTTACACTTTTGTGGCTTTTACCGGTCTGATTTGTAGGACGTCTCTTCACCCACGTGTGACGCACCTGATGGACAAGCTGGATGGCATATAAAATCTATGACGGGCCTTTCACAACATGCAGAAAGCTTCCATAGTCACTCTCCACTCCCATGTGATGTGACCTACCAAAGTAGTGTTGGATCCGACGGTGTTTTGGCTCATGGCCCCAACAACGCCAGCTAGCTAGTGTCAAACCTCTGAAGGCCCACCATGATGTATGTGTCTTATCCATGCCATTCCATCCCTTTTTTCAGCTCATTTTAGGGCATGAACCCAAAAATAAGGTAGATCCAAATCTTAGGTGGACCAAATCACAGGAAACAGTGGGAATTAAATGCTCACCGTTGAAAACTTTTTGAGGGCCACTGTCTTTTGGACCTTATCAGTAGGTTGGATGGAAAATAAACATTACAGTGGGCCTTAGGAAGTTTTTAATGGTGGACGTTCAATCAACACCGTTTTCCTGTGGTGTGGTCCACCTGAGATTTGGATCTGCCTCATTTCTGGGATATTACCCTAAAACGAGCTGAAATATGGATGAACGGCGTGAATGAAACACATACATCATGGTGGGGCCCACAGAGCTTTGACATCAGCTAGCTGGCTGTTGTTGGGGGTAACTAGCCAAACCGCGTACATAAGTCTTGATGCCTACCAGCTCCAGCTAACAAGCTAGCTAGAGATGGATTCCTGTATGTCATGCAATATAGAATTTTCCAACTTCCCAATAACTCAGTTGAGGGATATTATAAATAGAAGGATGGAATATAGCAAAGTCCATCAGGTCTTGAAGCCTACCGGCTCAGTTAACAAGTTAGAGATGGATTCCTGTATGTTTGCAATAGAGAATTTTCCAACTTCCCAATAACTTGGTTGATGGATATTATAGATAGGACGGAATATAGCAAAGGCATCATTAGTTAGTGCAAGTGGCGTGTTTTTCTACCAATTGAGTTCATTCATATATTGGGGCATGGAGAACATACGTATAAAAATGCATACACCCATCATACATTTCTATCCATCTTATCAATAGCTACTAAGGTAAAAATGGAAAATGTAAATAGTTGATGGTCAAAAAGAAAGTAATGGATAGGATTGTGTGATGAGTTTGATTTTTTGAAAAATAAGTTATTTGGTCAGGGATTCCACTAGATGAATGGACCTGTTTGATAATTCAAGCTGCCAAGTGCACTGCTCATCCCAAGGGTTCATAATAGGAGATATGGTATCCATATATGATAATCGTGTGGAGAAATTACCTACCTATATCTTGGTGAGTTTAATATTGATCAGAATCTATGCCATAGTGACAAATCTCGTTCTTAGCAATTTCTGGGTTCAGAAATTTTTTGGAAGATTTTCAATTTTTGAGGTTTTCCTTGGATATTATGGAGAAAATCTCACCAAAAATAAGATTTTAAATATTTATTGTAAATTAATAAATAGATTTTAAATTTTAAATATAAATTTATCTAACAAAGTACTCAAGGCTTTTGCATATTTTGTGTGTGTTAATATTGCAATAAAAACATAATAATTTAAAATCTGCCTATGTTTTGAAAATCTCACAATAATATCCTCTACTATAGCTAGATGTTCAAAAGCTGGGTGATATTTGTCAAACTGCCATGGAGAAAATGAGTATGAACGGTGTGACAAATACCACTGAGATTTTGAAAAGGTAGTGACCGCAAGATTTTCAAAATCTCAGTAGATTTTAAATTATTATGATTTTATTATGATATTATCATGATATGGGATTTGTTATATAAATGAATATATATTTAAAATTAAATTTATTTAGTATTTTATAATAAATGTTCTTAAATATTTTTATTTCCAGCATGATAATGTCCCGAGAAAACCTCAAAACTTGAAAATCTACCGAGAAATTGCCGACAACGAGATTTGTCACTGTGAGTAGGAAATCTCCTACGGGTCGGTGCCATGGCCGGACAGAAATCATCGTGAATCGGCTCAGGGGAGACAAGCTGTCTCCAAGTGTGTGGTAAGAGGGATAATACACAGAGAAAGAGAGAGTGCGTTATGTCATGGTAGACAGGAATGTACGTATAAAAGGAAAAAATAAAATAAAATAAAATAAAAAGGTGCGTATTGGGATTTGAAGAAGGTGAAAATGGGAGACATTGAATGGGGATGTCAGCATGTGGGAGATGGTCTTGTAAGTCCCCCATTTCTCCCATGCATCTCTCTCTTATTAAATACAACTCAACAAATTCCCCCTCAACAGTCTTCTTTTTTACACCTTATGCTTGAGCATGATTCAGAGCTCATTGCATTTATGTGTGTGTGTGTGTGTCAGATATATATATATATATATATATATATATATATATAGAGAGAGAGAGAGAGAGAGAGAGAGAGAGAGAGAGAGAGAGAGACTCAACATGATCTAATGGACTGGTTTTTGTGGATTGAACGAATACCCCCTCAAAACCATTTTTTGTACACCATAAGTTTGAGCATTTGAATTGAGAAAGAAACCCTTTTTCTTTTAATTAGTTTCCCTAATAGAATTCATTGCATTGTGAGAGAGAGAGAGAGAGAGAGAGAGAGAGAGAGAGAGAGAGAGAGAGAGAAGGTAGAAGTCGAGTAGCTAGCAGTAGTAAATAGAAGAGTAGTTCTCTTACTTAGATATGTGGGAAATGTAGCTTGTTAACAGCAACGAATCATGGAAATAACATCATTAGGGCATATGTTTTGTTGCCATCTAGTTAATATCAATTACATAATAGAGATCATAATTTATATAAATAATTGGTTATATCTTTATTCCCTAAAAAAAATTAAAATCGATCTCCAATACATAATTACGTATAAATAAGATGAGATAAACTCAATTTTAAGTACAGCATGCACAGCCATATCGTCAAAATCTACAGCAGCAACGACAACGACGAGGACAACAACATATACAGCCGTATCATCGACGAGGACGATAACAAAAGTAACAAGCAGGCATTTCCTGCGGAACAAATCCATGCATTACAATGAAGGCAAAAGGAAATAAAAGTATAAAGAGTAAAGAACATAAATGGTCAGGATGGAAAGCTGAAATATGAGCAGGCGTGGGCCCAGATACTGTTGGTTATCTTACTTGCTACATGTACTGATGCTATCCTTACAGTACACAATACATGCATACATTCAAACACGACTAATAATGGGCGGATTGTGGTTGAAATGACGTTTCAAAAGCCCCCTTTGACTGATTTCTCTCTATTCACTTTCTTTGAACGAAAGATTGCCTCTATAAGCCCACCCCCAACTCCTGAGCATGTCTCTTTGTATTCATTACCACCGCTTTACTACATGCTCTCTCTCTCTCTCTCTCTCTCTCTCTCTCAAGCTGATCATTTGATTTGAATTTCTATGCCAGTGAATCTCACATGGTATATGTTCCATCCATCAATAAACCCACATCTCTCTCTCTCCCCCACTGTCCACTAACAAAAGCAAAGCATCATATGCACCTAAAAGCCGATGTGTGTGCAGGTTGAAAAGCCTATCCAACTGCATTTGGTAGGAAATATACTCATGGGTTTTATTCTGTAGGTAGGTTATCGTTGATAACCCTTTGTTGGGATGCCAGGCAGGAGAGAGAGAGAGAGAGAGAGAGAGAGAGAGAGAGAGCCAGGTAGCCCGAAAAGTAGAATAAATCTGCCATCTAGAATCTTATCCAGTAAATTATTTCCAAATACATGTAAGAGGAGATTAAGTTACAAATGAAACTCAGACAAGACTAAGCTAGAGAAATATATAATAGGAAATTAACATGGAAATATGAAATTAACGAGAACCATCTTATCTTGATAATTTTCTTTCTTACTGGTTCTATCTTTCTACTTGTGTTGGTAAGCTTTGACTCCTTCACAAGAGAGAGAAAAAAAGGTCAGAAATGTAAGAAATGAAGCCATTCAAAGATGTAAGCTTTAATTTCATTAGTAAGACTATAATCTCATCGGCTTTTTGCTAAGAGGATTGAATTTATTGTTGAAAGAAAATGATAAAGATGAGAGACTAGAAAAAGAATAATTATGGAGACAGGAGTATATGACAGTTCATAAAGAAGGAAGAAGAAGAGATTGTTCATCAAAGGCATTATATCAAAGAAGGAAAAGGCAAAGGCATCCATCCACATTCCATTGGCATGAGATGAAAGCATACTGGATTTACACGAAATAAGTCTGACATTGTTGTATTTTTGTTTACTACTTGAGGGAAAAAAAAAGAGTAGAAGAAGAAGAAGAAGAAGAAGAAGAAGAAGAAAAAGATAAAAAAGAAAAAAAGTCACCCACCAAGTTAATTAAGTAGATATTAGAAGGGTTGTTACTTAAGATGAAAACCCACTAGTTTAGGCCTAAACCGATATCAAAGACAACTCATCTCTTCTCATCAGTGTGATGATTCATCTTGTTCGATTTCAGAAGCAGGTTCATCTTCTTCCAAGCAGCAGTTGATCCCATAAGCTGCGTGGCCGCGGCCGAAGGCTTTGATGTGGTCCTTGAGAGATCTCTTGTGCTTAAAATCAGACCCGCAGATGCAGTACCACAGCTTCCCACAGTTCTTCTCATGGGTTCTCCAGTCGCCCCTCACCGCAAAGGCCTTGCCGCATTTCCGACACATGAAGGGCTTGATTCCATGTTTCCTCTTGTAGTGGGTCTGAAGGGTTCTGAAATCCTTCAGTGGCTTTGATCTTGGGTGATCTATGTTGTTCCTGCACCCAGGTGCACAGCAATAGCAAGGGAGCCTAAGCATGGCTGTGGGTTGAGTGCCTCTTAGAGATTCAGGCCCTTTCCTATATTGAGATCCATGCCCCCACATATGCATCTGAAAAACCCGAAAAAAAAAAAAAAAAACGCAAATTATATATCATAAAATCAATACCCAATTTCCATACAGGATGAATTTGGAATGTGATAAAGATTAGAACTCTTGCTTCAAGTTTTTTTGTTATGGGTCTGTTGAAATCATGAGAATTCAATTTAGAAGCTATCACTTGATTTTTTGAAGTAGTCGTGGATGATGAAAAGAGCCATATTATTATGTGAAGAAAGATAGCATTGTTTTGTACATAATTCCTTCTTGTGGTATTTTTGTAGCTTGTAATTGATGCAAGGACCTATTGCTTGTTTGTGTTTATTGAATTCAAATGAAATCACAGACCTCGTAACTGTGGAATCACTATCAATTAGATAAATCTAAAAAGAAAAGATGTTTTAGCTTAAGAAGCACTGCTTATGTGGGTCTCCTTCCTCTTCAAGAAAACCTAATTGATATGGATAACAGGGCTATATTTGGTTAAGTAAAACAGAAAAAAAAGAACCGCTTAAATAAATGAAAACTTCTAATATTTTTCTATTCTTGGTATGAATAAAAGTAATGGATTCTGAAAAGGGAGGCATGATGGGCTAGATCTCATGGTTTTACAGAGGACAGCAATCCATGTGTAGGTGATCATGTGGGGCGCTATTTTGAACAAGGACTGAAGGGCAGGCTTGAGAGTACTGGTCTTTGAAAAATCTCCCGAACCATGGAGAGAAAAAAACTGAAAAAAACTTCAGTTGTACACGCCTGCCAATGCCCTAAAACACGGACTCCAAAGTACCCAAAAGCATCAGGAACATTGCCTGTGTTGTTCAATCACATACACAAAAACAGGTACCTAATCTCAGTCTCATAATGACCAGGATACATTCAACTTCCAAAACCAACAACCCATATTAAAAGAACAAAGAACACAAAGAGGAAGAAGAAGAGAAAGAACAAAACCCAAAAAGGAAAAAAAAAAAAAAATAGATAACAAAGTGCAATCAAATCAAATCTTATATCATGGTACTATTTCTTTTTTTTTTTTTCACCCACATACATACCTGCATGTTGTTGTATCGGTTGAAGGTCTTGAAGCAAACAGGACATGAGAACTGTGTAGGGCCAATGAGGATCTGAGAAGGGGTAGGTATCCAGTACTGACCCTTGTTGAGAGTGGTTGTAGGGTAGTGCCCTGAAACAAGACCTTCTCCTTCCTCTTTCCCTACCCTAGCAGAGATGAGATCAGCTTCACTGGGTGTAGGGAGCCCTATATGTAAGGCCACAGTAACACTACTTGCTTCATTTCCTTCACCATCTTCCATAGCATTACATGAGGGCTCTTCTTCTTCTTCTTCTTCTTCTTCATCTTCCTCTACTTCTTGGTCTTCTTCTTCTCTATGTTTTATAGGAGAAAGGCTGAGGAGGGGGAGAGCTTCTCTTAGAGGGGGAGAGGGTGGTGAGGATGGAAGATGAGGGTGGGTGTTGTATGATGGAGGGTGGGGATTGGAAGAGCTGAGATGCTGGAAGAAAGGGTTGACGTTGTAAATTCCTTCGAAGAAATTGGAGTAGGGGTCTGTCATGTTGGGGAGGAGACGAGATTGATGGAAAGGAGGAAGCTTATAGAGAGAGAGATCATCAAAACCAACAAATAAATGAGATATAAAAGTATAGAGAGAGAGAGAGAGAGAGAGAGAGAGAGTAAACATAGAATGTGAAAAGGAGAGGGTAAAGGTTTTTTATCAGATCGGCCACGTCGACCAACTTCAGCAGATAGGCTCCACTGTATAGGCCAAGGACAGTCCCATCTTTTACCATTCATGAATTGGATGAATCTAAACCGTTGACCATTCTATGATTTATCTGTCCACGGATTTGATGGCTAGGATCGTAGTATGTCGGAATTCATATTTTCCCGTGTCCATTCATGGTGGGACTCAACTCTTAAACCGTTCCGATCATCCCATACACATGGCCCAACCAGCGAGTTCAAATTCACTCAATAGTCCGCGGACGACCATACCAGGCCTCATGGAAAATGGAGTAAGTTGAAAAATTGAACAAAGCGGTGCAAGGCAATTGAATACAGTTCTTTAGAAAGAGAACGGTGCATGTTAACATATATTGCTACTTGTCGTCCATCCCCACCGCACGTGCCACGTGTCACGTGTGTATTCTATCGGAGCCGTGTGAAAGGTGGGCCGCACCAAATAGTAGAGAGAGAGAGAGAGAGAGAGAGAGAGAGTGGAGGGGCTATTGCATCGAAAGTTCTAAAGCATAAAGTCAGCTGCAATCGAAGAAGAGAGGGATTGCTAAACCTCTACAAGCAAACACGTGTCAACTTGGCACGTGTTTATGACATCCAAGCAGTGTAACCGGTGGGACCTATCTTGTAGATCATTTTACCAAAAGCTCATTCCGGTAAACCATTACATATATATGGGACACAAGCATTGCTGCGACGGCCTGCCTGATAGTTGAACGGCTATGATCATACACACGACGTGTCTCACCTCACACACAGCTTCAATAGTCCAATGTCATACGCACGTGACACGTTCGCTGTCCTGCGCACGTGTGGCTGTGCGTACAGAGGTGTTCCAGTCTCCAGCGCCCTATCTTCAAGCGACAAAAGCAACATACGTGCCAACTTGGTACACGTGCTGGATCCTGGACATCCATAAGGTGGTCCCTGTGTGTGGTGAATGTTCCTTAGCCCATAAATCAGGCCGGTTCATTTGTTGTGGGGTCCACACATACGGAGAGGTGGACAGCATTAAAAACGATAACCAATGGACTAGACTCTCTCTCTCTCTCTCTCTCTCTCTCTATATATATATATATATATATATATATATGCAGTCAGTTATCCCCATGAGTGCGGCCTGATTTTTGGGAAAGCAGGTAAGAACCGTGGATTATAATTAGCATTCAAGGAGTATCAAGAGACCGGTTCAGTAGACAGTGTGACTACTCGTGATAGGTACGTTTCATACACTGGGTCTCATAATGGACGGTGCACAATGCAAACGAAAAAAAAAAAAAAAAACCAACTGAACAATCCCAACCATTCTTTGTTGTTGAATGTAAACTGCTCACTTGATTAGCTTAACTGTCCAATCTTGGTGGGGGCCAATGGATCTCCAACAGACTTGGAGTTTGCGTGGTGGGGTCCACCGTCGAGTGTGGGTCCCATGTAGATCTGAGGTGCATCTACTAGAATGGCTTTGATCATTCCACATCCACATGTGCCAGCGTGTCAGTCAGGTGCAATGTCCAAGCCCTCCATCAGTGGGTCTGACCGATGTTCTCGCCGGAAATAAAGCTAATGCTTTTCTCAGCCATATATTTGTTTTGGATAATGTGGCCCACCTTACTACTCGACCAATCTGATTCTTGATCCAGGCCATCTAAGTAGTGGTGGATTGAACATCGCACGTATGTACCATCCTGGCACGCGTGACGTAGACATGCGCTTGGATTTATCAAAGATCAGAGAGAACAACCCAACATACCTTTGTTTTCCACCGTCCATGTAAGCCGATCAATCCGATGGATAGATACTTACTATTGGTGCGATTCTCAAAAGGTTAATCCGTCAAATCGTCAAGTAAGGTTCACATGTTGGATGCTCCTGATCTACCATTTGGCTGCCAAGTGTACGGTTCGGAGATTGCTAGAGGCGTCTTTACCATGATACATGCGATAGCCTGCCTCAAATGAAAGCAAACATGCAAGTGTACCCGCCATGGTTACACGCGCGAGCAAGTACGGTTAAATCCTATCTAAGTAGACACGCATTGATATCAAAGCCGTTCATCAGGTAGACCCCACCATGTTCGTACGTTGGTGCTGAGATTAGGCCAGTCTATGCATCAAGCAGATCACACCATTGTGTATAATAGTTCAACATCAACGATTAATTCTGAACGTCCATTCATTTATAATGCGTGTGACCCACTTATCCAATAGTCTCGGCGGATAGTTGGACAGTGATATACAAAGTAGGACTCTTGTGATGGACGGCTTAGGTCTCACACGTGCAATCTTATCCACTGGAGCCCTTACCACTGAGCTTCCATGCCCTACCATCTGCCGTACACATGGCAAGGGAATGGTGAATCAGGACCAGCAATTCAGAAACCACAGCAATCCGATGGAGGCCAACACTTCTACGTTCTTTTCTTCACTGCATGTAGAACCTAACCATTTTTTTTTTTTTTTTTTTTTTATGATCGACAACCAGGATTGCTCAATCAGTACTATTTCAATTTTGAGCCGTAGGGTCCATTATATATGGATGATCCTGATTCACCATCTCCCATTAGTGGGATCCACAACACGAATCATTTCCCTCTCTCACATGTTCACACGGGTATCATAGTAAGTCATCCGAGGTAAAACGAGAAATGGGAACAGCTCTTACAGGTAGAGGTCCTGCGTAATGATCCAAACCATTGGTTTGTTGGGCGGCTACGAATGGACATAATTTGTAAGGCTAGGATTGTCCTACGGAGGACTTTTAGGCATGGCCATCCATGGTGGGATCCAGCAGACCTATGGTCCCGATCACTGATCCAATGGGCCCCACTTAGTAAAATCAAGTACTTGGGTACACGTGGATATATCCTCTGGTCGACGATCATATACATTTCGTCATGAGAAATATTCAGCGGTCAAGATTAAGACATGCGCTGGATGCTGTCTCCCATGAGAGAGATTTCCTCCACGCGTGGGATGCAAGCACTGCTGTAGCCCGGCATTTGCGGACTCGGATTCGATAGTGACTCCATCACCGACGCCGGTGCTCGAAAATATGTGGGTCCCACTATGATGTATGTGTTTTATTCATGCCGTCCATCCATTTTTTTCACCTCATTTAATGGCGTGATCCGAAAAATGAGGCATATATAAGTCTCAGGTAGACCACACCACAAGAAACGGTGGTGATTGAACGTAGATACTGGAGGTTTCACTCCGAGTCCGATTCCGGCATTTGCTTCGATGGTCACGTCTTTTATCGGCTCCGCTCAGTAGTAGCAGCCCAGAGAGACACCATCAACCGTCATCATTGTCTGGCTCTAATCACTTCAACGGCTGGGCCTTCCGGAAGCGGATTGCGTACTGAGTAACTCCGCACGCTAGCGTGCGGAGTAAACTCTGTGGGGCCACAGGGATTAACGTATTCTATCCACTCCGTCCATCCATCTTAACGGAAAATTTTAGGTATGGTGCCAAAAAATGAAGCATATAAAAATCTAAAGTGGACCACACCGCAAGAAATGTGTGGACTGAATGTCTACCATTGAAAAATTCTCGGAGGACACAGAAGTTTTGGATCAAGCTGATATTTGTGTTTTCCCTTCATCCATATCCATGTGATCTTATGAACAGTTTGGATGACAAATAAACATCACTGTAGGGCCTGGGAAAGTTTCAACAGTGGAAATCATTACTCCCACTGTTTCCCGTGGCATGGTACACTTGAGATTTGGATATGCTTAAATTTTGGGCTCAACCACTAAAATGAGCTGGAAAAACATATGGACGGAATCGATAAAGCACATACATTCTAGGTGGGCCCAACTGAGTTAACTCGGCACGATAAGAGCGTGCGGAGTTACTCCGCACGCAATCCGATTCCGGGCCTTCCTTGCTGTTGGCTCTGGCTGAACGTAGGTGCGGTCGAGGCAGCAGATCTGGAAAATAATCGAGCCATCTCTACACAGCACACGTGGAATGATAATCCGACCCGTCCATCTCGTTTCCCATGAAGTGGATGGAAAATGATAAAAAAATACATACCCATCGGATGATTCTGGCCATCTGATCAGTAGCCTTCAAAGAGACAGTAATGGCCAACGTCAAGTTTAGAAAAGTGAAGAGTAGACCATCCATGATAGGTATCGTTAGATGGACGGCTCCTATTGGTTTAGCCTTCCGCTTATACTGTCGAGAGATGGCTCTATCATACGAAGCACAGATGGACGGGCTCCTATTGGTTCCACTGCAACATTTGAAGAATGAGCTTTTCTAAAAACGTTATGTGTGGAACCCAGCGGAATCTGAGGCCTACATCCATCCGTCCATCTGGCGTGCCCCTTCAAATGAACACCTTATCAATGAAAAAAGAGAGGCCAAACACAGGCGGGTTACATCACACGGAACAACTGGGGTGGGGGCACCTGGCCGTGAGCCTCACCATAATTTGCACATGCCGTCCAATCCGTTGATCACAGATGTGCCCCACCAAGATGATTGGACCCCTAAACTCAGGTGCGCCAAACCACGTGATTAAAGGTTTTAAACATGCAGGCGTCGGCAATGCGGACAATGAGCTTGATTTAGAGGTTTTAAACATGCAGACAATGAGGTTTTAAACCGCTTGATTTAAAGGTTTTAAACATTCAGGTTTTGACCCAGAATATCAATGCGTACTCACTAGCCAAGCTGGCATTGGCAGCAGATGATGAGCTTGGAAGTACGGTTCTCATTGAATTCCTTCCCCGCCGAAGCATAACTCAAGAAGATTTCAGAGAAATATATCTGGTTTTGACCGAACCAAGCTGGATGGATTCCATTATCCGTTTCTTGCGGAATGACGATTTACCCGAAGAAAAGAGAGAAACACAAAAAATACAATACAGATCTGCTCGATATACGTTGATCGACGATATACTGTATAAAAAGGATTTTTCTCTACCTTGCCTCCGTTGCGTCGGACCTGACGAAGCCAACTATGTCTTAAAAGAAATTCACTTCAGGACTTGCGAAAATCATTCCGGAAGTCGGGCATTAGCACAAAAAGTGATATGTCAGGGATATTATTGGCCGACCATTCATAAAGATGTCCGAGAGATAGTCAAAAGGTGCGACAAATGCCAACGGTTCGCCCCAGTTCCTCATCTGCCACCAGAAGAACTCACTCCTATGTCCGGGCCATGGCCATTCGCACAATGGGATATTGACATCATCGGTCCTCTCCCAACTGGTAAGGGACAAGTGAAGTATGCGATCGTCACCGTTGATTATTTTACAAAGTGAGCCGAAGCAGAACCACTCGCCACTATCACGAAAAAGAAAATAACAGATTTCATCTGGAAGTCGATTATATGTCGATTCGATATTTCGAACACGATCATCACCGAGAATGGGCCTCAGTTCGACAATCCGAAGTTTCAGAAATTCAGTCGGAACTTAGGCATAAAGAACGTATACTTGTCCCCTCGTCATCCTCAAGCCAACGGATAAGTCGAAGCAATCAACAAGATTATCAAGGGTTACCTAAAGACCAAGCTCGGTGAATGTAAAGGAACCTGAGCAGAAGAACTCCCCTTAGTATTATAGGCCTATCGAACCACAGCCCGGTCAACGACAGGCGAAACCTCAGTCTCCTTAGCATTTGGAATTAAGGCTGTGGTACCAGTTGAGATCGGATTGCTGACCAATTGAACGGGCCATTTTCAGTCCGAGCAGAATGATGCTCAGCTTCGGACGAATCTCGACCTAGTTGAAGAGGTCCGAGAGGCATCACAAATCCGAATTGCAGCTTACCAACGGCGCGTCGCTAGATACTACAATTCACGGTCAAGGAGAGACGCTTCAAAGTAGGTGACCTCGTTTTACGAAGAAATACGAAAGAGAAAAAAGACAAAATCACAGGCGCATTTAATTAGAACTGGGATGGTCCATACAAAATTGTAAGATCAGTACGGTCGGGTACGTACTGGCTCGAGGATATGCACGGCTGAGCCTTACCACATCCGTGAAACGCGGAGCATCTGAAGATCTATTATCAATAAAAATAAAAAATAAGCTAAGTGATTATTCCTTCCTGATCTCTCTCTCTAAGTTATACCCCTCTAGAGGGAAAAGGCACATAAGTAGAGGCTAACATTACCCAAAGTTTTGTGTATATGCTAAAGATCGGGGACGATTAGAGCACATGAACTGGCGATTGTCTTCACCCATACCAGTCCACGACTTATTATCTTACTCCGATACAAGCTAATTTACTCGATTACAGAGTAAGGGAGGAAGCATATCGAGTGAACAATCAAAGCAACACATCACAAATAAAATAAGTCACAAGTCTAAATTACGCAATAACTCGACAAATATGAAATAGACTAATATGATTTATCAAGAGTGATTTACTAAAAAGATCTCAGAAGGGTCGTCAGATTCCAAACGACCTCATCAAGGTCGGTATAAAAAAAGACATTATGTTCAAAGCCCCAACACATGAGCAAACAAAGGAAAAAGCTCTCAAAGGGCAGGGCTGGCTTCTAATGCTCAGGCTGCGGGCTCAACTGCTGCCGAAGGGTCAGTCTCTTCTTCCTTAGAGTCTAGGAATGAGAGATCCAGACCAGGATGATGGCTTTACACTGTCATCCGACACTTCTCATATCCGAAGTCAAACATTTTGTCAGCCTCGGACGTCTTAACTTCCAGATCAGCTTGGACCTGCGTCAGCTCCGCTTGAAGAGCCTCTCTAGCAACCCTCTGCTCTTTAATTCGAGCATTGAGCTCGGACTCCACCTTCTCCTTCTACACCAGCTCAGCTCGCAACAAAGCATTCTCATGTTCCTGAGCCTCCAGAGCCCTCTTCACCTCCTCTCCGGACTTCAGTGCCTCGTCCAAAGTCCGCTTAGTCGTGGCCAAGGTTCCTTCAAAATGGAAATCATACCCTTGTCTCGGGTCATTTCCTCGCGCAAAGCATGACATCCAAAGGCGATCTGCGAAATATCCAAGGACACAAAATCAACAAACATAAAGAATAAGAAACACATGTAGGACCTCGGTAATGGGCGTACCTTGGCTCCAAAGGCTCCCAGTGTATTGAGCAATGTCAGCCCCGGAACCCTCACCATTGCATCCACCTCGGCTTCAGGAACGGCCTTGTACGCCCACTTGCACAAATTATAAAGATGCGGTGGCATCTCTGGACCCCGGCGCAGGCACAAGGTAGATTAAGTTGGCGCCGCAACTGATGGGCTCCCGGATGGACCGGCTTCAGAGACAGCCACCAAGTCTATGACTCGGGATGATTGAAGCCTGGTAGCAGCAGCAGCAAACATAGCCTCGATTGAAGGAGCTCATGGTCTTGCTTTAGAAGCGGGATTTAAGAGGGTATTGGACGTCGGAGCTGTAGGGGGCCGATCTGATGGACGTTTCGCCACCGCCTTTTGCCTATTCAATGCCCTGATCTGCTCCTTCTCCTCGGCAGACAATGAGACAGACTTTCTTTTTGGAGCTGGAGCAGACATACCCGAGAAACAAAGTACAAAATATTGTTAGTACATTACAACTGCCGAGAGAAAAGCCACATCGGACCTAATAAAATAATTACCTTTGGGATTGATGCCCACGTCAGTTAAGGTTTCGTAAGAGAGAAGGATCTTAACACTCCGGAAGGTGGGATCTAGCTCTCACACAGTAGCAATGCACTTCTCTTCCTTCGAGCTCAAACTAGGAGGGCTCCCACGAACTGAAAGTACAGGTATAAGCCTAGTCAGATTGTTTCAAGCAAATGAATGCAAAAGTACACATAGTGGCAGATAACCCGACCTAGCACCGAGAACCAATTGCGCACCCGATGAAGTGGAAACTCAACTTCAGGTCAGGAACCTTCCCAACCCTTTGTGATGAAAAACCACTCCTCCTTCCAGCCATGAACCGAGGAGGGCTGATCATCAATAAGGCGGCGGCCTTTTCTGCCCCGAGGTGACATATAATACCATCCCTTAGAATCATGAAGACACTTCAGCTGATACAGATGCATCAGTTCGACTACAGTTGGATCCACCCCATGGACTTGACACCATAAAACAATGCAGCCGATCAAAGTTCTCCATGAATTGGGAGGTAGTTGACCCGAAGTTAGGTTTACTTTAGAAAGGTATTCCCTCACTATAGGAAGCAGAGGAAGACGGAAACTAGCTTTGAAAAACTGTGAGTAGACGGTCACTTGATCATCGGGAGGACGGGTCTGAAAATCATCCAAGCCCAGTAGACGAAGATCGATAGAACCCGAAATACAATATTCCGACCTAAGTTTATTCAGGTCGGCTCGGGTAAGTTTGGTCCAGATTAGGTCGGTAGGATAATTCGAAGACCTATTTGTTACTGACTGCCCACCCGATGTGCCAACGACGGGGACTTCGTCCGAAGTAAAAGAAGAGGGAGTCTCTACAATTAGAGTTCTTCCCGGGGACTCAGGAGGAACTGATTGAACTTCCCCCAATTGGGATTCTCCAACCGATTGAGAGACATATACAGTTCGAGAAAAACTTTCCTCTGAACCAGACATTGTTATTCTAAAAAAAAACCGAAGAATGAAACAAAACGAAAGGTGTAGACAGAGAATCAACGTACCAGATCGCGCTCCAAAATAGAGATCGACCAACTGTTGATCAGAAACGTAACACTAATTTCGAAGAATGGATCTGACTGTCCAGAGCAACAGCAAAATGAAGGGAAGAAAAATTACGCAGGCAGGGAGCAGCGTAAGGCATGAAGGAGTGAAATCTCCAAAAATCCCTCTAAGTCCTCCATTTATACTCCCCCGACTGACAGCACCTGAACCCTGCAACCGCCATGTGTCAACATTCTGCGGCCTCAAAAAGCGAACCAACGCGACCTTTGACATGCCCTGCCACATGTTCGCTCGCTCATTGGACAGACAGATTTCGGCCATCTGGTTAGAGATATAAGATCCACGCGTCACCACCCCATTCGTCTGCCGTAGAAAAATCTTGTCCCGCCTTACATCCATCATCACGCTTTTTCGAAATTCGAAATGACGCATTAAATGCAACTTTGCTGCCAAAACGTGGTCGACCTTACCCTCTTAAATATGCTCCCAAGCTAGAAGGATCTTCCTCGGAAGCAGGGGGCAACTGTTGTAGGTAAAAATCTAGCCGAACCGAGCCGAGACACAAGACCTCGGCAAGCTTTTGCCAAGGTCACAATGAGCCAAGTAAGCTGATCCAGCTAACTTACCATCTAAAATCAACTCGGATATTTCGTCAGCTCGGATACATCGGGTCATTTCGGAAGATGGACGAAGCGGTAAAGGCCGATTCTATCTCTTCTCTCGTTACGGAAAGCGGAGATCACGATCCCTAAAGATCGGAGATATCAGCTCAGTTCCGAGATATCCGTCAAGATATCCAACACGATATCAGCCACCATTCCAGCCTAGAAAATCCCCTCCAACTGCTATAAAGAAAGAAGCACACCTCGATTACAGGTAGACCAATCCTTACTATCAAATCGACTTATGTTCTTGAAGATCGACTAACTTAGGCATTGGAGGACTAACGGCCGGAACCTGGCCACCTCTTAGCCTTCAATTCTATTTTGTAGGGATCATCACCAAAATCCAAGCCATCTATTTTGATCGTAACCCAATTCCAATCAACATGTAGGTGTCCACACCTTCACTTTAGTTGTTACAAGAAATGAATGACAACAGGCCCACCTGAGTTTTGGAACGGCCTGATCTCCAGGAGAGGGGTTGAAATTGAAGGGGAGAAACAGATGGACAGAGTGGATGCCATACACACACCACGGTGGGTCATAGGCTCAATGTTCTAAATAAGCTAAGATCGGACAAGTACAAACGTTGTAGAGAAATCGCCATCCTACCATATAACAGGGAGTGGATTAAGTGAGACCCCGAATCAACTGATATGGATGGGACCCCTAACTGTGGGGCTCACAGTGATGTATGTCCCTTAAATACACACTGTCCAACGATTTTTAAAGTTAAATTTAGGGCATGATACCAAAAATAAAGCTGACTCAAGTCTTAGGTCGACCACACCAGAGGAAATAGTCGTAATTGAATCACCATCATTAAAAACTTCATGGATTCCATTGGAACGTTTATTTTCCATCCAAGCTGTTGATAAGATCACAAACACCTGGATGAAGCGACCACTCAAATATCACATTGATCCAAAACTTTTGTGGCCCACGGTCAAGGGACGGATTAGATGAGACGCCGGACTCACCCAAGATGGTGCGACCCTGACCGTGAGCCCCACCTTGATATATGTATTCTGTATCCACTCTGTCCATCCATTTTTCCATATCATTTTAAGGCATTATAAAAGCAATTAAGCAAATCTCATTGTTGTTGCCAATACTTGGGCAACAGATGAGGTGGGACACACCCAAGTCTATAGCTCAAGTGGCAGATTGAGTGAAGATGGCCTCGTTTTAACACTGAGGTCATGGTATCGATTCCCATAGTGGGGGTGGCTAACATTGTAATGTGACTAACAGGGGTGGGTGGGTGTACTAACAATGGGGTGTGTGAACTAACCCATTAGAAAAAAAAAGACAAGGTGGGACGAAGGTCCACTTAGGTGGTGATCGCGGAGCATCTTCTTTTTGAATGAGCGGCTTGGATTGCGAATGCTAGATCTGCACAACACATAGAGAGGCTAGGAGGTGGCCAAGGGACCGGCCATTAGTCCTTCGAAGCTTAAGTCAGATAGTTGTGAGTTGCAAGGAGTTGAGTTGCTCTTGGAGACAGAGTTCTTGCATACCTTTGCATGGAGTCCTTGGCCCTATTTATAGGATGATGGGGTGACAGCTTCTTGGTCTGGTTGTCCTCCTTGGACATGCCAGCTTGCTTTTCCTAATCATGGAAACATAGGGCTGTCTTCGACGCTAGCAGTCTCAGCCTGACACGCCAAGCTTAGAGGTGAGCACAAACCAAGCCAGCTTGAAAAGCTCGACTCTGATTGGTTTGAAAAAGCTCGGCTTGGATTGGTTCAAATTGAAGTTCAAACCAAGCCAAGCCTCAGAGTCAAACTCGTTAAAAAAAAACAAACCAAGCTCAAACTAGGGCAACACCGGCTCGGTTCAGCTCAAAGCTCGGTTTGATTTGACTTGATTCGGCTTGCAGATTGTAAGTAGATCTAATCCACTTGAGCTTTGGATATGATTCCATTTTAGGATCATGTCCTAAAATGATATGTAAAAATGGATGGATGGCATGGATAATACATACAAATGATGACATGAATAATACATGATACATATACATGGATGCATGTTGTTTCCTTGTGCTCATAAAATTATGCTTATGTACTTTTGTTTCGAAAACGCCCCTACATGTCTATTTTCAAGTTGCACTCCTTTGGAGGATGTTAAACATCATGTACTAAGATACTTATATATTTTTTAAACTTTTAAACTTTTTAAATTCTTTTTTATTTAAACAAACAAATAAAAAAAGAGTCAAACTCAGCTTGGCTCGGTCGAAATTTTCTACCAAGCTGATCACAGCTTGAACCAAAATTTTCTAGAGCAAACCAAACTCGGGCCGCATGGGTTGGCTTGAAACTCAAACCAAGCCAATGCACAAACCGGGGTGGCATAAAAACAAGTCAAACCAAACTAGGGCTAACTCAACCCAGCCCGGATCGTTGCCCACCTCTAGCCAGGCTTGCAGCAATCACTAGGCATGCAGCGGAGCCTGGCACCTAACCGTCCTAGCCCGTCACGCCAGGCTTTCTGTCCCGAGCTTATCTCGTCCTAAGACCGACCCATCTCAAGCGCGGCCTTTGTATTTGGTCGGCCGGCTTGCTTCAGCCCATTTGGTCAGCTATTGGCGGGTCCGGTCTTGACGCCAACTGCCGTGGCCTGCCTTAGCTGGGCCTTTTGGGCTCGTAGTGTCGAATAGTTCGGCTTTTAACCATAACAGTAAGTTTGATCCAAAACTTCTGTGGTCCATTAATGGTCAATCGCCACTCTTTCCTATAGTATGGTCCACCTGATAATCGGATATCCTTCAATTTTTTTTTTTTTTTATAATAAATGATCAGGAAAAACTGATGGACGGTGTGGATTCAGAATACATACATCAACGTGGCCCCCGGTTAAGGGCCGTACCATCTTGGGTAAGTCCGGGTCTCACCTAATCCGCTCCCGATGTTAAGGTACCTATGTGCAGATGCGCCAAATACAAGGGACGTGGAATGGCGGGTACGTGGCATGCGTGCAAGAGTCGACAAGCGGCCCCTCGGTTGAAAACTCTGACGGGAGATTGCGTACCGAGTGACTCAGCGTCCTGAGTAAACTGTGGGGTCCATTTTGATACATGTATCTTATCCATGCCGTTCATTCGTTTCAGAATTTCATTTTATGACAGGAAACCAAAATTTAAGCATATATAAATTTCAAGTGGACCACTCCACATGAAACAGTGTGACTTGAACCTCCACCGTTAAAAATTTCTTGAGGGCTACAGAAGTTTTGGATCAAGATGATATTTGTGTCTTCCCTTCATCCATATCCGTGTGATCTTGTGAACAGGTTGGATGACAAATAAACATCACTGTAGGCCCTAGGAAGGTTTCAACCGTGGGCGTCATTATCCCCACTTTTCCTGTGGTGTGATAAACTTGAGATTTGGCTATGATTCAATTCTGAGGTCATGCCCTAACACGAGCTGGTAAAACGGATGGACGGCGTGGATAAGACACATACATCACGGTGGGCTCTACAGAGTTTACTCTGTACGCTAGCGTACTGAGTTAGTACGCAATCTGCGTTCGGAAAACTCAAAGGAGAGACATGGGGCCGGATCCGTCGTCAGCAGGCCACACTTTTACGATGAATTTAGACCGTCGGTTTATCTAGGCCTGGCAACGGGTCGAGTAGTGTCAAAAATTTGCTCATCCCAACCTGCCCCGTTAAACGGGTCGAAATCTAGAAATTCAAATTCATTTGTTAATTTACCAGGTTAACCATAACTTGACCCGTTTAACCCGTTAGGTAAATGGCCACACCGTTTAGGAGGACGACTGAAAGTCTGACCCAAAATACAGATGTGATCCACCTAGTGAGACCACTCTATCACCGGAAATAATAAGATTCACTTAGTGAGATTAGGAAGAATCACCAGTACATTGTAATATTACTTATGGAGTGCCAAGGTTCCTAAGTGGGCTATGGTTTAGTGATCTAGACCATTATGTTGATGGGTTAAGCTGGTTCACTGATGAAACATTAACCCAACAACAGATCTTAACGGGTTAACCCATTAGTGACCTGACACGATAAGACTATATTCAAACACTGGTTTTCTCGTGCGGGTTTCATGTGGGTTAACAGGTCGTGTGGAAATTTTTCAGGCCTTGGTTTATCATTTTTCTAACAGCAGAATTTTATAGCTACGAGTGGCCCACCTTATAAATGGACCAACCGGATTTTAGGACAGAAAATCCACGAATGAATGGCCCCTGATCTAGCCGATCGTATGCCACGTCAGGACATGAGGAGCGCTTGTGTTTTGGCGCGTGGAGAAACAACTTGCCGCAAATAGCACTCCCCTACTCAGGACACTGCTTTGGTCGCCGCCCACAGGTGCCCACCTGCTGAGTAGTCCTCTTATCAGAACCGTCCATGTCGTGGATTCAATGTTATACAGTCCACTCTGAAAAAATCATGCTAAAAATCATCAGATAATTTATCTGCAGGTGAATTTAGAACAATGAAAATAAAGCTGTCAGGGGCTCGCATTCATCTCTAAAATCAAAGGTTAGGATCGGATCATCAATGAAGCCTCATTATGGGATACTACGTTATTAGGATGGTAACGGATAAATGGACGGTTTAAATCATCGTACCATCTCATAATGTGGCCCCCCCCTGAGTAGCGACCCGCGCAGGTTCATCAGTTGAGATAATGCCAACGAACGCTACTGTGTCTACCGACACCTCGGAATAGTACGTTTTTCTTCTGTCGAGACTCACGATCTAGCTTGTGTGGTCACCCACTGGGGCCCACATGATGAGTGTCCTGATAATCACAACCGTCCCTATTATAAAGTCTACTGTCCTAAGCATAAGATGAATGGATGGTTTTGACCAACACAATCCGAAGTGGAAGTAGCCGATGAAAGAAATTTCCACTGGATCTCATTCAACTATAAAAATCAAAGGTTTAGATCATCCATGAAGGGTAATTATGATAAAATACCTTATTTATTATAATTAAAAATAAAATGGACGGTTCAAATCATTGGACCATCTCAGCATATGGCCCCAGTGGGCTGCGACACACTCTTGGTCCTGAGTTGCGGCGGAGGTAAAACTAACTCCCCTTCGAATTCATCCACGAGGACGTCTTTTTCAGTCGCGCTGAACCTTGTCTGTCAGCTGCTATCAATCAGCATACATGGCTTCACACTCAGTGAATCCAAATCGTCCATATGATGGCCCTAGTGTAGATGGTCGGTGGTAGTAAAACCACCCAAATCCTGCACTCCATGGATCTATGTCAATTGATTGGAATCGAAGGAAGTAAATCAACTGTGTGTGTGTCTTTTTCAAGCCATATGGGCATGGGCCCACCAGATGTTGTCATCAACTGTACAACCACTTGTATGATGGTGAGATGCAACCACCCATCGCAGCTTTTGCATGATAAATGGCCGACCACACAGAGGGTTATTAATTGAGCAATTTAAGTCAGGTGATTGATCAGATGGTTGGAGAAGGCAAGGAAAGCGATGGATGGATAGATGGATGGATACAGCTGGTTTGTTCCATAGACCTTGTGGAGGCGGGAAGGAGGAAAATATGTGGCTGGAGCCTGGGACTCACAAGAGTAAGTAAGTACACTTAAACATTAATCGTCCACTTCTGAAATGCACCACTACTCTCAGGCACTGTAAGTTTTAGTGCTCCTACTTGCATCAGTTCACTTGGATCGAATTCAATCGATCAATCTGAACTGTCCATTAACTCCAAAACACATTTTGTAGGCTACCATTCATGCAAAGATCGTAGTGATAGGATGGTCTGATTTATCCTTGGTTTGGCCCTTTTTTTTTCTTTTTTTTTCTCCAACCATCCTTTTTCCAAGCCATGGATGGAATGGTTACAATCGCCTAACAAGAGTGATTCTTTAGAATCACAAGCAATCAATGATGAACCCTAACAAATAAATTGGTCAAATTATTTATTGGAATATTTTTATATAAACAATCTCAACCGTCCATATTAAAGACCAACCATCAAATGGGAATTATTATTCGTTATTTCAATTTGATGTTTGCATGGTAGCTCATAAATTGGGAATTGTACCTAATGAATAATTTCAATCAATATGGTTTGGACTGATCAAGTGTCCCATTGCGAGCATTATAACTGATACTGCTATGTGAGCATGGTGGAGCATGATCATCCATAGGCAGCCACACAGAAAACAAGCAGCATGCACGGATTCAGATCCAGATTGTTCAAATATTGGGGTCCACCATAGATGGGTCATAACCCAAATACAGTATCACTACAACTATGCCATTGATGGTGAGTAGATAGGTGCTAAAAAAGAAAACTAGTCAACGGTCCATTTCCGCAGACAAGTATATATCAGCAGGACTAGTTTAGAATAAATAAATAAATTTGACTTCGGGATAGATCTCATCTACAATGGCACCTACGATATGGAGGGCTTGGATTGTGGACCATACATGCTATTTGTATGTACGTTAAACACTTGCATGTGTATGGATGGTGACCCTACGCCAGCGAAGCAAATAATAGTCAGTGTACGAGTGGATTCGGTGTTATGATGAGAATCCTGTGGTAAAGCAAAAGAAATCAAATATGGTGGTAATAAAGCCATGGCACTTGGGATGACTGGTACTTCCTTGGGAGTTATCTGATACTCTGCCAGGGTATGATATTTGATATGCATACGCTCGAGAATTGTACTTGTAGAATACATTAATTCAAACTAAATACACAAAGTGCAGTTGAAATATCATAACTTTTATTCGTGGACGCTTGTTTGTTGAAATGGAACCATTCAAGAAATTTCTTTTTTAACTGTTCAGTAAAATTTCACCAATCCGATGGTCAGATGATAAAATAAGCATAATATTTTATTTCTGATACATCTAAATTGTGGGACAAGCGATTTGCATGGTTTAACTTCAATCATTCATTTATCATGTGTATGCCATTTCTAAATAATCTCTTAGTGCATGGGTGTCGTCCAATGTAACATTGTTCTTCACTTCCTGTCGTAGGATAAGAAGTGTGTGGATCAAGCACATTCCTATCTCACATGGACCGCAAAAGAAAAGGAATGTTCGGCCAAAATTGTCAATTTCTCATGGATTAAAAGAAGGTGGATCGTAAATCGACCATAATTTTTTATTCAAGAGAAGTTACGGGACGTATAGCATATGAATTCCTACTGAAATTTCATTTCGAGGTGAACTGACCCATTATAGTGAGTTGTGTCTGTCCATTTCGCCAAAATAATGTGCGACTACAACAGAAACACAAAATTTCAGAAAAAATTATTATTTTTAATAATTTTGATTTTAGTGTATTTCTTTTTTTTAGAGTTTTTGTTTAATTGAAATTTTTTATTTTTATTGAGCAATGATTTTAAAAAGAATGATAGTCTTTAATTAGGATTTTATTATTTTTAATAACTTTCTATTTTGAAAAACTTACTATTTTTAATAAGTATAGATCAGAGTTTATTTAGGGATATATAAGATTGTTAAATTCATTTTTAATGTTAACTTTGATATTATTATTCAATAAAAGTATGATTTTTATCAATTTTTACTCGTGAATTTAAGATATTTCTTTGTGGATTTGAGGAAGCCCTGTTGAAAAGTTCAAAGAACCTTATGAATTCAAGGTAATTATCCTATAAGGAAGACGGTGATTGATCTCACCACGTCCTCCTTGCCTTAGTTTCTAAACCAAGCGAATGATTAATATGCTATCTTTTCACCTCCCACGTAAAATGGCAGTAACATAGGTGAAGTAATGAGTAAATTCCTACCAGTGCCATCGTATTTTCCCTCCATTCTTTATTTTGTATATGGTGGCCCTGTATAGCTCTAGAATGTATGTGTTATTTCATTGTTTGCATGATAGGTGAGGCTCAGAGTTTTTCTTGTGGTGCCCACTCCAAAGCTATAACATCTTGAATGATACGTCAAACTTTAGGTGTTGTCCCCCACCTTTCTCAAAATTGTGCCCCCACCTTTCTCAAAATTAGAAAAAAAAAAAAAAAAAAAGTATTCTTCTTTCAAGTGAAAAAGAGACACATGCCTGATGTCCGAGCCACTCAACAGGCTATGCACCTTATGTAGACTTTTTTCTTAGAAATCAAGCTAACATGTTCATCAAGTTCGAGCGTACAAAATAGAGGGGCATTGGGATCCAAGCAAAGTTGCCTCAAAATTTATTGCAAGTCGCATATAGTTTGCATGTCAAACTCATTTATGCACAATAATATAGCATAATAAATTTAATGTATTCTCAAATTTTAACCATTTGCTTGCCTTACCATTGAGAAAAGGTGAAATGAAAAGAGTGTTCTTTATTTTCTTAGTCCTATGTAATGCACCCACTTGGTTAGTCACACAACGCACCCACCCGCCACTGGGGTTAGTGTCTCCTTAGTGCTCATGAAAAGAGAGCTTGTCTTCATGTTGAAACACAATAGTCTATGCACATATTAAATTTGGCATGGTAATATATATATATATATATATATATATCAATTTTCAAGTACCTTACAAGTGGCCCATGTGTAAATGTGGACATGCCACCATCTGCATTATGCTCCTGACATATGAAACAAATCACATTTACTCCCAATTTAGGATGTTTGGTAGGAATAAAAACGGAAGCATATTAACTGTGAGCTCCATATCAGAGATATTCCTGTGCCTAGGCGATGTGAGGCCCACAAAGATGTTCATGACAAATTCCGGCTGTTTTGCAAGACCTTAATGAGACAGGAATCTAAAATAGGTAGATCCAAAAATCACGTCGGCCATACCACACGAAACAGTGGGGATTGAACGCCTGGGGTGAGAGTGATATAAGTTTTTTTTTTTATCAGGATGATATTTGTCCCTACAGTTTATCTGAATAGTAATGACCGTATGGGTGGTTTGGATGGCATATTAACATTATGATCAGCTCCAGGAAGGTTTTAACGGTGGAAGTTTCTGTTCCCACTTTTTTGTTTGGTGTGGCCCACCTGAGCTTTGCATCGGACTGATTTTTAAATTCCTGTTCTATTGTGGTCTTTTAAAACAGATGGACGGAGTGGATTTGTCACAGACATCTCTGTGGACCCCACACAGCCCCAGTCACAAGTATATCTCTGTGCCCCCGGGGTCACAGGCCCTAGACTTGGATTGTCCATCCAAGACAGCATGAACTTCATAGCTTGTGCCGACGCAACTCTGATCGTATCCGAATGCCCTACATCATAGATAAAACAAATGCCAACTGTCCCCAAAAAGTCTGTCTATGCATGTCACCCCACCTTACGATTAGATTGCTCTGATTCTGGAGACATTGTAGTACTGCGTATTGGAGATCACCAGATCAAGGGCTCCCATCCTGCACTGTTCAAATTACACAATGGGAAATTGTTAATTAACATAAAAGTGGGTCCCACCAATAAGCGGATTGGCCTTATTTCGTATCTAGGGCCACACGAACAGTGGTGCCAACGTGATGGATATACTAGATTTCCCACACTTGATCCAACGCAGGTAATGCGAGTAGCCATTTAATCCTGCTCAGCAGGACTAGCCCTTGCATAGTCGTTTGGCTGTTGAAAGGCCGAATTGCGTAAAGGAATGAAGAGGTGAATCCACGGCACGTGTGTGCAATGAACACCAATCAATCATCAGATCATTCACATTTGATTGGTGTGTGTGTGTGTGTGTGTGTGTGTGTGTGTGTGAGAGAGAGAGAGAGAGAGAGAGAGAGAGAGAACCAATGGCTTATATCCGATGTAGACATCTCGCCCACCTTATCCTACCCCAAGAAGTGGCTAAAGCTTGGATGAGGATGATAAGACGGGCCCACCTTGTGATTTGAGTTGCCTAGATTTCAGATTTTTTTTTCAAAAGATCACCTAATACGTGGACCAGATCTCGGACACATGGCTCAAGTTGGCATGTATTCCAGTAGGATAGTCTACTGGTAGCTATTAGATCTGGCGTCATATTGCAATGATAAACCGTTTATACCATGGGTTCCACCGTTGATTTGGGTCACACAAGGAAGAAACTCGCGGGTTGAGAATTTTATCCTTTTCTCATCTAAGTTATTCCCTAATTTGAACATGGAGCGTCTTCTACAACCGCTGATTTGGGGGCCATTGATTGGACTTATCAATATTCTTTCAAGTATCACATCCAAATTATGGTTTACAGTTTAGATGTATCATGAATGAAAGTTATGCTAGTCTGATGAACCTGACTATGGTATTGGTGGACATTTATTGAACGGTTAAAAATGAAATATATCCAATCATCCTATTTCAACAAAAATCTGTCCACGAAGCAGAGGTTTATGTTTGTTAAAACCCAATTGATTTTGGACCGTTACTTACAGTGGGTTCCACAATTTTGCCACGTGTACAATTTTTAAGTCCCTGAGTATCAAGCTTTATAACTCGTACGCATTTTAAGGGCCTGCGTATCAAGCTTCATATGCTGAGTGAGTGTCATGTAACTTCCATCTGGGAAAACCCAGCTAGAGATGTACATTGACGAAACAGGAGAGGCAGTAGGATTGCCTTCAGCAAAAATGAGGAAAATGTGTTGCATGAGAATTGCTATCTCGGTAGGTGAAAGTGGTAATGGTTATATCGTACGTGCTGACCTGGCAAACGTGATCTATATCCAGTCCAATAATCACCTGTAAGAAAACCGACAGTTGGAAGTAACATAATGAATGGTACAGTACAATGTACGGATCTGGCACCAATAGGCCTTCTACCATGTCTTGCACGAGAATGGTTGTTCCTAAACGGGCCAAGAATTACCCCCAAGCTGATCCACTTGAACTTCACCAAACCCAAGCCTATTCGACCCAACCTATCTAATCGTATTCCAATTAGGCTCAACTGACCCAGCCAATCCGGTGATGTTATAATGAAAGCTCGTTTAATTAATACATTATCAGTACATTTAGTTTTTTTTTTTTTTTTTTTTTTCTTTTTGGTTAGTACACACACCTTCCTGTTAATACTAACATTGCAATGTTAGTCAACCCCCTTGGAAATCAATACCAAGACCTCAATGTTGAAATGAGGTTATCTTCACTCAATCTACCAGTTGAGCCATGGATCAGGGTACACAACATGATCAAGCCTATAACTTATATTAGTTGTAAGTCACTTACCTGTAACTCATAGGTAGTGTTTGGGTGTTAAATTTTACCTATAAATCAGTTGCAACATTTAAGTTACTCTCTCTCTCTCTCTCTCTCTCTCTCTCTCTCTTTCTCTCCCCGGGCTTATTTGATTTTTCTGGAAAATAAAAATACCCTAAAAATAAGTCATTGTTACTTCTTTACCCCGTTTGAAATTCGGTGTAATTCTTACTCCAAAAATCGGTCCAAAAGAAGTAGTTTAAAATTATGGGCCCCACCGTGATATATATTATATATCCGCTCCGTCCATTAATTTTACTTGAATATTTTAAGACATGAACAAATAAATGAGGCCAATCCAACATTCAAGTGGCCCACACCATAGGAAACAGTGGCAATGAGAAGTTTTTAATGATAAGTGTTGGATTCCCTTTTTCCTGAGGTGTGGTCCACCTGAGCATTGAATTTGCCTCATCTTTTAGTCCATGCCCTGTGTTCATTTGCCAAAAAAGATAAATGGTGTGGATAAGCCACATGCATAGCAGTAGGCCCCACCTATATTTCACATTCTCCTCGATTTTAACCATACAAAAGTAGGTAGTCAAATCATACATGAGGAACGGCGTAAGAATCACCTAGGGAATAATCATTATACATTTACATTGCATTTACCAGAGAATTGAAAAATCAAACAAGCCCTCAGCCCCCTTCTAACTAGGCCCACGATCTCTCCCCTTTTTGTCTTTGGCAAGCTCCCATTTCAAGTAATAAATCTGATTTCTCTCTGCATTTCTTTTTTGGAGGGCTGCACGAGAAAAGGTTTCAAACAGGATGAAGAGGGGGTTGTGAGAGAGGCATGGGGCATTGATGGATATAGTAGATTTCATGAAGACATCATGGTGAACCCCAAGATACTTTGGACAATATGGTGTCACACATATGACACGTAAGAGTACATCATACTCAAGCTAAGTGAGTCGTGTGACTCTCGGTATACAGGCACTCGAAAATTCCACATGTGGCATTTATTGACATAGATAAAACCAACAAGATTTTGCAGCCCAATATTGTCACCAAATCACAGGGCTAAGACCAAACAATCCTCACCTCTGTTTCGTGGACACTTATCTGTGAAAATAGGATTGTTGGATTTATTTACTTTTAATTGTCCAATAAATGTCCACCAATCTGACAGATAATCAAATAAGCTTCGTTTTCGTTTCATGATACATCTACACTAGTTACCATAATTTGGACAGTTAATCTAACTATTTGAATGCCACATTTGTAATATTTAAGTTAATTTATATGTGCATGTGTATCATCATCACACTTTCCCAGTGTATCAAAGTTTTTCTCCTTTTATTGATACTCAAGCAGCATGCAATGGATGATGCACATGCACAAAGATTTAGGCCCAAGATAATGTGTGGGGAGATTTAATTGGTTCATATATTAAATAGCTGCTCTACATTATAATTATTTTGAATCGGTTGGCCCATTTTTTGCATCCCATCTAATGATTAAAGCTTAAAAATTGGTTCAAATATTTATCTAGACAAGCTCAACCCAACCATATCTTTTGCCAAGCTTTTTTGTGATTTAAAGATTTTATAATGATTTCCTACTTTATATTCTATTTGGTGTGTATACACACTTTTTTTATTTGTAAATACTTTATAGATTATTCAAACATAAAAAATTTATTTACCTTCAAATGACTTACAATTTACATCCAAACAATGTAACTTACGTGTTGAGGTTACTAATTTAGGTGAAAGTCACAACTTAAAAAGTTATATGCACCTAAACAACTCCTTAATTAGTGAATAACTACAAGCATACATCCATTACATGCATGTATCTATTAATTGTCTGCTAATTTGTTTCAAGTTTTAAGTCGGGACGGGCCGTCATTAGGCCCAAGCCATTAATAAATATATGAGCAGGTTGAGATGTGTAAGATTTAACTTGAACCCCAACCTAATTAATACTTAAACAAGTCACATTTTCTAACTTGAACCCGACCCACTATCCAAGTAATCTGGCCCAAACCCAACTTGATGCCACCCCTCCATACATGTGGCATTATATAGATTGAACTGTTGATGTGGCGATCGCATTAGATGGGCCAATCAACTGTCAATAGGGTGAGATCACTGGCCCCAATTACCTTATGTTGGATCAATGCCATGAGGCCCTCTTGATCCTAATAATTCATGGTGAATACCCATATAATCCCAATTACCTTACAAGATAATATTGATTTCTTAAGATCATTTTCAATGGTTCAAATCAAAGGGTTGACCCGAAAGCAAGTCGTGTACCTCTGTTTCGCAGAAAAATGCAGGCTTCTGGTTCAAAATTGCGATTTTAAAAAAATTTAATATTTTTAGTAATTTCGATTTTTGTTACATCTCCTTATTTTTAGAGTTTTATGATTCCAGTGTTTTTAAAAATTACTTATAATTATGTTAAGACTTCTTCCAACAAGGTTTATTTGAACTTTCTATTTTTCACAAATTAAGTTTTAGAAGAATTTTACTATTTTGGATAACTTTTGAATTAGAGTTAGAATTTTGCTACTTTGGATAATTCTGAATTAGGGTTTGGATTTTCTTTATTAATAATGTAATCCATGAAATTATACACGTTATGTAATAAAATATTTGAGTTTTCTCTCTTCTTATTTTTTTTTCTGGATTCAAGTACCATTAGTGAGAAAGATGGTTATCTTCTTCTCATTATTTTATGCATTTACCTGCATCTGAAGAGAAATGCAACAATAGTCCATGTCTAGGATTACCCAATTTAAGATACATTGGGCATGCTGACCAGTGGTAGGACACAACATATCATATGGTCTAAATCACCAACCATGGGTCCCACTGTTGAGAAGCCTTCAAAGTCGTGCACGGTTTGGGTGCTCAGATCGGTCGGGTGACTGATCTGGCCGCATAGCCCAGATGAACAGTGGAAGGATGGATAGATTTATTGTTGCCCTAGACCGATCGGCCGACCAGTCTGCAGGGGGCTGCGACCGGTCGGTTGACCAGTCGGTAGTGAGGCAGAGATGTGTCTGCAATGTTTTTCTCCTTGGATTGTTCTGTGCAAGGTGCGACCGGTCGGCTGTGTACGCGGATTTCTTGCGCAGCTCGCAATACTACGCAAGATGTTTCTATTTTGAGTGTTTTGCCTATTTAAGGAGTTGTAATCCCGACTTAGATGGTATCCTAAGGAGTCCAAGGTTTCCTAATTGTGTTAGGAAGAAGGGAGAGGTGTTTGTAAGAGAGATAAATTGGATTTTCTCTGTTTTCCTTGCTTGTGGGGTGTCAATCTCTATAATCTTTTTGTTTATTCATAGTCGATCGCTTTGTGCCATGGTTTTTTACCCGTTGATGGGTTTTTCCACGTAAATTCAAATTCTCTTGTGGTGAATGCTTGTGTGTGACTTGATTGTATAGTGTTTCTCATTTGATCTTGCATTATTTTGTGCGTTTGGCTTCTGCTCCCGCTGCCGATTTTTCCAACACCCACTTGGATGAACTGTAAATACGTTTTGGCTGTACGGCCCATGGATCATATAATTCTTCGTGCTGATTGTAGCACGATTGAGGATGCATGACCCCTCCTTGCATGTGCTTGTGGAAGGTGGACCTTTCCCCGTTCAGCATGTATCATTCCCCGTTGAGTGGCTGCATTTGCCCAGCTTGTCTCTTTCCCCAATGTCTCTCATGCATGAATCTAAAGTTTCCATTTGAAACTAATTAAGATTCTCTGGCTGAATGTGACGGTTATTACTATGTACTGAGAAATTATAAAGGTGGAGTATCTCAAGCAGAACTGTTGAGATTGTGAGCCCAAGTTTAGATGGACCATGAGAAAAATGACCACACTGGTTGAGTCGTAACTAGCTGATTGGTGAACACTTATTGGACGGTTGAATACAAACTACCCAACAGCCTTTTTTTTTTTTTGGTCAGTCATGCAACGTACCCACCCAGTCAATCGCATAACACACTCACCCAGTCAGTCATGCAACGCACCCACTGATGCTAGTCAGTAGCGTGGATTTTCACCACTAATAGGTTTCGAGACCGAGACCCCTTGTTGAAACTCCGCAGAATCTACCAACTGAGGCAAGGACTCAAACCCAACCACCTAACTGCCTAACTCAATAAACAAGTGCCCAAGAAATGAGAGGTGGTATCATTCAACCAATCTGATTTCGGGGCTACAGCCTATCTGTAGTGAGTTCTATGTTTGAGATGGACACATTCATGCTACTTGAGTGTTTCCGTATCAAACAACAAACTTTGCCTAGAGTAAAATGAGTTATAGGTATCATTTGGTACCCTGTATTTGGTATATTGAGAGGTAAATGAAATGTTACTTTCTGATGTGTTTTGAAATCTATTTGTTTTCATTGTGATTTCAGTATAATTGATTTGAAATGATTTTTTTTGGACTCCTTTTCTAAAGGCAAGAAAGGTCACAGGAGTAACCGAAGTGTCACTAGGCTACTAATATGTCTTACGCATGGCATGCTGATGATACTCAAAACAATTCCATCATCAGCTGCATTGCTAAAATCACACTAATAGAATAATATATAGTGTCTACCTGGATAGTTAAAAAGTTTGGCAAGTCCCTCATTTGCAATTCAGACATTTGTGGTTCACCTGAGGCTCATAATTTCCTTGTTTTACTAAAAAATTATTTCAATAGGGTTTATTACAATAATTCGGTCAAATATCACATGTGTACATTGATTTGGAACATTAAAATTGATTTAGTATAAAATTCCAATATATTCTAAACTAGAGGTATCCAAACAGAACTTTTGGATTCCATGCATTCCAAACTATAGTTATCCAACACTATTTTTGAATTCCTATTATTCCAATTAAAAGCTATCATACAAATGTGGTTAAAGATTCTAATTCACATTGATTCCATGATAATTATGATTTGAATTTGAATTTTTAAAATACAAGCTTTCAAACGAGCTCATATAAACCTTGGGTGTATGCAGGCAATTTTTTTTCTTTTTTCAAAGAAAGGTAGGAGCACACTACCTGTAACAATATGATATGCATGCTCTCAAGAATCATCCAGATACAGGTAGCATATATTAACTCAAATGAAACAAACTAAATTTTGCAACCCGCCGTAATGTCTCAATTTCCATAAATCCAATAGTCCTAAAATTAAGTAAGCTCAAAGTTTTTGTTCATGATGCATCTACACTCGATGCCGTAACTTGGACAGTTTAATTTAATTACTTGCATGCTACATGTGCAATTTCTAGTGCCTTGAGTATCATCCATCATACTATGAAAGAGTATCAAGGTTAAAATAAAAAAAATTAAAAAAAAAAAAAAAAAAAAAAACAAATTGTAACTCCTCGTTTCAAGAAATCCACATCATGCACATGATCAACACCTGAGTGTGTACGCAGTCAGTTTACACATGGGTGTGTGTACATGTGTAGTACCTGCATTTCATCTGGGGTGGGAGACATTGAATGCATCTTAACTTGTCTCCCACGTTATCAACAGACTCGACACTTCTAACCACGTAATAATATAATAAAATGAGAAATAATCAAGTGGGATATATTTATGAGAACCTTCCAATGCACAGTTGGATTTGGACACGTGGACATCCATATAATGAATCTGAACCGTTCATCACCCCCGCCAACTGATCAGGTGATCGAAACCAGCCCTCAGTGGATGGACAAGATCATTTGTATAAGATAGACCCACTGATGGATATCGCTGTTAATTAATTTTGCGCATTAGCTGAAAGAAGAATGAAAAGGACATAATTAACGGTCCGGATTCAGCATGGTAAGGTTGCCATACACAGCCCATTAGATCAGTTCTCCAATAAAATAACTGTCAAAACAGATATATTTTAACTGGACGTCGCCATTCTCTCATATTTTCAAGACAGCACGAGTGAGGGATTTGTGTGTCCCTGTCTTTTGGTTACACATTCCGAAATCCAAGACATCTCCCTAACTATTCAATCACGGAAACCCAAACAAGTAGCTAGCATATACTTTTTCTGAGGAATTGGGAAATATTAATATTTCCACCCCTCCAAGATGTTACTTCCATCCCTAGAAATCCCTCCTTTTTTTTAGGCAAACAGGAAATTTATTCATATACAATGTTGGGAGGCTATGCTACCGACCTTCAATATGTACCACCGGCCGTTTCTATCACTCGACAAATATATAGCAAAAATTGGGACACATCCATGCCGTTCTGTACACGTGTCAGTTGCCGAAGCACCTAAAGAATCTGCTGGTTGCGTAAGCTTGCAAGTGGGCAAGATGGATTTGTCCAATTACTTTAGTCTTTGGAGAAGTGTTGGTATCATCAAATATATATTAATTACTTGTCAAAGATATCAAAATTATTCAATCGAAGTTTTTCCAAAATGCTGAGAACCTAACCAATGCGCCAAAAGCCTCAGTAAAGCTGAGCTATTAAATCCTTGGGATCTTAATATTCTACCACGCTCTCTGCAGCCAATGTCCATGGTGGCCTACTCTATGACGGCACTCACTTTAGCCTTTGTTTCAGGTAGCCTTTTTCACATTGTGGCGGCTTTCACTATGGATCAAGTTGCTCTTTCCATAGGTCACCCCTTCTGTGACTCAGACAGGACGTGGTGTTGGCTATAATACCAATTGTTAAGAACCTAACCAATGTACCAAAAGCCCCAGCATTGATGGACCGTGTAAAGGTAGCTTATTAAACCCTTGGGATCCTAACACAATTTTAGGAGATATGATTCCTATTGATTTTATTTTGAAGAGTTTGTTTGAATAAGTGGAAATTTATTAAAGCTCTCACATTAATAACCTTGTATCTAGTGGTTGGATGATAATTACTTTATAAAACATTAGAGGGTACCCATCATGAGAAAGTCATCCATTTTCTTTCCTTTCTCCATGTTAAATCACCACTTGATCTAAAAGCTCAAGCCTGGATGGTGTATCAATGTATATCAAGGGACTTAGCTCTCCAACATACCCTAGCACTTGCGGGGTAGAACTCCGCACAGGAACATGCACAGGAACATATTGGGCAAAGGTATAGGACACTCACTAGATCAACACCATAAACAGTGGCCCCTGTGGGAGAATATATTCCGATGACATATTTGCTACTTTCGGAATTTGAATACTTGACATTCTGCTTTGATATCATGTCAAATCATCACTTGATCTAAAAGCTTGAGCTATTAAAGGATGGCATATCATGTATATCAAGGGACTTAACTCTCCAACATTCCACCATCCAAACAGGTCCTAAATGGTTAGTAGGGAATCTCCTGCAATCTCATTGCGACCAAGCAATGAAGTAGTCCTCCTTGCTATAGACACTGATCAAATCAAATTCCATACCGCAGCAAGGATTGGGTACTTGGGGTCATGATCTTTAGGCTGGAAGTCCTTGGCCCACCTCATATAGGATGCTCTGATCATATTGTGTTCTTGGGTGTGGACGGGTAGGTCTCAACATGAATATATTCTTGGCAATTACCTGCAATCAAAGGTTACTACTGGGTATGGCACGTGCAACACATTGATGGAGGAAGGGAGAAAGAAAAGGGAAAGCGATTGAAGGGTGAGGCTACACGTAAACGGAGCCTGTGAGCTACACAGAGCAAAGAGAATGAGAAAGGAGGATGTGAGAGTGGGTGCAAGCTACAAGCAGGAAAGGGAGATAAAGGGTACAGTCTACTTCATTAAAGCGTAAAATCTGCACCACTCTTCACTCCTACCATCTAAAATCTGATTCATCCATTGATAAGAACCCACAATTCAAATTCCCTATCTACCAGTGAATACGAAATCCTTTCTATAACATCCTTTTAAATTTCAAAATTCACGGCTCTTTGAAAGCTAATTACATTGACAAAATTGTCTTTTCTCACTCGCATTATATGTAGTAGAGAAATTACCTACGAAATGCTACAGCGCTTTATTTTCCGCTAATGTATCGGTGACTATCACTTCGGTTACACGTCTAATGTGTCACTTTGGCGGAACATCTAAGCCATGCAAAGGTGGGACATACGACAAAAGGTTACATTCGTTGAGCTTGCATACAACGAATATATATATAATGTGTCATGTTTACACAGCATCTGAGCCACTGAAAAGGTAGATCCCACCACCAAGATCATGATAGGTTGGTGGGCCTTACAGTATGATCTCTTTCGGATTTAAAGAGGTGGGCTCCAAATATCAACCGGTGCAACGAGATTGGACTTGTCAGATCAACTCCTGGTCGGGATTGCTAGTTCAAACTAGGACAGTTCCAATATACAGGTTTGCTCAAGTACATCTGAATGTATTACAAACAAGATGTGGGGACATCGGCCATTGGGTGCTTTCGATCACTTGACCTAAACCGTTTATATGATAGGCCGTACCATGGATGGTGGATAATCCAAGAACCTCTCATGCTGTAATATCTCAGACCATCCATTATTCAAAGGTTAGGAGACTGTACTTAATCAAAGGAAAAAAAAAGTTTAATGATTAACATATTGAAATATTTCAATCGAAGAGATCTTTGTTCCTGGTATACCAAATCCAAGGTGAGTCCTAATGATATTAAACGGTTGGGATCATTGAGAAGTCTTGACGTACCCTATACCAATGGGTCGGGATGCATTATAGCAAGCATCTCAAAATTAGACATGTGGGACAAGGTAATCGAATGCTTAGATCAACATAATATTCCCTTTGGTGGGGCCCACATCGTATCCTTTTAAAAGGGCTATTGGGGTGGATGAACAATCACCATCGCTTGAAATGAGTGGACCATGACACTAGAGCCACTGAGAAATCAACATCTAGGTGGGGACCACCTTGTTATCATAGCTTTTAATTAAAATGCATGGGCCTCAACCGCAATTTCATGAGGTCCAATCCTAGTTTATCAATCAAAAAGAAAAACCCACCCTACAAAAGTTAGGAATATGGACCATCATGTTCGCCGGCTCTGTAACTTAAATGTTGGTGACCCATCTGCCGTACATGTATATGGATCATTGCATGGTTCAGATGGATGTTAACAGTCTGATTCCATCAATCGATCATGGAATTAACCATGTTATTTGAACCTTCATTGCACTCGAACCATTGGTAGGACGGTTAGGATGGTCTGATGTGATTTTTCGGGTACACTATCTGCCATGGGCCTTGTATTTTAAATGGTCTGGATTGACATACAATAACATTCGTATGGTTATGGTGGTCGAGTTACCATCATACATAAAGTGATGTTGAAGTTGGTAGTGCGCCTAAGTTCGCATTGCAAGAGACCCATCTGTCACTCGATGCCAAAGTGCCGTGTATGAGGTCCAAGATGCTCATCTGGTGAGCCCCACCATGTAGATTCCAATGGATAAAAATCGAGCTAGTCCCGTCATTTAGTGGGCTGCACATCAATGCCGGATTCAAGTTGTTGATCTGTTGCCTTCATACCAACAGTAAATAACATAAAGTGCGTAGGGGTAAATATTGAGTGCAGAAGTTGTTGGATCTAATAAAGACAGAAAACAAATCAAGATTTTACAAACAAAAAATAACAGGAATGTAACCTGGAGAGCTTAGGTACGTTATAATAAGTTATAATAATTGTTTTAAAGAATAAATAGCTTGGATCCAGTCCATACAAGATTTCAGCCATAAGAACCCAAGCTTACTTTTTCTTATTTGTCCAAGAGAAGATTGTAAAGAGAAAAACTCTTATAAAAAGAACTAGAGAGAAAATTGAGGAGAATAAAGTTTTTTTTTTTTTTTTCTGAAAATAAAAGTGGCTGAGTCAAAGACACACCACATTGCACTACACCACGTTAGCGCTTCGCTTCAACCATAATCGTGGCCGCAACAACGACTCATGCATATGAGGTTGTACATGCATGGCATACTCGTAATTCCCAATACAAACAACAAAAGATGATTCTAATATAAAGGCTTAAGTTTCTCATATCCTTTCTAATGTGAGATTAAACCAAACACCCAAATCATAAAAAATAAAAATAAAATTCAATTTTTTCTAACAATCTCTCACAATTTAAAATTTAAGAAAAATGGTGAAGATAGATAAGAAGAAAATCAATTGGGTAAATCAGTGAAACAGAGTGCATCAACAAGGATATCTTAAATATTTAAACATCGCCTAATATAAACATGTCTGGTTTGTTGGGTGGCAGTACATAGAGTTTTGAACTAACCCCCTATAATGACAACCCAAACACATCACATATACAATATTTCTGAGCAACTTACTTAAGCCCACATATTATGCTCATATGCTTTATCCTAGTTTCATAAGTGCTTTAGAGAATGTCCCAATTCTTATAATAAGCGGCCTCACTTCCACATTCATATAAGTAAGTACATCAGGAATGTACTTGCAACTAGACTTCACACTATATCACAGTTATGGAACTCATTAAAGATATAGTCGCCTTTCTCGCTACAAGTTATGGCACTGCTACCTCATAGGAATGGAGTTCTCAATTTTTGTATGCAGTGTCAAAATCAAATCACTCAAAGTAACTTGATGTTACTTATTGAACCTAATTTATGAGATCTCCAGTCATATTTGTTGGGTTTTCATTGTTGGTAATTTATTTAGATGGAACCCAACCTCATTCCCTCAATGTGCTCATCACTAACTCTCTGGCTAGCGCTTTAGTTAGTGGATCAGCTAAATTCTCTTTGAACCTGACAAAATTAATTGTAATTCTTACATCTCATATTAATTACTTGACTAAGTTATGTCTCAGACATAAATGTCTAAACTTTCCATTAGCAATCCTATTGTTCGCTTTAGCTATAGTAGCATGGTTATCATAATGCAACACAATTGTTGCCACTAGTTTACCTCACATCAATATATCTAAAAGCAAATTCTTCAACCATTCTCTTTTTCGACTATAGTTAAAAGAGCAATAAACTCAGACTCCATGAATCAAGAGATGCAAGTCTACTTTTTAATCGTCTATGATATTGTGGTTCCTCTAAGAGCGAACTTATATATAACCACTCGTGAGCTTGGATTTAAAAAAAAATGATATCCAATTCGCATCACAATACCCCTCTAACATAGTTGGATATTTAGAATAATTAATATCATAGTTGCAAGTCTTTTTTAAATATCCTAGTACTCAATTCACGATATTTCAGTGATCTTCTTCAATATTGGGTCTAGTGCAGTTCATTAGGTACATTAAATTCCCAATAACACGAGAGTACTCAAATTTTGAAATATTATCACCTTCATTTTTACATAATTTTACATGAGGATCAAAGAGAGTACTTGTATATGTACAATCGAGAAGATTACATTTAAAAAAAAAAAATACAACATGATGCATTGAGATAAAGTGATTCCATTAGAATCTTTCATATTTTTGATTTCAAGAATCACATCAATCTCTCCTGAATCCTTCATGTTGAATTGTGAACTTAAAAAAGACTTAGTTTCATTCACTCATTTGTCCATACACGTGTATAGATTATTGTATGGATCAGATCGATGTTAATCGTCTTATTCCATCAATTGATTTTGGAATTGACCATGTTATTCTGAACATTTATGTTATATGAATCATCAATTGGACAGTTAGGATGGTCTGATGTGATTTTTTTAGTACACTACATTTATGATGGGCCTTATGTTTTAGATGGTTTGGATTAACGTATAGGTACATTCATATGGTTATGGCAGCCGAGTTACCATCATACATAAAGTGATATTTGGAAGTGCAGTCCAAGTTCGTATTGCAAAGGACTCACTGTCACTCGGTGCCAAAGTGCAGTGTATAAGGTCTAAGATACTCATCTAGTGGACCCACCATGCAGATTCCAAGAGACAAAAACCATGCTAATCCCATCATTTAGTGGACTACACATCAATGTCAAATTCAAGTTGTTGATCAGTTGCTTTCAAATCAACAATAGAGAACATAAAATGGGCAGGGGCAAATATTCATTATAAAAGTTGTTGGTATGTTCTATTAATTTGATAAATTATTTATTTTTTTCATTAATTTTTTTATTACTTATTATTGTTTAATAATATGGAATGGATATGATTTATATCCTCAAGAAATAAAGGAAGACAAATTTAATGTGAAATATATTGTGAGGTCTAACTCATTTGATTTATAGAGTTTGAATGATAAGATAGGATAGTAATCATTGGCAACTATATGTGGTGTGATTATTGTCAATATAGTGATCACTACCGTGAGTTATTGTTCCCACACGTGTAGGTATGTGTATGCATACACAATAATCGAATCTAAGAAGACAAGTTAAAATTTTACTATCTAATATTAACATATATTGTATATATGCTTGTTGTGTTTATCATCAGACTTAAGAAAACCAAAGTTTTTAGAGCAAATTTGATGGTTAATCTTATTCACTAATATGTGGACCTCTTAAGATCATGGTGAGTTGGGTGATCGATTACATTCTTATAAGGATTAGGATTTTTTTCAAAGATTAATCCATTGCTTTTACGAGTTTAACCTTATAATAACAACCATGATTTTTTATTATAATTGATCATAATTATTATATATAGCAGATCTTAGAATAGTCAACCTTAAGATATTATATAGAAGAATATGTGTATAATAACATAAATAAAGGTGATCGTGTGCATTAGGAAGTGTTTGAACTTGGATGGGTTTAACATATTGGTCGAGCAAGTATAATGTGGGTGTTTCTTACAAATGAACCTAAGAAGATTGCCCCTGAAAATCCCTTTATAAAAAGGAAAATAAATAGTAGTAGGTTATAATTTTATAAATATAATAGAGTAACTTAGGAAGCCTCACATAGTTCTGTCCCGAAAAAGCTAACTTTGATACACATGGTAGAAATTTTATAGTAGTTATTTTGCATGAAGAAAGAGAGAAAGAACAAATATCAATCATCTTCCTAATCTCCATTGAGGTGCGTTTTATATCTGTGAGTTTGGCTCGAAATTCGATCACTTAGTGTATGGGTGTGCTAGAGCTGGATGCAACTTGATTTGAACTAAACGTCGATGACCCCAAGCGCTGAAATAGGCAAAGAGACCGTGGGCAGTCATCCATGACTATGAATTTAGCATTTTGGCTGCCTACTCAACTGCTTATAAAAGAGACTATGCGATTTGCAAAAGAGAGGATCCCTCCTTCTGATGAATTCTTTTTGTCTTTCAGGTCAAAATGACTTCAATATTCACATGATTGCGACCATAGTTCTACAATGGAACAATAAAGAAAGAAAAGATAATAAGTTAAAAGATGAAAATAATTTTACTAATGATCTATAAAATCGAACTTACAATCAGCTATAAGAATGAAAATGATCATTTTGTTGCTCAGTGAAGACTAAGCTTCGAAGTAAGAAGGTCGTCCAGTGGAGGATGACAATTATCTTAATAGACAGTGGTGATCGTTTGGTGCGTAAGATGGCAACCCACCATAGCAACATGCCAACTTAGCATAGGAGCACAACAATGCAATAACAAAATGACGTAGTAACGTAGCAGCGCAATCGCATAAAATTTAGCATAGCGATTTAGTGGTGTAGTTGTGTAGCAGATTAATGATGTAGAAGCGTGCAACATAATGACATAGTAGTATAGTCGTGTAGAATTTTGCATTGCAATGTAGCAACGTAGCAGCATAGTAGCGTAGCCACATAGAATTTAGAGTAGTGGTGTAATTGTGTAGCAGGCACCGAGCTTCGTTAATTCTAGCCTCCTCCTTTAGAATTCCTTTCTTTATTTTATTTATTAATAATATGAGATGGTTATGTAACCGCTCCCTCACTCTCTTAGTTATGAATGATTATGAAACCACTCTACCACTCTCTTACTTATGGATAGTTATGTAACCACTCCACCATTTGCTTATTTATGGTTGGTTGTAGAGCGGTTACGCCACTAAGTGGTCATTGCCTTTCATATAATGACACGTGTATATGGCGGTTATTGTCAATTAGCTTCGGCCGTGTGACACGTGGCCCATGCCCATGACCAATCAGCCATCGCCAGTCGTTATCGATCGTAATAGGCCATTATGGGCATTGTCAGCCAAAATTAGCTGTTTCTGCCATTAGTTTGCCATAGGCTGTTTTAATAACCGATTTTATGGTTTTAACAGCTTAAAGATTTTTATAGAGATAATGCTGTCATGTGGTGTCTTTGAGCTGTCTGATCTGACCTAGTTAGATTAGGTATCAACACTGTTAATTCTTCTTTTCTTTTTTCTTTTATTATACTTCAGAGTGCATGGTTTCTTTTTAGTACACCACCTATAGTATACTGATTGAAAAACTACTCTATATAAACATTTGGGCGAGAGCCAATAACCCAAAAACGATTTATTAGATGAATCATATACAAGGCAAAGAAGAGAAAACACCGTAGTGTTACAAATTTCAACCCAGACTCAGCTTCTGTAGCAGACTCTGCACTAGCCGCACAACCCCAGTCTTGATCAAACAGCTTCTCAGAGCATGGTTTGAAAAGGCAGTCGTACCGTTGGTGGCATCACAGAGAATGCAACGATTTCTCAGGCCATGGACTTACAAGGCATCACTGGCAACATCACGAAGAATGCAATAGCTCCATTGCAGAGCTATCAACAAATGCATAAGAGTCATCATAGCAGTAGAGAGTCACCAACACAACAAAATTCATAGAGCATTCATATTAAAAAAAAATGTAAATTTTAAATTGATTTTGTTTTGCTTCTGTCATGCATAAATTCTTTCAGAAAATTGATGTCTAGGATTGCCTTATAAATGTTAACTTATCAATTCATCGTCCATGATAAGGTCCACTAAAATGGTGGGTCCCTACTGTTACAGAGTAGAGAGAGGCTCTTCATGTATTCCAGTTCAACCAGCACTCCGGGATTGAGAAAATGGTTAGTTGTTCAACACTGTTGCAGACCGTTGGAGTTCCCCCTCCAACGTTGTCATCAACATGTCATGCAGACATGCGCATAAGTCAGATTGATTGAAAGATTTCAGACTCTTGACTGATGCCCATTTCTTTCTTGAGTTAGACCATTGAATGTTTGTTTGATTTTGTAGCCGTCCATCAGACGTCCATCAATCCATCAGTTAATATTTCACCTTTGCAGTTTTCTGTGCATGCGTGTGAGAACCATCACAATCTCTGCCAGGGTATCAAGGGAAGAGGATTTTCCATCCAAGCCGTTCATGAGGTGACTCCGACTTTGATGAAGGGAAAGCAAAAGTTTTTAACGGTGGGAGTTCAATTCTGCCTCATGTTTCTGCTTCTGCCGTAAAATGAGCTGGCGAAAAGGATGGAGTAGATACAACACATACATCACGGTGGACCCCACATCCTAGGGCGGCGGAATACCCGGCGGCCGGTCGCTACAGTCAAATCCTTCTGCGGCAGACTCCTGTGTGAGTTATGCATCATTCAAGAATGGTGGTGACTTTTCATACATAAACCTGTCAAAGATTTAAGACAATCTAGACCGTCCAAATAGCTTAACCAACTATGGATGGAGCCTAGCAAGATGTGTAGTGTGCATTGGGAAGATCATATTAACTACCTGATGGATTTTTGACAGCTCGCTATTTTATTTTTGGCCATTCATTTGATAGCACCCAATCAGATGGTTAAGATTTTTTCATAAGTGTGATTTTATAAATATATTTCATCCAAAGTGGTGCCCAGATAGTGTGGATGGATGTGCATTACTGCCACGGAGCAGGACGGATCACCGCCATTTCTAAACGGTGTAAAACTAACACAAAAGTCCAGCGACTCCAGCCCCCCTATGAGAAGGGGAATCACTTCTGGCTTCCGTAGGATAGATTCGAGCCGCTGGATGACTGACCAGATGACCAAACTCGCTGATCAATGGCGCAGGAAGCCTCGGCGTAGCGGCCCACCTGTTGAGTGGCTTGGATCATGCAGATGACAATCAAAGATTCAAAGTCCAGCCGCCGAGTTGCTTTTTCTCAAGCAGATATTTCTCTCCTCCTCTCTTTGCGATAATCGCCATTTCCTCAGTCGATTCTCCCTTCAAGGTCAGTCTTCCTCAATCTCATTTCCTGTTTTCCCGTTTTACCCTTCTTCTCTCCTCTATTTACCATCTGCTATCCATCCCTCCAACAGCTCTTCTCCTTTCTTATTTTCCGAATGTTTTAAGGGGGGAAGAAACCTTGTCTTTTCTACATCGCTTCATCTTTCTAGGGTTTTCGAATCCCTTAAACCCTAAATTCGGAAAAGAAGAAAAAAAAAAAAAAAAACCATTTTCAGGGTAACTGTTGGAATCCACTAACGATCGAATTCCGTTGGGGTTTCTGTAGCTTCGGGTTCAGTAATTGCGCTCAAAGATTAACGAAATTGACTGACCCAATTCTCGTAATTTCGTCGAAAATTCGAGTCCAAAAGTATGGATAATTCAATTTTGGGAGGTAGCCTTTTATCAGGCCCCTCAGCCGGAATTTTAGATCTAGACCCTTCATTCCATCGGAACCCACCGCTTCACCATCTATCCCGTCAGGTACATGGGATGGGCATGACAACGGGTCTTGAAACCGACCACACGATTGCCCTGAAGGGCATTTCTGTGAATTGTGGTAAAGGGAAGGGCATTAGTTGTGCTGCTGCTAATCATAACAGCACAAGCGACGAAGATGAACTGGGTTTTAGGGAAGATGGGAGCGATACGAATTTCAATGGCGCGAAGGGCAAAAAGGGGTCTCTGTGGCAACGGATGAAGTGGACGGATGACATTGTCCGGATGCTGATCGCGGCGGTCTCTTGCGTCGGTGAGGATGGGACGGCCCTAGATGGCCCTACCGATGGGCCACACAAGAGAAAATCCAGAGCATTGCAGAAGAAGGGCAAATGGAAAAACGTATCGAAGATCATGATGGAGAGGAGCTGTTATGTCTCACCCCAGCAGTGTGAGGACAAGTTCAATGACCTGAACAAGAGATACAAGCGGCTGAACGAGATTCTTGGGCGCGGGACCACCTGCCGTGTGGTGGAGAACCCCAGCATGTTGGACTCCATGACCCACCTCTCGGCGAAGATGAAGGACGACGTCAGGAAGATCTTGAGCTCGAAACACCTCTTCTACCGGGAGATGTGCGCTTACCACAGCAGGCAGAGGATATGTGACACCCACGAGATCGAATCGCAAGGGTATCCAATGGCCCGCCTCGTGCGGTGCTCCATGGATGGTGATCAATTCGAGGGGGAAGACGATGAGGACGATGAGGATTGTGATGGCGGTGGAGAGAATGAAGACGATGCGAATGGGGATGACGAGGATGATGAGAGGAACATCGGGTTTGGTGGAAAAAAGACGAACGGCGATGATGGTAGTTTCTGGTCACCTATCTAATGATAAATATGCTGCTGAATTGATTGGATCGATTCCAGATAGCCCAAAGTTGCCTTGGGATCAGCTGGAGTGGATTAGGAACCGTACGCTGCAGCTCCATGAACTGAGAGTTAGTGTTCAGGCTCAGGTGTTTCAGCTGGAACAGCGTCGCTTTAAATGGGAGAAATTTTGTAGAAAGAAAGATAAGGAGTTGGATAGGTTGCGGCTGGAAAACAAGCGCATGAGATTAGAGAATGAGCAGATTGCATTGCAAGTGAAGCAAAAGGAAATGGAAATTGACTTGAGAAAGTCCTGGATCAGTTGCATTGGATAAACTGCAAGGAAGAGATCAAATCGATCTGGGCAGAGTCCAGTAGCTTCTTCATACTGGAATCCGTAGTCATATTGCTAGAATGATAGCCGGTGCGCTTCTAACCCTCACAAGATGTATTACCCTTCTGAGGTAGTTTAGTTCTCCTACACTTTCCTATGACACTGACATTGAATGCTATCTTTTATTGCTGAGATTTCTTCTGTACAGTTGAGGATATTTGTACCTTCAAACAAAATGTAGACAGGTCCCGTTGTTGTAATAATATGTTTGACGTTTTGTGGAATCTCTTACTGAAATTTGGTGATGTATAAACAAAAGAAACAACCAATTTTCAGCAAGTTTGTCTGAAAAGTGTCACATAGCAAGAGATGTTGCGGACTTGTTGAATTGTGGAATTTGGAATGTGGGGCAAAAGGGATTGGACCTTGTGTGGAGACTGTCACTGTTGGCGGGGCTTTGGTCCATTTGGAGGGAATGTAGTAGTAGGGCCTTTGTGAATAAATTGATATCTCCATGAGAGTTCTTTATAAAAGCAAAAGGATGATTGATTCAGCTTTGGGTCCAAAGGTTTTCGACGGGTGTAAGAGAGTAGATTTTGGTGGTCAATGGGTTGTGGACTCTTGTCTTTTTGGTGCAGAATGATCTCTCATCATCCATGCTTTTCTTTTTTGTTTTATGCTGTTTCCTCTTTTGCTTGGCTTTTAATAAATTTTTTGTTGCCATTAAAAAGAATGTCATATTTGCATATCTGTAAAAGATTTCAGATGGGCTGAGAAACTTTTCAGGGCATTGGGTGTATTTTTTTTTTCAATAATGCTCTATTTTGAGTATGTGACTGAAAAGCGAGCTATCTGGCATGTATTTCAGTTGGGCTGAGAGATTTCTCAGACCCTCACGCATAGTTGTTTGTTATATTGCTTGTTGTCCTCAATGATATAGTTTATATGTGCTGAAAAAGTTGGCTTGCAACTTTAGGGATGCCAAAATTTTCATTTTAGGCCCTACTTTCACAGTAGCTCAAAAATTGTTGCATTAGTGAAAAAAATTAATAAAATAAAAATAAAAAGAAACACTGTAATTTTGTCAGTCAGTTGTCTTTGAAGTACTGTCAACCCCTTCATAGATCTTCAGTTGTAAACTTGTGACTCGTATTCTGTAGCTTTATAGTTTTCCCACAACAGTTGTTGTTAAATGAGCACCCTTGAAGGATTCAGAGCATTGGAGACTCCTTTGTTATTGGCGGAATTTGGGATCTTGCCTCTCTAAATGTTTCAACTTAAAATGTATAGAGAGAAGCAAACAATCTTGGCGGCAGTCGGTCTTTCCATAGAAGGCTTGGCGAGGGTATCATTGTGTTTTTTGCACAATAGTTGTTAAATGAGTGCCCTCAAAGGATTCAGAGCTTTGCAGAGTCTGCTTTGTTATTGGACAGAATTTGGGTCTGCTCTCCTTCTCCCTCTCGCTCAACTCCCTCCCTCCCTCCATGCACACAGCACTATTGCTATTTTTATTCGAGTTTGTTGATTATCAGAAAGAAAATTGTAAAAAAGAAAAAAAACAGGCATTGATAGATTACTCTTGCTTTTATTCTGTTTGCTATGATGAAAGAACATGGAAATTCCTGAGAACATACGTCGTCACTTCCATTTAGTATCAATCATGATGTTCTCTCTCTGGATTTTTCTTCTTCAAGTCTTCGGGATGGGCTGGTTTTATTTGCTGAGATTCTCAATCAACTCTCTGCTTTCAAGTGGATAAACTAAGGGGCCAGTATGGGCAGAAGTATATGGTAAATTAATATAGTAATATTTACACACACACACACACACAAAAAAAACAGAGAGAGAGAGAGAGAGAGAGAGAGAGAGAGAGAGCAATGAAAGTGCTATAAGATATGGTGCCATTGTTGTGCCCGGTTTTGATCTCCTACAACTTCAAAACAAATTCATGCCAGTAGCTGCTTTTCCATAGGTACTCATGATTAATGTTCCTTCTGGATACCCGCACGGGGTTTGGGCGAAGGGCAAGCGTCATGGGTGTGCTCCCCATAGATGCAAGTTCGATTCCCCTCCCTGGGATTACCTGATACACGTGGTTTGCGGGTGATTGCGTAACACCCTGATGTCATCGGAAAAAAAAAAAAATGCTCCTGTCTGAATCGTAAGCAAACTGTAATTTGGCTACATAATGTACCAACTTATCTTATTTAGGGAACCATACCATATACGAATCAAATGAATGCTCATATGGAATGTATGAATTTGTTTCCCTTCCCTTTAATAAAGCAAATGAATTGAACCAAGATAACACTTTAGTTATATATTTGGAGTTCCAAACTTCCAAGAAGTTTTATATCATGGAAAACAATGAGAAACCTGATTATCTTATTAGAATCCTTCACGTGAATTTATTTGTAACATTAATTTGTTTAAATGTTACAATTGCTAAGTATCAAAGTAAAAACTAAGTGAAATTTACTAATTAAAACATAAAACATGAATCCGAATCCCAATTCAGTTAATGTGTGCCTCTGTATCTTAATAATCATCCTCAACAGTGGATGCTGTAATCAATGTTCTGAGTTACTTGTTTAGAAATGTAAACAGATAAAGCCTTTCTTACTCAAACAAGAAGATTGACATGCCAGCAATTTCCAATTCAATGTCTTATGTACCTTTGAGGGTATGTTGCTTTGAGGGCTTTTTGTCACGAGTAATGATCATAAATAGCCGTATTATATCAGCCAATAGGGCTGTATCATTTCCATATCAGCTTGATATGATATGCCATATCGGGTCATATCCACCCTAAGAAAAAGAAAAGGGTCATATCGACCCATATCAGCCAATGCCAGGCATATCGGTACCATATGCGTCCAATATGGAGTACAGACCGATATGGCCTATTATGGCCTATACAGATATGGAAATTGGATATTCCAGCTGTTCTGATATGGGAAGAGCTCAGTGAGGATCACTTGATGCGGGCACGCCAGTGATGATTCCTTGACACATACAGCTGCAGTTGTGACAGTGGAAGCAACAACATGGTCGGGAATGGATCTGCGACGTTGCTGTCTTGCAAGTGACTCAGCAAAGGGCAAGCAAGGCTTGGTTATGGGATGATCCATAAGCAGCTCAGTGAGCGTCTATGCATAATTGGAGTACAAACGGTCCTCAAACAGATTAGCAAAGTTCCAAACTGAAGGGATTGTATGTACATATAATCAACCATATTCCAAACTGAAGGGATTATATGTACATATAGAAGTAGATAACTTGCTCTTTAATTTAGTTTAAAGCCCTAAGAAAAGAAAATATTAAAAACACTAATGTAATCCTAGCATCCATAACTTCTAATCCTAACCATCTTTTTTAATAAAATATTAAAAATGGCAAAGATTTCCCTGAATCCCGTCACAACCTTATTGGCCTTCATACACACTTGGGCAGTATTGTGATTACATGATCTTGGGCCCATTGGAAAGCTAACTCAGTAGGCTTTCAAACAGGTTTGGTTTCATGTTGTTCAGAGTCTTCAGACGTCGTTTGATGCTCAGAAAGGGTCCCACGAGATAAATGACCTAAATACTGAGGGAAACTTGAGTAGATAACTGAAAAATAGGAGAACATCTTTTTAAGGAAATTTTGCTGAGTTGGGAGTCACTCAGCTAGACAACTCTTCATGTGGAACCTATGGTGGTGGACCACTCTTCACGCGATTACAATCACAATCCTCTAGGGTCAAAGTTGATTGCCCATACACAGTCTCTTGAAAATGTGCACCTTGAGGATCATGATCGCGGGCTGTTCGATGATCAACAGTAGAGAACATTTTGACCCATATGCCGACTGGATCACTCCTTGTGTGTGTTCTACTGCCAAAGTCCTTAGGAACTCTTTCCATGTAGCTCATGTGCCATGGCCTACTGGTGGACTATATTTACCTGTTTCAAGAGAGGGAGATCTGATTCGGGCTCAATATAGCAAGAATCTCAGCCAAGCTGAGACTGGCACTTGGTATAAGCTGGTTGTCTTTCTCGTGTTCATCAGGGGTGTATTTGGTTTCTTGGATTTCAAATGGCGAATTGTTTTCCACCAATTTTTAATCTTTACCTAATATGAGTGGACAGGCTTCCAGTGGGAAGGACAGGAAATCAACAGCCTGATTGATGCAGTTTCTACCTCTTGGTGCTGCCCAAGTACCACATACTGAATCAATTAAGGGTGCCCATACCCCCCACATTCTTCCAAATTGCGGTTTGAGGGTACGTCCAAACATGCCCCTTTTGATTTTTTTCCCTTTTTCTGATTTTCATGTTCTATCTGCAAGAGAAGCACTTGGGACGTACCGATCTTTGCAACTGCCAGTAGAATTTTTGTTCAGTTGTATTTTATTTCTTCCATGTCTAAGCTGCAAGTAATGCTAGAGTGCTCTCTACCTGTTCAAGAAACTGAGGGAATACTACAATAGCAAGGGTAGGTGTTTCTGAAAATTAAGTTGTAAGACATGAAAACGCAGTGTAGCCTGTAAGCTGTCATTCATTCCATGTGAACTTTCCCAGCTGATTCTGGAGTCAACCATTCTGATGTTTTTGGATGGGCCTCACCGATCATGCAGAGCATTAAATGGGACATGCTCAACCATCTTGTCCGATTGCATCATTATGAAAGTATGGAACTCTTTTCTTCTTTTTCTTTACTTTTTTTTAAAGTATAGAACTTGATTAACATGGTTGAGAGCAGCTTTACAACTTTATACTAGTAACAGCTGTTGTGAAACAAAGGGAAGAAAATGACACAACGGAAAACATTAGGCCCTGTTTGTTAGAAGCCTAAAATGAGTTCATCTCATTTTAGTTGACAGTAATTATGTAATTAGTTATCTTGATCTCTAGAACATTATTGTTGGTAACATTAACTCATTAGAGTAATGATTTTGTGGGCTAATTGGATGGAATCCTTCCCATTTGCATTTGGGCTTGTTGGCACTAACATCACATATCGTAACCATCCATTAGGTCCAGTTCCCTCCCACTACTGACCAAAAATCACAGCAATCAGAAGGTTCTAAACATCCTTGATCAGCCTGTCTTCCAAGAATGATCTTCATGTCCATTTTGCATGCCAGCGACTGAACAGTTTAGATCTTTTGATCAGCATTAATGTTTCAACTTGGCCCATGAAAAGAGCGTTGGACATAATGGACGGTCCAGATAGGTAATGCGGATGCAAATGAGTCCAAACGAAACTATGTTCATGGGAAAGGTTCCCCATACAGGTAACCCACTAGATCATTACACATTATGTATTAGGGACCAAGATCCCTAATTACTGTTATTTGAAATGAGATTAACTCATTTTCGGCATCTACCAAACAGGCTTTTCGAAAATAATGGCTGTTTTTTCACCAGACGTTGTAATCCATCACACCTGATATTTACAAAAGAAAAGGAAGGCCCATGTCAATAGTGGTCGTTGCATACAAAAGAAAAGGAAGGCCCATGTCAATAGTGGTTGTTGCTTGGAAAACAACAGCCATTACTTTTAAAATAGTGGCCATTGTGTAAACTAACATGTGAAACACTGCTTCGCGCGCGATTAGTTCATTTGTGTTCATATCAATTGGGTGATCTGGAATATGAGTGAGGAGCAAAAAGGGCAAACAATACTACCATTTATGCTATTTTCATTGATCTCGGGCTCTTCTTCTTTCTTTCTTTTTTTTTTTTTCTTTTTTTTTAAAAGCTCTCTCACCCAACTAGACTGATAGGTCCAAACTTGGAACCACGTCATTATGGTGCCCCCTTATTTTGAGAGGCATGATATGATAATATAATCACTTGCACAAAATTCCAGTGCAAGAGAGACAGGACCGCTCAAGATGGTGGGCCCAACCAACCTAGCTTGGGGTCACAAATGTTTTGCCTTCTAGTCAGTATTAAGGAATCGTTTGGCAGCAGCAGTTCACCAATAAAACTGGGGACAACCTGATCTCACGTTCTAAAATTCAGTGGCTCAACACAAACTCGGTCAACTTGGCTCAACAACTTAGTTGACACGACATGACACTGACTTTTTATTTCTTTCCTTTTCTCAACAGCGTCTTCCACTATGATTTTGCTGCCCGCTTTTTATATTCTAATGCTATTCTTGATATCCATTATTAGGTAAGAGAATGAGAATCCTCCAGTGCTCTCCTATCATTATACGTTGTAGTTCTCCTAGTTGTATCGTTTCACATAGATAGTTCATAAGCAATCCATAATGAGCCTGTTGGTGAACAAAAATTTCAGATGAAAAAAAGAAAAAAAAAAGACCGCCCCACAAAAGGCCACTTAATCAGATGGTTAACATTTCTCAGATTTGTGGGATGTTTGCAGGACGACCCATTGACATGTATTTGGTCCTCATGAACAGTCTGTTCTGCATCAATGGATTGAACTGCATGCGCATCCCAATGCAGCTAGAAGCACTATAACTTAAATAGTCCCCTGAAAGCAGTGGAGCATTTCTCATTACGTAAATATTACTTCTTAAATATCTGAGTTGAATCATCGAACCTTTGAATCCACCCACCCAGCTGGATATTAACCTTTAGGAGAGGTTGCATGCTCTCTCGATGAATCATTTCTTCAAACAAATGTGGTAAACATTCTTTCTCGTCTCTATTATGGTAGATGCAAGACAATTCGACTGCAATAACACAAGTACCACATGTACCAAATGTGCCACCCTGCATCTTCTAACATACCACACGCACCACCTTACATGCTTAAGCAAGACACTTTAAAATGCATGATGACTTGGAAAGCCATTGCTGCTAGCAAACGGACACTGCATTATGGATTAGTCAGCTTGCATTATTGGTACAAGTAGCCTAATCATCTTGCCTTTTTTTCTTATCTTATATGCATGATATGGAATGCAACTGCTTTCTCAATCAAGCAAATCAACCAACGGTGATCTGGAAGCAAAAGACCCTGTTTGGGCAGCGGTATTAGATGGGTTTAGGTGGTATGGAATTGCATTTGGCCCCGTGCCAATTCCATCCCTTGTTTGATAACAAAGGAAGGTTTGGATTAATCCTAGTATCACATATTCCAATGCCAATAATGGATTCCGGTAGATTTAAAAATCCACTATAGTTGTGGGCCCCACATTGATGTGTGTTTTATCAATGCCGTCCATCCATAGGTGCCTTTTACACATGAAATTCAAGCTGCATATGCGCATAGGTGACCAAAAACAGTTGTGAAATGTGCTCCATTGATTACAATTCCATGGTCCACCAAACGCCGACTTCACGTCATACATGGTATTTGCCGAGGAAAGGATTTGATCTCAAACATGAGAATGGATGGTGTTAATCCCATCTAATACCATGGTATTGCTCGACATGTAATAAATGCTGTTAAAAAAAAGGGACAAGCTGTGGGCAGAGATCAAGCTTGTAACATGAGACGACGACCATCTAGGATTAAGGCACAAGCAGCTTTACAGCAAAACCTAGATGATCATACACGATTGGATTTTAAAAAAAATTCATAATTACAAAATTTGTGAATACCTTCTTTAATGGGAAAGGATCATGCACGAACACCTCCCACCATCCAATGCATCTTTCTTATTTCCATCTTTGGACGGCAGGAACCAATGCACTGAACTCGAGCCCTCCGTTTATCTCCAGGGTACCCACATGTGCCTCTTTGTTTTTGTAACAATAATAATCAAGCCTGCAAGTTGTGCATCAGATTGAAACAGCCCGTCGCCATCTTCACCGGCCTGCCGAGGCAAATCCTCGCTGACGGAGATTCCAACCTCTCAACCTCCCCATGAAGGGGCTGCCTCAACGATGAACTTGGTTGCCGTCTCGAACGACATCTTGGAGAAAGGCGAGGTGCCGCTGTCAGCCATGCCAAACCTGTTCATTGGCCAGTACCCACCTTCTGCCGCCATGTAATCAGAAATGAGAGTTAGGTGCCAGATGTCAATGGATATCGCGTAGGGCTTGAAAACATTATACACCTATTTCAGGATGGTCGCTCTTGCTGCTTCCACTCCATACGCGTTGAGCATTGCATATATGTCATTGGAGACTATATTCCTAATGTCCAGGTGGTCCTGCAGGTTCCAAAATGCACGGAAATTCACTCCAGCAGTCTGCTGCGATGGGGGAATTTTAGACCCCTCCCCTTTCTTATTATCGTCCTCATAGCCAATCACAGAGCACCGATCAATGTTCTCAGACCTCTTCAAATATACTTTTTTGGCGGCCTTCTGAGCAATCTGCTAATGTTTTTTTCAAAGTATAGATCATCTACTAAGGGAGCAAAAAAAATCAGGCATGTTAAAAGCAATGTCAACTCAAAAATCTAAAATCAAGTTAACAAATTCAAATATCGCTAACATTCTCGAGGTACTGGAGACACAGGATAAACTACAATGTTAAACACCTAGCTATCAAGCAATCTACTCTCTCCTCATACAAAGGACCCACATGCTTGATCCGGACAGTTCATACTGCAGAATATACACACCCCAAAATCACTCCATGAAAATCATGCATCCAGTTCCCACTACAAACGAGTAAAAGTCTTCACAATAGAGGGAACTACATGATGCTCAAAATGACACAGCTGGAGCAACCAATGAGCTGGTGGGTTGGTTTAGTAGGCCGCCAAAGCAGTTCAAGCGTGGCGTACCCATTGACTGAACAATCCACTAGAGTAACCCCACTGAATGGATCGTGGCCAATGTCATTGGTTAGACTATCCTACCCCACTGATCAAGGGAACTTTTCTTATGATCCATTTGCAAGACACTGGTCATACAAATAGGATTTGTTAAAACTGTGGCATTTTCGCCATTCATAGTAGGGCCTGTCATGTGGATCACAGAATATTGGGATTGGGTCCTACACCTGTATAGTACTGTTGGACCAAGTACCATAAAATCATCTTTGCGGCACACTACTTTTGCAACAATCAATCAGGAAAACCTCCGTGTCTCGCCTGCTAGCCAGCTGGAAGACACGTAGGCGTTTCAACAGCAGGTCTCAGGTTCGAGTGCTAAGGAGACACACTAACCCCACTAGTGGGCAGGTGCATCGTATGACTAACCAAGTGGGTGTGTTGCCCAGCTAACAGGGTGGGTGCGTTGCATGAATAACTTAAAAATAAAAATAAAAATAATTTAGGAAACCCTCCACAACCATGAATTTAGAACCCAACGTGGAGAAAAATTAATGAGCAAAAAAAAAGGTCAGTAGCTTTTGTATCATCACAAGAGCAGTATAACTTTTCTTTTTACGATGATGAGTATTAGTCAATTCTTAGAAACTCAAGTAAAACCCCTTTCTATGAAACAAGTCTAAGGATTTTTTATTTGTTTTTTTATTTTTATTTTTTGTTTCCAGTTCTTAAGAATTGTATATTTAGATAAGTGTCCTAAACAAAATTTGGATATTTTTTCTTTTGCCAGAGAAGAAAGGAAATGATGTATAGTATTGAAGCATTTTTGTATCCAAATAAGTGGAAAGGCCAAGAGCTGCGAGCAACTAAAGAAATAAATTGCATATACAATAAAATCAGATACCTGCTGAGCCAATAGAATATGAGGTTCATCCCTGAAGCAGAAATGAGCCTCGAACTTCAATCCCTTGGTGACCACCAAAATTGCTCTATCAGTATCCTTCTTGATTAGGCGTCCTCTGCCCTTCCTCCGTTTGGCTTTTGGTTTCAATTCATTACTGCTTTCTTTTAACTTGGATACATAATCAGGCTTTGATGGGCTTCCAGGGGCTTCATCGTCAGCATCAAATATCTGATCTTCGCAGCAGCATATTCTACAATGCAAAATGAATGCAGTCGTTCGACACTTACGGTAGTCCATCGTCTACCGGGCCCAACGCTGGTTCGTACAATCCACCAGGGGGACAGGTCTGCTCATATCGTCATATGGAATAGGGCTGGTAATCTTTCTTGAAGCTGTGGTTCCTAACATCTTCCTCCGTAAAGAAGCTGAAAAATACTGAATCGACGCTCTCTGTCGCACCCTACACCAGGAAACGAATGGTCAAATAATCAAATAAGCATAATATTCTATTGATTGTACATCTACATTGGACCGACACTATAAGTGCATGTGCGCCATTCATCACACTACCGCGGCATAAAAGTGAAAAGTTCTTTTTAAATTATTTGATACTATGTGAGTAGGGGTGCCAACAGGCCGGGTTAGGGCTGGGCTAAGCAAAGCCCTGCTGGTATTTTTCAAAATAAGGCCAAAACCAGCCCCGGGCCAAAATGGTCTAATCTAATCCCGGCCCAGATTACCTACACAGGGCCCCTGATACCGGCCCAGATTACCTACACAGGGCCCCTGATACCGGCCCGAGTCCAAGTCCTAAATTAACCCCATCTCATTTCTCAGTAAGAAAAGAAAAAAAAAAAAAAAAAAATATATATATATATATATATATATATATATATATATATATATATATATATATATATATATATATATATATATATCCTCCATGCATATAGTTGGAAGAGAAATGCCATCTACCAAAGAGAGAGCCCTAAAAGGCGTAATCAACTAAAGTGGATTGGGTAAGTGTACTGATTAAATTTTGTGGGGCCCACCATGCATGTATGTTTCATATCATGCCATCCATCCGTTTTTCATCTCATTTTAAGGCACAAGCGCTTCCCAGGGCCCACAATGATGTTTATATGTTATTCACTTGTTCATAAGACCACACTGACCTGGATGAAGGCAAAACACAAATATCAGCTTGATCCAAAATTTTTGTGGCCTGCAAGAAGTCATCACTAGTAGATATTCAATTCACACTATTTTTGTGGTATGGTCCACTTAAGTTTTGGATATACTTCGATTTTGATCTCATGCCACAAAATTATTGGTAAAATGGATGGACCACATGGATAAGGACATACCACAAAGTTTTACTAGGTTCGCAATCCACTTTCATATTTAACATTAGAGCTGCACACGAGTCGAGCTTTACAAAACTTGAGCTTGGCTTGATCAGTGGCCCACTAAGCTTAAGCTTCACTCGGCTTGAGCATCGAGCTCAAAACAGCCGCTCGAGCTTAGCTTGGCTTCGAGCCAAGCCGATCGAGCTTTGTTCGAGCCAAGCCAACCTAACTCTACCCGACCCACTGACTTAGCACAACCCACTGACCCAACCCTACTCAGCTAAGCCCGACCCAACCTACTCGACCCAACCCTACCCAACCCACTGACTCAATTCAACCCATTGACCCAACCCTACCCAGCTACCCAACCCAACCCACCTGACCCACCGACCTGATTCAACCCAACTACTAACCACAACCCAACCCAACCAGCTGACCCGACAACCTACCCCAATCCGACCAAAAAAAAATTCTCAAAAAAACTCCTTTGGCATTCTCTATTTCAAAAAATAAAAAAATAAAAAATAAAAAAGAAGTCTACCTTGTTAATGATGGGGGCATGGGGGTCGTGACCTGAGCGTTCGCTGCTCGCTGGAAAGTGGAGGAAGGAAGCCAGAGAGAAAGAGAGAGAGGGAGGGAGGGAAATAAGGAGGGAGGGGCAGGGGCAGGGGCAGTGGGCAAGGGGCACGGCGGGCTGGGGGTTTTTTAGAGTGAGGGGGAAATGAGTTGGGTAGTGGACTCAGGTAGGGTTTTGAGTTTTGAATTTACTTTATATATATATATAACGAACTCAAGCGAACCAAGCTTACTTGTGCTCGAGCTTGAACTTGGTTGAACTGGCCTACGAGCCATGTGCAGCTCTATTTAACATGGTTTAAAGGACACAATGCCTGCAAAATCCTTTTTCAAGGAACTTTTGGGAAGCTAGGTGGGCCCAACGAAATTTTTGTGAGAAACCCCCTCCATCCATCCATTTTTCCAGTAGGACATGGAAAAAAAAAAAAAAAAAGAGACTGATCAAAAATTTAGGTGAGCCGAACTACAGGAAAAAAATGTGTAGGTTGCCTACCGTTGAAACCTCCCTGGGCCCACCGTGATGTTTATATGCCATCCATACTGTTTATACTTTCATTCCTACTGGGATGAGCTGAAAGCATGTAAAGATTAGCGTGGACGGTCAATCTCCACCGTTTCCTGTTATGCAGCCCACCGGTGTTTGGATTTGCCTTACTATTGGGACAATGTACTAACAAGATCTTTATAAATGGATAAAAGGTGTGGATTTCTCGTAAACATCACGATGGATTCAGAAGTCCCCGATTTAACAAACCAACCTAACTCGGAAGTCATTGCCGTAGATCCGAGCAGCGTGTTGACGTGGCAAAGTTATGTGGACCCCACCATGATATATGTGTAATATCCACACTGTCCATCCATTTAGTGAGATCATTGTAGTACAAGAGCCTAAAAATGAGGCAAATCCAAAGCTCAAGTGAACCACACAATAAAGAGTAGTGGGACAATGATGGCCACTGTTGAAACCTTCTTAAGACCCACCGAGATGTTTAATTGCCATCCAACCTGTTCATAATGCCACACGGACCTGGACGAAGGGAAAAATTAAATATCAGCTTGATCCAAAACTTCTATGGCCTTTAAGAAGCTTTCGATGTTAAGTGTCCAATCCCACTTCTTTCTGTAATGTGGTCCACTTGAGCTTCATATCTTCCTCATTTTTGGGCTTATGCCTTAAAACGATCTCTGAAATGGATGATCGGTGTAGATATATATACCTACATGATGGTGGGGCCATGGAACATTGCCATTTGAACACACCCAGTACGCTTCTGATTGCCGTTGGCAGAAATGACTCAGGCTCTACACCCGGTGGAAACTGAAATTGATTTTTCAAATATCACAAGGGGGAAGTTTATGAGAAGGGGGAATTTATGCTTTGAAAAGGTAACAGCTATGGCAGAGCTAACGGCCTTTTGAAGGGCTGAGTCCAAGCCCAACCCAACTGAAAAGGGGCTGAAAACTTAAGCCTGAACCCGGCCATCAGGCCTAATACTTTAGTCCAAGCCCAACCCAACTGAAAAGGGGCTGAAAACTTAGGCCTGAACCCGGCCATCAGGCCTAATACTTTAGTCCAAGCCCAGCCTGAGAGTCCGTTGGACAAGCCCTGCCCATTGATAGCCTTTGTGAGTGATGTGCTTGATATTCAGACGCACACACACAGCAAATACTTGAATTAAACTGATTAAATGGTAGAATCTAGTGTCGCTGATTTGATGTATGAAAATCTGACCAGTTGAACGCTCCCTACCTCTGAGGCCACCTGCTTTTTAAAATAAGACCATTCAATATTTTCTTTTTTAAACATCCAACGAATGCTCATCCATGAAAAGCTAGATAGATAGAAGGGTTTTTTTTTTTTTTTTTTTTTGCCATTGATACATGTAAACTAGAACCCATGATTTTGACAGCATGGTTTAAATTATTTCAATCCAGGTTTGCAAGTGCCAGCATATCACGCATCGTACTCTCCAAGAGGATGAAAGCATTTGGGGGCAGGGTCAGTTTGGGCAGTTTGGATTCCACTTTTTAACTTATGTAAGTGAATAAACTATTTTCTTAATTAAGTTGGTTGGAATAGATGAAGTGAGCCCCGTCGAGATGTTTAAACACTTTTTAACTTATGTAAGTGAATAAACTATTTTCTTAATTAAGTTGGTTGGAATAGATGAAGTGAGCCCCGTCGAGATGTTTAAATGAAATCCTATCTGGTCACCAAGTGACTTGTCCCATTTTAACCATAGGACCCAAAAATCAGCAGGGTTTATAATTCAAGCACGCCATTGGTAGGGAAACAATTTGGTAGAGGGACGCCACCCTTGAGATATATCTGCCCTTAATTTTTTTTCAGGGACTACCATTATAACCATTATAATTATATGAAATCCACTCCAACTGTTACGTAACATACTAAAGTTTACGTAGAGAACTCAAAAATCAGCTTTAAATGATTCAAGTGGGCCACACCAATAGAAGCAGTTTGGAGAGTAAGCGTCATCTTGTACACTGTTTCTAACCTTGTAGTCCACACCAAAGATGGCCCGAGTGCTCCAAAGAAGTTTTCATCATTAGCCGGTGGTGTACTATAGGCTGATACAATACTGGATGCCCTATGATACTGAATTTTGCAAATCCTGGGACTTGAACACCGAACGTCCTACTTTGATGCTATGTTACTAATCAGTTGCGCTAAAAGCTCGAATTGTTAGAGAATGATAGAACAATGTATATCAAGTGGTTTGCCGATGCCTCCAACAGTAAGTAGGCCACACAAAGTGATATTGAACCCCTACTATTGAAGTTGTGCTGATTGCCATGGGACTCGTTGCGATGGGCGATGACAAATCAGTGCACCGTGTGTTGGGGTTAGGAGCCCCGCAGCGGAAGCAATCAAAGCAGGCGAAGAACACACCACAATGGCAATCAACAAGCAAATCATCACACACAAGAAGGCAAACCGAATTTTACGTGGAAAAACCCCTCACAGGTAAAAAACCACGGCACAAAGCGACACCAATCTACTATGAATCAGAAGTTACAAGAGATTACAGAAGAAAACCATAGATCACAGCCCACAAGAGAAATCCCAAGCCACCCGAAGCTAATTCTCACATGAGGAGGACAAACCCATCCCTTTCCCTCAACCCAGAGAACTCCAAGCTTCCTCCATAGCTCTTTCTCTCCCCTAAAACCCTCTCAATCCCTCGGCTCATTGGCGGCCCTTAGTGGCAACCCTAATCTCGGATTACATCTCCTTAAATAGGAGAAAACCGGAATTAGAAACTCCTTGCGCAAAACCGCGCAAGAAACCAAGTCCAAGAAGGAAACTGCGTACAAGCAGTTCGCGCAGGGTCGGGCGCCCGGTCACCAGACCGTCGGGCGCCCGGCCAACCAAAAAAAAATTCTAGCGAGAAACTATTGAATTTCGGGCGCCCGGACCAACATGGTCGGGCGCCCGGCCGGGTCATGGGGCGCCCGGTCACCAAAAAACGTGGGGCGCCCGGCTGTCTTCATCTCCAACGTGACCGACCGGCCGGTCGGTGGTCTTCATGCTTGAAGGTTTGAGGCGTCCAAGCCCAACAAACTCCACCACGACTCAAATCTTCAGGCAACACCTCGACACGCACCATCTTCATCTCTACTTCGTCATCATCATAGCTCCACCACTTCTCATGCCTCATCGACTTCAAATTTGCACCTTCATCACCCGCTCGCTCATGTGGCCCTTGAGCATGCCACACACAAGCAATCGTAGATCCCGCTGCCAATCCCACAGCTCCACCATGAATAGTGCTCCCAATCAAGCCCGATCGCAGTCGACAAATCTGATTGAGATATTGGCGTACCGATCCATCTTCTTCAACTCTACTTCTTCCATAGATACCGATCGCTTTCCATGTTTTTCTTTCACGGAATCCTCCTCCACAACGAATCTCATGCCAGAAGATGTCATTGATGTCTCGCCTCAGATTCTCTCTGCCTCCTTCCCAACTTTTAGCTCTGATACCACTTGTTGGGGTTAGGAGCCCCGCAGCGGAAGCAATCAAAGCAGGCGAGGAACACACCACAATGGCAATCAACAAGCAAATCATCACACACAAGAAGGCAAACCGAATTTTACGTGGAAAAACCCCTCACGAGTAAAAAACCACGGCACAAAGCGACACCAATCCACTATGAATCAGAAGTTACAAGAGATTACAGAAGAAAACCATAGATCACAGCCCATAAGAGAAATCCCAAGCCACCCGAAGCTAATTCTCACATGAGGAGGACAAACCCATCCCTTTCCCTCAACCCAGAGAACTCCAAGCTTCCTCCATAGCTCTTTCTCTCCCCTAGAACCCTCTCAATCCCTCGGCTCATTGGCGGCCCTTAGTGGCAACCCTAATCTCGGATTACATCTCCTTAAATAGGAGAAAACCGGAATTAGAAACTCCTTGCGCAAAACCTCGCAAGAAACCAAGTCCAAGAAGGAAACTGTGTACAAGTAGTTCGCGCAGGGTCGGGTGCCCGGTCACCAGACCGTCGGGCGCCTGGCCAACCAAAAAAAAAATTCCAGCGAGAAACTATTGAATTTCGGGCGCCCGGTCACCAAAAAACGTGGGGCGCCCGGCTGTCTTCATCTCCAACGTGACCGACCGGCCGGCCGGCCGGCCGGTGGTCTTCATGCTTGAAGGTTTGAGGCGTCCAAGCCCAACAAACTCCACCACGACTCAAATCTTCATGCAACACCTCGACACGCACCATCTTCATCTCTACTTCGTCATCATCATAGCTCCACCACTTCTCATGCCTCATCGACTTCAAATTTGCACCTTCATCATCCGCTCGCTCATGTGGCCCTTGAGCATGCCACACACAAGCAATCGTAGATCCCGCTGCCAATCCCACAGCTCCACCATGAATAGTGCTCCCAATCAAGCCCGATCGCAGTCGACAAATCTGATTGAGATATTGGCGTACCGATCCATCTTCTTCAACTCTACTTCTTCCATAGATACCGATCGCTTTCCATGTTTTTCTTTCACGGAATCCTCCTCCACAACGAATCTCATGCCAGAAGATGTCATTGATGTCTCGCCTCAGATTCTCTCTGCCTCCTTCCCAACTTTTAGCTCTGATACCACTTGTTGGGGTTAGGAGCCCCGCAGCGAAAGCAATCAAAGCAGGCGAGGAACACACCACAATGGCAATCAACAAGCAAATCATCACACACAAGAAGGCAAACCGAATTTTACGTGGAAAAACCCCTCACGGGTAAAAAACCACGGCACAAAGCGACACCAATCTACTATGAATCAGAAGTTACAAGAGATTACAGAAGAAAACAATAGATCACAGCCCACAAGAGAAATCCCAAGCCACCCGAAGCTAATTCTCACATGAGGAGGACAAACCCATCCCTTTCCCTCAACCCAGAGAACTCCAAGCTTCCTCTATAGCTCTTTCTCTCCCCTAGAACCCTCTCAATCCCTCGGCTCATTGGCGGCCCTTAGTGGCAACCCTAATCTCGGATTACATCTCCTTAAATAGGAGAAAACCGGAATTAGAAACTCCTTGCGCAAAACCTCGCAAGAAACCAAGTCCAAGAAGGAAACTGTGTACAAGCAGTTCGCGCAGGGTCGGGCGCCCGGTCACCAGACCGTCGGGCGCCCGGCCAACCAAAAAAAAAATTCCAGCGAGAAACTATTGAATTTCGGGCGCCCGGACCAATATGGTCGGGCGCCCGGCCGGGTCATGGGGCGCCCGGTCACCAAAAAACGTGGGGCGCCCGGCTGTCTTCATCTCCAATGTGACCGACCGGCCGGCCGGCCGGTCGGTGGTCTTCATGCTTGAAGGTTTAAGGCGTCCAAGCCCAACACCGTGTGTTTTAAATGCTTTGATATTTCCAGACCTTTATATTATCCGTGTTTTACAAGGATTGTCACTGGGTTGGTACCTAAAGTTCTTGGACCTGTGATCCGGTTAGGTCTTGGCACTTTTGAGTCTGGATCTGGTTGCGTTTGAGTTACCATTTGGGTCTTTAGACCTTAGTTTTGAGTTAAGTCCACAAAAGTTAAGGGCGTTTGGATGTTTGGGCCCACTTGAATGGATGCGCTGGGAATGGAATATGTGGGGGAACGTAAAAGCAACCACACAATGAGTACCAAACTTGTTTCTTACAAGCCGAGGGAGAAAATAAAGTCAACCAAGCAACTCCCAAGAGTCCATGGAAGCTTAGGCCATGGTGCCACATCATGGTTGATGTGACAAAGAACATCGGTTCATGAGAATTTAGTGTCACCATCCATATATACCTATAACTTTCAACGCATGTATGTGTGGTGCCATCATTGATGGCCTGTTCTAACGAACCACACAACACCAGGACGAAATACCACTAAAGAGATTGCCGCTATCAATAAATGGAAGATGAAAGTAATTGTGACTTTTATTGCCTGTTTGGATTGTAAGTTACTTAAGACAAGCTATTTACCAGATAAGTAACTTATTTTGGTTTCTACTTAATTAGAAAATAAGTATGTTTGGTTAACAACATGCTTATCAACCAAAAAGTAGGAATGCATGTTTGTTTCCAATATCATTCCTCAAGTCCGTTTGGTCTTGCACATCCACCATCCATCATTTGGGGCCAACCTTTGGTGTGGATTGTTCATTTTGTGGGCCCTGCCTTTAATGTGGGCAGTACATCATGTGGGGCCCACCTTGGATGTGGGCCATTTGTACCGTTCTTTATGTAGGGCCCACCTTTGATGTTGGACATCCATCAAGTGGGCCCACCATCAAAATCTACTACCCATCATGTGGAGCCACCTTTAATGTGGATTGTCCCAAATGTGGGGCCCACCTCTAATTTGGGCCGTCCATCATGCAGGGCCCGCCTTGGATATTGCCCACTCATCATTAGGGCCGACCAATGGTGGGTGTCAATGACCACTGTTTCCTGAGGTGCAGTCTATTTGAGATTGGATTCTATTTCATTTTTGGGATAGACCAACGAGGGTGGATGGTGTGGATTTCATGTGCACAGCATGTGGCCCCACTACCCGGTGGCCCACTCAAAACTAGTTGGAAAAGGAGATGAATGGCATGAGTAAAACACATCACACTGGGCCAAGGGAGGTTTTAACGGTGTCATCATTATCACTGTTGCTTCCTGATGTGGGGTCCACTTGAGGTTTAGATCTAATTCATATGCTAGCCCCACTCACATCCAAATTAGATGGACGACGCAGATCAAATATATTGCAGTGGGCCCAGCAAGCTGGATGGTCAACATGGTTAGGCGGTTGCCACAAAAATCAGCACTTTTACAGCGATGGACAAGCACATCTTGTTTCAGTATGTGGTGAAAAAGTAGAAAATCAAAATAAAAATGCTAAAATGCTTAACCGATTTTCAACAAATAAGTAATGATCATTATTTATTAACCAAACTAACCTATCTCTGCCATTAGCAAGAAAAGCAACTTATTTGGTGGTATCCAAACAGGCCCTTGGAAAACTTACTATATAAACATCACATCCTTATGTGTATGAAGTATGCCGCTAATACGCACATGATGCAAGCAACTCCAGACTTTTTTGCCCTTGCAATTAGTCTTTGTAGGCATTGGTTAAAAGAGGGAAAATTCATCATGAAAATATAACTGCTTGGCAATGAACAAGATAGATTTTATGAAACACAGGATGCCTTAGGTTCAGCTTGCTTCGTTGGCTTCTTTTGACAGAGCCCACAGCCTACTACTCTTTCGCGCCTGTAGCCCACTTCAAGAGAAACTACGAAGCTTTGTGCAGTCCACCTATGTGTAAAATTAACTTCATCCATCATAACCATTATTTGAACTATACATACAAAGGATCAACTCAATAAAAAACTCACAGTACTGTCCACATAAAATGAGAATAATCTAAAAAATGCTCCTGAAACGACTACGTTTATACCGTGTGGCCCGCTTGATCTTTTTATCAAGTTGATATTTGTGTCTTCTCAGACCTAAGTAAAATAGTCAATGAAAGATACACCTCGTGGTAGCCCACACACAACCCTATGGTTAGCATCCCAATCCCACTATTCTATGTGGCGTCCCATAAGGCCCACATGCTTGGGAGTTCACTGATGTTCCCAAAACAAGTGCGGTAGAGGATTATGGTGCCTCCTTTTCTCTCTCAGTTCCTTCCTTGCTTCACGTGTGGGACATGTGCCATACCCATAAGATATATAACCATATGACTATATTTAAGTGTAGAAACATGCACTTAAGAGTCTTGTCAATGTCAATAACAACCATTAAAACCTTAAATATGAATTTTTAGCAGTAGTTAAGATGTAGGTCCCGTTTGTATTGTCGGTAAATTAAGAGAAGCATTCAGTTTACGTGGACGAGGTATTTAGCTGAGGAGGTGTGGACACCTCACCCTAACAAACGATGCTCTTGTCTTGAGCCATAACTGATGGTTAATCCAAAACAAAACCCATTAGGAAACCAACAACCCAAAAGCTTGATTAGGAATCTCCATCACTCGCACATACTGTAGCAAACCCATAACCCAATTTATAATAAGGCACATAAACCCTACAAGGCAACCTCGGTTCACCTGAAGAAATCAAAGTGCAAAATATCATATGAACAGTAATTTGATTATCACTATTGTATCACACCCAAAGGACTAACCTATTAGGTGGAGGAACCCAAGCATATATGAAGTCATATCTTGCCCCCTTCCCTAACTGATGTGGGACAAACACCAACAATCACCCACACCTATGTTGGTAATTATGGCCCACTCGAGATCATTATAGTGTTGCAGACTTGACGCAGGGAGGACGTGGTAGGTCGATCACCATCTCCCTAAACGAGAGTATCTCGAATCCACGAGAAGAAAGAAAAGGATAATAAAAAAGGAAATTAATTTCGAATAATGTTTTTGATAATTGAATGAATAATAAACGGAATTATAATGCATATAAATAGGAAATTAAACTCTAGCTAAAGTATCAGACTCCAACTCAAACTAAAACTTCTAGAAAACGCAACTTACTATTTATAGAAGTCATTCAATCCTACTAGAACTCTTGGTTTTTAGCCAAAATAGAAAGTTATCAAACGGGCCCAACCATGTTGTTCTACTAAATATTATAAGCCCTTTTCATGTTGGGCACTAACTCTAAAACCCTACAGATCCAAAGTTATGATCGAATTAAAACTTACTATAAATAGTAAAACTGAAAATAAACTAGCCTAATGATCGTCGATACAGTTGAATCTCGCGATTCCAGCATAGGCAACCCAGCATAGCCGGATTGGTTGGCTAAAGTAGCTCGAGCTACCCCAAATTGATGTATTATATGTCCCAAAACTCATTCCAGATTGTGAGATACGGCCGGTTTATGGTCCTGATGGTCCGGATCGCTTTCGACTCTGACCGGTCTTCTTTTGCTCCATCTGGGCCATGAAATAATCAGCAACCCGTTCTACATTAAGACTTGATTAAAATGTAAGATGGTGAGTGGATGGTAGCCTGATTACCATCCTATGTCAATATCACTCAATACTCTGTGAACAAATCTCTAGAATCTCTAGGGTGGTTGTACGATAGATTCAAGGCGGATCAGCAATCTAATTACCACGTCAAGGGTAAAGTAGTCATTTTCTCTTTTAAAGTGGTGAAAAAAAAAAAAAAAAACCTACCATTTATCAAGCCAATCTGGGAGTGCCACATGCCTCCCAGCCAACCACAACCCTCCACATGACACTCACGTTTTTTAAGTTCCCACTAATTAATTATATAAATGCCACAACTCCCTTTATAAATATGCCATCACCTCTCTTGTTTATAAACACATAGCACTTAGTTCTATATGCTTGAGAGTGAGGTGGAGAGAGTGAGAGTGGAGAGCATATAACGAGATTTAGAAGAGAGAGAGAGTAGGAAAGTGGCCATTCATCTAAGCCATCTAACTATCCACACAACTTATCTCAACTATCTGTTTTAGCCTCTACAAGCATCCAAGTCATCTCAATGGCTCAGGTCAGTTAGATTATCATCGGGGCATGAGATCCATAATAAAATCTTTTTAGGAAGAGTATCGTAACCCTCTTCTCCTCCCCTCACATCTCTACATGCAGACTCTTCATTTTAGTTTTTTTTATTTTATTTATTATTTTATTTATTGCACATCTCCCTTCTTATACACCCTCTTGCTTAGGGTTTTAAGTAGTTCTTAAGTATATGCTCTACTTAATTCCGCTCTTTTTTTTTTTTTTTTTAATTTAACCAATGAGTTCATTACTTGTTTGCTTTTTTTACTTAATTCTTTTGTGACTATTATTTTCTTAAACTCTTATTAAGGTTGAGATATCGTGATTTATCTAGTAGTAGTTTCGGCCTAAGCGGTGGTTCTTTAGTTGGTTGGCATCCAACATCACTTGTGTTGGGACTTGCGAAAGTAACACATAGAATCAAATAAAGTACTCCAATCAAACAAGCAAATTCAATAAAAGAAGGCACATGATTTACATGAAAAACCCTTGCAGAAAAAAATCACAGCACAAAGTAATGATGTACTATGTAAACAAAGTTATAAGAAATGAAACTTTATCAGGATTAAAGTCCAGAGAGAAAACCTTAGCTTTTTTTTTCTTTCCAAAACCCTTTCAACCCTTAAAAAACATCTTAGCATATCCTAATCCTGACTACACTCGCTTATATAGTAATAGAACTAAAATTAGAAACAAAAACCGCAAAAATGTACAAAACTACACATGTCGTCAATCGATTGGTCGAGAAGACGTTGATCGATCAGTTAGAACGGTATAAAATAGTCTAGATAGTTTTCACCAAAATATGAATATCTTTGATCGGTCGAGCCCAAAGTTCTATCGGTCAAATTCTTCCAAAATTGTCCAAAGATACGTTTGTGTAATTTCAGGCATGTTCGATCAATCAACCAAGGTAGTTGATCGGTCGAACACCCTGATTTCTACATAGATTGAAGGCTCTATACAACAACATGCAACTGAGGTCATTACCTAGAATCTCTTACCGTAGACCATATCTATGAGCCATCTTAGCTGAAAAATTTCTAATTTCATAACCCAAAGGGATTCTTTGGTGTCTATTCAAATGTAGATTTTAGGCTTTTTTCAGTTAGTGACAACTCAAAGTCTATCAAACATCTCATTATAAGTCTATTTCACATCCATAACAAAGCCCAACCTAAAAATAAACACACGCGGGTTAGTGTGCATGAATCCACCCCATGCAAATTCCACCTAAAAAATGATGCAAATTTCAACTTCTTTAAAAGCAAAACTCTATAGGCCCAACCACGATGTATGTATTATATCTACACCGCTCATTTATCCTTTCAAATCATTTTAGGACATGAGTCCAAAAACGAGATAAAATCCAAAGATCAAATGGACCACACCATAAATAACGATAGGTTCAATGGTAGATGTAATTATTCGTATTGTGGGCTACTTGAGCTTTGGATTTGCCTCGTTTTTGGACTCATGCCTTAAAATGATATGAAAAAAATGAATGGATGATATGGATATAACACATACATTATGGTGGGGCCATAAGATTTTGGTACATAGCACACTACTGAATGTATGACTTGTTGGGACAATGTGCATTTCTAAGAAAATGGACGCGTAAGTAATCATCACTTATTTAAATTCATTTCATTTAATTTCCCACGCTATCAAAAGGGCAGAAAACTTTTCTTTGAAAAGCATACAGGCAAAAAGATTGTCTTGTGAGGGTACTCTTGAGGGAAGCGGATTGCACAGCGTATTGAGTAAACTCTATGAGGCCCTCTGTGATTTATGTATTTTATCCACTCCGTCCATCCATTTTACCAAATACTTTTAGGGCTTGATACAAAAAATAAAGCATAATTCAAAGTTCAAGTGGACCACACCACTGGAAAAAGTGTGAATTGAACGTCTACCATTGAAAAATTCATGGGGCCACAAAAGTTTTGGATCAAGCTGATGTTTGTGTTTTCCATTCAGCCATGTCTGTGTGATCTTATGAACAGGTTGGATGACAAATACACATCAATGTGGGCCCTAGGAAGGTTTCAACGGTGGAAATCATTATTACAAGTGTTTCCTATAGTGTGGTCCACTTGAGCTTTGGACATGCTTCAATTTTGGAATCAACCACTAAAATTAGCCGGGAAAACGGATGGACAGCATGGATAAAGCACATATATTCAAGGTGGGCCAACAGAGTTTACTCAGTACTATGAAAGCATACGTAGTTTCACTTTTGAGGCAACGTTTGTCCACTGCGGATCACAACAGACCATTGGTATTGTATCACCAAAACATGAGTTCCACCATTAAGAATTGCAAACTATGTGGACCCCGCTCCTGAGAAAGGCACACGTGGATGTAATTCCTGGCATATGCGTAAAATCACATAGATTAAAAAAATCCTAACCATCCAATTGATGGCTATCAGATGAATGGTTGAAAGAAAGTACAATAGTAGGTTTCAATGGGGGTGTTCACATCCCCACTGTTGCCTGCAGTGTGGCCCACTTGAGTGTTCGATCTCCCTCATACTTGGGCTCATGTCCTAAAATGAGCCCGTGGGAAGGATGCACGGAGTGGATATAACACAATTATCACGGTGGGCCTCAAGTACCTGCGGTTACAGACAACTCAAGGGGCGGCTTCCGTGGATCCCCTGATCCGTGGGGCCCACCTTGATGTATATGCCTTACATCCACGCCGTCTATCTGTTTTGACAGCTCAATTTAGGGCACAGATAAAAAAAAATGAAGCAGATCTAAATCTTAGGTGGACTATTAATTTCACGGGAAACTGTGACGATTGAATACCCACCATTAAAAACTTCTTGGGGCCACCGGAATGTTTATTTTCCATCCAACCGTTGATAAGGTCGCAAAGACTTGGACGAAAGGACGTTACAAATGTCAGCTTGATGTAAAACTTTTGTGGCCTACAAGAGGTTTTTATTGGCCAATCACCGTTGTTTCCTCTAAAATGAGCTGTCAAAACGGATGGACGGCGTGGAAGTGAGTCACATACATCACGGTGGGCCCCACAGTAAGGAATCCCGGATCCACCGAAATTCCTGCAACCTGCGGTTGCGGGCGATTGGCGTCCGTCCCAGACCATTGCTCCGGATCAAAGTTCCGTGGGCCCCATTTTTCAAAATTAAGATCCCATGTAAAGGCGGTCATCTCTCCAACGATACGATATTTGAAATCGCTGCAAGAAAGGAAAACCAAGCCCCACTATCTCTCTCTCTCTCTCTCTCTCTCTCGTTTTTTTTCTTCTGTAAATCAGGGCAAAACGAAGGTGAAGCAAGAAATGGTTCCCTTCAAGGTAAGCTCTCTCTCTCTCTCTCTCTCTCTCTCTCTCCTCTCTCCTCTCCCCCCCCCTGAATAGGATCACATTCCTGGTTTTTCTGTAAATTAGGGAAAGACGAAGGTTAAAGAATCTCTCGCCGAAGATCTCCGTGCTTTGAAGAACGGTTGTTTATGCCATTCCTTCCTTTCTTTCACTCATTTAATTTTCATTTTAATTGCTGTATTTTTTTTAAATTCATTCTGATTTTCCACCGAACAGTCAGTATGAGAGATTTGAAGATCTACACAGATGATGAGAAGCGGAAGACGCATGCTCCCAAATCTTCTGATGTTGACGACAAGAAGTAACACCATCCATCTATCCCGCTTTCTTTCTTCTTCTTCTTCTTCTTTTTTTTTCTTTTTCTTTTTATTTCATATTTTATTTGGGGGTTCTTGTAATTTTCTTGTTGGAAGAATTTCTGTTTTTTTCTTAGCACTTTTGTTTCTTTCCTAGAAGGGGTGCGAGAAAGCCTCTGATGGTGGTCTGTAAATACCACCACAATGATCCTGTTTGGATTTGTGATTTTAAAATATGAGGTGTTCTATACAACAGTCGGTCAGAATTGGACAGCCCATTAATTGTGGCCAGCGTCCTGCTTAGGTGTTTGACTTCTCAGTGATCAAGGTTGTTCACGTGGTGGACCCTACCGGGGGTGGCTATGGGCCGAAAATCTCCTCTATCAAATGATCCTAGCCACCTGTTCAGTGGCCTTCTTAGTCCTTCCATTTGCACATGGACTGTTGGTCTTTTGTTTGCAACCGTCCATTTTCAATCTAATGGCGAGGATTGTCGGATGGGATGGCTTTTTCTTGGCAGGAGTGCCAATGCATGTGGGTGCACCCTAGGAATTGTTTGGGTTACTGAAGGTGGGCCAAATGAAATCATGTGTCCCAGTTTACATGTATCACCGGAACCAAAAATTAAGTTTATTTGATTATCTGAGTATCAGATTCGTAGACATTTATCGAACAGTTGGAAAAAGGAAAATAAAATAAAATCCAGTGGTCATATTTTGACAAACAAGTGTCCATTAATCAAAGATTGTTAACCAATCTGGTTTTGGGACTGTTACTTACAGACAATGAGTTCCACAATGTAGTTTTAATTGAGTTAAATGTATGCCATATGTACAATTTTTGAGTGCCCAAGTATCAATCATCATACTTTGCCAAAGTATCAAATAACTGCCCAGCAAAGTAAGTGATTCTGCTTCATGCCAATCACTATATATATGGGGAATGCTGATGAGGCTTGCCCATGCTGCTTGCCCCTTCTACAGTTCTACCCCGCCATGTTTGATGAGCATTTCATCTAGAAGGGTCCCCCTTTAGATTGGTCACATGGAAAAACTCTCACTGATTGGAGTTCCTTGCTGTCCACACAAAGGTGCATTAGAAACAATACTCTGATTTCAACAAATATGTATTTTTAACACTTATGTATGGGCACAATGATAATTGATCAGTAGGATTTTTTCCTTGGAACCCACCCACAGAGGTATCTTCTTGATGAACTGCTGGTCTCAGCATGTAAAGGCAGCATGGGCAAGCCTCCTGCGTATCTCAATTTTATATTTCATTTCATGTTATTTCTGTCAAAGCATTGACTTTTTATTGTTTTTTTTTTTTGTTCTCTCTTCAAATTGAAGGAAACCGGTGCCATCTAATGTGTTTCTGAAAAGGGCTGTGAGTGTCACTATAATTTTTTTTTTTTTTTTTTACCATTGATGTTTTGTTGCCTTTTTGGTTACAACGGAGAGGAGGTTTCATCATGGCTTTGACATGCTCTTTTTATAGGATAATGATGAAAATACAGAGAAAGCTAAGGGAAAATGTGATATTTCAGGTGTGTTATGTCACAACCATTTTAGTTTTGTGTTGCTTAGCATAGAATTTCATACGCTTAGCATAGTTTTGTGTTGATATTTCAACCATTTTATAGCTTGGACGTATCTCTTTCTGTAGATGAGACGAACTGTCCAATGGCATAAATAAGGATGAGATGAAGATGCGTATAAGCTTTGTTTATCTCATCCTCATTTTGGTGCCTGGAAAAGCAGTCCTGCTTCCTAAAAAATGTGGATGTGTAGGTGCAACTGCACGTTACCATCTCTCTTATGTTTTCTGAATTCCTGCAATTGTGTTTAACTGTTTATTGGATATAGTAAAAACTAAGGTTGGAAGAAAGGCTTTGGCGGATGTCAGCAATGTTAGGAGCTACTCGTTGCGAGGCCGGTTGAGCAATGGGTCCAAACTAATGTGAGTGATGATGGGCATTTTAGTCATTTTAATGAAGATGTGTGCTTCTCCCAGAAATCCTTTCACTTTTAATAGGTGAACAATTGTTCACAAACCACCAGAGGCGATTTTTTGCCTTTTGTGAATCCTATCACTGTTCAATTAGTCTGGGTAGTGACACTTGCTTTGATTATTTAAGAGGTCGGATCAGTTGTGCCTGACTTCATGCTCAGATGGTTATTGGATTTGTCAATAGTGTGTTTAGGAATTTGTGTTCGGTACTGGATTATTTACCCATTGCATGTTGACATTATTATCATGTCTAAAACAAAAAGTCTGTTTTTTTTCCTTGCTGTTGTTTTTTCCGAAGATAGTTCTAAGCGGTGCTAGTGTTAAAATTGTCATATGTTTTGTCATGTTTCAGGAATGACAAAAGTGACAGAAGTCATTTGCTACAGAGGTATGCAGATTGAATTGCTATTATTATTGCAATTTCTTGCCATCTGGATGAACGCATGAAGAGCATATGCACTTAAGTTTGTTATTCTTATTTCCAAAATTTTCATTTGTTTCAAATTTGCTTGAGCTGGAAATGTTTATGGGTCAAGGTGGGGGTTTAATTCTCTCTCTTGTTCCAGTTTTTCTTTTTTCCTGTTGTAACTTTTCATTACATTTTGATCTGACATGTTTTAGTGGATGTCAGTAGGGCTCCAGTACGACGGAGTATTTCGGGTGCTGGTGCATCATCAAGAAAACCAATAGTGGTATGTGTGCACATCCTGAATCTATTATTTTCTTCAGTAATTTTTTGGTTCTTTCTTATTAAATGCTTTTTGGCTTTTCTTTCTGTAAATTTGTCCAATCTTTCATTGCTAAACATGGTCAAATGATATCTATCCAAAGGTTTAAGAGTTTAAACCATAGTTTTGTTTTCTATGTGATTTTTATTCTATCAAAGAGATGATCAACCCCTGTAGCTGAATATTTGAATTTATTCAAAAGAATAATCATGGACTACTGTATCTTACAAGAAAATAATCCAGGCACATACTAAATATAGGCTGACTCTATTCATGCTAAGTGTATAGTTAAGAAAACAATGATTAGAAAGATACCTTAACATAGAATGTAAAAAGATCAATGTTACCCGGTCTCTCAACAGACAACTTGATGCATAAATGTTTCTCATTCTCAACTTTCTGATAAGTGGAAACACCTTTGCAATACACTTGGCCAAGATGTTTGCCGGTTGTTTCTTTTACTCAGTGGTTTAAATATCAGTATTGATGCGTGTATCGAACCCTTGGGATATCGAAACATATTGGTATTGCATGGGAAATACTGCATATATTGTGAAATGTATAATTGTTTTTGGAAGCCATTGGGAAACATTGAGAAATTGATCGAATTTTTCAATGAAACATTCGGGGATGTTAAAAAAGATATTATTATACGCGTACAACTTAAAAGATCACAAAAAGCAAATGCACATAATAAGTATCCTTTATATAGGGTTCTAAACTATACATTGTCTGACAGAAGTGATCGAATTATATAAAAATCAGTTCATATTATTTATTAATCATGCAAGATAGGTATGAAAACACAATCAATACATTCAAAAGCCAAAAAAGAAGTTAAAATATACTCGTGCTTTCATTACACCCGGGGTGGCTGTGCCTCAGACCTACATAGAGTTACGTGGCGGCTCAAAATCATCATCTCTATCTCCATGGTTGGTCACAGTGTCACTCCACAAGTTGGCAATGTTGTGCCTAGGTCATTGTAGAATGATACTTATTAAGGTACTCTCTCAAGTATCGTTGATACTCATCATCTCTGAATTGTATCTGTGCGGTCATTTGTTTGTACTGCATAATTGTCACTGTCTACTGTATAATCGTCTCTATCTGTGGATGATGCAGATTTGAGCTGGATATGGGCTGGATATATATGCAACTCTTGGATACATTTGCCCATAGTAATACTCTGGATATCCCTACCTGTAACCATAAGCACACTCCTGCCCGTATCCATAGTCAAATGACCACATCAGTATATCATAATTGTTGGAGTCACTTGTTGCATATCCGTGAGGTTAATAATAATATAATCCATATCCCTACTATGGCACGGAACTAGAGCAGCATGTCCACCATTGATGTCCATGGACCCCACACTTTGCGCTAAAGATTCCCTAGTGCCACTTAGCTGTTTTTTCTTATGACAATCATACTTATTTTTCGACTAAGAAGCCCATGTTGGGACAGGACGAGAACCATGATCTTCGTCCTAGGTGGCATGTTCAAATTACTCTTCCGAGTGAATGGGCTAATAGGTTTGTGACTTTGACTCTCACTATGGATATCACTACCGCCGTCACCCTCGTTTCCCTTGCCATCATTATCATAGCTAGCATTGGTGTCACCTCTGTCGTTCTTCGTGTCACTCACTGTCAGTGTTGGAGAAAGTGTGGCCACCAAGTGTCCTATGAGATCTTGATGCTTGGCTACCTCTAACACTCCTCGAAAATGGGATAAAAGCTTTGGGAGGAGATCTTGCCTCATTTACAACTGCATCAACATCAATGCCCTGTGTGCTGTCTGGGAGGGCATAAGTTTCCATTTGGGGGATGGTGAGAGAATTAGATTCTGGGAGGATCGATGGATGGGGGAGGTGGATTTGGGGGAGATGTTTCCTTTATTGGTAGGGATAGCTAAGGAAAGGGGTTTAAAGGTGAGTACTTGTTATTCTTATTCAGGGGCAGAGGTGGTGTGGACTCCTTTTAGAAGAAATTTGTGGGATGACGAAGTCGAAGAGTTTATTCAATTGTTAGAGCTGCTTCGTCCCATTTCTTTAGTGCTATCCGAGGTGGACTCCATGAGATGGTTCAAGGCAAAGTCAGGTTCTTTTTCAGTTAGATCTTGCTATCGGATGTTGAATGCAGAAAATGAAGCTAGAGAGGCGGCTCCATCGGCTTTTCTGTGGCATTATGGTGCCCCTAAGAAGGTGACGACCTTTGCTTGGTTAGTAGCAAGGTGTCCCATAACGGTAATGGTGGCCGTAACGGCCACCACCATTATTGTTACGATACGGTCCGTAACGGCCGTTATGGACCCCGTATCGGCCGATATGGCCCTTTTTTATTTTTTGAAAAAAACTATTATCGGTCCGATACGGGGCCGTTACGGCCGTTTTCGACCCTGTAACGCGTAACGGTCATGACCGTTTCTGTTACGTATTGGCCGATACGGCCGATACGTAACCGTTTTGGGATACCTTGGTTAGTAGGGAAGAATAAAGTGTTAATGGTTGACAACCTATGTAAAAGGAAGATGATCCTACCAAATGTATGCTTAATGTGCCTTAGAAACGCGGAGTTGGTGGATCATTTGTTTATTCATAGTGCTTTCATGTCGAAGGTTCGGGGTCTCTTTCTTCAGTCTATGGGGGTCTTATGGGTGTTCCCAAACTCTATTGAAGAATTTCTCATAGCTTGGCACGGTGGTGGGGAAGGGAAGATAGGAAAAAAAATGTGGAAATTAAGCTTGCTAGCGATTCTTTGGGCTTTATGGTGGGAAAGGAATGAGAGATGCTTCAAGAACAAAAGGCGAGGGGAGGGGCAGGTCTTTAGATTGGCTATGCAAAATGTAAAAGATTGGTCGGAAGTGTAGTGGTGGGTGGCCTTGGTTGAATCCAAGGGAGTTTTTGGGAGGGTTTTTCGTTTAGATTTGTATAGTTTTGTTTCTCTTATATATTCTAGGCTTCGGCCTTCTTTTATATAAATTTCATTATTGTTCAAAAAAAAAAAAATGCCCTATGTGCTGTCTCTTTGTTTTTTTTGGATTCAATCAGTCATTTACTTGAACCAGGTTAGCTGACTTAACCCATGCGTAAAAGTAGTCAATTTGTCTTCCCTTCATAAAATGTGTTCTGACCGATTATCAGCTCCTTTTGCACCTTTTGTCCATAGCAGCTTCTCACGAAGCTTCATGTTATAGTGACAAAATATCAGCTTCTAGAGCCTCTTGTAACTCATCTTGTTTCGCTTGTTCATGTGAATGAGCGAGAACTGTGACACCTTGGATATCAAGGGTCGAGGGCATCCTCGGCCCCTGATATCTTGGGCGCCACATGATGCAAATCATGCAATGAGACAGTTAGGATACTAGAATCAGATCAATATCCAGCTAGAAGCAAACAAATGAAATATCACTGCTTGGCTGAATGGAGTTCAGAGGCTGAATGGAGAGGCTGAATGGAGTTCAGAGGCTAAGGAAGCTATTGAAGCACTATCTAGCAAGAACATGGGAATATTTATGTGCATCATTAACATAAAAGGTTATATGAGTGCTGTAGTTGCATTGCTATCATTGCTTGGCAAAAGCTCCTAGTTACGTTGAAGTTGGATTCAATCGAGGATTGAAAACTTGTAGAAGCCAAGTTCTTTTTAACTAAGGAGAACGGTGTTATAAATGCTTTCACCTAGCAATTGTACTTCTCTAGGTGTCTTAGGAAGGTCATTCGGTTGTTTGCAGGGTGAAATTGATTCATCCATTTGATTTTTGTCAAATTCACTTGTTTTGAAGGTGATTATATGCAGTTTGAGTCGGGTTGTAGGGATATTTTCGACATATTGATGGTTGTTTAAGTTAGTTTTCTACTTTGGGTCAAAGTCAGGGTTTAGGAGCAATGATGCCTTAATACAAACACATTTATAGGGAAGCGATATGGTTTTTTGTTTCTCAAAACTAGGATAAAGGTATGAATGCAGGTACTTGATTTGTCACATACTATAGTTTTAAAACATTGGATCCATTCTATTTGTGGGTATTGTACTAAAAAAAAAAGGTATTGTTTGTTTCTTAGTCATTGAGCCTTTTTAGGTGCTAAAAGTTTAATGAAACCACTAACATTTTACGTAGTTTCTACAGGGTGACTTGGTCGAACATTCTTTTCTACGTATATTGATTAAAATATAAGGAAATTGTTGGGATTTGCAAAATATGAACCTAACATAATAGGATTTGGCCCTAGGGTTAGGAGTATTTTCCAGTATCAGGACTGTGTCATGTTTGAAATGATGTTGAGTTACTTAATATCATAGTTTAGAGTTACTTATTAATACCTGTGTCATGATTGGAGGTAGGAAGAGAAGGAACTTTAGCCTTCTTCTTGTGTGTCTCTTTTGAAGAAAGCTTTGGAAAGGGGATAAACATGCTCAAAGATGATTACTTAGACTCTCCATTACCTAAGTTGATATGGACACTATGTTCCACTTGTTTAAAGATGATTAACTACCGTTCTACTTTCAACCTCCAGTTGTCCTATTTATATCAATCAGGATCAATGTGTCCCGTAGCAGTATCGGTGGGTGTAACGGTGCCCACCGTTTCTGATACGGATACGGGCTGTATCGGCCGATACGGCCCCGTACGGCCGATACGCCCCTCGTAACGGTCCAATTTTTTTTTTTTTTTGCGAAAAAATTCTAAAAAAATATGGATTAAATCCAGAAAATTCCAAACATCCCAAATATGCATTCATTTATAATTTTGAACATGTTTATGGTGGTGAAGCGGTCTACTCTAAGGTGAAAAAGCTGTATCGGGCTGTCTGATGAATTCATGAAGCTGATAACCTGGAATTAACTGCAAAACTTATAAATTCAAATTTCTAACTGTCTATTATAAGTAACACATATTATCCAACCTTTAAACTAGAATTTTTTTTTGAAAAAAATGATTTTCCCTAATTTTTAAAATTATTCCGAAATTAAAAAAATACAAAAAAAAAAAACAAACCATGTGCATAATCTGTAAAATGCACATGATTATATTCTATTATAAGTAACATACTATCCAACCTTTAAACACATATTAGAAGATACACATATCGGTTGTATCGCGGAATGTATCGCACTTTTTGGGAAACATGGGGAAAACATTGGGAAATTGATTGAATTTTTCAATGAAACTTCAGGGATTGTTAAAATGGACCTCAATACACACATTTAAATCATAATATGTATAATAAAAAGTCCACATAATGGAGTTCCTTTGTAAAAGGATCCTAAGCTATGTGCTATCTGACTGAATTGATGCAACTATTGTTTAAATTGATTCCATAATATATATAAATGTAACAAGACATTAATGTAAACACAACCAATGCATTGACAAAGTAAGACAAGCAAGAGAGTTGAGAAATATTCTAGTTTTGACTGAATGAGTATCCTCCAAATGCAGTTTTGACTATTGAACTTCAACGCAATGCAAGCTATCCTATATGGCCTAGAGCTATATGAAGATTCAATAAAATCTAGAAAATAGCTAACTGGACTCAACAAACTATGACCCCTACGCAGAGTCAGAACGCGGGTCGAGCTGTGCGGTCAGCTCGCCGGGGGTGTAGGGGGCGGCGCGCCCCTGCCCGGGGTTCGGGGCGGAGCGCCCGGAAGCCCAACGGTTTTTTTTTTTTTTAGGGAGGAGAAACTAGAAGAAAATCGAAAAAAAAGTCATTTTTTTCTACAACATGGGGACTCTTGTGTGTGTAACCGATATAGTAAAATAGGCCGATCTGCAAACACTGGTTTTTAGCAAAAGAATAGATTAAAAAAGAAATGGAAGAAGAAAAGTGTGAAAAAATAAAAAAAAATCAGATTTATATATATATATATATATATATATATATATATATATATATATATATATATATATATATATATATAAAACTACCCGTTTTCCGACCGTTACGGGGGGCGTAAGAGCCGTTTTGGGGCGTAACGGCCGTTACGCGCCCCCCGTAACAGTCGTTACGGGTCAAAATTTTGGGGGTCCCCGTTTTGGACCCCGTATCGCGTAACGGCGTCAGCCGTTTCCGTTACGTATCGGCTGATACGGCCGATACGTAACCGTTTTGGCACACCTTGATCAGGATAGTTTCTAGTGACAAACACTATAGTTAAATATGGTACTTACAATGAGGTCATTTGACTATATTATTGAAAGGACCTTACTTACATATTGACATCCCAGCATAGTTTGATCTGCGTAAGTTCTTATTAAGTCTGTCCTTAAGCCTTTTTGTCCTTAAGTTTGTTTAAAAAAAAAATCGTCATCATTACATTTGTTGGAGACCTAGCATAAGGAAAATGATATCATTGATAACATTGTAGATACCAGGGAATGTATCACTATTCGAGGAAGCATTGTGAAAACATTAGGAAAATGGTGGAATTTTTCAGTGAAACTTCAGGAGATGTCAAAAGACGCACGATTACACACATAATAGGTTTCACTTTATAGGGGCTCAAACTATGCACTGTCGGATAGAAATTATTAATAAATATGATTTTAATGCACTAATTTTAACAAAATAATGCAATAATGTAATACACATAATGAACTAGTTTAAAACATACCTAGGAAGAGATCCCCTGAAAAATTTCAAAAAAATGTTTTTTATTTTTTATTTCTGGAATTTCGCTAGTGTTAATGTTGGTATCGTTGATATTATTGATAATATTGACAATATTATCACTTGTATCGATGATACAATGAATTTATTTCAGAGGAGGTCGCTGATATCTTGTGATATTGAAAATATCTTCCCACATCTGCGATATTATTGATAATATCGATGATAACTTGTAAATTTTATTTCCCCCGTGAGATACAGAGAATATCGGCCTAGGCAATAATATCAATGAGATTTTGAACACTGTTTGCTCTTAGGACCTTCTAGTTGTCCCTATACGATAAACTGATATCTTAGATGAAGTGAATGGCTGTAGTCCACTCCTCAAGCTGCAAAATCCTTGTAATCAGGTGCCTCTCTCTCTACAAATAGCACCTGTGACTCATGCTTGTGCTCCCACTTCATACTTGCTAACATTTTGAAACATACGCTTCCCACTCTTGCACCTGAATTTTTTGCTGCTTCGCTTCATGCAACTGCAGTCCACTCTTCTTTTCCATTTTCCATTTCTCTTCTGTAAGGATAAGAGATTCATCAAAACAAGGAAAGCTTTATGAAAGAATGAAGTTTTTCAATACCAAGAAATGCTCTATATCTCATCATCTCCTGCTTCTCTTGATTGTGAGTCTCGGGTGGTCGGATGATTGTGTAGCTGGTTGTATTTGAATCAGGGGAAAAGTAAGGTCAGTGATCCTCAGATGCCAAAGGAGGGGAATGCATTTAAGAGTGGTAAGTTTCTCCCTTCAGTTTCTCTTAAAGAATCTTGCTGTTTTTTCCTCTCATTTTCTACTGACCATCATCTATAATTTTTGGTTGTGAATTGGATAGTATCCTGCAAAAGAGTGGATGCCAGTGATATTAAGGTTTTCTCTGTTAACAAGAGGGTTAATGATCGGTCTCTTAAATCTCTCGATGCTAATGAGGGGTAATGATTTTTCTCTTAATTTCTTTTTTCTAACTGAATTTGAATAGTATGGAGCATTTGAACATTTATGACGCAAAAACTTTTGATTTGATTTCTTTCACAGCAAGACTGCTAGTAAGCCTCCAATGGCAGCACGGTAACCACAGAATCTGTATACTCACTTCATATCTGTTATACATGTTTACTTTAAATTATTTATTATGCTACTGATGCTATGCCTTTGCTCCTTCTCTGGCATGAAGGAAGTCTGCAGCTTCTCAAAGAATCTGGAGAGGATCTTCATCCGGGTAAATGGATGTGCTGATTTACTGGATATATTTCGGAGTGGTTCGAATTCTGGACTAATTTTTTCTGTTGCTTTATGCAGTGGATCGACGACTGTGATAACTAAAGGTCCTCGCCCTGAAATTGGGATCTATCAAGGTGTCATGCTTGTTATTGTCTTGTTTTGCTACAAGCCTACAATCTTTGTTAGTATTAAGGGGTCTCTAATGCACTTCACTCTTCTGTTTTAGGCAAATGTCAAAAGCTCGGACACAATTCAGGACAAACTGAGTATATCTGGTGATCCATGAGATTGTAGCTACTTCTGTTTTTTTTTTTTTTTTTTTAATATATTGCACAACATTTTCAAGGACCCAATGTGTAGTTTTGTTGAAGCAGCTTCATTCCAAGGTTTAATAATATCTCTAGTAATATTTCTTGGATCTGATAGGAACTAGGACTAGAAGAAAAGCAGTGGTGGAAGTCAACAGCTTGAGGACTTATCGGCTAAGAAACCAATCTAGTGATGGTTCTAAACCGATGTAAGTAAAAAAAGTTGATGGCTTTCCAGTCATCATGATTAGAAATTTTTTTTGTTCTTCTCTTGGTGAACCTTGGGCATATTATTGGCGCCAGTAGTTTTTCCGGTATTGTGCCATATACTGCTTGGATTAAATGTTTAAGTGGAAATGAAATAAAAAAGCGGAAAAAAGTTGCTACCAGTATACAGGGAATGGTTTTTATTATCATGGCTTGTTACGTAAATCAGGGGACATCTTCTGCAGCTAAGCTCTACTGTTTCTAACCCAAATTTTGTTTCAATGCTTTTTGCAGGACCCAGAGTGGGAAGTTTCTTTCTCAGCCAAGGTGGGATTGTTATCCAACTATTTCATTTTCAGTTCATTAATCTGCCATTTATTATAGTTATTCCGATTAACATTTGCTATGTTGTGGTTATAGGCAATATTGTCAAAATCCTGCAATTTACAATTTGAGTTGAATCTTAAGCAAAATGATTTGAATCCCACCTTTGAATCCCTTTTTCTACGAATCCTACAATTTTATCATTTGGATTCTACAATTCACAGTTCAAATTCCGATTTACAATTCAAATTATAGTTGTTTTTTTTCTTTTTAAGCTTCACTAGGCTTTCATTTTATATTTTAAAATTGGTTGGGGCTTTAAGAATCATTTAAAAAAACCTTAAAAAAAAAGAATTGTTTAGAAAAGGTATGTTATTTTATTTTCTTCTTTATAAGAGATTAAATGATATATAATCTCTTCAACGTTAAAGCGTAAAGTTTTAATGATTTCTTACTTTTTAATTGGTTGAAACACCAAATTGATGTATAACTTATCTGGAATGTTTTTATGAACGGTTATGATCATGTTGACTTATTTATTGTGGAATGATGGTGAAAAATCAAAATATCTTTTTTTGTCGGCCTACATAATAAAATACTTTTATCCCCAATGTGATTCTACATTCAAGAAAGGTAACAAGAACATAAATTATTAAAGGATATTTGTATATTTTTTACGGAAAATTTCTTGAAAGAAAAAAAAAAGAAAAAGAAAAAGAAAAAAAGAAAGAAATCCTTTAACACATCATGACATGGTAGTACATGGTGCATATTGATGGCAAAAGGATGATTGTTAAGTTTTTAATTTTTCTGATTTATTTATATTTTTCATATTTTTAAGAAAATAATAAAAATTCTTACAGTTTATGATATGATTTGCATTTCGATACGATTCAACCTCTATATGATTTGCAATTTGGTAACGATTTTGACAACATTGGTTGTAGGTTTTCATCTGCGAGTCAAAAGGTCAAGGTTGTGAATACATCATCAAGGAAACCCGTTATGGTATGCAAGGTGTTTTGAATTTGTTCGCTCTTTACCACATCCATCAAAGAGGAATAACCTTTTTTTGGTTATCTATGCAATATGAGCAGGTTTCACTCTGCAAATAACTCATCAGTTTATGTAGCTAGGAATAGGATGCTACAGAAGTTAGTTGCATGACCCTTCCGAGTGCCGCTCCTGCTTTGAATTGTGCTTTGGGCTCGCACTACCTCTCCCGCTTGCTAATATTTTGAACCAGACATTTCCCCTTCTTGCACCCAAATATGTTGCCACTTTGTTTTATGCTTCGTGCAACTATACTATAAACATGTGTCTAACTAAATATTATTTACACAAATGGAGATGCATGAGGGTTTCTGCATTCTAAGAGAAGTTATTTGAGTACATGTGACATCAAACACGAAAGAGTTGTGATTCAGATTAATAAATTCCATTTATTGTATGATTGATGGGAAAAATTGGTCAAAATCTTGCAGTGTTTGTATATGCCTCCAGTGCAGTGCTCGAGTTAGGATCTACGAAGCATAACACCATGAATGAATGGCAATTAGCGACTAAGCTTACCTTGTGGATGTTGTGCTCTGTGCTCAATTGCTCATAGGCTCTTGATGTCACTGAGAAGGACAAATTACCAACAGTTCATCACCAGTGGTTGGCGGTGTTTTGGTTTTGGAGTTCCACTGATGTAGGCCAACGTGGGCCCCTTGTGTGAACCACATAATCAGATCCAAGAATTAGACAACTCAGGGTGTTTTATGACACCAAAAATGTTCATAAATTGATATGTGAAAAGGTGAACTACTAGATTTTGGAAAGTTGCCTTATTTAGGAGTCTTTTACAATAGGAAAGTTTCTAGGAAACTACTAGTATTAGTATGGAATGTCTTTCAGGACATAATGAATGTAGTAATAAGGATATTTAAGAGGATTAATTGATTTTGTGTTTTCTTAATTTAAGTAACCAGATAGATACATTGGTGGAAAAAGAGGAAAATTAGAAGGGTACTAGGTACCCAGCTGATACAAGCATATGATGCATTGTATTTTCCTGATGAACACGAAGATACATAGGAAAATGAACTGTTTAGCCTATAAGACCTCTCCCTAAATTTGTCAAAAATAAAGCCCAGCCTCCAAGGTTCTGGATTCTCCTTCTTGGCCTACTCGAAGACATTTTCAGAGCATCCACTGACATTTACATTGCCCTTGATTTTGAAGAAATGAAAATCAATGTGTAATTTATCTTATCACTAATGATAAACTCTGCTTGGTTATAACATGCCTGCCAGTCCCAAGCTTGGTTAGAGGGTTGATGTCAGGTGTTGCCAACAATCATTAGAGTAGACATGAATAGCTATGAGAAGACTGAGGAAGATGATGAATAGCTACAAGTAATATTTAAGTTTCACTTCCACATCTACCAATATCATTCTTAGTTTCTATAGTTTTACCTTCTTCGACAATTTTCCATGCAGAATGAATTTTATTTTAGGTTCCATTTGGGTTTTTTTTTAATTGCTAGATACATCTCTCAGTCCTTGAGTGCCCATTTCCTCTTTCCAAAATTGGCTGAACATCATGAAAACTTGCAATGGCTAATGATCTTCTTTGATAGTTGTCCTTTTCTTTCCATCCTTGTGCGCCTCTTATGTATCTTTGTTGGAAACTTTTCATTGTATGTCCTTAGGATCAAATATTTGGTTTTAATTGACTTTGAGATATCTGCCTTACATATTTAAATTGCTCTTATTTTAAGTGGATACACATGCTTGTTTCTTAGACTTAGAATGTTACTTCCATAAGTTATGTTAGTAATCAAGATATGCATAACTTTGACTTGTTCTCTTGTCAATTAAGTAGTTTGGAATTTCTGATTAAAAAATATTTGTTTTATGATCCAGACAATTAGGAGAACTGCAGAAACAAGCTCCAGGGCCATGATGGTGGCAAAATCCAAGCCTGCACTAGGTTTGGAGAAGAAATCCATGCCTATTACAGTAATTTCTTCCATGAAAGAGGGTAAAATAGTGAACGAGCTCACATGTGAAGAGATTGAATCGGCGATTCCACATGAATTCAGCCTAGAGAAGCATTCATCTGATGGCAATGGCTGCTCAAGCGAGAGTGTGACTGCAATTATATCTAAACCCAAGAAGACTCGTCGGAGATCTTATACTTCCCTGCTGATGGCTAGATCCAAGGTTCATACCCACCTAAGCTTACTAATACTTTTATCTACTTATGCATACTTTATATAATGACAACAGTAGTTACAAAAAAGATCTTCGCAATTAAATATTAGAAAAACTCTGTACAATTGACATGGGGTGCTAAGAGGCAATTGACACAATTAGAAGTGTATTTGTGTAATTTTTGGCGAACTATAAAGCTATTATACTGAAATGACAAAAAAGGACCTATTCTCTCCCTTGGTTTGTGAGCCTTTACATGCACCACTCCAAGGAATGTATGTGGGACATCATATCTTTTAATAATAGCCTCACTGTGAAGATTATGTGGTGCAATAATCAGGCCAGTCCAATCATCGGGCAGGAGCCACACGCATATGATTAACTGTAGACTGTTGGCATGTATCTCAAACCATCTTTCTCTTATAGTGGTGGGCTTCCTAATGAGTGGAATGGCTTATTTTTGTGCCAAACAATCTGCACTTGAGGTCCTCCTTATTCATGGCATATATATTCTATTAATATGCTTTGTCGGCACGTTTGTTGCGTTTAAGAGTGTGTTATGGCCTGGAGGAGCAGGCATTGTAGCATTGCAAGTGTTGCCCATGCATTTTTTTACTAGTGCTTCTAAAGCATAATTGCAATTGCTTTGGCAGGTTTTGGGTGAACGTGCTGGCCTTGTCAAGCAGGAAGAGCTACCCAATATTGACGACACCACCAATCATCTAGAAGTAGCAGAATACGTTGATGACATCTACCAATATTATTGGATCATGGAGGTTACATCCATACCATTTCCTCCCATTTATTTTAACGTATCGTCTATGAAATCTTTACCACCAGCTTTTGCTGTTGGTTACTGTAGCTTTAGCTTTCTATAATCATTACTAAAAGACAATGAGATGCATAAAGTAGAATAGATCCTTAAAAAAAAAGTAGAAGAGTTCATCTCATGTTTGCTACCTTGTATTGATTTGACCCAATCAATTAAAATCTTGACCTTTTGTTTCCTACATCCAAAATACTTAATGGCTACTAGGCTGAGAAAAGATCTTTTATTTGGTTGATAGAAAAAAATCATTCTCAAATGCAATGTAAATCAATTTCTTTTATATAGATCGATTCCTTTGCATTGCTGTTAACAAAGCACCCAATTTCTCTAAAATAGATTAATTCACCAATGAGTCAGCTTCAGCTTCCAAAATTCAGGTGAAAGCTAATCAGCAGGGTTTGAGAAGGGGGATACACTAATTTCTACCAACAAATTTATAACTTTTATCTCCCCCACATGTGTACAGCCCTGCTCATTACATGCCAGCACACATGCCAACGTAGAATGGGTACAAGAGTTGAGCTTTCCATGAGATCAGCCACAATTTTTAGACCATCTGGCTGGAAAATCAGGTTGTTCCACTTGTCACGCAGTCAAGACTTTACAAAACAAATGGACAACCTAAATGCTAGTTTCTTTGTCCATTTTTCACTGTGGTTCACCGAAGGAGTGATCTGGCCTGATTTTTGGACTAGATAATCTAGACAGTATGGGAAATGTCATGGAAGGCTTGGATATAGCACAGTGGCACCGTTTGGCATGTGGCATGTCAATGAGCAGGGTAACACATACATGTGAGGTTTGAAAACCTACCTAGTACCTATATAGCATCTTTGTCGTTTTACATTCATATATATTAGAGTGCATTTGGAATTAATGTGGTCAAAGAGAGGTTCAGTGTTCCCTCAGTTTCTTTCTTATCCTGTATACCTCTTCTGTCTAGACTCCATTTCTTATGCCCAACCCCAGGCTATAAAGAACGTCGGGCGCTCCACAGGCTCAATAAGGGGTGACTTTTACAAATATCTCTACAAAGAGTAAGATACATAATGGAAAATAGGAGAAAAAGGAAAGTTGGTCTTTGACTTTTTGTATATATGCAAAGAATGTTTGCATGTAGGTCTAACATTACATGTTAAGAGACTTTTTTCCATTTTTAGTTTGTCGCTTTTGGTGTGGTTTCAAGAGAAATTCCCCCTTTATTATTATTATTTTTTTTTTCAGAAAGAACAATGCAAGTTAGATATCTGAGTTTATTGCAACATATTTGGGGGAGAATTGTGTCACCTTTGTTCCTCAACTACTGTCTACATATTTATGGATATAGACTTTCCAGGGAAATTTGTTTAATTTTTGATATCACTTTCTTGAAATATATATGCAAGGTTGAATTACCATTGTAAGTAAGGAACACTTCTGCTAAGATCAATATCCTTCATTATTTTATTGAGCCAGATCCGGATCCAGCCCCTAGCGCTTGAAATCTATATCCAGGGATCAAAATCAAGTCATCTTAAGTGGAACTGTACCAACACCTTATTATGGTAGATCATGTCCAACTATCCCACTCTCGCCTGCTGATTGCCACCCTGCTTAGTGTCCTTAATTGTTCCAATAAGCAATACAGATTTTGATGTCTTCCCCATGGTTTTAGGAAGGTGGGACTTGGACCTACAAATTCGCTTCTAAGTTGATTTGTACTGGATGAGTTAGGGGTGACTCGTCCCCCGCCCCCGCCCCCCCCCCCCCCCCCCCCCCCCCCCCCCCCCCCCCTTCTCAAGATATGAGGAATATCTATATATATAATTATATAATATATATAAATTTTTAAAGATAAAACATGATAACTAAGATAATTTAAGATAAAACCTTGTTAATATGTGACATCGAAGTGCAATAATATCAATTTGTTGTGTTGAAATGCTGAATAAGCAGCTGATTGATTTTTTACTAGAATAATAATTTTTAATGAAATATCTTTACCAAGTTAATAAATTCGCGAGAGGCTCTTATGTCATATCTAGAGACTTAAATAATAAATATCTAGGATTTAGAGGTGAAAATGGAGGAAAATCGAACAACAAAGAAAAGGCAAAAGAAAAGGGTTCAAGTCGGGCCAAGTCACATGGGACTGACTCGTTGAGTATCAAGCAACTAGTAGGAGTTGAGTCAGGCTCACAGTTTTGACTCGACTTGGGTCCGATGGAGTCCAAATTGACTTGGACAATTTATATTAGACTTAGATGAGTCATCAAACCATGGTTTTCCTGTAAATGATGTTCCAATATTTGCGCATACCAATGATCGATCTAGGCATGCCATAACTAGTCTTCTATCCCTAATGTGTAGGAGAAGCATAAGTTAGCAAAGTAGTGCTTCTTTTGTCTAGGGAGTGGGGGAGCCCGAAAGTGCTTATTTGTAGCCAATGCCTTGTGGCACACTTTACTGCGGTATGCGCCGGCTAGAGCTCTACAACGCCTTACCATCGATGCCACATAAGTAGAACGGTTGACTTTTGTGGTCAAAGGGTCAGACCCCTTGCTTCCACAAAATCCCCATTTGGGAGCACACCCTAATGGACTTCTAAATCAACAAAGGTGTCAACCTCTGCCAATCAAAGGATCTTGCCCCTTTGTCCAGTGAGATGTGATTTTCCCCACTTGACATATTCGGTAGGATCTGCTATCAGCCCATGTAGCACATCCCGTGCTTGCAGAGCCTTTGCTTTGTTTCCTTCTGTTATATGACTATAATAAAAGGGTGTATGCCCTTTTGCCACAATAGAGGGGAGTTAGAATCCTAAGCTCCGTCCAACCATGACCAATGGGAGCCTGCCATGTCAATCGGCTCCACAGGCACTTGGGTGATGCAAAATCTTCTCATATCTCCCCTCCCTTATTTGAGGGGATCATCATTCCCTAACTAGGGATTGGCATGTCAGATTGTTAAAGTAGTCAATTACCCTTGTGCTTATGGCTATCTGCCACATGGAATTTGTTCACTTGTGGAAGTGTTTATTTCTTTAATCCTTAAAAGAAAATGCTTTGCCATTTCAAGATGTCCTATGAAATGAGGACTTCCCTCGTGGGCAGGAGCTGCCATCTCAACCCGACATTTTGACCCAATGATCAGAGCAAACTAGAGTTTGCGACATGTAGATTACTTCCTTTTTAGGACTCCTCTCTGGCACTCCATAAATAAATGCTTATGAGGGGTTTGTTTTAAATGATTGAACTTCTTCACATCTATTTCTTAGAGAGAGAGAGAGAGAGAGAGAGAGAGAGAGAGAGAGAGAGAGAGAGAGAGAGAGAGAGAGATCTTCTTCGACTGTCATTTGCAACTTAGAGATCCATGTCCTTTTTTTCTCCTTTAGGAGATTCAGGAAGTCGCCCTTTCAAATAGGTATAGACTCTCGATGGATTCTACCTTTTCTCTTTCTCCCTGGAGAGATCAAGAGATCCTTCCAACAGGTCGTAACCCATGTGTTGGTTGCTTCTCTACAACAATACAACTGCTTTCCCCTGCATGGTGTGCCTCACACGGCCATAAGCATGTGAATTGGTGATAACGTGAGTTGACAGCTTTCGCAAGTAAGGTGAAAAACTTTTTTGCACACAAGTGAAAATGAAAAATGTCAAATGATGTTGTTTCTACAACCAAGTGTCTGCAAAATACAGGTATATGATTGTAAAATCAATATGGTGGGTATTGACCGTGAATTAGTGACAATTGGTTCCACAACTTAGTTTAACTTAAAATTATGTATGCCATGTGTACAATTTTGAGTGCTTGTGTATCAAGTATCATATGCACCCAAGTATCATATATCCCTTGTGTTAAAACCCATCATCCTCTTCTTCCTTTGATAATCCATTGCACTAGCAAAATAGAAAAAAAAGAAAAAGAAAAAGAAAACCGAAGAAGAAGCAGAGAGTGATGTGAATTGGTCCGAATGAAAAAGCACCTTGTGCATGTGTTTGAAGTGGGCCTGCAGTGAAAAGCAAAGATTCCTCAGGGTGAAATGATGTGTTTGCCCTTTGCATTGCGAGCCCCACCCCTAACACATGCACATGGTGCTTTTTCATTATACCGTGTCAGGAGATTCTGGTAACCAGCAATTTGCGTCCGAGAGAGAATGCCTTGAAGAGAGGAGGAGAAGGCAGTTGTAGAGGGTTGAAACCCAGAATTTTTCACCCTACCTATTTTGATTGATAATCCTGGATTCCAATTGATAACTGCCCAAAAACCATGCTGCCAAATGACCCCTTACACAGTATAAGGTCCGTCACTCTCCAACTAATGGATCCATGAATCCTTAGTTCCACTGGGCTTAGCATTCACTAAATACTACTGTATTCATCTTTGAATCCTCCAAAGCTCTCCTAGAGAGTTATGGAACTCTCTAAATAAGCCACCCTTGTGTCATTATTTGAGTCTATCTGCAGGACTCAAGAGTGTCAGACACTCTAAAACATGCCAGAAGTGTATTTTCAAACTTTGACAGAATGGAAGTTATCTATGTATTCAGCTTATGCTTATTGGAACCAACCGCTTATTATTTTTCTAGTTAATGATACTCGCGTCCCATTGCTTAGAAGTTCAGCATTTATTCGACTATAGATCATTTCCATTACTCAGTTGCTAATGTGGCTTGTAATAGCAGGCAAAGAATCCTTCCCTCTCCAACTACATGACGATCCAGACAGACATAAATTCTAGAATGCGGGGCATACTAATCAACTGGCTAATTGAAGTATGATATCTGGCCCCTCGATGCATGCTGTGCATAGTTTTTCCTCCAAACTGTTAACCGCCAAACCTGACATTAACTCTTCTTTTCTTGGTTGCAGGTACACCTCAAGTTTGAACTGATGCAAGAAACACTGTTTCTCATGGTACAATTGCTTGACAGATTTCTTTCTGCTGTTACAATTAAAAAGGACGAAATGCAGTTGGTTGGTCTTACTGCCCTCTTGATAGCCTCAAAATATGAAGACTTTTGGCATCCAAAGGTTGAGATTACACACGAATCAGTAATTTATATTAGTCTTTGTTTGATACTACATTCAATTCTCAATATTCTTTTTTATTTATTTTTATTTTTTCTTTATTTCTTTGCAGATCAAAGATTTGATTAGCATCTCATCAAACCTGTATACAAGAGCTCAAATGCTTGACATGGTGTAGATCCTCACTTGTATCTTTCTAATGAGTTTGCCATAATATACTGAGGATAATAACCTGTCCTCTTTTCTCAGGAGAAGCTTATTCTTAAGAAGTTGATGTTCCGTCTGAACACCCCAACTCCATATGTTTTCATGTTACGGTTTCTTAAAGCTGCCCAAGGGGACAAAAAGGTGTGTCATGATGTTACGGATTCTCTGCCTTTCTTTCTTTTTGTTAGTCATGCAACGCACCCACCCTGTTAGCTGTGCAACGCACGCACACGGTTAGTCAAATGATGCACCCACCCGCCCACTGATGTGTTAGTGTGTCTCCTTAGCACTCGAACCTGAGACCTGCTGTTGAAATGCCTACACGTCTTCCAGCTGGGCTAGCAGGCGAGACACATACAATGCTCCCCCTTAATGAGAAGCTTTTCTGTTAGTCCAGTGCACTGTAATTGTGGGCCCACCTTTCGCTGATATATGGTGGACCCTGTCGGATGTGTTTGCCAAAGACTCTCCCATGGGACAATGCAATCCATCCAACAGTTGGCTTGCAAATGGATGGTAAAGAAGAATTATATACCCAATTGTATGTTGCAACTGGAAAATGGTATCAACTATGGAAAAGAACATCCTATGATGATCAATTTAAAGAAAGGATTGGAGGAGGTTTTGGTCCATCTCCCAGTCAAGAGTGGGGGTGCACTAACTGTTCTGAATAACCTTGTTTTGTATTTCTTGAAACTTACATGCAATTCGTTTTTCTAACATGTATTGGGACTCTTGCTTTCATTGTCACAGCTTGAGCATCTGGCTTTCTACCTCATTGAATTGTGCCTGGTTGAATACGAAGCTCTGCAGTTCAAACAATCTTTGTTATGTGCATCAGCAATCTACATTGCGCGGTGCACACTGAAAATGGCTCCAGCTTGGACACCATTGCTTATCAAGCATTCACGCTATGAAGAAACACAACTCAGGCATTCTGTTTTATATTTTTTTTTCTAAATTCATTTCTGTTTATCATTCTTCACTTGTAATCAATTTGCATAGAGATTTAAATTTTTTTTCTTTATTATTATTATTTCTGCTTCAGGTCCTGTGCAGATATGGTCTTGAGGTTTCAAGGAGCTGCTGGCAGGGGACTACTGAAAGTTACCTATGAGAAGTTTTTAAGCACGGATCGCAGTTGTGTGGCGGCGATAAAACCAATAGACAAGCTTCCTCTATGATTTGAGTTACTCTTTTGTAAACCTGTTTTAGTTTTGAATTGAATTATCATTGAATTATCTTTGTAAATATGACGAGTTTGTTTGGGTGCTGATGATCTCACTGTTTTTCATCCTGATCAAATCATGTACTCAATATACATATACACATTCTATTTTCAATGGAGCCTTTGTACTTGGGTGTCAGTTGGTATCACAACCATGGTTTTAAGACTCGTATGGACCTGATCTGGTTCGATACCACAAGTTACCCCAACTTGACTCAGGACCGAACGAGTCAGTCTAAGCCACTGAGTCTTTTAACCATGGTCACAACCCTTTGTTCTACAGTATGAAGTCGCATAGTATCAGGTTCTGTAACATGATGCATCCAGTGGTGTTATATGGGGAGGAATTATAGGGTCCTTAATACACCAAGCTTATACAGGTGGGACCCATGGTTTACTGGTTCAGAATGTTGATCTGTGGGCTTATTTTAGAGATGTAGAACGGCCCGAAAAAATTCCAGATAGGTTGTTCCTGTTCATCCGATTGATTTGATTGTCGAATTTTCAATAGCTAGGATCTTAACGCTAGGTTTTTTGTGCCTGGGCCATCCATGGCATGTGAGCAACTTTTAATGGTCTGGATCACCGTAAAACCACGAAAATGCTAGTATGGATAAATGACTGTTATTTAAATGGTGATTAACTATCATCAAAGGAGTGAACCGCATTTCCACATGAAACATACGAGCGTGATTCAATGGGCCATTGGGAACAATGTAAAATCATGTCTAAAACATCTAAATTGAAGTTTCGTTTAGACCCAATCTTTTAGGATCGGGGCCAAATGTGGAGTTCCACAATTGATGGACGGTGCAGATCTCATGCACGTGGAGTCATTCCCTGGACACCCCCTCGCGTTTTCTGTTCCATGAGCTATTTGCCTTTGTAAAATCCACTGTCGCTGGCCCACCTTGGCTGGAATTCAGGCCTTCCATCTGACCGGTACTTCCCCATTCATAACTTGGCTTGCTCGTTCCTCTTCCTAGCCAGAATAGCCATTGATAGGCTTGGGCCTTGTTTTCAGATCCATGAGATTTGTAAGTTGGGTGACTCAGCCGAATTGCCATTATACCCAACATGGACCGTTGCTGCAGGTCGCTCATCAAACGGTTTAGGATATTCTTGTCTGGTAGTGTTTTTCAGATATCACCACCCATGGCGGCCCCATTCAATCAGTGGTTTAGATTACTAAACCATGAGCTTCACATCTATGAAATTCTGCACCCAAACAAATATGTTTGTCAAGGCTAGGATTCTATTGGCCTGTTTGGTTCCTCTGCATCGTTTTTTTTCTGTTGAGTCGAGTTGACTCAGCTGAGTTTAAGTCGATGACCGGGTTTTTGAACTATGCTCCAACCTAAGCTTGTTTATATCTATCAAGGCACAGGTTTGGGTTTGAGGTATGCGGACGGGCCTTCATTTCACTGCCGAGGTTGAAATGGCCATGCATGGGCTCACCTCGGCCTTGAGCTTGGTTTGTTGACAGCCCCAGTTCACACTGTCCAATCTAGAGAAGCACTGCTCATGCCATTTTGTTTGTCTAAGAAAGTGGGCACTCTATATTGATTATGATATAAAAGGTCAAATAAGTTTGTCTGACCACGCATCATATGAGCCCACTTCTGATTGCCATTCCTCTTAGAACTCTTGTGATTGAATGATCCTAACCATCCGATCAATGACTAGGTAACTCATGCGGGAACTGCTTTTAATTACTTGCTTTCACTTGAAAATGTTTGAACATTATCCATCATGCAGGCACCGCATGCCTTTGATTGGCCATTCCTTTCTTTTTTTTCTTTTTTTCTTTTTTTCTTTTTTTTTTCCCATTTAAACCATCCAATCAATGTTTTTTATTATCTTTATTTATTTATTTATCTTTTATAAAGGTGTGTTTGGTTGCACTAAATAACATAAAATTTCAAAATCCTACTAATTTAAGAGCCTAGCTTGATGCATTCTCAGAGTCTTAGAGCTTTAGGTGCATTGATTAGGTTCTTATTAATTGGTATCAGAGCCAACACTAAGTCTTATGTTTGAGTGGAAAGAGCAACCTTGGCCAGAGTGAAAGTTGTCATGGTGTATAAAGGGCACTTGGAAAACCGGAGTGCCGGCAGAAAGGGCTACTTGTGTAATCAAAGTGCAGCTGCAGTGCTCCCGTCAAGTGGAAAGGCGTGAACGAGTGAAGTCACAGAGTTGGCTGCCGCGCAATGAGCTTAAGTGGAATATTATGCTGGCAATGGTTTAAGAATCCATCTTAGGGCTTTTGTCATATAATTAGTTAGGTTCTCAACAATAAATTCATGATACTTCTGATAGTTGGTGCAGCCAAACGCACCCTAACCAACCACTATAAAAACACAAGAAAGGACGACTATCCTGTGCAATCATTCAAACCAAACTTCCCATAGAAGGGAACTTTATAAATTAAAAAAAAAAAAAAGTTGCCGAGATGACTGCCCTTCCACTTGCTGGGTCCCACACTGGCTCGGTAGGGTGCAGAGATCATTGCCCTCCGAATTGGTGGGTCCCACAACTGGACCCACCTGTTATAAACAAAAAGGGTTAGACAGAAGGAATTATGGCAATCAAAGGTAGATACATAATAGTCAAGGAAATCGGTTTTAGCATCTTTGTTTCAGGTCCTTGTTTGAGTGGCTGTGATATCCGATGAGGGTGATAAGAGGGCCATGCAGCCACATAACTCATGCCACGTGTCATGTTCATGAATGTATGTGATACATCTGAATGCTTTTTCATTAATTGACCAGCTTTTTGAAGCTTTTTACAAAGAAGGTGTTGGTTTGTTAGTGTTCTTTTTATCATTTCTTTCTAAACTAAGGCGGCCTCTTCTTCAAGCCTCTCTCTCCCTTGCCTGCAATACTGTAGACTAAATTAATCGTACAGCATCTTTCTTGTGTGGCCCACAACGATATATATTCCAACTCCAATCCGTCCATTAAGTGCAATACCTCATGTTTACTCCATGCCTAAAAAATCAGCATGATCTAAAAACAAAGTGGGTCACACCACAGGAAACAGTTGGTATGAGAACGCCCACCATTAAAATCTTTCAGATTGTATGTGGGGCTCATAGTATTTTTTATATGCCATCCAATGCGTTCATAATATGAAAACAAGAATTATTAATAGATACAATAAAAATAAGATCATTTCAAAACTCATGTGGGCCACAATACGTAATTTTGAAGGCTTTAGGAATTAGTTTACATGGTTTGGCCCACTCAAGTTTTGGATCAACCTTCTTTTTATGATCCGATGATCAAATCAAGATACTCACATGATGGATGGAGTGGATTAGGTATATACATCATGGTGGACCCCACACGTAAAGTGTTTTAGAATAAGCTTATTCTACCTCCCGTCAAGTATACAAAATTTCCAAGGCATCTTACTTTGCGTGGGCGCTACAGCTTATGGTTTGCTACAGCCGCACGCAATCCTTCTCACACACTTTTATGCTCGGCGTCATGTACCAAACTGGCATTCATGCGGTATATCTCAGCCGTTTATCAGGTGGGAACCACCGTGTTAAAACAATCCTGTCGGTCAACCGTCTGATGAAAGATATGTGTGCAACAACCACGGACTGTGTAAAAGTATTGCTCTCTGTAGCCATGCATGTGTATACTACCTAATAGATGACAGGCTTGATTTTTCTTAGATGACGTAGACTGTTGGTCCATCCTGATGTACGGTTGGTTATTCTCCACGCATCCCATGTTGGCATGTGCCTCTCGTGCGTAAAGTTACCCCCATAAGCAAGTCCTTTGCATTTGTTTGTTTGGTTAAGGAACCTTTGCATTTGTAATCATATGAATTACAATTCTGTCTCTTAAAATGTGATATTTAAAATCTCAAGTAGACGGTACTCCCATCCATTTTACCGGCTCATTTTAGGGAATGAGCCCAAAAATGAGGCAGATCTTAATCTCAGGTGGACCACACCACAGGAAACAACAGTGATCGAACATAGGCCATTAAAAAGTTCCTAAGGTCTACAATAATGTTTATTTGCCATCCAACTTGTTGATTAAGCTGTACAATTCTGGATGAAGGGAAAACGTAAAAATTAGATTAATCCAAAACTTTTGCAGGCCCGCAAGAAATTTTTAATCATGGTCATTCAATCACTACTGTTTCTTGTAGTGTGGTCCACCTAAGATTGAGACCTGCCTCAGTTTTCAGCTCATGCCCTAACATGAGCGGGAAAGTGGGAGGATGACGAGGATAAAACACATACATGATGGTGGGCCCATAAGCTTTTCCGGTACCAACCTGGTTAGTGGAGGGGTTACTACTGAATGTGAATCCGCCGTGAACACGTTGTAAAAAGTGCATTAATCAAGTGAGCCACACATGTGTTGCCCATAGACCACTGTTATCTTTTATAGAAGTGCACTTGTCAACTAAACACTGAAGGGTGCGCTGCTTGCAGGATTTAATCCAACACCTTATGACACGAGTTGACGACAACCATGCAACATCTGTGTCTTCGTTCCTGAAGGCACCAATTTCTTTCAAGAGAATTTACAGCAAGTCAAGCCCTGGTAAGCTTTGCATCAAACTAATTAAACCACGTACACAAACACTTGTGTAGCCCCTTTAAGTCCTTTTAGTTTCATTCTTGTAATTCAAATTAAGAAGTTACAATTGTTATAATTGTTTAAATGACCAATTCACTAGTTAAAACTGACTATTTATTTATTAACTAGAATATTTATTAAGATAAAGAGAGAGGCCCATCATACTGATCACTTGTTGAGTCATCTAGCCTTACTTTTTTTTTTTTGTCCAGGGCATCTCTGCGGTGGATGTGGATTGGCTACTAGTGAGCTGAACACCAGCCAGCTAGCTGGTGTCAAAGCTCTATGGCTCCACCATGATGTATGTGTTTTATCCACTCGGTCCATTCATTTTGACAGCTAATTTTAGAGTACGTGCCCAAAAATGAAAAAAAAAAAATCAAGATCTCAAGTAGATAATAAAATAGGAAACAGTGGAGATTGAATGATTACCGTTGAAAGCCTTTTAGGGGCCCACTTAAGCTGATATTTGTTTTTTTTTTTTTTTTTCCCTTCATCCAGGTCCACATGACCTCATCAGTAGATTGGACGGCAAATAAACATTACAGAGGGCCTTAGGAAGTTTTTAATGGTAGACGTTGAATGAACATTTTTTTTTCTTGTGGTGTGGTCCACCTGAGATTTGGATCTCCCTCATTTTTGAGATAATGCACTAAAATAAGATGAAAAAATGAATGGACAGCGTGGATAAAATACATACATTTTGTTGGGACCCACACAGCTTTGACACCAGCTAGCTGGCTGGTGTTCGGGTCACTAGCCAAACCGCGTCCGTCCGCGGTGAGCCTACCTTACGAATGGATTGGATTCACACGGCCAAGTTGGTACGTCCCAGGCGAATGGCTCTTCAATCTCTCCTCACATGTGGGGCCCATATGCAGCAATGATTCTGTGATGAAGACCGTCTTTCCATTATTAACATGAAAGGGCCATGATCCAAAAGAATTCTGCTCGGATGACTCCGATAGTTGATCGGTTGGCATTCAAATGGACGGTTGAGAACCCAAAGTCGACCCTCCTCATTCAATGGACCCAAAAAAAGAAGTCAGGATCATCCCTTGCCATGTATTTTACGAACATGGCCCATTCACGGTGGTCCACAGTGGATGTACATTCCGATTCTCCTTTAGCGGCTGCATGGGGGCCCCACCTGACGACAGATACCCAAGCAACTACGTTTCTAAACGAATTCTAACCAACAGAGGGTTCGTTGTCGTTGGGCCAATGAAGGTAGGATTTGGTTACCTTTTCCAACCAACGACATGCACAATCAAATAAAACTAATCTACTGCATGGACGTAGATCAAAACATGTCTCACCATACATGGACTACATCCTCCAAATCAAATTTTTTTGGCCGAGTGATACAGACCAGCTGGGATGCCAATCTGGGTAGGTCAGTCAGATTGATTAGCCAATCCTACGATCAGATATCAATCGACATCTCCTGTTGGATGTGGACCTTGACTGTTTCTCATCTAGCAGACCATGTGGTGGATGGCCCACTGAAGCATTTCGATCTTCACCATGACAATTCTAGGGTGTGCCCAGTAGATTTGGACTGTTTGGATTCATCTAAATGTGAAACAACTAGATGAATGGTATTGGGTGCATTTTCAAAAGGTGGGCCATCATCTAGTATGGACCTTCTTGGGTGGACCACCTCATGAGCACCATCATCCAATGTGTAGGTAAATTTCCAACCTCGTTGAATAAACTAACTTGGTTAGATGAGCGGAAGGTTGGACATGTCGTGCTCATTTGTTGTAGATTACCCACTTGGAAAAGGGTTTCAAAATGCTAGTAGCTAGCCAAAGCTAGACTATGTTGTCTCTTATTCTCTTTCTTTTGACGTATTGCTCTTCATACACGTGGCAAACGTGTATGAGATCTGAACCACTTATCAAGTAAGCTGTAACCTGGATTGGTCACATCCCAAAATGCCAGACCGATCTGACAATACTAGCCTTCTATTGGATGGCTTATGGGGAAACAAATTAGACTCTTTTAAGGAGGCCTCCCAAGCTCGTTCGACCGTCCATCTTCTTCCTAAAGCAGATGATCCTTCAAGAAGAGGGTTGGGATTGTCCAATAGGGATTAACTTTTAGATATGGCCCATCCCACGTAGGATGATCCATTGAGATCTCATCTCCTGCATTTTTTTTTTTGTCACTCTTGCTAAGAAAACCAGAAGCTTGCAAGCAAAAGAAAGTGATGCGGTAAGGCGAGAAGAACCGGAGTATGGTATAGCCATCTCTCTACGTTACATGGGGCAGGGAGATTTATCGATCTGACCGTCCATCTAGTGGGCTCTAATAAGTTAGCTACATGTGTCAAAAATCCTTGATGAATGTTTAGCCACTAACTATTTTCATCTCACACCGTTGCTGTGAAGGCCATCTTGCAGATGGATAGGAAATCAGATATTTGTGTATTTGGAAATACTATCCATCCAAATAGGGATAACTAGATGGATGGACCTGATTGATTCATTGCCATGCCACTTGTACCGTGGGAGAGTTCGCTCTACCTAATCTCCGATACGGGCTCTACCATATCATCTCTCTTCGGTAGAAACAACTGTAACCATCCAGTTGATGGACATCCTTAATCTCTATTGATCAAGGCCATTCAATTGATGGCCTATAGCATAAAGGCTGCACCATCAAATTTTCATAACCATCCAATCGGTGGCCCACTTTTTGATGTTGACAAATGCTCCGTGGATGATTCCATTGATTGGATGCTTAGGATCATTTGGTGGTGTGAGAATTTCAGCCCCTCGGGACGTGGCCGTTAATTGGACGGTCCACATGGTTGATGATGGAATTATACGATGATTGAGTCGAGAAAATGCATATCATCTTCGATTCTTGATTTTGTGCCAGTGGTGGTGATCAAGAGCTTTCATCTGATCCGTCGAATTGTGGATTATTTTGTCCCCAAAATAACCCTCTGATCTGCGTCCTTAACATACCTACTAAAGAAAAGCTACAGCGACGGACGGCTGGGCAAAGTATTCAACGGCCAAGATCTTGCATCCAGGGATATTCCCGATGACTCCTCTATCCAGGTTGGGACCCGCTGATGAACATTCTAGATCCATCATATGTGGGCCCCTCATAGTACTGCATTTCTTACAGCGTGTCAAGTTTCGACGCATGAGCGTCGAGTGCAGTGTTAGCAGGTATGCGTTCGCGTAAAGACTCCTCTTGACTAAATTATCCGTTAGAAACCTCTTACCACTGCCATTTTGTATTTTTCTCCGTACTCCATCGAATGATAAGAGGCCACGTGGCATCCGCCACCTGCAAGACGGAGCGGTTTACGGATAGGAATTTGTGCGTTTGAGTAGGTTGGCCTGCTCAACGCAGTCACGGATCCCGTTCTCGTCAATATATCGTATCGCGTACGAAATGCTAATGTCGGTAAAGTATCGGGAAAATCTCACCACGTGATGATCTGGTCCCTTTATCTGGAAGGCCCACCCTATGGGCCCCGCTTGTCAGATATTCTCAGGGCGTGTTTAGGCGTATGGATAGTGAGGATTTGGGACGAGTGAGATTTTTGCCTTCTGATCCATAATCGGATGAGATGTTTTAAATGAACGGTCTTGCTCGGCCACGTGATGGGGCAGAAAGCTGGGACAAGCGTCAGTAGTCTCATAGACAACTTGTGTGCTTTATTTCATGATGGGCCGTGATCCAACGAGGGGCTCGAATAGGTGCGAGTGGTCCGGGCTAGTGTACACTGTGAACATGCTAGGTCCACATCTCAGACTGGCCACGCCACGTGGAATAATGGGGAAGAGATGCCACCATAGGTTTGTTTGTGGGACCACCGGGATGTCTATCTTTTATCAAACCTGTTAATCAGGCGTGAATCACCAAGATGAAGAGAATATACAAAAATCAGTCTGATTAAAAACTCAGGCGGGCCACACTTTTGGGAGCAATTTTACAGTGTTTCAATTGGTGTGGTTCGTATAATTTTTTAATAAGGCTCATCTTCTGTACGTATGATCCAAATAATAGTTTTCACCTGATGGATGGAGTAGATTTTAAATACATAACATCTTCGGCACCAAAGAGCTCGGGTGTTCTACCAGCGGCTAGCAGGGACAACAGGTGTAGGAGACGATTCCAGTCCTGTTCGAAGTGCGCACTATACGAGACATGTGGGCGGTCTGCCTCTGATCTCTGGCACGTTCCAAAGGTTCCCTAGAAAGGGGGCCCACAGTTTCGGGCCCACAGTTTCGGACAGGATGGATGGACCACTGACATGCGACATTTACGGTAGATGATTCACCACCAAATAAGAAAAGATCATGCACAAATCATGTTAAAATAAGTTTCTTTTACTTTTCCCTGCGGTGTACACTTGTGTATAACATACGAGCCGTACAAAGGGTCAGCTGCATCACAAAGATCACCTGAGGCCGATGCAAGAGATCGTGAATATTGCCGATGAACCGGTTCATGATAGTTTGATGATTCACATGTTTGATCCGACGGCCCAATTCAGATTGTGGCCCTTAAAAATCTCTTGGATTAGAAGTCGCTGACCGTTCAAGGAGTTGTTTGATGACTAGTTTGGTCCGGGAGCAGATTAGGTGTCACCTGGGTAACAGCTTAGTGGGTGTTGCCCTTGCCATGGGGCCCACCTTGATGATTTGTTGTATATCCATTCCGTCCATCCGTTTCTCCAGCTCATTTTAGAAATTTCTTACAAAAAATAAAGCAGATCGAAATCTAAGGTAGACCACACCACGGGAAAGAGTGGTGATGAGTGCCTCACCAATAAAAATTTCAAATGGCCCATCGTAAGGTTTCCATGATGTTTATTTTCCATTCAACCTATTGATAATGTCAAGAAGACCTGGATGAATGGACAATACAAATATCAGCTTAATCCAAAATCTTTGTAGCCGACAAATAGTTTTTAATGGACATTCATCACTTTTTCTAGTGGCATGCCGCACCTGAGATTTGTATCTTCTTAAGATTTGGGATCGTGTCATAAAATAAGATGTAAAAACAGATGGACGGCATGGATAAACAAAAAATAAATCAAGGTGGCCCCACACGGTTAGGGTGACACCCACTGAGCTGTTACGTGGGTAACAGCTAATCCGCTCCGGTTTGATCTGATGGCTCTATCCAGATGGTGGGCTTTAAAATCACCCATATTAGAATATCCTGACCGTTCAAGAAGTGGGTAACAGCAGACAATTAGAAATAACTACAACCGTCGCAAAAATTCTTGATTAGATTGGTAGGATCATCCAACACGGAAAACTTCCAGCTTGAACTTATTGGTGCATCCGTCAGACTAATGGTTGGATCACCGCATGATGTATAAGATGTTCGTGCGCACGTGTAGGTTAATAGGGCAGGCATATGCTAGATCAGGGACATCAATCAGGTGCAGCCCACCTTGCACATTCCCTGGCTCAAAAATTAAGCTGGTCCACTCATCTGTAGGCTACATGTGCAGATTGAACATGAACGGTCAGTCAATTCCTTTTATCCATCCATTTCTTTTGTACGCTGTGGCCCACCAAACCATCAGATTAGCTTATTTTTGTTTTCAAGGAGTGAGATGTGCTTGATGAATGACTTAGATCTCTCTTATGTACATTGCTTATAAGCATTTCTACACGCGTGTGACAGTTTCTCCTGAATGAAACGGTCTATCTTCGAGAGCAAACAGAAACGCTTAGTCGCGGACACATACCAAACCATATGTGGGTAGGATCCGGGACGTTCACAGGGTGGGGCACACGTCAAAAGAATGTACGGTGAGAAAATTGATAACCAACGGTTCGTATTGAACGGAGATGCTGGTCACCTGAAGAGTTGGATCTCCTATGTTAGTATACGAAACGTGCACCATGCGGATGTGGATCACCTTTTGAACGATCAGATCTAGCGCATCCATGCCAAGCTGGCGTTTGTTGTTGGCGCTTGAAAAAGATGGTGGGCTGGAATTGGATACGAAAGAAAGAAGGATCGTTTAAATCGCGAGAAGCCGTGGAAACGTCCGAAACGACACTATAGTATCATATCGCGATATATTGATCTAATTGATCGTCTCGTGGTGCTGGTCGCGTGCCTGTTGAACTATCCCACGAGTATAAAGTCGCGAGAGAGACAACACCAGAACCAAATCCCTTTCATTTCATGCGCCCCCTTCGGTGGCCCCCACCTTCTCCTCCTCCGAAGAACAGTCTCTCCGGCACATCTCTCTCTCTCTCTCTCTCTCTCTCTCTCTCTCTCTCTCTCTCTCTCCAAATGCCACTGGAAAACGCTCTGAAGTCTCAGTCAGTCTCCTCTGCTTGAAATTTGAAGCACTCTCTCTCTCTCTCTCTCTCTCTCAAGACTCTAAAAAAACGCGTGAAAACGAGGTATTAACGGCTCTTACGCCCTAGAAATCAAGAGATTAATGGAAATATCTGTAGATCGTGTTAAATGCAGGTGTTTACAGATTCTCTGACCTTGAATTTGATCTTTTTGCTGTTTTTTCCGCTGAGAGATGGCAGAAATCAGGAGAAGTTCTGCGGAACTGGAAACAAGGTATGTACATTTCTTTTTTTCCCTTAGAATATTATCTTTCTCGCTTTTCTTGAGATGAGATTGCTGAAATCAAGAGAGTGATAAAGAGTTCCTTTGATTTTTTGTTGAATGATCACAGGAAGCTGAGAAGAACGATCAATGGCGGTGAAATCTCTGCGATTTCTGTCAATCGATTGATGGAATTGCATACTAATTCGTCTGAATGAGGTAAAAAAATATACTTATCGGATTTCTTTGCCTCTTGATCGAAGTTATCAGATGATTTCGATCACATCCGGTGAAACCTGAAAAATTGCGGCTGATTGATGAAAAATCTTTTCAAGTATGCTGTAAAAATGCATAGAGCGAAGTGTTGATTTTGATTAGATAATTTCGACACCGTCGGTGGAACTTGAAAAACTATAGCTAATCGATGAAAATCTCTAAAGAATGCCATAAAACTCATAGAGCGGATGCTGATCTTGATCAGATGATTTTGAGACATTCAGTGAAACCTAAAAATACAATGTACAACTGATCAATGAAATGCCTTAAAGAATGCTGTGAAATGCACTGAATGAATTTTAATTTCTGAGTCTTCTTTAAAGAATGCTGTAAATGCTCTGAAGTTTTCGATGATTTTTTCAGGAATATGAGGAAAACATAGATTCGTTTTGTGGACGCTGTTGGATGATTTTGAAAAAGGAATACTTCTTAGTTCTTCTTTTTATTTTGAATGAATACATACTCCCGAGATTCTGACCATCAACGGTAAATTTTCACAGATTTTTTTGGCCCTTTGATTTTCATTTAAGCTTCATTTCATCTTAAACTCCCTTCCTTTAAATTCAGCCGTTTCTGCCTTGTCGTTCATAACTTTGATATTTTTAGGCTCTCTTTGTACAGTTCTTGGGACATAGCAGAGCAGTTTGAAATGAACAGCAACCGGCAGGTGGAGGTCCACTACATAGATACTGGATTTCCTTTCACCAGTACTGAGAGTTTCATGGATTTGTTCGAAGGTCTTACATATGTTCAAGCAGATTTTGCTCTTGCAGGAGCCTTGCAGGATCAGGTTGCTTTTGAAATGTTACGAGATTCTTTCCTCTGATTATAAAGTTCTGTTTTTTGCTCCTTGGAGATGTTAAACATGTGGAAGCATCTTTTGTTTTGAATTGTTGAAAATTTATGTTAAAATGCGGAAACATGTGTGAGTTATCTATGTTTTGATGATAATGTAGAAAATTTACTTTTTCTTTGGTGCATAGAAAATGGTTGGGAAGTTTGACAACTTTGATCTATATTTCATTAGCTTTCTAAGTAACTGCATTTTATTTTCTCATAAACCTACTCTTGTTGTTCTAAAGTTAGCCTATGTCTTAAAAGCTATAACTGGGACAATTTCTTTATATCTTATTATGGTTTGAATTCCTATGTGGGCCCCAATAGGGCCCACCAATGATCAACAATGACAATTTGATAGGAGGAATACTTGGTAGATTTTGAACATGTGCCAAAAGTATCCATGAATGGATAATCACAACCATGCAATGCATACAAAATGGACGGTAGGAGTGAAAACAGTTTTAAGACTCATTTTGCAGGCCCTTATCTGAATGGATTACCTAATCAGGGTGAAATTGGGGCCTTTTGCAATCCGTGGTGGACTGTTTCTCTTCTTCAGGAGTACTCCATTTGTGATGAAAAGGAAGGGGTAGGCATCTCCTTTCTTTCACCTCTTTTGAATCATCTCACTCCTTTCCCGTGGTCATAGGTGGGCACAGTTGGGCCCGCATAGGAATTCAAATGGTAGCAAGGTTTGAAGAACTTGTAACACACATACACACAAAAAAAAAAAAAAAAAAAGGAAAAAGAAAAGAGAAAAGAAGAAGAGACATTTGTAATTTGTGGAATATTTGGGTACCGATGCAGGAAAATGCATATTGGTCGATGCATATGAGTCCATACAAGTATGGACTGTCTGGTTCAGGCGGTTCTCCATATTACAGCCATACTCATGCTTATGAGGTAAGTGATAATGTGCTGAGAATGGACGGGAGCAGGAGGGCTTGGTACAACTCTACAGTGACGAATAATGAAGATCCGCCATCACTAGTTCTGCATGGACAAAGTGATGATATGACTACACAAGCTAGCCCTGAGGAATGTAGTAAGTCAACCCTGACTTTTGTTTTGTGATATTTTTCTGCATATTGGTTAAGAGATTCTGCAGGAAAGCGGAACGTCAATTGCTTGGCATATGTATGAGCTTTAGATACATCTTCAAAGATTTATGTGCATGGGGCTTATGTGATCTGCTTCTGTACTCTTTGAACACAATTTTCCTTTTTACTTGAAAAAGAGAATCTCAATGATGATGCATCATAGAGATCCATCTTAAATAGAATGTTCACAAAATGTTGCACATCCAAACTCTATTTAATTTTGTACTGCCATGAGTTGATTCATGATATTCATATGTTTGTATTTTCCAGCTCATGGCATTTACATGAGTATGCTATTGTCCATTCTTTGTTTATTTACAGAGTTTGAATTTTCATTGCTTGTCACTTTTGCTTTTTACAGGCATACGGAACCACCAGAATGCGAGTAGTTCTCAGGTGTGAAGCTTTTTCCTATTTGTAGTCTTAGAGGGACATTGAATGGTGTTTGAATAATCCAATTTTTCTTGTTCTTCTACATTTGAACAGTACTCGTATATTTGGAAATTTTTTCTATGGCTGTGTATCCTAAACATGCATTTACTTCTATCATGGGAAATGGGTATAGGACTCCCCTTTTTCTTTTTGATTGATAAACATGTGTTGCACATGGTCTGGCCCCAAGCAATTGAAAATCCGAATAGGCATCGCCCGATATTTTCAAAATTTGGGTCCAAATAAAATCCAGGTACTCCTGTTTTCACCCCTATGTGACACTGTTATATCAAGCCTCCAGCTGGAATAACTTGTCTGTTCCAGTGGTAGTGTATCCATAGGGAAAGCCAAAATGCTAATGGTTTGGTTGAAAGCATCAAAGGTCCATACAAAAGATTATACATGACCAAGAAGGATATAACTCTTTTTACTGAAAAATCATTTTGACCTGGAACAACTGGAAACCCTTCGCTTCTTGATACAGTGTTCCTCATGTAAAGGATTGTATATGGATTTCAAACAGACTCCAAATCTACTTGGAGAATCCTGATTATGGGGAGAATCCTGATTATGTGATTACTAAACTAGATAATTCTTTGGAATTGAATCACAAGTTGAACTTATGAGAAGTAGATCCAATGAGAGACCCAGCAAAATGTTTTCTTTTAGTTGATGTTTTGACATTCTCAATCACTCTGTGCCTAGTCATTAGGCTTTCTCAAGGAGGATGGTTTTTTCTGAGGAAACAATTTCTTTAGCATGTGTATGTCAGCTAGAGTAATCCACCTCTGTTTCATTTCCATCGGATGTATCTAATTGGGAAAGGTGGAACTCCACTGCTTGGAGTTGTGCTTTGCTAGATATTTTCTTGGAAATTTTCTTGGTTTTTCTGAGGCGTCATCTTTATTTTGTCAAGAAATTTCTATATTGATTCTGATTTGGTTGTCATACTTTTCGATGTTTCTTTTTTTCTTTTGAAAGATTACTCTTCGATGTTTCTAATGAGTATATCTGCGGACTTGCAGTTTTTATGGGGGGCCATTTTGTATGAATGTGTGAAAACTGGTTCCAAACTGATTTCTAAATGTTAGGAAAACACATGGGCCAGTCCAGGCCAGCAATTGAGCTGTTGTTTAGCGGCTACCACTCTAGCAAAACATGAATGAAACAAGGAGGTGATTTCATCAAGTATAAGAAATCCCTTGTTCCTGTTTTATTTGGGTCTTGCAAGGGCAGCATGGTAGATGGCAACTCAATTGCTGTTGTCTGGAGGACCCACATGTTTTGCAGACCAAAATAACTGCAAAATTAGTGTCCCCTGCCCCAAGGAGCCCCTAAGTGTTATGATTCTTCAATATTTTTTCATGTGAAAGATGGCAACTCAATTGCTGTTGTCTGGAGGACCCACATGTTTTGCAGACCAAAATAACTGCAAAATTAGTATTCCCTGTCCCAAGTAGCCCCTAAGTGTTATGATTCGTCAATATTTTTTCTTGTGAAAGACAATTAATATGTTCTTTTTGTCTCCCACTCGTTAGATGAGCTGGTAGAGACATTGTAGTGTGAGTGAGTGATTCAGGGTTCAATCCTTGGTAGCGTTACCTTTCCAAAAAAAAATAAAAATAAATAATAATAATATGTTCTTTCTTTTTTCATGGATTGCAGGTCATTTGGCAAGACAATATTGACCCAGACAATATGACTTACGAGGTTTGCTAGAAAGAGTAGATTGTAATTTCCTTCCAGTTGTTTGAAATGCACTTTTTGTTGAAAGTCAATACAATCACATTTCATGTTAAAAAACTTTTGATAATATCCTAAATTCTAGTATCTCAAGCTATTAGGAGTTGTGAAATTTTGGATAACTAGCTACTAAGTGAAGCGTTATTTTTTTTTTCTTCTTCTTCTTCTGATGATGACATGGACTTCTGACTAAGAGGTTTCCACACACACACACACACACACACACACGGTGTTTAGCTAACATCCCCACCTTCATTGGGATGTTAGCAATATCCCCAAAGCTTTTGTATGGCACATGGGTGCCCAATTGTCAATTTGAACCATCCATTATTTCGTACAGCTAGGGACAAGCCATGGTGCAAAAATCATGCCAATTGGATGATCCTAAGGATCCGATCAACAACATGGAAACTGGACCGTTAAGATTCAGTGGATAAAAAAATAGGTCCAATCATCATCCTGAACTATCTATCTGATAAATCCCACTTCGTATTGCTAATGATTCCAAAGTAGCACTTTTGTTTGATATTGTAACCATGCAAACTATGGCTAGTAAAAAAAAGACAATTATGACAAATGGACCTAATTTGTAGGTTTATGATTTTTTTTTTTTAAAGACGAGAATTTTATTAAGGAGCAGTAAAGCTACTGAAACAAAGGAAACAAAACAAAAGCGAAACAGAAAAGAAAATCTAAAAGAAAAAGAAACCTACAGGAAAGAAAAAAGCAAACACAAGACCAGTCAAGGGGGTACAACTCTCAACACCGAGACCCCACCCTTAAACACACTAGGCCCCACTCACGGAGCCCAGTCCCTAAACAGACCCAAAACTTTGGAGAAGACAACTGTCGAGGCAGCGACCTTGCTCCTGAATACTTTGTTGTTTCTCTCCACCCATAGAGCCCATAAGACTGCCAGAAGAATGCAGTGCCACTTTCTTCTACCAAGCATGCCAACTGGATCAGCGTGCCACGAACAAAGGAGCTGGTCTAGGGAAGAAGGCATCACCCAGTCCACCATAGCCAAACGGATGACACTCCACCAAATGTCTGACGCATAGGGACAGTGGATAAGAAGATGCGCCACTGTTTCTTCCTGCCTAAGGCACAGAGGACACGGGTTGGGGAGAATCATGCCTCTTTTGTGGCGATTGTCCTGCGTCAGTATGTGATCTCTCCCAGCTAGCCAACCGAAAGATGCTACTTTTGGAGGAGTCCCGTATGACCATAAAGGGCTGGTGTGAACAGTTGAATCATGTAGGGTTAGGATCATCCAGGTCTAATAAACAAAAGATGTGTTTATGGAAACACACTTCCGTACGGGAGAGGTCTCCTTCCGCATGCCAGGTCTCACATCTCAAAGATGATTCTACTAAAAGGAGAAAATGTCTGTTGATGATGGACATGAGCACATGGGGTATTAGATGTATTGACCCGACAAACTTCACCAGTCAATGCATCTGGTCAGCCAAAAAAAAAAAAAAAGCTCATGTACACTCATCTGATAATATTGCAAGGAGCTTTGCTAATTCCAAGCTTGTATAGTCCAGCCCATCTACATGCTGTTACCTGTTCTGAGATGACATGTGTTGTGAAGATACAAGCAGTCCATCAGGTGGATCTCACTGAGTAAATGCCGTAGCCTTAAATTCAGTCCTGTTTGCTCATTTGGGGGACATAGTGGATGAAACAAATTGACTGCTAAAAAGACTCGGTTTAGCTCTTTATTTGTTTTCTCAACTGTTGGTCCACGAGCAGATCACCCTGATTTTTGAGCTAGGGCATCTACATGGTGGTATGCACCTGAAGGGTTGCTCCTATCTCTCATACGTGTGCCATTTGGGCACATATATTGGTGTTTAGATGGGTTGGTCTATACTTGTATGGGTTTACAGATATCTATTGAAAGGACACACCTATAAATAAATATTGGTTCATAACTACAAGAAGCATTCAAGTAAGTGAAACTATGAAAATGATACCAGCAAACGTCAAAGAAGATGGGTTTTGGTTTTCTCCTTGTACCATGTTAACATATCCATTGTTTACGCAATCTTTTCAGGGCCATTTAACTTTTACTGATAGAAACAGTGGTCATATAGATTTGTGTGATTAACAGGAGTTTCAATCTGCAGGAATTGGTGGATTTGGGTGAAGCAGTTGGAACTCACAGTCGAGGTCTTTCCCAAGAACGTATCTCTTCACTTCCAATCTCAAAATACAAGTCTGGTTTTTTCTCAAGAAAAAAGTCACGAGGCGAACGGTAAAACTCATGCTTCATGTGTGCATTGATCTCTTAAATTGTAGCTGTAACATATTCCTTGTGTGTTGAAATGCCTCAGTTTCAAATCAATGAAACATATTAGTTAATGTCTTATTATTCATCTTATATGTATAGAGGATTGATTAGCTACAACTCTTTGTATGCTACATCCCATTTCTTATGCCTTCACAATTTTGGTCTCCATATTTTTGTGGGTTAACCTAAACCAGTTGGAAGTGATCAATTCACGCTTCTTATGCCTTCAGAATTTTGGTCTCCATACTTCTGTGGGTAAACCTAAACCAGTTGCAAGTGATCAGTTCTCATAAGTATATATTTGATAAATTATCTTGTGCATATTATTGAACAATGTGCCAGGCAGACCTCTTGTTTTTTTTTTTTTTTTTGAGTACTGACATTCCAGCCAAAGTAAATATTTAGCAAGATCACAAAGAAACCAAAGAAAACCTGGAAAGGAAGACAGAAAAACCTACAAGAAGTTTTAGGTGATCAATTCTCGCAAATATATATTGATAAATTATCTGTTGCATATTGGACGAAGTGGGTTTTTAGGCTAGATAGCATTTCTTAGCCTCCCAGGACCATTCACATATGTGATTGCAAAGGTAAAAACAAAAATCAAAACTATGTATAGCAATATGAGAATTCAAGGCATAGAGGAGGAAGAAGTAACCTCCAAAGTCTTGAGGAATCTTAGCCACCAAACTAATTCACTTGAGCTAAACCCTAAAAGGATGATGGTCTCCTCGCTCTATCTTACAAAACCCTAATTTTGGAGAAAGAAGAAGCCCGATAAGTGTATAGGGTTATGGGGCTATTTACATAGCTCCTTTGGGTAAATAACAGAGGCCTTTTCGCATCGAGCTCTATTGGTTTATCACACTATCTCCTCTTAATCAATCATCGTTGCATTAGGTGTGCCCAAGTCTCGAAGTGAACCCAACCTGTTGTAGCTTGAAGATCTACTGTTGGATTTGTGATTGGCCTTAACTCAAACAAGCAAACCTTTATAGCTAAAAGAAAACACTTTTTTTTTTCAAATTTTTTTGTTTTTCAAAGCATCCTTTTGGACTAAAAAATGGCATGCCTGCATGACTTACTGGCGGTTAAAATGGTGCTCGTCCTTGGAGGAAGTCCTCATACAGGGACTACTGTGTGGATCCAATTCGGGAGAGTGTGGGCCTACATAGGTTCTCCTTTGGAAGACCCGATGACACTTAAGTACTGCCCCTCGTTGGAACTCACTTTATGCATATCCAAGTCATCCTAGGAGAGAACATAAAGTCTCCACATCCCTTTAGTCAGTGAATTGACAATGTGTGGAAAAAGTGAATGCTCTTTTATGGACACCAAAAAGCATCTCTCACTCTTCAAAAAAAAAAAAAAAAGAAGAAGAAGAAAAGAAAAAAAAGAAAGAAAAAGAATTAAAAAAGGAGCATTTTTCTAAACCGATTCTTGTTTGATTTGTCAATTTATCTTGTTGTGCATACTCATGTACTAGAGTACCCAACTCCTATTGGCCATGACTTAGCCAGCCACAGCTATAACATCCATGATCCATCCAGTAACATGACAACCTTCATGATGCCCAAGCACATCATTGGTAGTGAACTGGTTTCTGATGTCAAGGAAATGCAAGACCGAGTCTCTCAGTGTCAATGTTCATATCAATGCACTTATCACAATGTCATTAGTTGACTTGTTGATTCTTATCAACCTATGTAATAGTACAGAACCGTTAAGATGCTCCTGGAAAGCAATTTATTAACCTTGATAGATCTTTGTCATAAAAGATTGTAAATTGTTAAAGAAATAGACTGATTAACTTTCTAGGGCACAAAAGATTTGGCACGCCCTCCTTGCCATTTATCCCATCACCAACAGCGTCAATGCCTTTATTTTCTCGAAGATGGTTTGGCACCTCTTCTCACCATCTACCCTGTCACCAACAAAGTCATTGTCTTTTTGCTCATCCCACCAACAGCTCATGTCGCAGGCCCCTCCTCTAGGCCCTGCTGGCTATCACTTCCTCCACTGAATGAAAGAAGGGGGATCCAAATTTTAGCCATGGCTGCAAGCAGTTAGCTGAAAGGAAGTGAGGATGATGTGATAGCGGAAAACCCTGTTTGGTGCCTTTTCATTGGTCCACATCACACTGCATAACATCAGTGATCAGGTTGCACTGAGGATGTGACTAGGTTGCAGACCTATGTCATGACATGGACCAATAAAAAGGCTCCAAACAGGGTTTTCCTGTTTGGCAGCCAACAGAGGATTCGGATTCTTCTGTACAAGTCTAACCCTAAAGGCATAGTCTCCATACAAATATGATGAATGAATGAAATCTTATTTATCGTAATTTCTGAAAATAACTTTTTTTTTTAATGCAAGTGGACAAAAATGACATACCCCTCTCCTGACGAAACTGTGTGCATGTGAAATCCCACTTGATCTCCCTGTCTATCTACTTGTGCATCTAAGATTATCTAAGTTTGTCCAAGTGCATTTAAGTGTGTTTTTGTAAGTGATGTAAGTGCGTCCAAGTTCATCTGAGTACAATGCAGTTAGAGGTGCTTAAGATGGTACTACGAGGCACTCAGATGCCATTGTATTAAATCCTGGCTCTCTGCCTACTAACATAGAACCCATGTAGCGTGAGAAAATGGAGTCTCTTTAAGCTTCTGTTGAAACCCCATCAAAGCCAACTCACTTCTGCACTCCCATCTGTTCATGTATTGCAGGTGAAATCTAATTCTTACTTTCTTTTTGCTGAAACTGCTAGACTTCGGCAGTTCTTAGGAGATTCAGTGTTTCTTAATGTAACCCCCAGGCTTCTGTTCATTTCCTTTTCATGATTTTGAAAAATCACGCATAAGAACACCTGCTTTGTTCTTGGTCACAGGTGCGTGATTTGTCAAATGGACTATAAAAGAGGTGACCGGCAAATGACTCTGCCATGCAAGCACATCTACCATGCCAACTGTGTGACCCGATGGCTTAGCATCAACAAGGTCTGCCGAGCTGAAAGCTTTACTATTTGTTTTGCATTAATAAAATAAAGCTCTGCCAATCCATGGTTGCTGACCCTAATCTTATTTTCTGTTTCAGGCATGCCCAGTTTGCTATACCGAGGTATTCAGCGAGGAATCCAGGCATTAGAACTCTTTGGTGAGCTCAATCATGGCTCTGTTTCCATGGGCTTTGAACATGTGAACTTCTTCCAATGAATACATGGAGTTTAACACGGACTGCGATTATTTTTTTTTCTCTGGTTTCTTTTACACGTTTTCTTTAGCAGAAGAACCTTCTTAGACTTGTAATAAAGAATCTAATGAACCATTTGGAATAGATCTCTCTGTGGCTGTGGTTGATGTAGAGGCAGGTTGTTCATGGAACGACTTGCTTGTCATCTTCCATCTTAAAACAGCTCTGCTTGAGCTGATCCAAAAACATTTTGTTTTTTGCTTTGGTGAAGAAGGTTTGAAGATGAACATCTCTATTCCTTGCATTGAATTATTCTTGACAACTCTGGGCATACATCACGGTGCTACTACAGTTGGTGGTCGCCAGTTCAGTGTACCATGACAGCCTAACTGCATTCCCTGATGAGCTGATCATCCATATTTTTGGGCCAGGACGCAATTTGTGAGCCCCACTTGATGAATGACTACGATACCGTATGTGTGTTCCATGTTGGTGCTCCTCCAGTGAATATTTTGGCAGGTAAAAATGCGTGAATATGCATTTATATGGGTTCATTGTTAAAGCAGGTTCATTACCCTAGAGCCTGCCACTGGTAAATATGCAGCAACCCTGACAGAGAAAGGGTGTGATGCTCCGATTTATAAGTCTCCGCCACCTACGGGAGCCGATGAAAGGGCAGTCTTTGCCGCGCTGTTGATGGGATGCAGGCCATATACATGGACAGCTTCACACTTTTGGCAGGCGTGGAAACACCGGCCCTCCGCATCATTGGTCTGGAATCTTTGGTGAAGGAGCATGGTGTGCTCTCTGTTTGGTGTGTCAGGTCAAACACAGGATCACAGCCCTTTCTTAGACTGGGAGAAATGGCGGGTGCTTTGAACAAGAGTATAGCTTGCTAATGTGCCTTGGATGACCCACATTTCCAGGAGCACATTGAACTGTCCATGTGGTTCAGAGCCAAACAGCAATTATCAGGAGGGCGCCTACAACTAAAATAATAGCCATTGTGGGCATTAGACCAAGTTGTATATGCATCATAAAGGGGCGCAAAGGTTTAATGTCGCATATTTGCGGCACCTGAAGATGGACGGTGATGTTTTTGGTGCATTGGAACATGCGGCACATAAAAACGTCAAGAGAATGGTCTATCGTTTAAGATAACGATGAGAAGCTAGTCTTTAGTTTTATAAACAATAATATAACACAACAACAATCCAAAAAATTAATGACTTATGCTAATTATTTTAAATTCTATGCATACGAGTAGTAAACAAATCATGGATAAGAAACATATCGCTGACTAATTAGGGATTGAACTCCTACTTTTATCAAACAATCAATTGGTCCATTTTGTCAATGCTTTGGAATATCGATACATGGAACCATTGGCGGAAACTAAAGAGCCAACATATTGTACAATATCGGGCCACAACATTGAATGAAACCTCCTACCCTTTAAGTTATCAATGCAATCTCTTACTCTTTCCATTGATAATTGAAACTACATGTGCCGAGTTTAGTTGGCCGCTAAACCCATACTATTGTTCTTTGGAGTAACACTGATGTAGGATGAGGCACATATATATTCCTAGCATGGCTGGACCAAAAGAAGGCTAAATAAAAATTGGTCATAACTTTTCATGCAGGTATCGTTATGGGATGCACAACCTATCAATCTTTTTCGTAATAGGTTATTTGGGGTGAATCGACTCACAAAGTGGGTTGCGTCAGTCCATTTTGCAAGAAAACATGCGTATCTAATTAAAAAATGGGATTTTAAGAAAAAAATTACAATTTTTAGTAATTACAATTTTTGTCACATTTTCTTATTTTTAGAGTTTTAGATTTTCATCCTTAGTAGAAATTACTTGTAATCATGGTAGGACTCTTCTAGTTAAGATTTATCTTAACTTTCTATTTTTGGCAAATTAGGTTATGGCTATCAATGGACAGAGTTGGCCCGATGGGCTTTCGGGCCTGGCCCGCTTTGGGCCGGGCTTGGACTAGAGTATCAGGCCCGTGGGTTAGGTTCGGGCCTAAAGTATAAGCCCGTTTTTCAAATGGGTGGACTTGGACTAGGCTGTTCAAAAGCCCGACAATCCAGCCCAACCCGAATATATATTTTTTAATTTAAAATTTAAATTAAAATATTTTCCCTCCTTTCAAAATTTAAATTTTATACAAATTTTTTTCTAAAAATCTATCTCCCTCCTAAAACTCCTTTTATTCTCTATAATGTTAATGATTTTTTTTTTTCATATATGGAAAAGTGCGGGATTAAAGGATAATTTCTCTCTATGTGAAAGGCCGAGCGGGCCAGACTCTACATTTGTATCTGGGGCTGGGCTTGGGCTAGACTATTATGGCTCGTCATAGGTTCGGGGTGGGTTTGGGCATATATTGAGAGAGGCGGGCTGGGCTTAGACTGGCCCTAACCCGGCCCATTGACACCTTGAAATTAGGCTTTAGGTGAGTTTTACTATTTTGGGTAACTTTCATTAGAGTTAGAATTTGCTATTTTAGGCAATTATGAATTAGGGTTTTATTTTATTTATTTATTTAGTGTAATCGAGAATTATACTAATTACAAAAATTATTCAATAAAAAAAACTTGAGTTTGATCTCTTTTTTCTTGTGGATTTAAGAAAATACTCTTGTGGATTCAAGGTTTTAATCACTTGAGGAAGACGGTAATCTTCTCCATTATCTCTTCATGTTCTTCCCAGCATCACTTGCTAGAAATGAATAATGCCCAATGTAGATCCCTGCATTCAAAGATCCTATTGCCAAATCTTAAGGGTCATTTGACAGTGTGAACTTGAATGTATTTGAGTGCATTTGGAATTTAGAAGTCATTTGACAAAGTGAATTGGGAGTTATTTGAAATTGGAGAGGTATTTGAAATACATAGTTTTGCTTTATTTAAAAATCTTTTCATTTTGCTGTGATTTGAAATCATAGACTTTTTTTTTGTTTGTTTTTACTTTGTTCAAAGGCAGAAGAGTTGTATATATAACAAAGGTGTCACCAGACTAGTAATCTATTGTGCATATGGCATGCAATGATAATCCAAAACAATCAAATTATCGCCTGATCCTATGCTTGAGGTTCACCCAAGACTAAGAATTTCGTCATTTTTTGCCAAAGTATATATTTCAATGAGCTTATTATAATTATATTGTTAAATATTGCATATGTACACTAATTAGGGATATTAAATTTGATTTAGTAATCAAATTAAACTCATATAAATATACTACAAATTTTCAATGCAATTCTAATTTTGGATTTAGTGCATTATGAATATAGGTTGCCAAACGCAATTGAAGATTCAAACTTAATTATTATGATTTGTGATTTAGAATCCAATGCATTCCAAATACAAGCTCCTATATGGGTATGACTTCTTTAAGTTGAATGATGACCATTGTTTCTTCTTAATCATGTATCCGTAACTATGAATCAAAAGGTCAAGTTAGCCCTATGGAGCTTTTTCATGAATAGAACTAGTGGTTTAGATTATTGGGCCATGGGACCCTACTTTGTTGCATAGCGTATGGACATAAGATGTGAAACTCAACAATGGTCCAAATTAACTAAAAAGTGGTCCATTATTAATGTGATTTGGATCTCCTAGTTTCGTAGAGTTCCGGGGAGTGGCCCATCCAAGGTGTTAGGAAGTGGACTAACAGTCTGGATTACCAAAACTATGGCCCCACTTGTCACAGCTGAAACTCAAGATTTCCCTCCTCATGAATCAAGTATACTAAAGGCTTGGTGTTGCATAAACTAGTTTTCAATTCTTTCAGGGGCCATTCTTTGGTGTTCAAGGTCTTTAGTGCATGTTTGGATGGTAAGTTACTTTGGATGAGCTACTTATGCCACAAGTAGCTTATCTTGGTTTCTATTTATACATCATATAAATATATTCAAACAACATACTTACTAGCAAAAAGTAGAAAAACATGTTTGATTTCCAACATCATAAGTATTTATCCCCCAAGTCTATTTGATCCTCCTCACATCCACCGCCCACCATGTGGGGCCAACCTTTGATGTGGACCGTTCATTGTGTGGGCCCCACCTTGGATGTGGGTCGACCTTCAATATGCGGTTCATTATCTAGGGCCCACCTTTGTTGTTGGTTTCCATCATGTGGGGCCCACTATCAATGTTATTGCTCATTATGTGGGGCCTACCTTCAATATCCACTGCCCATCATGTGAAGCCCACCTTTGATGTGGATCGTCCATCATGTGGGGCCCGCCTTGGATATGGGCCACTCATCATTAGGGCCAACCTTTGATGTGAATTGTCCATCATGTGGGCCCACCTTGATGTGGATCATCCATCATGTGGGGCCCACCATTACCAATTGCCCATCATGTGGAGCCCGCCTTTGATGTGAACTATTCATTAGTGGGCCCCACCTTCAATTTGGGTTGCTCATCATGCGGTGCTCACCTTGGATGTGGGCCATTCATCATTAGTGCCCAACCATTGATGTGGACTGTCCATCATATGGGGACACCTCGATGTGGGCCATCCAACATGTGGGGCCCGACTTCAATGTCCATTGCCCATCATGTGGACGTCCATGGTGTGGGCCCTATCTTTGAAGTGGGTCGTCTATCATACCCGCCCATTTTAGATGTGGGTGCTATTTATCATTAGGGGCCTACCTTTGACGTGGACGATCTGTTATGTGGGCCCACATTAATATGGGTGATCCATCATGTGGGGCCCACCTTTGATGTGGACCATCCATTGTGATGGGCCCTACCTTTGATGTGGACGTCCATCACATGGGCCTCCTTTGATATGGAGAAAGGGAGGACTGACGAAGATAAGTAGCTTTAATCACATAAGTTACTTTTTGCAATCATGTTTCCCAAACTAGCTTAAGAGAAAAAGTAACTTAATCACTTAACACAGGTTAAAAAGCAACTTATTTTAGTAGTATCCAAACAGGCCTAGGTATGGTTTGGTAAACTGAAAAATAATGTTTGAACATTAATTTAATTGTTGAAAACTTAAAAAGCTGAATTTCAATATTGAAAAATCTGTTTGATAATTTGTTCGAAAAAGTCCTGATATCTAAAATTAAGTATTTTTTCACAAATGTAATCAATCTTGACACATTTATGCCTAATTCACTTATATTCTCTCAAACATAATTTTTTGATTGATGGACCATGTATTCTATTATTATTAATAGAATAATTATAGTCATTCAATTCATGTCCTAAATAGAACCGCTAATAAGAGAACCTAAACAACATCTCATGTTTAATTTATAAAAGCTGATTTTTTTTTTAATCTCGTGCTCTAAAATAAGTTGAAAAAATAGATGGACATCATCAATAAAACACATACATCATGTTGGGCCCCACATAACACCGTTAGGTACAATCGATGTAACTTTCGTGTGTGTGTTTTATGGCCATTCCAAGAAATTAAATGAGATAGCCTACCTAGATGTCTATATAAAATCCATCTCCACCGAAATATGAGACCTGACACGCCCAAGCTACCTTAATGTTTAGGTAATGTTTATTTTCCATCCAACCTATTGAAAAGGTACATAGGCATGGATGAGGGGAAAAATACAAATATTAGTTTTATCCAAAACTTTTTTGGCCCATTAATGTTCAATAACCATCGTTTCCTATGATACCGCCTACCTGATAATTAGATATGTTTTATGTTTTGTATAATGCACTAAAATAATATGAAAAAATGGATGGACCAAGCTAATGTTTGTTGTTTTTCCCTTCATCCGGGTTTATGTGACCTTATCAACCTTATCAACAGATTGGATAGCAAATAAATACAACGCAAGTATTAAGGTGCACCCTAGCTAAGAAGTTTTTATTGGTAAGACATTTAATCACCACTTTTTCCAAGAGTATGGTCTACTGGAGATTTCGTTTTTGGTATCATGCCTTAAAATAATCCAAAAAAAACGGATGGATGGCATAGATACAAATAGATACGTCAAGGTAGGCCCAACGGTATGGGCCACACCATCTTAGGTGAGGCCACGGTCTCACCAAATCCACTCCCGACTGCCTGGAGCAAGGTGGCTGTTAGACAATGATATGTGGGATCCATCATGATGCATGTGTTTTATCCATGTCCTCCATTTATTTCTACGGATCATTTTAAGGTATGAGCCCAAAATTGAGGTAGATCTAAGTTTCATGGGACCACACTGCAAGAAAAAGTGGTGATTGAACGCTCACCTTAATAACTTATTGGGCGACCAAAGTTTTGGATATACCTAATATTTGTGTTTCTTGGTCTAGCTGTGTGTGACCTAATCAATATATTGGATGGAAAATAAACATTGCATCAGGCCTTAGGAAGTTTTTAATGGTGGCCGTTCAATCATCACTATTTTATTATGGTGTGGTCCACTTGTGATTTGAATCTGTTTCAGTTTTTAGCCCATGCCCTGAAATGATATGGAAAAATAGATAGACTGCATGGGTAATTAAAGAATGCATTATGGTGGGCCAACGTAGCATTGTCCAATGGCCACCCTATGGTGACAACATCCGTAGGCAATCTGAATGGGATTGCTTCCGAATCCGTTGGTACAGCAAAGTCCTGGGAACCCCACCATAATGTATTTGTTAGATCCACACAATCTATTTATTTATTTAGTTTGTGATCTACAACACGAGGCAGATTCAAAACTCAAGTGGACCACACCACAGAAAACACTATGGCTTGATATCCACAATTGAAACTTCTTCAGGGCCACAAAGGTTTTGGATCAAGCTGAAAATTTTGTTTTCCCTTCATCCAGGTTAATATGACCTCATGAACAAATTTGATGGAAAATAAATAGCATGGTGGGTCCTTGGAAGTTTTCAACAGTGGGCGTCATTATCCCCACTGCTTTTCATGGTGTGATCCACTTGAGCTTTGGGTTCACCTCTTTTTGGCTTATGCCCGACGATGATCCAAAAAAAGAGATGAATGTTATAGATGTAACATATACGTCATGATAAGCACAAAACTTTGCCACATCATTTAGGTGTCAACCCTCTTTCTTTAAGTATTCACACTGCAAGTTATGAGAGTAAAATTGTCATTTAAAAAAATATTTAACTTTCAAATCACTTACCACCTTTAGCCTTAAGCATTAAGGGAAAGAAGATAGCTGAAAAAAAAAATCAGATGTTTTTCAATGAAATTTAAAATTAAGTGCTTAATATTTTAGATTTGCCAAACCATCTAAATTAAAAAAATCACTGATAAAGCGCAAAAAACAAGTTTTGCCAAACAGGTCCCTAATGTCTAATCTATTTGTTGCTGAAATTGCCAGTGAGTTCCCTGCTGATAAATGCAGGTGGCATCCAAACAGGCCTCGAAACCCTCATTTTGAATACAAATGAAGGTTTCATCTTCGACCTCCAAGGGCAATCCAAGCGGTACTGCGGATTATCAGTAGGCTAGGGCCCAGGACATCATTCACGTCATGAAGCCACAGCACTGTATAAGTCCAAATGTGCTTTGCCCGAAGGTGAGAGTCTAACAACGTGTTTTTTTTATTGGGGTTATTTAAAGATAGTCATCTGTATCCTGGTCTATATTTGGCTAACAGAGGGAGACGTAAAGGCACCGTTGAAACTTGTAAAAGACTATTTTACTCTTAAGGGCACTCATTTTCACGGATCTACTCTCAATATTTGGGGAGCGCATGCCAAAGAGTCTATAGAGCCCATCGCATGTATACAATTGATGGAAACTATTCATCCATACCGTACACTCATTTTAAGCCGTGAGCCAAAAGAATGAGGTAGATCTAAATTGCAAGTGAGCTATAGAAAAGTTTCATTAGAATTGTAAAATAGATTTATCTAGCCTAATTCTTGGGGTCACACTCTAAAATGATCTAAACAGCTGGATGGACTGTGTGGATTTTTCACAAACACTATGATAGGCCTCACCTATCTTACCATCCAAGGATGTGCACTGGAGTAGGTGGCCCACTGTGATGTTTGGGAGAAATCAAGTTCGTCCATATGTTTTTGTAGATCCTGTTAAGACATGAGACAAAAAATCCGGCAGATTCAAAACTCAAGTAGACCATACAGCCGAAAACAGTGGGGGCTGCCTATCGTTCAAAATTTTCTGGGCTCCAACATGATCTTTATATGCAATCCAAAATACTGTTCATAAAGTGGCCCAATTGCTAATAAGGTTAGGATGAATTGAAAGAACAAAAATATTAACCTAATCCAAAGCTTTTATGGCCCCATGAATGTTTCAATGATGGGCGTACAATCTTCATTGTTTTTGTGTGGCCCACTTTAGCTTTGGATATGCTCATTTTTGGGCTTACGTCATAAAATGATTTAGCAAAACATGTGAACTGGGTGAATTTCTCAGAAACACCATAGTGGGCTCCACCTAGCTTGGGATTTTTGAACATTGACCGTTATGTGCTTTAAATGAATGGCATTTTTGCCTTTTTATAAAATATGGTTTTAGAACCATAAATGGCATCAGACATCAGCTGGTTAAATCGATAAGGTAGCCAAAAGATAGATAGATTATTTTAAATATTTTAAAAGTGGTTTTTGCATATAGACCAAAGGGTAGGTGGATTTTTGTAAATGACTCCTTTTGTGTTCTAAGACGCAGCCTAGCATGCATTCACATAATCTGAGCTATTCAAAATTTGGGCACTCTGGTGCAAACCATGGAGCAAATTCAACCTAGTTATGATCTTAAAAATCTAATTTCACTCTTGAGTCCCTACTCATGGCTCAGTCTTAGACTAATAGAAGTTTAAACACCGAGGTCTTGGATTCGAGTACGCTTTGATCTTAACAATCTAATTTCGCTCTGGGTCGCTATTCATGGCTCAGTCTTAGAGTCATAAGAGTTTCAACACTGAGGTCTTGGATTTGAGTACCTATTGTGGTGTGTGTATGTGTATTTTTTTTCCTTCTAATTTCACTCCATGGATCTCACAATTAACCACATTGCTTATTCACTGATGACCTCATGTGTGTAAAAAAAAAAAAAAAAAAAAAAAAAAATCTTATTTCATTCAATGGATTTGACAGTTAATCATATTTCTTTCACTGATGACATCAGGTTTAGAGGTTAGGATTGTTTAGTCAATGATCTTTGTTAGGAAATCTATGAATGAGTCATCCAGGCGACAATAAAAGGGTAGATAATGGCCTTCATGGGATGAAGGGACAAGCTGAGATTCACTCTCAGGCGGATGGCTTGTTCTGGTAGGGAGTGGATTAGGTGTTACCTGGGCAACACCTTAGTGGTGTTACCCTTACCGTGGGGACAGTCTTGATAAATGTTTTGTATATCCACACCGTTTATTTGTTTTTTCAGTCTATTTTAGAATCTGGTCCCAAAATTTAAGCAGATCTAAATCTCAGGTGGACCACACCACAGGAAAAATGTTGCGATTGAACGCCTACCGTTAAAAATCTCCTAGGCCCACTATTATGTTTATTTTCCATCCAACCCGTTGAAAAGATCAAGAAGACCAGGATAGAGGGAACATACAAAGATCGGCTTGATCTAAAACTTTTGTGGCCGAAAAAAAGCTTTTAATGGCCATTCTCCTCTATTTCCAGTGGTGTTGTCCACTCGAGATTTGGCTATGCTTGACTTTTGGGATCACGTCCTAAAACGAGTTGGGAAAACGGTCGAACAGCATGGATATATAACAAATTCATTAAGATGGGCCCGACACGGTAAGGGTAACATCTACTGAGGTGTTACCCAGGTAACACCTAACCTGCTCCCGTTCTGGAAAACCACTCCGTAGGAAACCTTCTTAGGAAATCGGATTGCCTATTAAAGTGATGTTTGATAAACTGAAAAATTAAGCCTGAAAATTAACGCAACGAACCACCAACCTGTGGGTTGGCATCACCAAGTTTTATGGGCCCTACCATGCCGTATATGTTATATCGAAGCCGTCCATCCATTTGGAAATATCATTTTCAAGCATGAGCCTAAAGTTGAGGCATATCAAAAGCTCAAGTGAACCACACCATAGAAAGCTGTGGCACGGGTAAAACTTCTATCATTAAAAACTTCTTGCGGCCACAAAAGTTTTGGATTAAGCTAATATTTTTGTTTTCCCTTAATCCATGTCTTTGCATCCTTATGAACAAGTTGGATGGTAAATAAACATCATGGAGGGCCCTAGGAAGATTTCAATGGTGGGCGTCATTGTCCCCACTGCTTTAGGTGGTGTGGCCCACCTGAGGTTTAGATCTGCCTCATTTTTGTGCTCATGCCTTAAAATGATCTATCCAAATGGATAGTTTATGTGGATATAATACATACATTACATTGAGGCCTATAGAATTTGGTGACTTCAAAGTTCTAGTGGGAGAAGATGCCAGGGATGAGAAAGAGAATGAAGAAGGGTAACCTTGTTATTTTGAAATGTTAACAGGGATACTTTTGTCAATCTTTATCTGAAAATTTAAAGAGAGACCACTTACCGCATTTCGCTATAAGTGTTAAGTCAAGTTGGCATGGCTGAAAATAATCCACTAAAATTAAGTTATTTTTCTAATTAAATACTTAATTTCTTTTAATTATCAAATAGTTTGAATTACCAAAATCACTGAAAATAGGGTTTTTTTAGTGATAAGTCATAGAATTAAGTTTTACTAAATGCACTCTACTTTTGCCGTACTAAGCAAACTTTGTTTGGCCCACCGTAAATGTATGTGGTTTATCCATGTCGTCCATCTGCTTTTCCAACTTATTTTAGTAGTTGAGCCCAAAATTGAAGCATATCTGAAGCTAAAGTGGACCACACCACAAGAAACAGTGGGAATAATGATTTCCACCATTGAAACCTTCCTAGGCTTGGAGTGATTTTTATCTGTCATCCAATCCGTTCATAAGATCACACAGATATGGATGAAGGGAAAACACAAATATCAGCTTGATCCAAAACTTCTATGACCCCCAAGAATTTTTCAACGGTAGACGTTCAATTCACACTATTTCTTGTGATGTGGTCTACTTAAGCTTTTGGATATGCTTTATTTTTAGGCTCAAGCCCTAAAATCATCTGGTAAAATGGATGGGCCCCATAGAGTTTACTCAGTACGTTTACTGATCAGTTACTCACCAACCAATCCACTTCCCTTTCTTAGAGCCTGCAGTGATGTTTATTCCCCCCGGGAAGTTTTCAATGGACTTGAGCTTAGAATAAGTTTCAATTCTTGGTTCATGCCCTAAGGGCTTGTTTGGATTCATGGAATCTCCAGAACTTTCACAATGATTATGTCTTTTAGGGTATTTACCAGAAATTCCACAAAGACATCACTACAATTCATTCTGGCAGTTGTGACTTAGTCGGACCAATTCCTGTTACAATAATATATTGGGTGATTGGATATGTTTATCCGAACAGAGAAAAATGAGTGCGGCCTCAATTATGACTGGATACCCCTCCCAGATGTAAGATCACAAATGTCGAGCCCTCATTGATGTATGTACCTCACATCCATGCTGTCCATACTCATTGAAAGAAAAACTCTGAATAACATTGGATTCGGGCAAAATGCAGTGGATTCATATATTCATTACGGTGATGTTCTCAAGGGATTGAAACACAGCGAGGGATTAGGTGTTCAATTGAGTGAATACTAGGGGAAAAGTGTGTTTACAACCCTTTGAAACCCTTTCCAGAAATCTAAACAGGGCTGGAAAAACAGATGAACGTCGTGGATAAAGAAACATACGTTATAGTGGGCCTACAGAGTTTAATCAGTATGCAATCTGCTTCCCAAAAGTGTACTGAGACGCGTGCACGTGCCACTATTTCATTGAAGAGAGTGAATCCAACTCCGCTGGACTAGATTTGCTAAGACATGGATATTTACTGCCAAAAACGTCAATGAGACACCACATCCTTCGCACTAGCGTTGAACTATCACATTTTTAATTGGTGTTCTCCACGCACCATCGCACGCATCACACGAGCAAGATTTCCAAACGTGTCCAACATCTGCCAGTTCAGTAAGTGGCCCACACCATGAAGAAGACTACCAATGTATGTAATTTACAAGATACATGGATTTCATCTCTCAAAACGTGGATGAAAATATAAATAAAAGCCCGATCATCAACTGATCAGGCAGGGCCAAACAGTGCATTGAATGTGGACCATTGAAAATGTTGTTCAATCCATTGAGTGCGGCCCAACTTATTAGCCAAAGCATATTTAAAGTGATTCCCTACAAGATATATAAATGACTTATATGAAGGACACATCTCATTCAGTAGCTACATGTCATTCAAAGGCCCACCTCTTTCTCATGCAAGCGAATACATAACGGGGGCAGATTAGCTGTTACCCTGGTGACACGTTAGTGGTTATTATCCTAAACCCTGTGGGGCCCACCTTGATGTTTTTGTTGTATATTCACTTTGTTCATCTGTTTTTCCATCTCATTTTAGTACGAGATCTAAAACCCTTAAAAAGATCCAAACCTCATGTGGACCGTACCACTAGAAACATTGATGCATGACTTGAAAACTTTTGGTAGGCCACAAAAGTTTTGTATCAAGATGATATTTCTGTTTTACCTTCATCCAGATCTTCTTGACATTATCAACATGTTGGATTGCAAATAAACATTTACGATGGGCCCTTTGGAATTTTTAATAGTGAGGCACTTGATCACAGCTCTTTCTTGCGGTGTAGCTCACGTGAGATTTGGATCTGCATAATTTTTGGGACCCCGTCCTAAAATGGGCTGGAGAAACGGATGGACGGCGTGGATATACAACACATCATCAAGATGGGCCCACAGTAAGGGTACAACCTAATCCACTTCCATACGTAACATGCTTGCATGGCAAATATATATGCTGCACTGGATCGTGGCTCTCACAAAGGGACACCGAGAAAGTGTGCATTAAAGATCATGTAAACCCTATACATATGCCAGATCCAATCCATCCATCAAGTTGGGACGACCTTCAGCATGTTTTCCCCAAAATTAATCTTGTCCACTCAGTATGTGGACCCCAATATTAGAAACAGGTGGATGGGTTAGAAAACTTCAACCAAGTTTTTCAGACCTGTATATTTGTTGCAGACTGTGGCCCACCTGATTAGTGAATCAAACTGATTCTTGGGCTAGGGCATCAATATAGGTTTTCTTTTCTGATGGATGGATTTGATCTTGGACTTAGCTTGCCACGCTGGCACATATGTGCCGCGTTCATGAGTTTTATTGCAGACGAGTATGCACTTAACAACGTTCCTTCAACTCAAAAATGAGACTGGGTCTTTTATCATGCAACATGAGCGAGCGAGAGCTCCTTCTTTTATTACAATTATTACAAATATAATAAGAAATCAAAAGACATCCCACCAGGTACAAATGCATACACTCTCATTCTCTACACAGCAATAACCGTATTACCCAAAGTAGAAAAAAAGGTGTATTTGTTCATCAAGGTGGGTGTAAATATCAAATCTCTTCGCCGATATCTTCTGCTGCAAAAGTAAACTAGGCACGACAAGCAATAGTAATAACATGTGGCTAAACTGACTGATCATGTGATAATCCAGACCGTTCATCTAGAAGCTCCTATATGTGGTGTATGATCACCATGGGAGTTGCAGATAATCTCACTGATCAGGGATCATCACCATCACCGTTCATGGTGCAGGTGAGTTGCTACATGCTTATCCGGCATGTTGTTTCTAAGTCACTTTTGTATGGATGGTGAGATTTTGATGAGTGAGATTGAGATGGACGGTATGGATCATCGGATAGTGGGGAAAAAGGAAATTCTTGCTAGCAAACCTCTACATGAAAATGCACCTGCATAAAATATAAATTGTTTATTGCATGTTGATAGATATGTGGACTTGCCTTGACTAAGAAGGCTACAGGAGGTGGGGAAACTCTAATAGTAGAGAAGAGGTGGTGGGGTGGAGGAGGAGATGGTATTGGTGGGGTGATGATTTCTAGTAGTATGGTGGAGGAGGTGATAAAGGTGGTGGAGATTTGTAGTAGTATGAAGGTGGTGGGGATGGCGATGGCGGTGGAGGAGGTGATGAAGGTGATGGAGATTTGTAGTAGTATGAAGGAGGTGGGGATGGTGACGGCGGTGGAGGAGATTTATAGTAGTAGGGAGGAGGCGGTGATGGCGATGGTTGGGGTGTTGATTTCTAATAGTAAGGGGGAGGCGGTGATGGAGGAGGTGGCGGCATGTAGTAATAAGGAGGTGGCGGCGATGGAGACGGAGGTGGGGGGGATTTGTAGTAATATGGAGGAGGTGGCGATGGTGATGGTGGGGGTGGTGATTTGTAGTAGTAAGGCGGAGGGGGTGATGGTGATGGAGGAGGCGGCGACATGTAGTAGTAGGGAGGAGGAGGTGATGGGGATGGGGGTGGAGGAGATTTGTAATAGTAGGGAGGAGGTGGTGATGGAGATGGTGGGGGTGGCGATTTGTAGTAGTACGGTGGAGGAGGCGATGGAGATGGAGGTGGCGGTGAATTGTAGTAGTATGGAGGAGGTGGGGATTTATAGTAGTATGGTGGTGGGGGAGATGGTGACGGAGGTGGCGGCGAATTGTAGTAGTATGGAGGAGGTGGGGATTTATAGTAGTATGGTGGTGGGGGAGATGGTGACGGAGGTGGCGGCGATTTGTAGTAGTATGGAGGAGGTGGTGACAGAGATGGTGGTGGCGGCGACTTGTAAATATAAGGAGGTGGCGGTGATGTGTAATAGTAAGGAGGTGGTGGTGATTTGTAGTAGTAAGGTGGTGGGGCGTAGGAGTCGAAAAAAGGGTCATGATCTGCTAGAACATGGGAGGTCATGGCGCACATTGCCATCATGAGCCATGGCCATAGCATCTCTAGACTCTTCATGTATTGCACCATGGAAGAGCGCTATGTAGGAAAGAAATGCAAGTTCCTATTTGCATGGCTTATGTGCTGCTTCCAGCTCTTTATATAAACATTGCTTTGAGGGCATCTTGCTTTCACAGGGTCCATGCACACATGCGTTGTACAAGTTGCATTTTTGAATTCAAGGCCAGTTTCTTTACAACGTTTGTAGAAGAAGCTTATCCTACAACCCAGTGTGTAGGTCCAACTATGTTGATTGCATGACATCCAATCCGTCCATCACGTGCGTCCTATCATCTTCTCATTGGACCTAAAAGCTTAGGCCGATCCAAAAACTCAAGTGGGCCACGATGATATAAAAGCATGTTTAAAACTTCTGAAATAATGTGGTGTGGCTTGAGTTTTGGAGTGGCCTGACTTTTGGAGTTTCCACTGCCCTCTTGGGTTGCATCTACTGAATGGATTTGATGGCATATATAAAACATCTGGGGTCCACACACAATCTACAAGTTTTTCATGGTGGGCATGATCGATTCCCATCCCAACTGTTACTTGTGGTGTGACCCACCTGTGTTTTGAAACGGCCTGATTTTTGGAATACGGGGTGAACAGAAGGGCGCATCATTGGACGGTTTGGAAGTGGGCCGTACATAAAAGTGGGCCCAGAACGCTGAGTTGTACGTTCAGCTTATTCTACAAACGTTGCAAAGGAACCGGCCTCAGGCGCCAGTGGTTTTTCACATGTAATTGCTAAATCTACGCGTGTAGGAGCCATGCTCATCCACATGCAGGCACACGTGACAACACCAAGCGTTGTGTGAGATCTAGGCTTTCCATCTGATTGGAAATAATGCTTAGATCTTCTGCCGAACAAGTGAGTCCATTTCACACCTCAGGTGGGCCACAACGTACAAAATAAAGGGATGGCTAGAGAATGTTTAACCCTTAGTTTACTTTGTAAATTGTGGCCCACTTAGGAAGATGATCTAACATAATTTCCAATGAGGTGGAAGCTAAGATCTCGCCAACATGGCTTATGTTGGCACGTGTGCGTGCATGCGGATGGGCAAGGCTCTCACACGAGTGGGGAATTAGCAAAAGTTAGTCATTAGTGGCTCTTAGTGGTCCACCAAATGAAAGGCATTAGATCATGAAATATGAAAATGGTTAGACTATCCTAGTGGTCGGATTGCTGGCCCGAAAATGGATTGCTGATAAGGTTGGCCAATGAAAAAAGAGCAATGCTCCACTTTCCATGGGAAAAAGTTACACCAGTTGGATAGCTAGGATTGCCAAATTGATGTGGTTTTAAGCTATATCGTCCATCCCTGCTGCAGCTCACTAGATTCACGGTTCTGATCGCACTAGAAATATATGTACGGTGGAGATGCTTGAGAGTGCAAGTTCTCATCTCTAGCTTCTCTCTAGCTTCTCTTGTATGTATTCTCTCTTAATACAAGAGATATGCTCTAATGCTCTCAGATCAACAGTGCTCCTAGTTGCATTGAAATATGTAAACAGTCCAATCCATTGATGTAGACTGTTCGTATATTTTATGCATGGGCAACCATGCAAACATCACACCGATTTGATAAATATTAACTATTTGATCAATGGCTATGAACGGTGGAGATTCTTTTCGTTCATAGATCCAACCAACAATTTGATCCATCCATTTTTTAGCAACCAACAATTTGATCCATCCATTTTTTAGGGACCATCATGGATTGCTTATAATTCCAAGGATTCACTTATGTTAGGCAATGGTAACCATTTCATCCACTGCTCGGAAAAAGGACGGGTACAGAAAATAAGGCAAAATCAAGGATGGATTGAATCACATCCAATTACTACGAGTTTTTCTTGGTAGGCCATGAAAAGTGTTTTGGACTTGATGGACAGCTCAGATCAATCGATTGGATCATCCAAGTGCTTATGCAACTAGCAAGACTATAATTTATATTGCTGGGAGAGAACTGGAGCATTTCCCTTCATACAAAATGACAGGATATTATCAAGAGAGTAGGTTTGGTTAGGCCAGATTAGCACCGGTTCTGTTACCGATGCGGGGGCGGATTAGGTAGGGCTGTCAACTGGTCGAATACGGCCTGGATCAGTGATGATTCGTATCCGATCTGATTAAGGATATATCCGACCTAAATCCGACCCGAATCCAATTCGGATCACAAGTATATGATTCGAACCCGACCCGTTTAAATTTTTTGAAATCCGTTTCCAATCCGAATATGATCCGACCCGATATCCAAATATGATACAGCCTATGGTTGCGTGCGTGAAGAGTAGAGACGAAGGAGACGGCTGGTTTTATTTATTTATTTATTTTTTTAATCGGGTTGTTAACGGCCGCATCAAGATTGATCCGAATCTGATCTGAATATTAAACGGATCGTCATCCGAATTCAACCCAATGATCCGATTATTGATCCAAATTCGATTAAATCGGAGCGGATTTGGATCGGATATGGATCATGATCCGTACCATTGACCGCCCTGGGATTAGGTGGAGAGTGGGATTAGCTGTTACCTGGGGTACAGCTTAGTGGGTGTTACCCTAACCATGTGGGGCCCATCTTGATGTATTATTTGTATATCCACACTGTCCATCTGTTTTTCCATCTCGGTTGTGGACACGATACCAAACCTTAAGAAAATACAAACCTCAGGTGGATCATACCACTAGAAACAGTGATGGATGACTTTAAAAACTTTTTGTGGGTCACAAAAGTTTTGGATCAATCTTATTTTTATATTTTCCCTTCATCCGGATCTTCTTGATATTTTAACACGTTGGATTTCAAATAACCATTAATGAAACCTTACAATGGGCTCTTTAGAATTTTTAATGGTGGGGCACTCAGTCACCACTGTTTCCAGTGGCATGGTCCACCTGAGATATGGATCTGTATAATTTTTGGAATCCCATCCTAAAATGAGCTGGAGAGACGGATGGACGGAGTGGATATACAAAATATCACTCATGTGTGCCACACAATAGGGGTAGCACCCACTAAGCTGTTACCCGGGTAACACCTAATTCGCTCGGGTAAAAGCTCAGTGGGTGAGTCCCGGACCCACCTTGATGTGTGTGTGTTATATATCCACTCCGTCCATCACTTTTTTCATCTCATTTTAGGATACGATCCAAAAAACGAAGCAGATAAAATCTTAGGTGGACCACACCACAGCAAACAATGATCATTGAACGCCCACCATTAAAAAACATTCTCAGGGCCCATCGTAATGTTTATTTGTCATCCATCCTGTTGATAAGTTCATAAATACCCTAATGAAGGGAAAGCACAAATACCAGCTTTATCAAAAAAATTTGTGGCCCACAAGAAGTTTTTAGTTGTCGATCACCACTCTTTCCTGTGGTGTGGTCAACTTAAGATTTGGATCGGCTTCGTTTTTGGGTCCATGCATTGAAAAACTTATGGATGGAATGGATATACAACGCAAACATCAAGGTGGGCCGCACAGTTAGGGACTCACCCAGTAAGCTGTTACCTCCGACTTTACCTAATCCTCGCCTACTTGGGCGACCCAGTCCATGTTACCATTGACCACGCCTTCGGGAGGAATGCCGCTTGTAGCCGGCTGCATCCTAACAGAGCATGCACCCCTATTTTTCCCACCAACGTGTCATGCGTGTAGGAAATCTGACCTTTGCAAAAGTTGGGCCCCACCATTAAGATCTCTTATGTAAAAGATCACCGATCCACTTATAAGGTGGCCTGTCACATCTATATGATGAGTCAACCCATCGGCCGTCCATTTATTTTGTTGGTGTGGCCAATTCCATGAGTTCTATCAATCTGATAATTTTAGGACATGTAATCTTGTTGGATCTAACATTTGCATGGCTCCGATGTCATGTAGAATCACCGCATTGGCAGGAAAGATAAGGTCGTGCATGCTAAGTTAGCATGCAGCCGGCTAAGGTGATTAGTTCTCATATTGAAAGTAAAAAGACAGGAAATGTTATAAAAGAGAAAATACAGACAAAAATGGAAATAAAAATTAAGAAATTGACATAAGTAAAACCCTTGGATTGAAAATTTAAGCATTGTATTTGACTTGGGCTCGGTCGGTTAATCGATTATTGTATTTTAATACTTCCTCCGACTTCTAAGAAATACATTTTGTTGTAGGGGTAAAAAACTCGCAACCCAAAAGATACCGTACACGTGGATCCTTCTTTAGGTGATCCAAGCCATTCATTTTGTGGCCCCAATCTTGGATGGGACATGGTTTTTTTCATTTTTATTTTTATTTTTATGTTGGATGATTACAGTCCTTCCAACAATTGGGTTGCAAAGAATTGTGCAACTATCAAATGGCATGCATCTTCCGATCTCGACGATTTTCGGAGGAGATACTTTTCTAAGGACGGGTCCAATAGATCAACAGTCTTGATACACCAAAACATTCCAAGAGTTTCATTTAATGTCGTGTTTGAGAAAATTTATCAATATAGAGCTGGCAACGGCCGGGCCCTGGCCTGATCAAAGGCGTAGATTTGCTTGTCTTAAGGTTGTGAAACAGGGTGTCAAGTGGGCACGCCATGCAGGTTTGAGACAATGTTCAATTTCAGGCCATGAACTTAGGATCTGATTCCAGGCCCAGCTTAGATCCAATCAGGCTTGGATTATGCTGGGCACAGTACACGTACTCAGACCACCATTGATAACTTGGTTGGGCCATTGAGGGCATGCTTGCGGGGCCTTTCAAAGATGCCGGTTCAGGCCCAGTCCAATGAATTATTGGGCTTAAGAGCTCGAAGAAATTCGACTAGACCAGATTTCACCTGGACACGAGAAAAACTCCATCTGGTCACGTCTCGGTCAGAACTCAAGAATATTAGACAAAACTCAATAAAAACTCGATAAGCTTGACCCGACTCAGCACGACCCAACATTATTTATAAGTCATTTATAATATCTAAATACTAAATAATACTGAAAAAACTCAGACAAGCTCATACGTGTAGTCGAGAAACTCGGCCCAACTCGAAGACAGTTGAGTTTCGGGTTGGCTAAAGTTTCTGAGTTTTTAGACTATTGGCCAGAGTAAGAGTGGCAATGGGTCAGGTTGAATGGGTCAGGGTGTGGCCAAGAATTTCTGCCCAAACACAACGCATGACTCATTACCCCTGACCCTTCACCACACAACCCACTTAAAAGCCTGACTGGTCTGGCTTGACTGACCCGACCCAGCTAAGGTTTAAAAATGGAATACGACTCTAAGGCTATACATACCGTGGCCCGGATGTCTACACATCCATCATAATAATAATAATAATAATAAAAGAGAGAGAAAAATTTATCTGTACTTCCTTTTTTTCCTTCTTCTTTCTAATTTTGGGTTGAGTTTGTTAGTGCCCAATCCATTGGTGACCTTAATGGGGTCAGGTAAGGCTCCCAAGGCCCGACCCATTTACTTAGACATGTCACGTTTCTAGCCTGAGCCCACTCTACTACCCGTTTAGCTGGACCTGAACCTAAGTGAAAATCAGGTTGGGCCAGTTGACCCGCAGCTTGACTGGACCTTTGCCACCCCTAGGCCAGAGCACAATATAATACCTCTTGATCAGAGCTGGATACTGTTGGAGGAGCCTTCAAACTATGTTGAATCTAGGTACTTAGACCGGTTGGCAGACCGGTCTGATTTTAGCCTAGGGAGCACAACAAGGTCTTTGGATAATTTTTGGGTGTTTCAGACCAGTTTGACGACTAGTCAGCTATGGAGGTGAGATAGATTGAATTTAGAAGTTTTCTATCTATACTGGTTTCTGCTCAGTCCGACCGGTCGGCGGTATGACGGTGTTTTGCATGGTTACACAAATTTGGATAACATGTTTCTAATTTGGGTTGTTTACTATATATATGACATGAATATGGGATTAGGATGTATTCTAAGGTGTCCAAGGTTTCCAAATGGTATTAGGGTGAGGGGAGAGTGTTTTGAGAGAGAGAGAGAGAGAGAGAGAGAGAGAGAGAGAGAGAGAGAGAGCTTGAGTTTTCTCTTAGGTTTCGTTGTTGTGGGTTTTTCATCTTTGTAATATTCTGTTAATCATGGTGAATCGCTTTGTGTTGTGGTTTTTTACTTGTTGAGGGGGTTTTTTCATATAAAATCGAATTGTCTTTCTGTGGTTGATTGCGTGTGGGTGTGATTGCATTGTGTTACTTGTTTGATTCTATATATAATCTGCTGTGTGTTTGGCTTGTTGATTTTTCTTAACAAGTGGTATTAGAGCTATCATCTTAACAAGTGGTATTAGAGCTATCATTGTGGAGGTTGTAGAATTTAAATTTGAGACGAGAGCATGGCATTGAGTACGAGGTTTGACATGGAGAAGTTCTCCGGCAAAAACAACTATGAACTATGCAAGTTGAAGATCTAAACCCTCTTAGTTCAACAAGGGCTTGAAGAAGCTATTGGAAAGCGACCTGAGGCTTTAAAAGAAGATGAGTGGACGAAGCTTGATAAGAATGCTAAAAGCTCAATCCAATTATGCCTGACGGATGATGTCCTCTATAATGTCATGAAGGAGAAAACTACGGCTAATATGATGGCGAAGTTAAAGAAGTCTATGCGAAGAAATCATTGGAGAATCGCCTATATCTAGTGCTTCAGCTATTTAACTGAGGATAGAGGAGGGAGTGGATGTGGAGGACCACATCAGCACATTTAATAAGCTTATTTGTAAGTTGGCGGAGATGGATGAACCAATGAAGGATGAATATCAAGCATGCGTGTATCCTGTTGAATTCTCTTCCAGAATCATATGAGTCATTCAGGGACTCTTTGTGCGTATGGAGGGAGACCATCAACGTTGAAACCGTTATTTCAGCCCTCCAGTTGAGGGCGATGAGAAAGAAAAGTGGTGATGTGGATTTTCGTTCTTCCTCAGAGGCACTGATTATGAGGGGAAGAAATTCTAAGCATGGTGGGGGATATTTTAAATCGGAGTCTAAAGCCAAGGGAAAAAAGGAATGCCAATGTGTGGTGTTGGAATTGTGGTCAGGAAGGCCACATGAAGCGGAATTGTCAGAATCCCAAGTTAAAGCAAGAAAAAGTTTAGAAATTCTTCTATGGAAGGAGCTAATATGGCAAAATCCATGGATGATGAGTGTGATGTATGCAATGTACTGACTGTATCCGGAAGGGGTCTCTCGGTGGAGAGTGGATCCTGGATTCAGGTGTTTCATGTCATGTTTCTCTTGATCAGAGTTCATTCATGCCATATAGGGCGTAATGTAGTGGATCGGTGTTTATGGGCGATGACTACGCTCACATGGTGGTGGGTATTGGTACGGTGCGCATTAGGATGTTCGATAGGATCGAACAAGTCCTCGAAGATGTAAAGCATGTCCCCAAGATGAAGAAGAATATGATCTCTTTTGGTGCACTCGAGGCGAAATGGTGCAAGTTCATCAGCCGCAATAGGTATTGTAAAGTGATGAAAGGGGCACTCATGTAGATGAAGGCACGGAGGTGTGGCCATCTTTACAAGTTGATCGGGAGTATGTTTCACGGTGGAGGGTGTGAAAGTGCAAGGATAGGGTTGATAGAGGCATGAGAAGCAGTGGAGCTATGTTGAAGTTGAGATGATGAAGAAAGCAAAGAATGTTTGATTCGATGTTTGAAGCCTCGATGGAGATTGTTTGAGGAGCCTTTAAACTATGCTGAATCTGGGTGCTCAGACCGATCGGCCGTCTGATTTTGGCCTAGGGAGCACAACAATGTCTCTGGACATTTTTTGGGTGTTTCAGACCAATTTGATGACTTGTCGGTGGTGTGCTCCGACCGGTCAACTGTGGAAGCAAGACAGGTCGAATTTAGAAGTTTCCTCTCTGGACTGGTTTTTGCCAAGTCCAACCGGTCGGTGGTATGGCGATGTTTTGCATGGTTATGCAAATCTGCACAACATGTTTTTAATTTTGGGTTGTTTGCTATATATATGGCATGAATTTGGGATTAGGGTGTATCTAAGGTGTCCAAGGTTTCCTAATGGTATTTGGGTGAGGGGAGAGTGTTTTTAAAGAGAGAGAGAGAGAGAGAGAGAGAGAGAGAGAGAGTTTGGATTCTCTCTTGGGTTTCCTAGCTTGTGGGCTGTTCATCTCTGTAATCTTCTGTTAATCATAGTGAATCGCTTTATGCTGTGGTTTTTTTACCCGTTGAGGGGTTTTTCCACAAAATTGAATTATCTTTGTATGGTTGATTGTATGTGGGTGTGATTGCATTGTGTTACTTGTATGATTCCATAATTTGTTGTGTGTTTGGCTTGCCGGTTTTCCCAACAGACACAAACAAGGCCACCTCGGAAGTTCAGCCCATTCCTAATCCAAAAAGTCCAATTTGGCTGGTTGGTTTAAAGTGGAGTTTGAGCTAGTGACAAGCCACCATGCCTGCTTAATAAATGGGCCGAACCCAATCTCTTGTAGCGTTGTCCCAGCTCAGCCCGGAGTTCGGCTCGGCCACCGTCCAATCTGGGTGATTTTCAGTGCTTGGGCAATCCATGGTGATTTCCATCATTTCATCATATCCGATGACGAAAAATGGGCCCCAGTTGCACAAACAGAAGGCCCGTAAAATCTCTGTAGGAGCAGTACTTATCGTTAGGTTGGAAATGATGAAAGGGTCCGATGGAAGATATGTACCACGGTGGGCTACATACAAACCCTGTGGCACGACTTAGGATCGTTATAATGTGTCGCCCCATGGGGCCCGTTCATATGTGGTCTAACGATCAGAACCATCCATGTTTTGGACGGTGGCCTAAATGAGCCACAATGAGTAAAGGGCAAGTAAACAGACAGTTCTAGGACTATTAATGGACTGGTATTTGGTTAAAACTAATTTTCATCATGTGGGCCTTGGTGAGGCCCGTTTTAGGCCCAATAAGCAGCCTAGGCACCAAGTTCAGATTTAACTATATTCGCTGAGTCCTGTTCGAGCCCTAATCTGAGCCGGTGATGCAGTAATGGGACAGAGTTAGGTGTAACTTATAGGGCCTTCAGCTTATACATAAGTTCTCCGGTTAACCTGGGCCAACATAAGCCTAGCCCACTAACATCCTTGGATGCTAACCACTGACAGCATGCGCAGTAGAGGAGACTAAAGGGGCAGTTCTTGCATGCTAACGTGCTACATGTGGGCCATTAATCAGGTAGAATCCAACGTGATGGAACCATCAGGTTGGTCACAGGTGAATGCCATGCACCATGGTGGGTTCCATGAGCAACTAGTTGCAAATATGGAAAATGATTCAGTACTGGCACATACTGCATGGAAAAGCCAGGGTTCAAAAAACATATGCATCTAATCCATGTGTGTTTGTGTTGGACATGGGCCTGTGAGGTCTACTTGTGGACAATCACAAGTGGATGAGTCCCATGAGGTTCTCTTTGATTTTTTAATTTGTAGATTGGATAAGGAGATACGATGAGATCGGATAATCTCCTGCCTTATCCAAACTCTCCTAATCGAATCGTTCATTTAAATAGGAATAGATTCTCTTGTGAAACCTATCTCAAATTATGAGAATTTAGAGAGAAAATAGAGAGACAACGATTGTATCCCTTATATGTCCACATGGCCCGTTCTTTAAATGATCTAAGTCGTGTATCATAATTCGAGGCCATTCTTACTGTAGAATCAGAGGAGTGATTGGACCCATCTGCACTTGTGGTGGTTAGGCAGACCGCTGGTTCTATGCTGTTCATCATCAGCTTTTGCGAAGGTCCCATATTGTATAGACCGTCGGATCTTGATGGCCCACTCTTCTGCGCCGACTTTCAGTTTAGATGTCTTTTAGATGGAAACCAATAGATCTAGTTGAGTTCACTGGACAATCCTCGCCATTTTATGAACTTAGCCACATCTAATTATAAAAAATCAAGCATGTATGTTTTCTAATTCTACCATTGATGGCCACCAATCATTATGTACCATTTACTAATATTCATGGAATGGTGGAATGGAACATAAATACATAAATATACTTATACTCATCAATTAGAAAGCTATAATAGAAGAGGAATGGCCACATACCTTGAGCCATGTTATAACAGGAATGTGCTGCTTCTTCCTCTTTGCTAGGCTTTGAATTTGAGGGAAAGAGGCAAAGTTTTCTAAACACCATCAAGCAGGAATGCCTATGGGCCACCTCACACGTTGGTATAAGCTATGACACCATTTGAATCCACGCAAAGGCAAGTATATATGAACCTTTATTGGAGAAAAGGACCACAGGGCGTAATTGCCTATCTTCTAATGATGGGCCAACTATAGATCCACAAAATTGTATGTTGTAGCTAACCTTATCCCTTTCTAATTGATATAAGATAAACTTAAGGTCAATCTTTTGAATGGTTGGGATTGAAAGATAGTGGATTAGAAAAAATGATACAAGGATATCATGTGCTATAACTTTGGATGAACATAACTTTGTGATCAGTGTTCTGCTTCACGTACATCCCCGCTAATTAATTAAAGGCAATTGGATATTGAACGGTTTTCTAAAATAAAATCATTTTAGAGATTAATTTTGAGTTTTAAATTAGTTGCTAATATTTTTAGTAAATCATGGTTTCTACCATTTTAATGTATTTCAAGATTTGAAGAGTTCGGAAATCGCTTAAAGTCTTTGTTTGCGATGTGAGAAGGTTTAACTGAGTTCCCAAGTAATTTACCATTTATCGTAAGCTTATAATTTAAAAAAAATATTTACTATTTACAAAAGTCATGAAATTTTTATGATTTAGGACTTATATAAGCCATAGGAAAGACTTTGTAGATAGACTTTATTCGAGCTAGGGCAATTCATTATTCAAATAATATTCTCTGCTAAAGATTTTTTTTTTCTTTAAAATTTTTAGCTTTTGAATTTAAAGTTACTAGTGGGTTTGATGTCTATTAGAGAGAAAGAAGATGATGATGTCTTCCTCCCTTTTTCTACCCTCCACCTGGTACGCCCATAATCATCTTTATATAAGACCGTTTTCAGTGAGCCCTTGGGGTTGCACAAAATGATAACTCAAATTTCACAAATTTTCAGGCCGTGAAAAAATGTTGGTTGAAAATAAGAGTTCAGTCCCGTATTACTCTTCTTTTTAGTCATCCGCCAATTAAGATCCGAACTCTGCATAATCAGTGGTTCTAAAATATGGGCCCTACAATATCTAGGGATTAATTTGAGTCACAGCTAGTCCATGAACACAATATCTCGGTTGCGTGAGCATGAACAATCACTTTAGAGAATTTTCTCAAATATGAAGCACTACTAATCAAGATGAGATTTCTTCCATGGATATCTTTTCATTCCAAAACGTTCAGATTATTACAAAGATGCCAATCAAACAATTAAGAAAGATAAAAAAAACAAAAAAAAAAAAAGCTGTTTCAAACTCACTACGGATTTATTCTTGCATGGAATTACACCAGGCATGCTTAGGTATTTTAAAAAATCTAAAAGCTTCTTATTCGCTTTTGTGATGCAGCCTGCTCGCGATCCTGGCCGTTAATGTTACGGTCCGGGCACTGATCAGGTCGTAGAAAATTTTGGCCTTCCTTCTTAAAAGCGCCCTACATATTTTTTGGGTCTTCCGGCATCGACGGCAACGTGCCCATTATTCCCTACATACTGCAGGACAAATAAAAAGGAGTCAGCAAAAGGACCTATTGTTGTGCTATCATCTTACCTGCCAATGGGTAACTTATGCAGGACATCTCAGCCGTGCATTAGCTGGTTCCCACCGTGAAGATCACCTGGCATGGAAATCTGGTTGTCGTACTGAGTAAACTCTGTTGGCCCCACCTTGAATGTATGTGGTTTATCCACGCCGTCCATTCGTTTTTCTGGCTCATTTTAGGGTTTGAGCCGAAAGTTGAAGCATATCCGAAGCTCAAGTTGACCATACCACAGGCAACGGTGGGAATAATGATTTCCACCGTTGAAACCTTCCTAAGGCCCACAATGATGTTTATTTGTCATCCAAGCTGTTTATAAGATCACACAGACATGGATGAGGGGAAAACACAAATATCAGCTTGATCCAAAACTTCTGTGGCCCCTGAGAGTTTTTCAATGGTATACATTCAATTTACACGGTTTCCTACGGTGTGGTCCACTTAAGCTTTGTATAAGCCTCATTTTTGGGCTCAAGCCATAAAATCATAAAATTATATGTTAAAATGGATTAATGGAGTGGATGAAATGCATAAATCACGGTGGGCCCCACAGAGTTTACTCGACTGAGTTACTCATTACGCAATCCGCTTCCCCTGGCATGCAATGCATGTGATTATTCATGGATGGGAAATTTTCTTACACATGAAACGGCAGTAGTGAGATGGCTTAGTAGTAGCCTTTGGGAGGTGGGGGGGATTTATAATAGTAGGGTGGAGGAGGGGATGGAGATGGTGGTGGAGGAGATTTGTAGTAGTAAGGAGGTGGTGGTGATGGCGATGGTGGAGGTGGGGATGGCGAAGGTGGTGGTGGTGGAGATGGTGAAGGCGGTGGAGGTGATTTGTAGTAGTATGGAGGTGGTGGGGATGGGAAAGGTGGTGGAGGTGATTTGTAGTGGTAGGGAGGAGGTGGGGATAGGGAAGGAGGTGGTGGTGATTTGTAGTGGTAGGGAGGAGTTAGGGACAGGGAAGGTGGTGGTGGTGATTTGTAGTGATAAGGAGGTAGTGGCGATGGTGAAGGTGGTGGCGGTGATTTGTAGTGGTAGGGAGGTGGTGGGGATGGAGAAGGAGGTGGTGGTGATTTATAGTGGTATGGGGGTGGTGGGGATGGGGAAGGTGGTGGTGGTGATTTGTAGTGGTAGGGAGGTGGTGGGGATGGAGAAGGAGGTGGTGGTGATTTATAGTGGTATGGGGGTGGTGGGGATGGGGAAGGTGGTGGTGGTGATTTGTAGTGGTAGGGAGGTGGCGGGGATGGAGAAGGAGGTGGTGGTGATTTGTAGTGGTATGGAGGCGGTGGGGTTGGGGAAGGTGGTGGTGGTGATTTGTAGTGGTATGGTGGTGGCGGTGATGGCGAAGGTGGTGGTGGTGATTTGTAGTGGTAAGGAGGGGGTGGGGATGGAGAAGGTGGTGGTGGTGATTTGTATTGGTAGGGAGGAGGGGGGGATAGGGACGGAGGTGGTGGTGATTTGTAGTGGTAGGGAGGTGGTGGGGATGGGGATGGTGGTGGTGGTGATTTATAGTGATAGGGTGGTGGCGGGGATGGGGAAGGAGGCGGTGGTGATTTGTAGTAGTATGCAGGCGGCGGGGATGGTGAAGGAGGTGGGGGTGATTTGTAGTGATACAAAGGTCGTGGAGATGGCGAAGGTGGTGGGGGTGATTTGTAAAGGTAGGGAGGTGGTGGGGAAGGTGATGGGGGAGGTGGTGATTTGTAGTGGTATGGAGGAGGTGGTGACTGTGATGGTGGGGGTGGGGACTTATAATGGTAAGGAGGAGGAGGCGAAGGAGATAGAGGTGGTGGTGATTTGTAGTGGTAAGGAGGTGGCGGCAATGATGACGGTGGTAGTGAAGACTTGTAGTCGTATGGAGGAGGAGGTGAGGGGGATGGTGGAGGTGGAGATTTGTAATGGTATGGAGGAGGTGGGGAGGGTGATGGTGGAGGCGGCGATTTATAACGGTATGGAGGAGGTGGGGAAGACGTTGGTGGAGGTGGTGATTTGTAGTGATACGGAGGTGGTGGGGATGGGGAAGGAGGCGGTGGTGATTTGTAGTGGTATGGCGGTGGAGGAGACTGTGATGGTGGAGGTGGAGACTTGTAATGGTATGGAGGTGGAGGTGATGGCAATGGAGGTGGTGGTGACTTATACTGGTATGGTGGCGGCGGCGATGGTGAAGGAGGTGGTGGCAGTGATGGTGGCGGCGGCGATTTATGGTGGTAAGGAGGTGGTCGTGAAGGTGATGGTGGGGGTGGTGATTTATAGTGGTAAGGGGGAGGTGGAGAAGTTGATGGAGGAGGTGGAGATTTGTAGTGATAAGTAGGCAGCAGTGAAGGTGAGGGTGGAGGTGAGGACTTGTAGTAAGGTGGAGATGTATAGTAATCTGGTGGGTGAGACAATGGCGACGGCAGTGGCTGTGATGGTTTGTAATTGTAAGGTGGCGGTGGAGAAGCATAGATGTAAGGCTTGTCTGCTGTTGCTACGTTGATGGCAATCAAGTACATTGCCAAAACTAGGCCAGGCCATTGTGGGGCCTTCCCAGGACCCATCATGTTGGCTACTGTGAAATGGTTAGCCACCCCAATTGGACTGTTGTGGTCGATCCGATACAATTCAGGTATAAGCTATCCCTGAACTGTAGAGGAAGAGATTGTGCTGCTCTTGTGGTTGAATTCCATGGAAAATGGCTACCCTTTATATAGCAAGCTCTTCAATTATTTTAAGGAACAGTCGAGTTTTTTTAATGAAATTTCCAACCTGTACATCTGCTGTATTATTGGCTTGACTTGTTTTCCTTATTCAATAATCTGATATTGGGTTCCCATCATCTAAGATTGGTTCCCCTGCGTGTTCTTGGACAATAAGCTTATTCTATGAGTGCTGTACATTGGCCTACTAGGATCTGTGTATGGCATGCAACCTGTCCAGCAGGATCACCTTGGTATGTGGTTTGGATGATCCAAAAATCAGGCTGATCCGATCATCATGTGTGCTACCACGTGAATACATGGCCTTTTTTGGATGGCTGTCAATTTTTTCTTTTTACGTGTCCCACCTAATATTTTATAAGCATTATAAGTTTTTGGACATCCCATTGTCAAGGTATGACTCTCCTAGTGCATGTATACAATATAGCGTACCTCACCATACGAAACAATTGACAGTCCATCTAAAAAACCTCCAAATTCACATGGTGGTAGACACGATTACTGGGTAGGCCTGATTTTTCTTTCTTTTTTTTCTATGCATTTTTATCCTTTTCTATATATGTTCGGCCGTGAACAGGTCAATATCAGAGATGATTGGAATAGTAACTGTTTCCATGACAGAGAACGGAGACGATTCGCCTACTTTTTTAAGCCATGGTGCTTCGTTTACTGTATGCTTGATGTGCATGGAGGTCAATCCATGCCGTCTGAAAAGTAAGGATCATCCTGAATGGATCATAGGTTAAAAACCAGGTAGGGAGATTGATCCTGACCACTGGATTGGTGGCTGTTGACAGACTCCATCCACAATGGGACCCTTGATTTTTACGGTCTGGACTCTTGGACATATATGCTTGAGTATCCTTGATGAGATACCATGAAAATAAAAATGTTCTGCTCAGTATCAAACCATCACCATTGTTTAACCATGTACGATATGGGTGGAGTAATTGAGTCAGCCACCTCTCTGGCCTTCTCTCAATGAAAACGCGGTGTCACCCACCCTCCCTTGAACTTAGATTTGCAATCGGGTAAGATCCAAACAAGGAATAAAATAAAATTAAAAAATCACAACGTGATTGCTGTTGGAGGTTTGCCAGATGGAGAGTTATTTGATACTCTAACATAGAGTCATGGTTGATGTGCGGACACAGAGAACTTATGCACTGTCCAAAAATCATCCTATACGTTCATCATTCCAAAATCAAATCAAATTTTTTTCTTCCAACAATCGTTCAAGTGGGCACTGCAAAAAGAAATGCACCTCATCTATCATCTAATTCCATAAGAAAGCATTGACAGAATTTAGAAGAAGAAAAAGAAACCAAAGCCCAATGGAGTACACCAAAGAGCCACCTCTACGATCACAAGAACCCACATTAGCAACATGCATTGACTCCCTATAGTAGATCCACATGGAGAGAGAAAGCTCAAACACGAAATACCCCCAGCTCATAACTACAGCAAAGAGGATGATGGGCAGGGCTCTAGGGAGGCCATCAACAACAAAATCTATTCATCACACCCAGCCTCACAATAATAAGCAACTTCATCATCACTCATTGTGGAAGCTATTAACATTGAATGTTTGAAATTCAACTTCTAACTTTGCAGAGAAATAACATACTAATAATAATTAGAAGAAGAAAAGTGTAGTTTCCGTCTATTAATGATTGCTCACAAATATATCCCACCGGCCCATGGCTCAGTGGTAGACAGTCTCTATTTCAACACTGAGACTAGGGATCGAGTGCCCATGTGATGTGAACCTGATCATCACTCATTGCGGAAGCTATTAACTTTGAAATTCAACTTCTAATTTTGCAGAGAAAAAATAAATAAATAAATAAGAAGAAAAAGTATAGGTTCCGTCCATTAAGGATTGCTCACAAATAGACCTCACCGGTCCATGGATCAGTGGTAGACAGTGAAACACTGAGACTTGAGTGCCCATGTGGTGTGAGTGAGCGTGTGAGAATGTAGGGTGTGGTCGTTACAAAAAAAAAAAAAAACATTCCTGCCTCAACACCAGCACCCATTCATTAGCAGCACCAGCTACAAACTTTTTTTTTTTTTTTTTCATCAGCAGCACCAGCAACAATTTATCGCTCGGCCTCACAAACCATCAACCTCTGATTTGCAGACACTTGTTTGCTAAACCTTTAACCATTTGCTTTTTTTTTTTTTTTTTTGAAAAATTTCTCAACCATCAAATAAATGTCTTCTAATAGACTTTTTAGGCTATCAAATTAGTACACTTTTTTATCTTCTACATCGCTGGCAAGAAGTGACGAGGAAGGAAATCGGCACTGAAAAATTGAGTTCTGTGATTCAGCGGGCAACTCAGCAACCAACAGATGGAAACAAGTGTCTGTAAAGCTAACCAGAAATAAACCATGACCCAGTTTTTTTCCACTCTGTAAACAATTCAACGGTGGGCTTAGAAAACCATGATTTGATGAGGATCAGCGAGCAGGATCACACGTGTCACAGACCTTAAAGGGTCACACGTGCCTCTCATTAAGGACAAAATAAGAGGATAAACAGAGAATGGATGGACGGAGTGGATAAACAGATACATCACGGTGGGCCACTCCAAAGGTCAGCCCGGACGGTAATCCGTCTGGGCGGGGGCAGGACGCAATCCGCGTACACACAAAGATCCATCATGGGTAGTATACGATTGGCATGGATGCGGATTTCCTGCATTTGGCAGGAAGTTCCTACGCTGGTATGTTAGGTGGGGCCCACCGTGATGTGTGTGAGAAATCCATCCTGTCCATCTATTTTATGAGTTCATTTTAGGACATGCGACAACAAACGAGGCAGATCCAAAACTCTAGTGAGTCACACGAGAGGAAACAGTGATTATTCAATGACCACGTTGAAACATTCGCATGAATACAAAAATTTTGTATCCAGGGTAAGTTTTTTTTGGTGTTTTCACTTCATCTCAGTGGTAATGACATTATAAAAGGGTTTGGATGGCATATAAACAGGAAGGTGTAGCCAGGAAGGTTTCGATGTTGGTCATTGAATCCACACTGTTTCCTCTCGTGTGGCCCACTTGTGTTTTGGATCCTCTCGTGTGGCACACTTGAGTATTGAATCCACCTCATTTTTTGTCGTATCTCCTAAAATTAGCTTGAAAAAAGGATGGACGGGGTGGATTTACAACAAATATTGTGGTGGGTCGTCCTATCATCCCAGTGCAGTAACTTACTTTGGAAGGCTTTTGCAGGAAATCCGCGCCCGTAATTTGCATTACTTTAATATCTGCTCGTGGCCTACTGGGCCACATTTTATTGAATTAATTTCTTGAGGGGAATGGCCCACCATAGCAACTTGCTGCTGGGGGGCGGCATGAAAGTGATGGGCCGCACTATGGACGGTTGACACTCCCATTCAGTTTCAGAATAAAAGGTCCTGTCGATCCAAATTTTTTCTGCACCGTTGCTTTATTTTTTTATTGTGTATTTTTACGCTACTGATTAATGGTTTGGATCTTCCAGTAAAATTAATGGTTTGGATCACCAAAACGTGAGCTCCACTAGCATGAATATTCAGAATGTTATAATAGTTCATATGGATAACGGGAATGATTTGTGTTTGGTGAGGGGGAGGTGGATAGAATTTGGCTGGCACTTGACTTGCGACCATGCCGCGTTTGATGCGACCTTCTCTTTGAGCTCACATATGGAGGCCGTCCAAAGTGAATGATTCATGCTTCTTTTTGCATCTCGACCGTACAACTGTTGTACTGTTGATGAATACCGACCATCCATCTAGTGAGCTCTTCTGTGATGGCCCATGAAAAGAAAAAAAAAAAAAAAAAAAACTGCTAACTATCTTTACCGTTCACAAGAAGGCCAGAAATCTCGCAGCTAGGATTGAGTATTTGTCGAAACTTTTACACCCCGCGTCTTTCTAAAAGAGGGTCCACAAGATGGATGATCGAGATTCACCAACAGTACAAACATTGGTACGGAGTAAGTGGACCCGCAACGAACAATAATATGCGCAGAGGATTAGAGATGGTCAAATTACAAAATAATTTACCAATAATAATAATAATTATAATAATTTCTACTTCGTTTTGCAAAAGAGGCATTTCTGGATTCTGGTAGGCTGCGTTTGGATGCACCGCAAATCATGATTCCTGCAGATTTGGCTCTCTCTTCCGCAAGCCCCAAAGATCAAAGACTAGCATCTTCCAGTTTTGGGGATTTTTTTTTTTTTTTTTCGGGGCATTCGCATCTAAAGTGGTGCTCATTAGATCAACGGTGTGGATCACTGAAACATGGCCCCGCATGCATGGAATCCTGCATATTATCAAACCATACATTTTTTATTTTTCATCAAGCTATTCATGATGAGGGTCAGGTCACTAAATTTCTCCTCTACAACACCCAAACCAGCGTTATTTTGCCTTCCTCCAATCCATGGCAGGGCACAACGATGAATGGTCCTGATCTCTTGCATGCATGCCACACGTAGGGACTTTTGAGTGTTTAATGTCGAAGGAATTTATGTTTCGCACCGGATATTTGATTTTACATCAGATCTCTTACATTTCGAGTGATTGTTTCTCACATAGGCCATCCACAATGGGATCACGGGTGATCTCGAGGTGCATTTGGCATCTCTACAAATAAAAGTTTATTGGCCTATTTCTTTCCAAAAAAAAAAAAAAAAAGAAGGCTTTCAGATGTAAAAGTCTAACGAAGTGCTCATTAATTTTTTAGAAAGTAGTAAATAAGCGAAGTAGTTACTTTTTTGAAATGGAGTTTATTTGGCTTATGCAGGTAGGCATTTTGATCTAATTTTTTTGACATGTTTACCTTTAAACTTTTCAAGTAATTCTCAACTTACCTTCTTCTTTTCTCTTTACAATTTCTTCAAAAAAGGCCCACATGATGAACAACTCATAGTGAAGGTGGGCCCCACATGATGAATGACCCATATGAAAGGTGGGCCTACATAATGTATAGTCATATCAAAGTGTGGCCCTGCATGATGAACGTCCACATCAACCAAGCCCTACCTGATGATGGTCCACATTAAAGGTGGGACCCACACGATGGATGGTGGACATTGAATGTGGGACCACATGATGGAAGATTGACATTAAAGGTAGGCGCACATGATGAATGACCCATCTTGAAGGTTCAGCCCCACATGATGGGTGGTCCATAACAAAGGTGGGACCTACATGATGGATGGTGGACATCAAAGGTGGGTCCCACATGATGGACTATCCACATCAAGTGGGCCTCACATAATAGATGATCCACAACAAATATGAGGCCCACATGAATGATGTTCCACATCAAAGGTAGGACCCACGTGATAGATGGTGGACATTGAATGTGAGACCACATGATGGAAGGTTGATATTAAAGGTGGGCCTACATGATGAATGACCTATATTAAAGGTTGGGCCCCACATGATGGACGGTCCACAGCCAAGGTGGGACGTACATGATGGATGGTTGACATCAAAGGTGGGTTCCACATGATGGACTATCCACATCAAGTGGGCCCCACATAATAGTGGTCAACGACAAAGGTGGCACCCACATGATGGATGGTGGACATCAAAGATGGGCCCCTCATGATGAATGATTCATATTAAAGTGGGGCCTCACATCAAGGTGGACCCACATAATGAAAGGTTCACATCAAAGGTGCACCCCACATGACGAAACATGCGCATCAAGTGGGCCCCATTTGATGGATAATCCATGTCAAAGGTGGGACCCACGTGATGGATGATGGTCATCAAATTAGATGGGCCCGCATGATGGTCAGTTGATATCAAAGATGGGCCCCCACATGATGGTCAGTTGATATCAAAGATGGGCCCACATGATGAACGACACATAATGAAGGTGGGGCCCCACACAATGAATGGTCCACATCAAGGTGGGCCCACCTAATGGATGAAGTGGGCTTCACATGATGGATGACCCACATAAAAGTATGGCCCCTCATAATGGATAGTTCACATCAAGTGGGCCCCACCAATGAACGGTCCACATCTAAGGTCTCTCATGATGGATGACCCATATCCAAAGTGGGCCGTACGATGGATGATCCACATTGAAGGTGCATCCCACATGATGAATGGTGAATATCAAAAGTGGGCCCCACACATGATGGAAATCCACTTCAAAGGTAAGGCCCACACTATGGACACATCAAATGTGGAGTCCACGTGGTGGGTGATGGGTAGTGGACATTGAGGGGCCCACATAAAGAACAATTAGGAATGTTGGGCCCCACATAATGGATGGTCCACCAAAATAACCATTTGGATTGCTCTTATATTAAAGTTGTTGTAATCTTTAAAAATGACATCAATTACCCTTAAAAAAAAACTTTTTTTTGAAAGTTTTACCAAATGTGCTTATTTTAAAAAAGAGCTTTTTTTTTTTTTTGGAGATTTTACCAAACGAGGTTATTTAAAATCAAGCTAGAACAAAAATGACTTATTGAAGTAGCTCTTATTCAAAAAGCTCTTATTGAATTACAGTAGAAATGCCAAATGAGAACTCAGTATGTGTTAAAAAAAAAATCTTGTTTCACCCAATGGATTTGACAGTTAATCATATTTCTTTCACTGATGACATCAGGTTTAGTGGTTAGGATTGTTTAGTCAGTGTTCTTTGTTAGGAAGTCTATAGAATGAGTCATCCAAGCCACAATAAAAGGGTGGATAATTGCCTTCATGGGATGAACGGACAAGCTGAGATTCACTCACAGGCGGATGGCTTGTTCTGGTCGGGAGCGGATTAGGTGTTACTTGGCAACACCTTAGTGGGTATTACCCTTACTGTGAGGACCACCTTGATAATATTTTTGTATATCCACACCATTTATCTATTTTTTCAGCCTATTTTAGGATGTGGTCCCAAAATTTAAGCAGATCTAAATCTCGGGTGGACCACACCACAGGAAAAATGTTGTAATTGAATGCCGACCATTAAAAATCTCCTAGGTCCAGCTTTATATTTATTTTCCATCCAACCCTTTGAAAAGATCAAGAAGACCACGATGGAGGGAAGATACGGTTTGATCTAAAACTTTTGTGGCCCAAAAAAAGTTTTTAATGGCCATTCTCCACTATTTCTGATGGTTGGATATGCTTAACTTTTGGGATCATGTCCTAAAATAAGTTGGAAAAACGGATGAACATGATGGATATATAACAAATTCATTAAGATGGGCCCCACACAGAAAGGGTGACATACACTGAGGTGTTACTTGGGTAACACCTGACCTGCTCCCGTTCTGGTAAACCACTCCACAGAAAACCTTCCTCATTTCCTTCCTCATATTGCCTACTAAGGTATTGTTTGGTAAACTGAAAAATTAAGCATGAAAATTAATGCAACACACCTCCAACCTGTGGGTTGGCATCACCAAGTTTTGTGGGCCCTACCATGCTGTATGTGTTATATCCAAGCCATCCATCCATTTGGAAATATCATTTTTGAGCATGAGCCTAAAAATGAGGCATATCAAAAGCTCAAGTGGACCACACCATAAAAAGCGGTGGGGATAAAATGTCTATCATTAAAAACTTATTGTGGCCACAAAAGTTTTGGATCAAGCTAATTCTTGTGTTTTCCCTAATCCAGGTCTTTGGGTCCTTATGAGCAGGTTGGATGGCAAATAAACACCATGAAGGGCCCTAGGATCAAAGATTTCAATGGTAGGGGTCATTATCCCCACTACTTTCAGTGGTGTGGTCCACCTAAGGTTTGGATTTGCCTCACTTTTGTGCTCATGCCTTAAAATGATCAATCCAAATGGATAGACTACGTAGATATAATACATATATTAAGTTGGGGCCTATAGAATTTGGTGACTTCTAAGTTCTTGTGGCAGAAGATGTTATGGATGAAAAAAAGAGGGAAGAAGTGTAATCCTACCATTTTTAAATGTTTAGAGGGATATTTTGGTCAATCTTTATCTAAAAATTTAAAGAGAGAGTAATCACCGCATTTAGCTATAGGCGTTAAGTCAAGTTGGCATGACTGAAAATAATCCACTAAATTTAGGTGATTTTTCCAATCAAGCAGTTAATTTCTTTTAATTATCAAATGGTCCGAATTACCAAAATAATTGAAAAATAGAAAATTTTAGTGATAAGTCATGGAATTAAGTTTTACCACACACACCCTAACTCAAGTATGCTTTTGTTGTACTAAGCAAACTCTGTTGGGCCCACTATAAATATATGTGGTTTATCCATGCCGTCCATCCGTTTTTCCAACTTATTTTAGTGGTTGAGCCCAAAATTGAAGCAAATCCGAAGCTAAAGTGGACCATACCACAAGAAACAGTGGGAATAATGATTTCCACCAATAAACCTTCCTAGGCTCATTGTGATTTTTATCTGTCGTCCAATCCGTCCATAAGATCACACAAACGTGGATGAAGGGAAAACACAAATATCAGCTTGATCCAAAACTTCTGTAACCCCCAAAGCTTGATCCAAAACTTCTGTGACCCCCAAGAAGTTTTCAACAGTAGGCATTTAATTCACACTATTTCCTGTGATGTGATCCACTTGAGCTTTGGACATACTTCATTTTTGGCTTAAGCCCTAAAATCATCTGGTAAAATGGATAGCCCCACAGCGTTTACTAAGTAGGCTTCTTGAGTTAGCACGCAATCCGCTTCACCTTCTTAGAGCTTACAGTGACGTTTATTTGTCATAAACTGCTCATAAGGTCGCACAAACATACATGATGAAAAGACAAATATCAAATATGAGCTTTATATGAGTTTTCAACGGTAGACATTCAATACGTACTGTTTACTGTGGTCTAGTGCGCTACTTGAGCTTTGAATATGTTTCAATTCATGGTTCATGTCCTAAAATGAGCTAAAAGAACAGATGAACGGCGTGGATAAAGAAACATACATTATAGTGGCCCCACAGAGTTAAATCAGTACGCAATCTGCTTCCCATAAGCGTACTGAGACGCGTGCACGTGGCCCTATTTCATTGGAGGGAGTGAATCCAACTCCGCTGGACTTAATTTGCTAAGACAAGGATATTTACCGCCAAAAGCCTCAATGAGACACCACATCCTTCGCACTAGCGATGAACAATCACACTTTTAATTGGTGATCTCCACGCACTATCGCACGCATCACACGAGTAAGATTTCCAAACGTGTCCAACATCTGGCAGTTCAGTAAGTGGCCCACACCATGAAGAAGATCGACTACCGATGTATTCAATTTACAAGATCTATGGATTCATCTCTCAAAAAGCGGATGGAAACATAAATAAAAGCCCGGTCATCCACTGATCAGGCAGGGCCAAACTGTGCATTGAATGTAGACCATTGAAAATGTTGTTTAATCCATTGAGTGCGGCCCAACTTATTAGCCAAAGCATATTTAAAGTGATTCCCTACAAGATATATAAATGATTCATATGAAGAACACATCTCACTCAGTAGCTACATGTCATTCAAAGGCCCACCTCTTTCTCATGCAAGCGAATACATAACGGAAGCATATTAGCTGTTATCCTGGTGACACGTTAGTGGGTATTATCCCAAACCGTGTGGGGCCCACCTTGATGTTTTTGTTGTATATTCACTCTGTTCATCTGTTTTTCCATCTCATTGTAGGATGAGATCCCAAACCTTTAGAAAATCCAAACCTCAGGTGGACCATACCACTGGAAACATTGATGAATGACCATTAAAAACTTTTTCTAGGCCACAAAAGTTTTGTATCGAGATGATATTTCTACTTTACCTTCATCCATATCTTCTTGACATTATCAACATGTTGGATTGCAAATAAACATTTACGATGGGCACTTTGGAATTTTTAATAGTGAGGCACTTGATCACCACTCTTTCCTGCGGTGTAGTCCACGTGAGATTTTGATCTGCATAATTTTTGGGACCCCATCCTCAAATGGGTTAGAGAAATGGATGGACAACGTGGATATACAACACATCACCCAAATGGGCCCCACAGTAAGGGTAACACCCATTGTAATTTAGAGTAATGTAATTATTCAGATGATGACCGAAAGATTCCTATAAGGCTATCCATAATACAATAAATAAGAACGCATTATTTTATAAATTGTTTACCCTTTTCCATCATTGTGGGCGACCAATAACTTGAAAAATTGTTAATCCAACACTAATTCAACATAAACCTGGGCCATAGACATTATGAACGGATTTGATCTACCATTACATGGTCTACTAAATCAAATGGATATAAAAATCAAATCCAAAAAGATAATAGCCATAACTTCTTATGAATTCTTTTTTTCCATACAAGAGACAAATAGTAATGGTACATGCTACATTCTGTGAGGCCCATAGTGATGTTTATATGTCATCCAACCCATTTATAATAACAAAGATACATGGGTAAAATAAAAAAAAAAAGCAAATATCATATTTATCCAAATGATTTGGGGCCACCAATAACTTTTCAACGGTCTCAGATAAATCACTATATTTTTTGTGCTCTGATCCACTTCCTTGACCAGATTTTTTGCCAATATGTATTATAATTAACTCTTGAAATGAAAGGAAGGTGTGGATCAACATTATGACTCACAATGGGCCTCACTTTAACTTTCTTTCTGTCCAGCTCAATTCACCTTCTACACATTAATAACTATCAGGCACAAGACTCAATACATAAGGGTATTTTCGTCCAAAGCAAAATTTAAAAAGTATGGGGGATAATCAAGGGAAATAGTTTTAGCACGAACAATCGGAGAATTTCGCCCTACATTTTAAAATCCCTACTAGAAACATGTGGATGGGTTAGAAAACTTCAACCGAGTTTTTCAGACCCGTACATTTGTTGCAGACTGTGGCCCACATGATTCTTGGAGTAGGGCATCAATATTGATTTTTTTTTCTTTTTTTTCTTTTTTTTTTTTTCTTTTCTGGTGGATGGATCTGATCTTGGACCTAGCTTGCCACGCTGGCACATATGTGGTGCGTTCATGAGTTTTATTGCTGACGAGAATGCGGTCAACAACGTTCAAAGATGAAACTGGCTCTTTTATCATGCAACATGAGCGAGAGATCCTTCTTTTATTACAATTACGAGTATTACATAGTATGAAAAGTAATACTCTACCAGTATTACAAATATAGTAAGCAATCAAAAGGCATCTCACCAAGTACAAATGCATATACCCCCATTCTCTACTCAGCAATCGAGACATACAAACTTGTATAACCGTATTACCCAAAGTAGAAAAAAAGTTGTATTTGTTCATCAAGGTGGGTGTAAATATCAAATCTCTTCGCCGATATCTTCTGCTGCAAAAGTAAACTAGGCACGACAAGCAATAGTAATAACATGTGGCTAAACTGACTGATCATGTGATAATCCAGACCGTTCATCTAGAAGCTCCTATATGTGGTGTATGATCACCATGGGAGTTACAGATAATCTCACTGATCAGGGATCATCACCATCACCGTTCATGGTGCAGGTGAGTTGCTACATGCTTATCCGGCATGTTGTTTCTAAGTCACTTTTGTATGGATGGTGAGATTTTGATGAGTGAGATTGAGATGGACGGTATGGATCATCGGATAGTGGGGAAAAAAGGAAATTCTTGCTAGCAAACCTCTACATGAAAATGCACCTGCATAAATATAAATGGTTTATTGCATGTTGATAGATCTGTGGACTTGCCTTGACGAAGAAGGCTACAGGAGGTGGGGAAACCCTAATAGTAGAGAAGAGGTAGCGGCGATGGAGACGGAAGTGGAGGAGATTTGTAGTAATATGGAGGAGGTGGCGATGGTGGTGGTGGGGGTGGTGATTTGTAGTAGTAAGGCGGAGGGGGTGACGGTGATGGAGGAGGCTGCGACATGTAGTAGTAGGGAGGAGGAGTTGATGGGGATGGAGGTGGAGGAGGTTTGTAATAGTAGGGAGGAGGTGGAAATGGAGATGGTGGGGGTGGGGATTTGTAGTAGTAAGGTGGAGGGGGTGACGGTGACGGAGGAGGCGGCAACATGTAGTAGTAGGGAGGAGGAGGCGATGGGGATGGAGGTGGAGGAGATTTGTAATAGTAGGGAGGAGGTGGCGATGGAGATGGTGGGGGTGAGGATTTTTAGTAGTATGGTGGAGGAGGCGATGGAGATGGAGGTGGCGGTGAATTGTATTAGTATGGAGGAGGTGGGGATTTATAGTAGTATGGTGGTGGGGGAGATGGCGACGGAGGTGGCGGTGATTTGTAGTAGTATGGAGGAGGCGGTGACGGAGATGGCGGTGGCGGTGATTTGTAGTAGTATGGAGGAGGCGGTGATGGAGATGGCGGTGGCGGTGATTTGTAGTAGTATGGAGGAGGTGGCGGCGGCTTGTAAATATAAGGTGGCGGCGGCGATGTGTAATAGTAAGGAGGTGGTGGTGATTTGTAGTAGTAAGGTGGTGGGGTGTTGGAGTCATAAAAAGGGTCATGATCTGCTAGAACATGGGAGGTCATGGCGCACATTGCCATCATGAGCCATGGCCATAGCATCTCTAGACTCTTCATGTATTGCACCATGGAAGAGCGCTATGTAGGAAAGAAATGCAAGTTCCTATTTGCATGGCTTATGTGCTGCTTCCTGCTCTTTATATAAACATTGCTTTGAGGGCATCTTGCTTTGACAGGGTCCATGCACACATGCGTACGTACACGTACAAGTTGCATTTTTGAATTCAATCCCAGTTTCTTTACAACGTTCGTAGAAGAAGCTTATCTTACAACCCGGTGTGTAGGTTCAACTGTGATGCTTGCAGGAGATCCAATCCGTCCATCACGTGTGCCCTATCATGTTCTCATTGGAGCTAAAAACTTAGGCCGATCCAAAAACTCAGGTGGGCCACGATGATGTAAAATCATGTTTAAAACTTCTAAAATCATGTGGTGTGGCCCACTTGAGTTTTGGAGTGGCCAGATTTTTGGAGTTTCCACTGTCCTATTGGGTTACATCTTCTGAATGGATTTGATGACATATATAAAACATTCGTGGTCCACACACGATCTAAAAGGTTTTCATGGTGGGCATCCCCATTCCAACTGTTCCTTGTGGTGTGACCCACCTGTGTTTTGAAACGGCCTGATTTTTCGGATACAGGTGAACAGAAGGGCGCATCATTGGACGGATTGGAAGTGGGCCGTGGGTAAAAGTGCGCCATCACGCTGAGTTGTACGTCCAGCCTATTCTACAAACGTTCCAAAGGAACCGGCCTCCAGCATCAAGGGTCATTGGTTTTTCACATGTAATTGCTAAATCTACGCGTGTGGGAGCCATGCTCATCCACATGCAGGCACACGTGACAACACCAAGCGTTGTGTGAGATCTAGGCTTTCCATCTGATTGGAAATAATGCTTAGATCTCCTGCCTAAAAAGTGAGTCCATTTCACACCTCAGGTGGGCCACAACGTACAGAATAAAGGGATGGCTAGAGAATGTTTAACCCTTAGTTTACTTTGTAAATTGTGGCCCACTTAGGAAGAAGATCTAACATAATTTCCAATCAGGTGGAAGCTAAGATCTCGCAAACATGGCTTATGTTGGCACGCGTGCGTGCATGAGGATGGATAAGGCTCTCACACGCGTGGGGAATTAGCAAAAGTTAGTCATTAGTGGCTCTTAGTGGTCAACCAAATGAAAGGTATTAGATCATGAAATATGAAAATGGTTAGACTATCCTAGTGGTCGGATTGATGGCCAGAAAATGGATTGCTGATAAGGTTGGCCAATGAAAAAAGAGCAATGCTCCACTTTCCATGGGAAAAAGTTACACCAGTTGGATAGCTAGGATTGCCAAATTGATGTGGTTTTAAGCTATATCCTCCGTACCTGCTGCAGCTCACTAGATTCACGGTTATGATCGCACTAGAAATATATGTACGGTGGAGATGCTTGAGAGTGCAAGTTCTCATCTCTAGCTTCTCTCTAACTTCTCTTGTATGTCTTAATACAAGAGAGATGCTCTAATGCTCTCAGATCAACAGTGCTCCTAGTTGCATTTAAATATTTAGACAGTCCAATCCATTGATGTGGACTGTTCGTTAGGTCCAACGCATATTTTATGCATGGGCAACCATGCAAACATCACACCGATTTGGCAAATATTAACTATTTGATCAATGGCTACAGATGGTTGAGATTGTTTTCGTACATAGATCCAACCAACAATTTGATCCATCTATTTGCTAGGGACCATTATGGATTACTTATGATTCTAACGATTCACTTATGTTAGGCAATGGTAACCATTTCATCCACTGCATGGAAAAAGGATGGGTACAGAAAATAAGGCAAAATGTAGGATGGATTGAATCATCCAATCAGTACGAGTTTTTCTTGCAGTAGGCCATGAAAAGTGTTTTGGACTTAATAGACAGCTCAGATCAATCGATTGGATCATCCAAGTGAACTGATGCAACTAGTAGGACTATAATTTACTGGGAGAGAATTGGAGCATTTCCCTTATACAAAACGAGGGGATGTTATCAAAAGAGTAGGTATGGTTATTCCGGATTAGCACCGGTTCTGTTACTAATGCGGGGGCGGATTGGGTGAAGAGCGGGATTAGCTGTTACCCGGGGTACAGCTTAGTGGGTGTTACCCTAACCGTGTGGGGCCATCTTGATGTTTTTTTTTTTTTTTTTTTTATATATCCACGCTGTCCATCTGTTTTTTCATCTCGGTTGTGGACACGATACCAATTAAACCTAAAGAAAATACAAACCTCAGGTGGACCATACCACTAGAAGCAGTGATGGATGACTTTAAAAACTTTTTTTGGGTCACAAAAGTTTTGGATCAATCTTATCTTTATATTTTCCCTTCATCCAGATCTTCTTGATATTTTTAACAGGTTGGATTTCAAATAACCATTAATGAAACCTTACAATGGGCTCTTTAGAATTTTTAATGGTGGGGCACTCAGTCACCACTGTTTCCCAGTGGAATGGTCCACCTGAGATTTGGATCTGTATCATTTTTGGAACCCGTTCTCAAATGGGCTGGAGAGGCGGATGGACGGAGTGGATATACAAAATATCACTCATGTGGGCCACACAATAGGGGTAACGCCCACTAAGCTATTACCTGGGTAACACCTAATTCACTCACGATTCAGGTAAAAGCTTAGTGGGTGAGTCCCGGACCCACCTTGATGTGTGTTTTATATCCACTCCGTTCATCAGTTTTTTCATCTCATTTTCAGGTACGATTCAAAAAAGGAAGAAGATTAAACCTTAGGTGGACCACACCACAGCAAACAATGATCAGTGAACGCCCACCATTAAAAAACATTCCCAGGGCCCATCATAATGTTTATTTGTCATCCATCCTGTTGATAAGTTCATAAATACCCTAATGAAGGGAAAGCGCAAATACCAGCTCTATTAAAAAATTTTGTGGCCCACAAGAAGTTTTTAGTTGTTAATCACCACTCTTTCCTACGGTGTGGTCAACTTAAGATTTGGATCTGCTTCGTTTTTGGGTCCATGCCCTAAAAAACTTATGGACGGAATGGCTATACAACGCAAACATCAAGGTGGGCCGCACAGTTAGGGACTCACCCAGTAAGCTGTTACCTCCCACTTTACCTAATCCGCGCCTACTTGGGCGACCCAGTCCATGTGACCATTGACGACGCCTTCGGAAGGAATGCCGCTTGTAGCCGGCTGCATCCTAACAGAGCATGCACCCCTATTTTTCCCACCAACGTGTCATGCGTGTAGGAAATCTGACCTTTGCAAAAGTTGGGTCCCACCATTAAGATCTCTTATGTAAAAGATCACCGATCCACTTATAAGGTGGCCGGTCACATCTATATGATGAGTCACCCCATCGGCCGTCCATTTATTTTGTCGGTGTGGCCAATTCCATGAGTTCTATCAATCTAATAATTTTAGGACAGGTAATCTTGTTGGATCCAACATTTGCATGGCTCCGATGTCATATAGAACCACCGCATTGGCAGGAAAGATATGGTGGTGCATGCTAAGTTAGCATGCAGCCGGCAAAGGTGATTAGTTCTTATATTGAAAGGAAAAGGACAAGAAATGTAATATAAGAGCATACAGATAAAAATGGAAATAAAAATTAAGAAATTGAGATAAGTAAAACCCTTGGATTGAAAATTTAAGCATTGTATTTGACTTGGGCTCAGTCGGTTAATCGATTATTGTATTTTAATCCTACCTCCGACTTCGAAGAAATACATTTTGTTGAAGGGGTCAAAAACTCGCAACCCAAAAGATACCGTACTCGTGGATCCTTATTTAGGTGATCCAAGCCATTCATTTTGTGGCCCCAATCTTGGATGGGACATGGTTTTTTTTTTTTCTTTTTTTCTTTTTTTTTAATGTTGGATGATTACAGTCCTTCCAACAATGGCCTATGATTTAACGGTTAAAAAAGGGGGCAACGATCCAAATTATTCCAGCCTATGATTTAACGGTTAAATGAAACACTCCTAAGCCAAGACAAAATATATCTAAACCTTGTTAAGAAAAGTATTCAAAAAAAAAAAAAAAAAAAAAAAAAAAAAAAAAAAAAAAAGATCCAAATTCCGATCTGGATAATTGGGTTGCAAAGAATTGTGCAACTATCAAATGGCATGCATCTTCCGATCTCGACGATTTTCGGAGGAGATACTTTTCTAAGGACGGGTCCAATAGATCAACGGTCTTGATCCACTAAAACATTCCAAGAGTTTCATTTAATGCCGTGTTTGAGAAAAGTTATCAATATAGAGCTGGCAACGGCCGGGCCCTGGCCTGATCAAATGCGTAGATTTTCTTGTCCTAAGGTTGTGAAACAGGGTGTCAAGTGGGCACGCCATGAAGGGCTGAGATATATTCGATTCCAGCCCATGAACTTAGGATCTGATTCCAGGCCCAGCTCAGATCCAATCAGGCATTGGGTTATGCTGGACCCGATCTACTTGGACATGTCACATTTCCAGCGTGGGCCCCGATCTACTACCTGTTTAGCTGGACCTGAACCCAAGTGAAAATCAGGTTGGGCCAGTTGATCCGCAGGTCGACCGGACCTTTGCCACCCGTAGGCCAGAGCATATAGTATTATACCTCATGATAGAAAAGGGTCCGAGGGGTGCAAGGACGGACCGTTCTGTTTGGGTTTCGTACAACTGGAGCCCATTAATCAGGGATCCAAACCAACGATACTATGGGCCCCGCTGGGAGCGACCCATGCATAAAATCTCCAACATAGAAAAATCTTAGACCTTTCAATTGGCTGCCAACATGAAGTGATTAGAATAGAAGATACAGCAGCGGTTCCCATCAAACCAATAAAACGCCATCTATTCAATGGGTGATTTTCAGTGCTTGGGTAATCCATGGTGATTTGCATCATTTGAACACATCAGATGACGAAAAATGGGCCCCAGTTGCATAAACAGAAGGCCCATAAAATCTCTGTAGGAGCAGGTGTTGTTACGTTGGAAATGATGAAAGGGTCTGATGGAAGATATGTACCACGGTGGGCTTTCATACAAACTTGTGGCACTAACGATCATTATCATGTGTCGCCCCATGGGGCCCGTTCATATCCATCAATGTTTTGGACGGTGGCCTAAATGAGCCACAATAAGTAAAGGGCGAGTAAACAGACAGTTCTAGGACTATTAATAGGGTCAGGTAGGGTTCAACTCAAGGCCTGACCCATTAAGGGTCAGGTATGTTTCAACCCCCAACGGCTAAAAGCCGTCGGGGAAATTACCATATGGCTATAAGCTCTGGTCTTTTTTTTTTTTTTTTGTAGTGGTATTTGGTTAAAAAAAATTTCCTTTTTTCTTTCCGGCATGTGGGCCTCGGCAAGGCCTGTTTTAGGCCCAATAAGCAGGCTAGGCTCTAAGTTCAGATTTAAAGACATTCGCTATTAAGGCCTGGCTGGGCCCTAATCTGAGCCGGTGATGCAGTAATGGGATAGAGTTAGGTGTAACTTATAGGGCCTTTGGCCAGACCTGGACTTAAACATCAGTTCTCTGGTTAACCTGGGCCCACATAAGCCTAGCCCACTAACATCCTTGGATGCTAATTACCACTGCCAGCATGCGCAGTTGAGGAGACTAAGGGGCAGTTCTTGCATGCTAACGAGCTACATGTGGGCCATTAATCAGGTAGAATCCAACGTACGTGATGGAACCATCAGGTGGGTTTACAGGTGAATGCCACGCACCATGGTGGGTTCCATGAGCAAATAGCTGCAAATATGGAAAATGATTTAGTACTGGCACATAGTGCATGGCAAGGCCAAGGTTAAAAAAACATATGCATAGAATACATGCGTGTTTGGAGGTCTTTTAGATTGTAACCATTAGATCCAGTTACGGTCACTGCAAAATCCTCGCCATTTTATGAACTCAGCCGCATCAAATATAAAAAATCAAGGGTATATGTTTTCTAATTATCCCATTGATGGCCACCAACCGTATGCACCATTTGTTATTCATGGAATGGTGGAATGGTTATAATTCCTGTCTAAAAACATATAATAGAAGAGGAATTGGCCACATAACTGTTATAGGCAAAATGGTGGAGATAAGATTTCACGTGGAAATGTCCATTCGACTCTCGAGATCATCTGATCGAGAGTCGAATATTGGACAAATGCGGAACGCCCATTCGACTCTCGAGATCATCTGATCGAGAGTCGAATATTGGACAAGAGCGGGACGCCCATTCGACTCTCGAGATCATCTGGTCAGGAGTCATGGATAGTCAAAATACGGAAAACTAGATTCGCGAGTAGACCTTCTCACAAGTCGTTGAAAGATATTATACCCAAAGTATGTACGTGGACTCGCGACCACATTTTAACCTGCGAGCAGCTTTATTGCGGGCGTCTCCTTCCTTTTCGGAGGTCATGACTCCCAGCTGCGGGCGTCTCCTTCCTTTTCGGAGGCCATGACTCTAACTATGGCTTCTGGCCGGATCCATCCGGATTTTAAGGGATTGCCATCTAGGGGCGTGATTGTTGGAAGATATCATTGGCTTGGATCTGACTAAAAAGATAGGATCTTATCCCACGAAATCAGCGGATTCTCAGTATCGTATGCGATATCAACGGGATTTCGACATCTCACGTAACAAATTGGGTTGCTTCAGATCTATATAAAGGGGTGACTCCATTAAGAGAAAGGTACGTACTAATCATTCAAGCTGGGTCCCGTTTTGCTTGTCTTCTCTTCTGTGGCCTAACTTAAGCGTCGGAGGGCTAACGGCTGGTCCCCAGCCACCCTTATTCGCTGTCTTATTTCAGGTCTGGTGGTAGAAATCTCTCCTGGAGCGAAGGAGAAAAGCCGAAGGATCTCGTTACAAAATCTGACATTAACAGTTTGGCGCCGTCTGTGGGATCGACTTGATCATCAAAATCAATCGTGTTAACCATCGATCAAAATCCTTCGGTGATGCCTCCTAAAAAGACTGTTCATCCTTCAACTTCAAGGCAGGCACCACCTCCGCCCGGTGAGACGGAATCCGCACCTGCCCTCCCACCTGTTCCGGCAGATATCCCTCAAGGAGCCCCGAACATGCCATCAACAAATCCATTATTGGAGGCTTCTGGAAATCAGGATGATGTCCTACGATTTCTCGGGAACACTCTCCTAACTCTAAACGCCGGAGTTCAAGCATTGTCAAATCGACTTGATCAGCACTTCCCTGAACCGCAAAGACAACCCTCCGAAGGGTTACCACCGCCACCTATACCAGTTGCTTCCAGGCATTCTATGGATGAACCACAGGTCCCGCCACTTGGCGGCCATCTCCCTGTGCCGTCTCCACATTCTATACATTCTAGTTCGTCTCGACAACCTCAACCGCAAGGCTCCATCGCCGAAACATCTAGCTATACCCTACCGTGGGAAGGTGATCTCAAGAGAATCCAAGATCGTTTTGATGTCATGGAACAGAGATACCAGGCAAATCGGCCATCTCCCGTTACGGCGGCGATACATCAATCTGAATCTCCCTTCACTAGCGAGGTCATGGAAGCCCCGTTGCCCAGAAAGTATCGAGCGCCTGTTATCGCTCCGTATACAGGCATTGGCGATCCTCTGGAACATTTGGAAACATACAGGTCCCTCATGGAATTGGAGGGACATGGTTCAGAAATCATGTGTAGGGCTTTTCCCCTTACATTGAAAGAAGCGGCTCGTACGTGGTTTCGGGGGTTAAAGCCTCGTTCCATCAGTTCCTTTCCTCAATTATCAGAAATATTTCTTTCTCAATTCATGGGAAGTATTCGCATTAAGAAGCCGGCCTCCCATCTGATGAATCTGAAACAGCAACATGGGGAGACAATAAAAGAGTTCACAGTACGGTTCACTGCTGAAGCCGTTCAAACCGAGAGTTACACTGAAGAAAAGGGTCTCACAGCCCTCATCGCTGGAATAACAAGCGAGAAATTCAGGTTCGCCTTAGATAAAAGCCCGCCGAAAACTATGGCGGAATTCCAAGCCAAAGCTCAGAAATATATCAATGCGGAAGAAGTCGCATTGACACGCCATGGAGTACAAAGTAAGAAACGCAAGCCAGAGGGAACTTCTACAGATAAGAAATACCGTCGTGATCAGCGCGATCGTTCTCCCAGGAAGCCTTACTCTGGTAAATATCATAATTACACTCCTCTTGATCGGTCCCCTGAAAAGGTTCTAATGGAGATTAAACACAAGCCATATGTGAAGTGGCCCGCAAAGATCAAATCCGATCCCGAGAAGAGGGATAAGAGCAAGTTCTGTTACTTTCACAAAGATCACGGGCATAGGACCCAGGACTGTATCTCTCTACGAGATCATATCGAAGCCCTTATTCGAAAAGGTCATCTCCAAGATTATGTTGCTCGTAAAAATCGGTCACCAGAAAGGGCGAAGACCTCATCTCGCCAGAAGGAACCATCTCATCATCAAACCGATCAAGAGGACGCTGAGCCCACTGGAGAAATTCGCACTATCGTCGGAGGACCAGCATGTGGGGGTGACTCTCAAGCTTCAAGAAAGGCATACGCTCGAAAGGCGTCCAAAGAACCCCAGCAAATTTATTGGCTGGAACAGACGTCCATCTCATCAAAAGCGAGCCATCCTCCAATTTCTTTCGCCCTCGAAGATGCAGCGGGAATCCACTTCCCTCATGAAGATTCTATCGTAGTTACATTGAAGGTATCAAATTATCTGACTCATCGGATTATGGTGGATACAGGTAGTTCAGCCGACATTCTGTACCTGGAGGCTTTCAACAAAATGGCACTTTCTAGAAGCCTCCTCAAACCAGTGTCGACCCCTCTTGTCGGCTTTGGAGGAGAGGTAGTAACACCCGAAGGAAGCATCGATCTCCCAGTTACTTTTGGAGAGAGTCCGGCGAAGACCACCGTCTTCATAAACTTCCTCGTCGTAGATCGAAAATCAGCATATAACGCCATTTTGGGACGGCCGTCTTTGACTAAGGTTGGAGCGGCCTTGCACCCTTCATATCTGTGTGTTAAATTTCCAACCCCAAATGGCATCGGGGTCGTACGAGGAAGTCAGCAGGAGGCACGGTCCTGTTACCAGATAGCCCTCCAAGATCGGAAGAAGGCTCAAACGACGCCCGTCCTAGAAATAACTCAAGGATCGCCTGGTGTTCCCTCGACCACCTCGTTGGATCCGAGAGAAAATGCTCTGAAGTCGGGAACTCCAGGGGAGGAAACAGTGGCGATCCACCTGACCGAAGACGATCCATCTAAGATCGTGTGCATCGGGTCCTCCTTGACCACTGTCCATCGTGAAAATTTGATCAGTTTCCTCACCGAATACAAGGATGTGTTTGCTTGGTCTCATAAAGATATGCCAGGCATCGATCCTGATGTCATCGCACATCGTCTCAACATTGACCCGAAGCATAAACCCGTACATCAGCGTCGACGTGCCTTTACTGCAGAAAGACAAATGGCAATCAAAACTGAAGTCGAAAAGCTACTCGCGGCTAATTTCATAAAGGAAGTTGACTACCCAGAGTGGGTCGCGAACGTAGTTCTCGTCCGGAAAGCTAATGGCAAATGGAGGATGTGTGTCGACTATTCAGATTTGAACAAAGCGTGCCCCAAAGATAGCTTTCCGACACCGCGGATCGACCAGTTGGTCGACTCGACAGCTGGACATGCTCTCCTCAGCTTTATGGATGCTTATTCTGGTTACAACCAGATTATGATGCATCCACCTGATAGCCAGCATACTGCCTTCATCACAGATCGAGGACTATATTGCTACCAGGTAATGCCGTTTGGACTTAAAAATGCAGGAGCCACTTATCAGCGTCTTGTCAACAAAATATTCGCTGCTCAAATCGGTAGGAACATGGAAGTTTATGTTGACGATATGCTTGTGAAAAGCATCAATGAAGATGACCACATTCCAGATCTTCGAGAAGCCTTTGATCTGATGAGGAAGTATCAGATGAAATTAAATCCAGAAAAATGTGCGTTTGGAGTATCTGCAGGAAAATTTCTTGGATTCATGGTTGGCCAACGCGGAATTGAGGCGAATCCAGAAAAGATTAAAGCGTTGATAGAGATGAAATCCCCAGTGACTCTGAAGGACGTTCAGCGTCTAGCTGGTCGCATCGCATCATTGAACAGGTTCATCTCGCGAGCATCCGACAAGTGCCTGCCCTTTTTCAAACTCCTCCGTGCAACGGCCAAGTCTGATTGGAGGTGGACACCTCAATGTGAAGAAGCTTTTCAACAACTGAAGCAATATATGAGTGCTCCCCCCATTTTATCTAAGCCTATGGTGCATGAGCAACTTATTCTTTATTTATCTGTGTCTTCTACGGCCGTTAGTGCCGCTTTAATAAGAGAAGATTCCGGGGTACAAAGGCCCGTTTATTATGTCAGTCGAGCAATGGTTGATGCAGAAACTAGGTATTCTGATTTGGAGAAATTGGCCCTAGCCTTAATCACGGCAGTTCGAAAATTGCGACCGTACTTTCAAGCCCATGCCATTTTAGTACCAACAAATCATCCACTACGTCAAGTCCTTCAAAAGCCTGAGGCTTCCGGGCGTTTAACTAAATGGGCGGTCGAGATCAGCGAGCATGATATTTCATTCTGTCCTAGGACCGCAGTCAAAGGCCAGGCCGTGGCTGACTTCATCGCCGAATTTACATATTCTGAAGACAGTGGTATGACCAGCGAACAACCTTCTTGGTCACTCTTTGTAGACGGGTCGTCACGAGCCAGCGGCAGTGGAGCGGGCCTGATTTTAGTGGCTCCAGACGGGTCGCATTTTCAATACGCTCTGCGTTTTGAATCACGCGTCTCCAATAATGAAGCAGAATATGAGGCCCTTATTGTCGGCCTCGAGCTAGCCGTTGTCCTCGCAGTCCAGAATTTGATAATTCATAGCGATTCCCAGCTCATTGTCAACCAAGTTCTTGGCGAATTCGAAACCAAAGAAGAAAGAATGGCCTTATACAAGTCTCGTGTTCTCATCCTGCTCGCCAAACTGAAGACTTACAAAATATTCCATATCCCTCGCGAGCAGAATCAACTGGCCGATTCCTTGGCAAAACTCGCTTCTGCACCAGAATCAGAACTATCACATTCGATCCCCATCGAGCACCGTCAACACTCGAGTATCGACCAAGTGACTCCCGAGCAAGTAATATCGGCACAATCGTCTCCATGCTGGATGGATCCTATCATCCTTTACCTCAGAGATGGATACCTTCCAGAAGACAAAAAAGCTGCGAGACAAATTCGGCTTCGAGCTGCCAGGTACACCTTACAAGATGGAATATTGTTGCGAAAAAGCTTCTCCTTGCCATATCTAAGGTGTCTTCATCCAGAAGAAGCACATCGTGTTCTAGATGAGATACACCAGGGGGCATGTGGTAATCATCCCAGGGGGCGATCCCTGGCATATAAAGCGATGAGGCAAGGATATTATTGGCCCACGATGAAAGCAGACGCCATCGAATTTTCTAAAAAATGCGACAAGTGTCAACGATATCTACCCATACCTCGTGTACCGTCTGAGCGGATGACCCCAGTGGATAGCCCTTGGCCTTTTTCCCAATGGGGGATCGATATCGTCGGGCCCTTACCTATGGGAAAAGGACAGAATAGGTTCGCGATCGTGGCGGTTGATTATTTCACCAAATGGGCCGAGGCAGAACCGTTAGCCAAGATTACTGAAAAACAGACTACTAAGTTTATATGGAGAAATATCATATGTCGTTTCGGGCTTCCTCATACTATAATTACCGATAACGGAACGCAGTTCGACAACGCAGCCTTTGATGAATTTTGCGACAAATGGAAAATACGTAATCTCCGCACTTCTCCATATCATCCTCAGGCGAATGGGCAGGTCGAGGCAGTAAATAAAATAATAAAGCACCATTTAAAGACCAAGCTAGGTGAATGTAAAGGGGTGTGGCCAGAACTTCTGCCAGAGGTATTATGGGCCTATAGAACCACGGCTTGTACATCAACAGGTGAAACTCCTTTCTCCTTAGCATTTGGTGTTGACGCAGTGGTACCGGTGGAAATTCAAGTCCCCTCATATCGGATCGAACAGTATGATCCCGCGAGCAATCAGGAAAATATCCGACTTCATCTCGATCTCTTGGAAGAGCGAAGAAATGCTTCCCAAGTACGAGTGGCAGCATATCAACAACGTATTGCTCGTTATCGAAATGCAAAGGTTCGACCTAGATCCTTCCAGTTCGGAGATTTGGTTCTAAGGCGAAATCTTGGAGTTCCTGTTCGTTCGTTGGATCCGAATTGGGAAGGCCCATATCGGGTTATTAGGGTTGTGCGACCCGGGTACTTATTATCTTGAAGACATGCAAGGGAAGCCTGTACGTCGCCCTTGGCACGTAGAGCATTTGCTAAGATACTACCCCTAGAGTCGATGTAGTTTTATCATAACATTTTATGAATAAAGTGAAATATCTTTTGGTCGCTTCTCCATTCTCATGGACTCGAATAGCCCTGAAGAGTGCTTACACATCCTCTTGGCCAATTGCCTACCCTTGGTAGGGCTGAAATCATTACTAGTTGGTCGCTTCTCCATTCTCATGGACCTGAACAGCCCCGAAGAGAATGGATACCATCTCTTGACCAACCTTCTGCCCTTGGTAGAATCAAAACCTCAATCGATAGATCAGTCTATCTCAACGCGGACATGGTCTCACGACCCCCGGATTGAGTCTAATTCATTTTTTTTCATGAGTTAGTTACTCGCGATTGGTGAGGAGGAATCGCACTCCAAAATGCGAGCACCACAGCTCGTGCCCAAATTAAGGCATTGAACGGGGTCACATCCTGATCGCGAGCAGTTTAATTCATACTCGAATTAAGGGGTCACATCCTAATCGCGAGCAGCTTAGTTCATGCTCAAATTAAAGGGTCACATCTCTGACGAATCCATTCAAGATTAACAAGCCAAAAATGAAAGATGAAAGGAGAACAGCAACGAAACAGCAATACTTCCAAAAATATCTTTTCATTGATAATCATATGATTACATATACATGATCGCAGATACAAGAGAAGAAAATAAAAGGAAATCAATCGCTAGGAGGAGCCACGCTCTCGACTTCAGGGCCCATTTCAGGAGCCCCTCCAGCCTGCGTGGCTTCGGTCACCTCGTTCTCGGCAGCAGCTTGCTCTTCTGCAGCGATGATGGTCGCGACTCGACCGAATTCCCCCATATCGAAGGATGGGATCATTCGTTGCACTACTCTCAGTGCAAAGTCTCGACCAGCATCGTATGACTCATATCGTTCATCGTCATACAGCTGCGAAGTCCGGAACTCGGAAACTGCCCGAGTACCTTCCTCCGAGAGCATTTTTACAAGGGCGACTCTCTCCTCGTCCCAGTGGATCGAGTCGTCCTTAAGCTGCGCAAGAGCGGTGCGCTCCCTAGTCAAGTTGTCGTAGGCCTCCTTGAGCTGCGACCTGGCTCCCGCGAATTGCTCCTCTAATGAGATCTTGTCCTGCCGGAAGATCTCCCTCTCTCTCTCTGCCTTCTCCTTCAGACCCGTGAGCTTCGCGTAGTCTGAGTCCAAGGCCTGATACCTGTCGGTCAGGACTTGGATCTTCTCAATGAGGATCTTTTTCTCCTCATCTCTCTTCGAGATCACTGCCTCACGAGCCTTGAGCAGTTGATCTCTTCCTTGAACTGCCTTTTCCAAGGCAGTCCTCTTCCCCTCGGCCTCCTCTATCGTGCGACGGGCGGCAACGATATCACGCCTCGTTCGCAGAATCAGATCTAAACCCTGCACAGAGATGAAAAGTATAAGATTTCTGGAAATGTATCAACAGGTCGAAACAGATTTTGACAGTCTCACCTGAACCATCCTCATCCCCGCTTCAAGGATAAGGTTCTCAGGGCTTGGCTCGGGAAGAGAGCCGAAGGCGTGAGGTGGAACGTTCTCGAACAAGAACTTGCACACAGGGTGGAGGTGGCGTGGAATCGAGTACGTCCCGCTCCCAGACGGTTGGGCAACGACCAAACCGGTCTGCTCGCGGGGCGGAGGCATGGACTCTCGAGCAGGTCCCTGCTCGGCAGCTGGGACCAGTTCCCGAGCAGGAGTTGACCCTTGAGGCTCTACCTGCTCTCGAGCCTCTTCAGCTGGGGGGCAGCTGGACCCCACCCCATCTGGGGAATTGTCTGCAATGTTGATCACTGGTGGCCCAGGTGCGACCACCAGTGAGGGGACAGTAGGCTCAGCTGGGGCCCCCGCCACACTCACGGGAAGGGCAGGCTGATCGCTGCCCGCGCGGATGGAAGGTTGAGATGGTTCGGCAGGGGTCCTCTTCTGCCTTTTGGAACCTGTGCCCTTTAGACGGGGCAGTAGGCCTCTCTTCTCTCCAGCCTTCGTCATTTCGACTTCTCTTCTGGATATGAGGCCTGCTGCTGCAAGTCGCTGAGGCGATAAGCAAGCCTCGATATGCCTATCTCCGACAGGCACCTTGTATACTCGGACGATCTTCTCGTTGATCCCGCCCTTCAAATTCGGTTTCCGCAAAGCTGGGATACCTGCGAGCACAAATCATGGTCAAAACAAAACCCTAAAAATTTATTTTAAGGAAACTGCACAATACGGGATTGTCTACCTTCACAGAAAAATCGGGTCACTCCTGGACCCCTGGAGGAGGCAGACTCCCAGCTCCCGGAAGCATAGAACCACCGCTTCCTCCAGCCGGGATAGTTCGAGGAGGGCTTACCCAACACGAAGTTATCCCGGTGCCAGTAGCATAAATAATACCAGCCTTCGCTGGATGGAGCTTTCTTCAGGCGGAACATACGGAGGAACTCCTCCGCTGTGAGTTCCCCGTTGCCAGCCTGAGCCCAAAGGGCAAAGGAGCCCAACACCACCCTCCACCCGTTCACAATAAGTTGCCCAGGGGCAATCTTGTAACATCGTAATACATCGCGAACAAAGGGATGGAGGGGAAGGCGTACCCCCAAGATGAGCTGGTACTCGTAAAATGCTACGCATCCTGGGGGGGGGAGTCGGGTGTTTCTCCACCTCCGGGCAAGCGGAGAGTTACAGAGGCAGGGATTTGGTATCTCTCCCGGAGCTCAGCCAGCCGGTCCTCCGATAAAACGGAAGGATACCCGGCTGCTGTGTATCTCCCCGCCGAAACCCTTGCACTGCTGGAGGCAGAAGACTCCGGAGTGGCATCGCCAAGGGGGACAGTGGTCTCGTCAGAGTTCCCAGCCATGGGGAGATGAAAATAAAAAAGAAGAAAAAGGAAGTAATACCAAGAAAGAGAGATTGAGCACCGGAAGAAGAATGGAAAGGAAAGGTTGCAGGTGTCTTTCGAAAAAATTCTGTAGAAACTCAAAGAAATGGCGGACTCCGTATATTTATAGGCAATCATTCCGCCGTATCTGATGGCACGTGGCAGTCCCTCGTTGGACACAGTGCTCGAGCAGGCACGCCCATTAACTCCTCAAGCACGTGGCGAGCGCCCCTTCATTTCCCATCAGCGAAAAGGCTGCGAAAAGCTGGCGCTCATTAATTTCAGCCCATCATGAGGGGTGTTATTCTCGATGAAGGTAGCGAGCGGTTTCGTGTGAAAGTGATCTAAGTCCTTTCCTTAAGAATCCTTAGACGGTAAGGACTTGGGGGGCATCTGTTATAGGCAAAATGGTGGAGATAAGATTTCACGTGGAAATGTCCATTCGACTCTCGAGATCATCTGATCGAGAGTCGAATATTGGACAAATGCGGAACGCCCATTCGACTCTCGAGATCATCTGATCGAGAGTCGAATATTGGACAAGAGCGGGACGCCCATTCGACTCTCGAGATCATCTGGTCAGGAGTCATGGATAGTCAAAATACGGAAAACTAGATTCGCGAGTAGACCTTCTCACAAGTCGTTGAAAGATATTATACCCAAAGTATGTACGTGGACTCGCGACCACATTTTAACCTGCGAGCAGCTTTATTGCGGGCGTCTCCTTCCTTTTCGGAGGTCATGACTCCCAGCTGCGGGCGTCTCCTTCCTTTTCGGAGGCCATGACTCTAACTATGGCTTCTGGCCGGATCCATCCGGATTTTAAGGGATTGCCATCTAGGGGCGTGATTGTTGGAAGATATCATTGGCTTGGATCTGACTAAAAAGATAGGATCTTATCCCACGAAATCAGCGGATTCTCAGTATCGTATGCGATATCAACGGGATTTCGACATCTCACGTAACAAATTGGGTTGCTTCAGATCTATATAAAGGGGTGACTCCATTAAGAGAAAGGTACGTACTAATCATTCAAGCTGGGTCCCGTTTTGCTTGTCTTCTCTTCTGTGGCCTAACTTAAGCGTCGGAGGGCTAACGGCTGGTCCCCAGCCACCCTTATTCGCTGTCTTATTTCAGGTCTGGTGGTAGAAATCTCTCCTGGAGCGAAGGAGAAAAGCCGAAGGATCTCGTTACAAAATCTGACATTAACAATAACCATGTTATAATGAGAGTATGCTGCTCTTTCCTCACCATTAAGCATGCATGCCTATGGGCCACCCCCCACGTTGGCATAAGATGACACCATTTGAATTCACGCAAGGGCAAGTATGTCATGCCTTGTAATTTGGACACAGATTATGGTACATGACTACATTTAGTGTACTTAACCAAGGGTTGCATAGTTGTTTTGAGGCTAGATATCAAGTGAATACTAAGTTCTTACCAACATCAATTAGCAACTATTACGAACATTCACGCCCATTTAAGAAATGACTATAATTCTTCAAATCAAACTATTTTACTATAGTCCTCCAATTTGGGACTTTATTTATGTTCAACCAAAAATTTAGAATCAAAACCACAAATAATCCAAAAGCATGCGATTCATGTGGTCCTAAACAATTTATTCGCAGGATAACAAAAATCAACTAAACATCTTGATCCAATGCCGCTAGTTTTTCATCTATCAGGTAAGGCCACTTTTCTTTTTGGATCCTCCATTTGTTCAGTTTCACTCTTTGGTAGTACCACCTCCAATGGATTAACTACAACTTCATCTATTTAGTTTTTCATTAACAAACTGTCAGTAGGCTGAGCCCAGTGAGTGAACCCATCATGATTCATGCACGCCACAAATAAAGTAGTACACACAATACAGGTACACAAATAATATGCGTATGAATGTAAAAATGTAATGTAATATGAAATGATGCAACAAGTGGGTAAATAGAAACTGTCCACTTTCTTAGGTTGAATACCATCAAACCGCTTCCCCCTACGTCGTAGGGTAGACTTCTACTTGATTTTAGGCATCCAGGATAGTCCTTGGGTCACTCGGTACTGCAAGTACCTATGGGTCCAGGTCAAACAATGCATGAATTCATGAAATGCATGTCATGCCACATTTGTTTAACTCATCTCTCTATTTGAGAGGCAATAAATAATCAAGTTCATCTCTCCTTATGAAAGGCAATATATAATCAAGTTCATCTCTCCATTTGAGAAGCAATATATATTTAAGTTCATAATAACCATTTTCCTTTCCGTTAAACAAAAATAATTAAGTAACTGAATCTTATATCACAACATGCAAAACATAATAAAACATGTATCACTTAAACATAACATCACACTACAACATTCACGAAAATCTACTTTATTAGAAACAGAGAGGAAACATGTTGAGATCACCACCTTTAGTTGGGTGATGTGAAATCCAAAAGTTATACCCAAATTCCAACCTACTGGCAAATCCTTGTGCGTAGACAGTTTGTTATAATCGTTTGGGCGGGCTGAAAAGTTTCATACATCAATATATAGATATATAATACGGTTGTGAAAGTTAATTTAGATACTTTAAATAAGTATTACTTTGTGTTTGGTTCGAGTTCAGGTGTGTTCTCATGTTGACTATTTAAATTAATCAACAATCATAATTTCTTGCAAAACATCCTTATGGACAACTAATTACCACCAGTCCTTAGTTTGATTAATCGTGAAAACAATCCTTGAGTTTAACTATTTGCAGAACAGACAATATACATAATTATCTGCAAAGCAGTCTACATACATGACTATTTACAAAACAACCCGTATACATAATTACCTGCAAACAGTTTATAATCTCCATTGATTGCAAACTAATAAAAAATGTGATTTATATTTTTTAATAGGAGCATGCCATAAAAGTAAATAAAATGAAGATTATGGTTATAAAGTTTGCATGATACAAGAGACATTATAAAAAGAACAAGGGTATGTAAATCTTTTCCAATCCAAACACTTTTCCTTCATGCATGGTAACTCATAAATGACACCAAAATTATTCCAATGGCTTGTTCGATCAATGCGGTGTGGTCCACTCATTCAATGGTTTTCCCTTATCTTTGGGTTCATGTCTTAAAATAGGATGGCCTATTAAGTAAACGTTTCGAATGAAGTGAAATGATGGCATGCCAAAGTTTTATATAAACAACCAATAGGGCCTAGGACATATCTTTCATCCTAGGGCATCTTAAAAATTAAATTTGATGTTGTTAGTGTCGCCCACCAGAGTATTCGATCTGTTCATCTTTTCAGCCTGCATCTTAAAATAATGATCTACACTGGCTAGATGGTTCAGATCATGGTATGAAATTTAATGGGCCCCGATCTATCTTTTTGTGGCCCTAGGATGATTTTAATGTCCTATGGTGCTGGTTCTTCCATTCTGATTTTCTACTCTGAACGATTGTTGGCCATCTCAAGTAGATTTAGTTGTGATTCATTCAGATGGACAACCATCACTCATATATATGGATGATCATTTGGACCATGAGATGATGGGTCATTAATTAATAGATGCATGACTCTAAATCTGTTATTATAAAGGGATTAAAATTGGAAGCTTTGGGGGGTTACAGTCTAAACAATATTGAAATAATGATCCATTGCTCTCCTAAAAATGTAATGAGCTCATTGAGTAATCGTTTGGCTTAGAAGTCATAAGTGGCTAAGATTGAAAGGTTGAGTTCAATATACTAGTTGAATGACTCAAGATGAATGATGATGGTAGTATAGTCTGCACTGTCACGTCCCGTAATTTGGATACAGAGTGTGCACCCTCAGGCCTAATTTACGAAGTACGACTTGTACACAAGTATACTTAATTCAATGTCAAATAGTCAATTAGGGATAAGATTTCACGTACCGTAAGTTCTTCACAATCAACCATTAACAGAACAGTCACTTTAATAAATTTGAAATCTATATTTAGGGTCCACCCGTTCGGGACTTATTCAAATATAATTGTTATTACTGAAATTTAATAATAGAAAACAAAAAGTCATAAATTTTTGCATCTTAGTGCCAGTACTTATTCCACAGTTCCTCCACTAGTTCGACTTCATTCTTAGGAATCATTTCTGGTGGATCAACTTCCACATAATCTGTTATATTTTTATCCACAAATTGCCAGTTGGAAAGCTCAGTGAACAAACCCATCATAGTTCATACACACCATAATTAAAATAGAAAACCAAACTCAACTTCATAATTGCTAAATGTAATGCTATCATGATGCATGAATTAAGTGGAAAGTCCGTCCACTTGCTTGAATTGGACTCTATCAACCCGCATCAACTTATTGGGGTAGTCTTCAAACTATGCACGGATTGGGTGCTCTGACCAGTCGGGCTACCGATCGGACGGTGTGACCCAGATGCATGTGGAGAGGCCCCCTGGACAGATTTCATGTGCCTTAGACCGGTCGGTCGACCGGTCTATAGAGGGCTCCGGTAGTCGAGTGATCGGTCAGTGGTGAGGTAGCGCTTTCTCCCTGGACTGTTCTGTGCACTAGCCGGCCGGTTGGCTGACTGGTTGGATGTGCACGCGAGTTTCTTGCGCAACTTGTAGTAGCGCGTAAGATGTTTTTAATTTCAAAATTTTGTTTATTTAAAGAGTTGTAATCCGACTTAGATGGATATCCTAAGGTGTCCAAGGTTTCTTAATCGTATTAGGAAGAGGGGAGAGGTGTGTGTAAGAGAGAACTTGGGGTTTTCTTTATTTTTCCTTGCTTGTGGGCTGTCAATCTCTGTAATCTTATGATATTCATAGTAGTGGATCACTTTGTGCCGTGGTTTTTTACCGGTTGATGGGTTTTTCTACGTAAATACAGAGTCTCTTGTGGTGAATGCTTGTGTGTGATTGCTTTCATCTTGTTTACTCGTTTAATATCGCATTGTTCTATGCGTTCAGCATTCCGCTTCCGCTGCCGATTTTCCCAACAAGTGGTATCAGAGATAAAGTTGGGGTGGAGTAGATTCAAATCTGAGACGAGAAGATGGGATCGAGTGCAAAGTTCGAGGTAGAGAAGTTCTCCGGGAAAAATAACTTTGAGCTATGGAAGGTGAAAGTTGAATCCTTCATGGTTCAGTAAGGGCTTGATGAAGCTCTTGGAAAGCGACCTGAGGCTATGAAAGATGATGAGTGGAAGAGGCTCGACAAGAAGGCTGGAACCTCAATCCTGTTAAACCTTACGGATGATGTTCTCTATCATGTCATGAAGGAGAAGACTGCGGCTGAAACAATGGTGAAGCTAGAGAAGATTTATGCTAAGAAATCTTTAGAGAATCGCATGTATTGTTGATGCAGTTGTTCACCTTGAGGATGGCTAAGGGAACTGAGGTGGAGGACTACCTGAGCACGTTCAATATGCTGGTTTGCAAGTCGGTGGAGATCGATGAACCGATGAAGGATGAATATCAAGTATACATCCTGTTGAATTCTCTTCCAGATTCATATAAGTCGTTCAGGAACTCTGTGTGCACAAGGAGGGAAACCATAAACGTCGAGACCGTTATCTCAGCCCTCCAGTCGAAGGCGATGAGAAAGAAAAGTGGTGACGTGGCTTCCCGTTATTCCTCAGAAGCACTGGCTGTGATGGAAAGAAGTTCTGAGCATGGAGGATACTCGAAATCGGGATCTAGGGCCAATGGCAAAGGTAAGGCTATGGTGAAGTGCTGGAATTGTGGCCAGGAGGGCCACATGAGAGGGGATTGTCAAAATCCCAGATTGAAGCAAGAGTGGTATGGAAATTCTTTCTGGGGAGGGAGCCAATACCGTAGAGGAAAGTGACGGTTTTAGTGAAGTTTTGACTGTATCTGGCAAGGGATCTCACGGTGGATCCTAGATTTAGGGGCTTCATGTCACATATGTCCGGACCGAAGTTCCTTCACAACATAAAGGGAGTATGGTGGAGAATTGGTATTTATGGGTGATGGATTCACTCATAAGGTTGTGGGTATGGTACTGTGCGCATAAGGATGTTCGATGGGGTCGAACGAGTCTTGGAAGATGTGAAGCACGTTCCCAAGATGAAGATGAATGCGATTTCCCTTGGAGCACTCGAGGCGAAAGGGTTCGTGTTTATCGGCTACGATCGTCTTTGTGAAGTGTTGAAGGGGACACTCATGTGTATGAAGGCACAGAGGTGTGGCCATCTTTACATGTTGATCGAAAGCACAATTCACGGTGGAGCTGCGGGAATGGCAGCAAGATCCACAGTTGCTCGTATGTGACAAGTGCCTAAGGGCCACATGAGAAGAGCGGAAAAGGGTGTGAATTTGCAAGGTTGGGGTCGATGGTAGCACGAGAATTGATGGAGCTATGATTGAAGATGAGATGACGTTATGAGTATGGTGTTGATTCGTCATTTGAATCCTCGGTCGAGATTGTTGTGGTAGTCTTCAAACTATGCACGGATTGGGTGCTCCGACCAGTCGGGTGACTGGTCAAACGGTGTGACCCAGATGCATGTTGAGACCCCCCCTAGATAGATTTCGTGTGCCTCAAACTGGTCAGCCAACCGGTCTGCAGAGGGCTCTGGCCGGTCGGGCGACCGGTCGATGGTGAGGCAGCAAAGGCATTTTCTCCCTGAACTATTCTATGCACTGGCCGGCCGTCGGCCGACCGGTCGGACGTGCACACGGGTTTCTTACGCAGCTTGCAGTAGTGCGTAAGATGTTTCTAATTTCAAAATTGTACTTATTTAAGGAGTTGTAATCCGACTTAGATAGGTATCCTAAGGTGTCAAAGGTTTCCTAATCGTATTAGGAAGAGGGGAGAGGTGTATGTGAGAGAGAACTTGGGGTTTTCTCTGTTTTTCCTTACTTGTGGGCTGTCAATATCTGTAATCTTCTGATATTCATAGTAGATCGCTTTGTGCCGTGGTTTTTTACCCGTTGAGGGGTTTTTCCACGTAAATACAGAGTCTCTTGTGGTGAATGCTTGTGTGTGGTTTGATTGCATCTTTTAATTTACTCGTTTGATATCGCATTGCTCTGCGCATTTCGGCTTCCACTTCCGCTGCCGGTTTTTCCAACACAACTCTCCTAGGGCTAGCATCTACCCCTGGGGTAAGCTTTAAGATATTGTGTGCATCCAGGATGAGTTCCTGGGTCACCCGGTACTTAAGTACCTACAGGTCATCCAGAGAGGTCTTCCAGATACACATTATGATGCATGAGTTATGGTGCATGTAATGCACATGTCCAATTCACGTACATTACCATCTTATATCTCCATATTAGAGATAAACCACATCAGAAAGCTCATCTCACCATATGAGAGGTAAATCATACAACTTTGCTTCTCTTGTCTCATGTTTCAACAATATACATATACAACGGTTTATTGATTTTAGATCAATAGACATACAATTCAAAATCTAACATCCATTCCATACGGCATAGTTAACATACACACTATCTTAATTGAAATGTATAAAAAATATAGTGGGATCACTCACCGATCTCGATGAACACATGTGTTTGGTACTTCTATGATCACAAAGTGCGGTTCCTAGCTACACCATTTAAATGGTTGGTGTGTATTTGAAGGTTATATTGGGTGCATTAAATATTGACTAAACTTGCACATACTTTTAATATAGTTCAAGTATTATTGTTTAGAGTATAATTTAATTTATGATACTTCGTATAATATAATTGGATTCTTAACAAGAGTCATGGTATGAGTGTAAATAAGTTGAAAACCATGATTATGAAGTAATAATAACATAAGTGTAAATAAGATTAAAAGCATGGTTAAAAAGTATTTCTAACACAAATGACATTTTGAAAAGAACAAGGAAAAAAAATGGTATTTTCAACTTTTATTTCGTTTTGTCTTCTACTGCATGGGTTTTAATGGTACAGATTGAATTAAGAAGTGTGTCCCACCTGATCTTTGGACTAAGTTGAATTTTTGGCTGAGGCCTTAATAGTGGGTGACCATTCAAGTGGATGGTATGGATCAGGAACTTTTAATATTATGTATATTTATATTTTCTAAAAGTGGGTCCCAATGTGAGAATTTGAGCCGACCATTAGATAGGCACCTAAGATTTATCCATTGGGCTAAAATATCTCTTTGATAGAAGACATGTGTGGACCACTAACTCCTTCCCTGGTCTGTTGTAACACATTTTTCTCCCCAACTCTATTTATAGAGGTGATATTTTGATCCCTAGTCTGCCCTCTCAACCAAGAGAGCCTTAACCATTCAGCCTAATGTCTTGTTTTTGTTTAGTTATCACAAATTAATTCTTTTACCTTTTTTTATTAAAAATTTTTAGGTGTCCAAAATTTTGGGTTGTTACACGCCCTCTCTCCGGCTTTCTCTTTCTTCCTCTCCCTCTCTCTCTCTCTCTCTCTCTCTCTCTTGTCTCCTTCTCTTTTAGTTTTTTCCCTAGGTTTCCTTCGAAGGCTCTCCTCCAGTCTTTTTATAGGAGATGAATTTCCATAGTGACAAGATTTGATCCATGGGCTACTCCCCCAACCAAGAGAACCTCAAACAACCATCTTAACCTCTTATTTTATTTTTAATTACAGATTAATTCCCTTAACCTTATTAAAAAAAATTTATGTGGGCAAACATTCTGGGTTGTTACAAAGTATATGAACCTTATTGGAAAAAAGGACTACAGGGCCTAATTGCCTATCTTCTAATGATGGGCCAACTCTAGATCCACAAAGCCCTATCGATTTGAATTAAGAAGAAGATGAGGTTTGCTGATTCTTATAATCTTATCCCTTTCTAACTGATATAAGATAAACTAAAGGTCAATCTTATGAATGGTTAGGATTGAAATAGAGCCAGTTAGAAACAAATGATACAAGAATCTATCATGTGCTATATAGCTTCATGTGACCATAACTTTGTGATCAGTGTTCTACTTAACGTACATCCCAGCCAATTAAAGGCCATTAGCCATTGAATGGTTATCTAAAATAAAATCATTTTTGAAATTAATTGTGTTATAAATCAATTTAATATTTTTAGTAAATCATGGTTTCTACCATTTTAAGGCATTTCAGGATTTGAAGAGCTGGAAATCGCTTAAAATCTTTGTTTGAGATGTATGAGAAAGTTTAAGTGAGTTTAAAAGTCATTTACTATTTTTTGTAAGATTATAATTTTAAAAAAGTTTACTATTTTAAAAGTCATGAAATTTAAGAATTAGGGTTTATATAAGCCATACGAGAAGACTTTGTAGATAGACTTTACTCTAGGGCTATTCATTATTCTAATGATATTCTCTTTTATTTTAATTTATTTTTTGTTTTTTAGCTTCTGAATTTAAAGTTATTAGTGGCTTTGAGGTCTATTAGAGAGGGAGAAAATGTTCTCTTTGTTGGGGTAGCCTTCAAACGTTTGTGCAGGACCCCTCCAAACAGAATTTGTGTTGCCCTAGACCGGACCGACCAGTCTGCAGGGGGCTCCGACCGGTCAGCAGTGAGGCAGAGACGGGCATTAACTCTCTGGACTGTTTGGTGCACTGGCCGACCGGTCGAAGGTGCATGCGGATTTCTTGCGCAGCTCGCAATAGCGCGCAAGATGTTTCTATTTCAGGTGTTTTGCCTATTTAAAGGCTGGTAATCCGGATTTAGATATATCCTAAGGTGTCTAATTAGGTTTCCTAATCGTTTTAGGAAGAGGGGAGAGAGTTGTGTGAGAGAGAACTTGGGGTTTCCTCTGTTTATTCCTTGCTTGTGGGCTGTCATCTCTGTAATCTTCTGTTATTCATAGTTGATCGCTTTGTGCCATGGTTTTTTACCCATTGAGGGATTTTTTCACGTAAATTCGGAGTCTCTTGTGGTGAATGCTTGTATGTGATTGATTTCATTATGTTTCTTGTTTGATCTCCGATTGCTCCGCATGTTTCGGCTTCCGCTTCCGCTGCCGGTTTTCCCAACACTCTGCCTCCCCTTTATATAAGACCTTTTGTAGTGAGCCTTTTGGGTTGCACAAGAAGATGCATAACCCAAATTTCACAAATTTTCAAGCCTGTGAAAAAATATTGTTAGTTGAAAATAAGAGTTCCGCCTGTGCTCCAGTCAGGGTCTCATCACCCTGGACAATGCAGGTTTGGCCGCGATTAGAAAGGTCCAGGCGCTGTGTCTCTGTCAGCTATTCGCCTCGAGGCTGCTCCCCATTCCTACTTAGGTTCTCTCAGGCGTTTTGAGCGAGGGGCAGTTCGGATATATGATAGGCTAGGCTGCCGTCCTTTTTTTTTTTTTTTTTTATTTGGCCCATGCCTCAAGTTTATTGCTGTCCATATTATTCAATAAATGGGTAGTTTTTTATTTTTTATTTTTTTAAAAAGAGTTCAGTCCCTTGTTACTTTTCCTTTTAGTCATCCCTCCAATTAAGATCCCAGCTCTGCGTAATCATTGGTTCTAAAATATGGGCCCCACAATATCTACGAATTAATTTGAGTCACAGGTAGTCCATGTGTATCTCGGTTGCGTGAGCATGAACAATCACTCTCGAGAATTTTCTCCAGTACGAAGCACTACTAATCAAGATGAGATTTCGGCCATGGATATCTTTTCATTCCAAAATGCTCAGATTATTACAAAGATGGCAATCAAACAATTAAGATAAAAAAAAAAAAGAAGCTGTTTCAAACTTACGACGTGTTTATTCTTACATGGAATTACACCAGGCATGCTTAGGTATTTTAAAAAATCTAAAAGCCTCTTCTTTGCTTTTGTGATGCAGCCGGCTCGCGATCCTGGCCGTTATTGTTACAGTCCGGGTACTGATCAGGTCGTAGAAAATTTTGGCCTTCCTTCTTAAAAGCGCCCTACATATTTTTTGGGTCTTCTGGCATCGACGGCAACGTGCCCATTATTCCCTACATACTGCAGGATAAATAAAAAGGAGTCAGCAAAAGGACCTATTGTTGTGCTATCATGTTACCTGTCAATGGGTAACTTATGCAGGACATCTCAGCCGTGCATTAGGTGGTTCCCACCGTGAAGATCACCTGGCATGGAAATCTGGTTGTCGTACTGAGTAAACTCTGTTGGGCCCACCTTAAATGTATGTGGTTTATCCACGCCGTCCATCCGTTTTTCTGGCTCATTTTAGGGGGTGATCGGAAAATCTAAGCATATCCAAAGCTCAAGTCGACCATACCACAGGAAACAGTGGGAATAATGATCCCACGATAATGTTTATTTGTCATCCAACCTGTTTATAAGATCACACAGACATGGAAGAAGGGAAAACACAAATATCAGCTTGATCCAAAACTTCTGTGTACCCTGAGAGTTTTTCAACGGTATACATTCTATTCGCACGGTTTCCTGTGGTGTGGTCCACTTAAGCTTTGTATATTTCTCATTTTTTGTCTGAAGGCATAAATTTATATTTTAAAATGGATTAACGGAGTGGATAAAATACATAAATCACGGTGGGCCCCACAGTGCTTACTCAGTAAGCGTAGTGAGTTGCTCATTACGCAATCCGCTTCCCTGGCATTCGTGGGACTGTTGGCGTCTATTGATTTCCATTGGGATATTTGGCCAGGTTATCTGCATGTCATGGCCCACCATTTTCACGGCTAGATATCCTACACATTTGGCAAATTGGCGGGAAAGACGGGTTCTACCTACGTGAAGTGCAATGCATGTGATTATTCATGGATGGGAAATTTTCTTACACATATGAAACGGCAGTAGTGAGATGGCTTAGTAGTAGCCTTTGGGAGGTAGGGGGGATTTATAATAGTATGGTGGAGGAGGGGATGGAGATGGTGGTGGAGGAGATTTGTAGTAGTAAGGAGGTGGCGGTGATGGTGATGGTGGAGGTGGTGACTTGTAGTGGTATGGAGGAGGTGGGGATGGCGAAGGTGGTGGTGGTGATTTGTCGTGGTATGGAGGAGGTGGGGATGGCGAAGGTGGTGGTGGTGATTTGTAGTGGTATGGAGGAGGTGGGGATGGCGAAGGTGGTGGTGGTGATTTGTAGTGGTAGGTTGGTGGTGGAGATGGTGAAGGCGGTGGTGGTGATTTGTAGTGGTATGGAGGTGGTAGAGATGGTGAAGGCGGTGGAGGTGATTTGTAGTGGTATGGAGGCGGCGGGGATGGGGAAGGAGGTGGTGGTGATTTGTAGTGGTATGGTGGTGGCGGGGATGCCGAAGGTGGTGGTGGTGGTGATTTGTAGTGGTATGGAGGCGGCGGCGATGGTGAAGGTGGTGGCGGTGATTTATAGTGGTATGGGGGTGGTGGGGATGGGGAAGGAGGTGGCGGGGATGGGGAAGGTGGAGGTGGTGATTCGTAGTGGTAGGGAGGTGGCGGGGATGGAGAAGGAGGTGGTGGTGATTTGTATTGGTATGGAGGTGGCGGGGACGAGGAAGGAGGTTGTGATTTGTAGTGGTATGAAGGTGGCGGTGATGGTGAAGGTGGTGGTGGTGATTTGTAGTGGTAAGGAGGTGGTGGGGATGGAGAAGGTGGTGGTGGTGATCTATAGTGATAGGGTGGTGGCGGGGATGGGGAAGGAGGTGGTGGTGACTTGTAGTAGTATGGAGGTGGCGGGGATGGTGAAGGAGGTGGGGGTGATTTGTAGTGATACAAAGGTGGTGGAGATGGCGAAGGTGGTGGGGGTGATTTGTAATGGTAGGGAGGTGGTGGGGAAGGTGATGGGGGAGGTGGTGATTTGTAGTGGTATGGAGGAGGTGGTGACGGTGATGGTGGTGGTGGGGACTTATAATGGTAAGGAGGAGGAGGTGAAGGAGATGGAGTTGGTGGTGATTTGTAGTGGTAAGGAGGTGGTGGCGATGATGACGGTGGTGGTGGAGACTTGTAGTGGTATGGAGGAGGAGGTGAGGGGGATGGTGGAGGTGGAGATTTGTAATGGTATGGAGGAGGTGGCGAGGGTGATGGTGGCGGCGGCGATTTATAACGGTATGGAGGAGGTGGGGAAGGCGTTGGTGGAGGTGGTGGGGATGGGGAAGGAGGCGGTGGTGATTTGTAGTGGTATGGCGGTGGAGGAGAATGTGATGGTGGAGGTGGAGACTTGTAATGGTATGGAGGTGCAGGTGGAGGTGGAGGTGATGGTGATGGACGTGGTGGTGACTTATACGGGTGTGGTGGAGGCGGTGATGGGGAAGGAGGTGGTGACGGTGATGGCGGCGGCGGCGATTTATAATGGTAAGGAGGGGGTGGTGAAGGTGATGGTGGGGGTGGTGATTTATAGTGGTAAGGGGGAGGTGGAGAAGGTGATGGAAAAGGTGAGGATTTGTAGCGATAAGGAGGCAGCAGTGGAAGTGATGGTGGAGGTGGGGACTCGTAGTAAGGTGGAGACGTATAGTAATCTGATGGGTGAGACAATGGCGACGGCAGTGGCTGTGATGACTTGTAATTATAAGGTGGCGGAGGAGAAGCATAGATGTAAGGCTTGTCTGCTGTTGCTACGTTGATGGCAATTAAGCACATTGCCAAAACTAGGCCAGGCCAATGTCGGGCCTTCGCAGGACCCATCATGTTGGCTACCGTGAAATGGTTAGCCACCCCAATTCAACTGTTGGGGTCGCTCGGATACAATTCAGATATAAGCTATCTCTGAACTGCAGAGGCAGAGATTGTGCTGCTCTTGTGGTTGAATTCGATGGAAAATGGCTACCTTTATATAGGAAGCTCTTCAATTATTTTAATATTTTAAGGAAGAGTCGAGTTTTTTTTAATGAAATTTCCAACCTGTACATCTGCTGTATTATTCGCTTAGACTTGTTTTCCTTATTCAATAATCTGATACTGGGTTCCCATCATCTGAGATTGGTTCCCCTGCGTGTTCTTGGACAATAAGCTTATTCTATGAGTGCTGTACATTGGCCTACTAGGATGTGTATGGCATCCAACCTGTCCAGCAGGATCACCTCAGTGTGTGGTTTGGATGATCCAAAAATCCGGCTGATCCGCTCATCATGTGTACTGCCACGTGAATGCAAGGCTTTTTTTTGGACGGCTGTTAATTTTTTCTTTTTGCACGTCCCACCTAATATTTTATAAGCATTAGTTTTTGGACATCCCATTGTCAAGGTACAACAATTGACAGTCCATCTAAAAAACCTCCAAATTCACGTGGTGGTGAACACGATTGTTGGGTAGGCCTGATTTTTCTTTTCTTTTTTTCTATACATTTTTATCCTTTTCCATATATGGTCGGCCGTGAACAGGTCAATCTTAGAGATGATTGGAATAGTAACTGTTTTCCATGACCAGAGAACGGAGTTACGGAGACTATTCGCCTACATTTTTAAGCCATGGTGCTTCGTCTACTGTGTGCTTGATGTGCATACAGGTCAATCCATGCCGTCCAAAAAGTAAGGATCATCCTGAATGGATCATAGGTTAAAAATCAGGCAGGGAAATTTATCCTGACCACTAGATTGGTGGCTGTTGACAGACTCCATCCACGATGGGACCCTTGATTTGTACGGTCTGGACCGTTGGACATATTTCTGTGAGTATCCTTGATGAGATACCATGAAAATAAAAATGTTCTGCTCAGTATCAAACCATCACCATTGTTTAACCATGTACGATAAGGGTGGAGTAATTGAGTTAGTCACCTCTCTGGTCTTCTCAATGAAAACGCAGTCGATGTCACCCACCCTCACTTGAACTTAGATTTGCAATCGGCTAAGATCCAAACAAGGAAAAAAAAAAAATCACAACGTGATTGCTGTTGGAGGTTTGCCAGATGGAGAGTTAATTGATACTCTAACATAGAGTCATGGTTGATGTGCGGACACTGAGAAATTATGCACGGTCCAAATCATCCTATGCGTTCATCATTCCAAAATCAAATCAAAATTTTTTCTTCCAACAATCGTTTAAGTGGGCACTACAAAAAGAAATTCACCTCACCTATCATCTAATTCCACAAGAAAGCAGTGACAAAATTTATAAGGAGAAAAAGAAACCAAAGCCCAATGGAGTACACCAAAGAGCCACCTCTACGATCACAAGAACCCACAGTAGCAACATGCATTAACTCCCTATAGCAGATCCACGTGGAGAGATAAAGCTCAGACACGAAATACCCTCAGCTCGTAACTACAGCAAAGAGGATGATGGGCAGAGCACTAGGGAGGCCATCAACAACAAAATCTATTCATCACCCAGCTTCACAATAATACGCAACCTCAGCATCACTCATTGTGGAAGCTATTAACATTGAATGTTTGAAATTCAACTACTAACTTCGCAGAGAAAGAAAATGCTAATAATAATAATAAGAAGAAAAAGTATAGGTTCCGTCTATTAATGATTGCTCACAAATATATGCCACCGGCCCATGGCTCAGTGGTAGATAGTCTCTATTTCAACACTGAGACTAGGGATCGGGTGCCCATGTGGTGTGAATGGGTGCGACCTGATCATCACTCATTGCGGAAGGTATTAACTTTGAAATTCAACTACTAACTTTGCAGAGAAATAAAAAAATAAAAGAAGAAGAAGAAGAAGAAGAAGTAGTAGTAGTTTAGGTTCCGTCCCTTAAGGATTGCTCACAAATAGTCCCCACTGGTCCATGGATCAGTGGTAGACAGTGAAACACTGAGACTTGAGTGCCCATGTGGTGTGAGTGGGTGTGTGAGAATGTAGGGTGTGGGTGTTTAAAAAAAAAAAAAAAAAACATTCCTGCCTCAACACCAGCACCCATTCATTAGCAGCACCAGTTACAATTTTTTTTTTTTTTTTTTTCATCAGCAGCACCAGCAACAATTTATCGCTCGGCCTCACAAACCATCAACCTCTGATTTGCAGACACTTGTTTGCTAAACCTTTAACCATTTGCTTTTTTTTTTTTTTTGAAAAATTTCTCAACCATCAAATAAATGTCTTCTAATAGACTTTTTAGGCTATCAAATTAGTACACTTTTTAATCTTCTACATCGCTGGCAAGAAGTGACGAGGAAGGAAATCGGCACTGAAAAATTGAGTTCTGTGATTCAGCGGGCAACTCAGCAACCAACAGATGGAATCTGGTAAACCTTACCAGAAATAAACCATGACCCAGTTTTTTTTTTCCTACTCTATAAACAATTCAACGGTGGGCTTACAAAACCATGATTTGAGGATCAGCGAGCAGGATCACACGTCTCACTGACCTTAAAGGGTCACATGCGCCTCTCATTAAGGACAAAATAAGAGGATAAACAGAGAATGGATGAACGGAGTCGATAAACAGATACATCACGGTGGGCCACTCCACAGATCAGCCCGGACAGTAATCCGTCTGGGCAGAGGGCAGGACGCAATTCATCATGGGTAATTCGCGTACACACCAAAGATCCATCATGGGTAGTATACGATTGGCATGGATGCGGATTTCCTGCATTTGGCAAGAAGTTCCTACGCTGGTATGTTAGGTGGGGCCCACTGTGATGTCTATGAGAAATCCAACCTGTCCATCTATTTTATGAGTTTATTTTAGGACATGTGACAAAAAATGAGGCAGATCCAAAACTCAAGTGGGTCACACGAGAGGAAACAGTGATTATTCAATGACCACCGTTGAAACATTCACATGAATACAAAAAATTTGTATCGGGCTAAGTTTTTTTTGTGTTTTCACTTCATCTCAGTGGTAATGACCTTATAAAAGGGTTTGGATGGCATATAAACACGAAGGTGGAGCCCCGGAAGGCTTCAATGTTGGTCATGGCCGGTTTGGCACCATAGATTTGAGGAGAAGTGAGGAGAAGTGGATTCCATGATATGAATTCTCATCAATTCCAATTCTTATTGAATTCCAGATTTTCTGTTTGGCAGCCAAGATTTGGAGAGAAATCGACATGAAGGAATGGACGGTGTAAATTTTAATCCCACTATATGCCCACCGCATTAGCCTCGATTTTTAAATCCATGCTGTTCATCCATTTTTACATATCATTTTATGCAAAGATCCAAAACATAAAGCAGATCCACATCTGAAGTGGACCATAAAATAAGAAAAAGTGGAGAGTGAGACCTTTATGATTCACAAAAGTTTTGAATTAAACTAATATTTGTGTGGTCCCTTCATCTAGGTCTTTGTGACCTTATCAACAAGTTGGATGGAAAATATACATCATGTTGGGTTCCATAGTTAGGGACACATTAAGTTGGGTCCCACTTTTTGGTGGATTTCTCCACAAATCCCACATTTTTTTTTAAAGGATTTGAAAAAGAGGTAAAAGTGTCTTTTTGATTTCTCCGACATTCCTCTCAAATCCACTTCTCATCAAATCCATGGCGCCAAACAGAATAAAGCAACTCGTTTCTCCTCACTTCTCCTCAAATCCATGCTGCAAAACAGGCCATCATTGAATCCACACTATTTCCTCTCGTGTGGCCCACCTCATTTTTGTTCATATGTCCTAAAATTAGCTTGAAAAAAGGATGGACGGAGTAGGTTTACAACAAACATTATGGTGGGCCCCCCTATCATCCCAGGAACTTACTTTGAAAGGCTTTTGCAGGAAATCCGTGTCCATAATTTGCTTTACTTTAATATCTGCTCCGTGGCCTACTGGGCCACATGTTATTGAATTAATTTCTTGAGGGGAATGGCCCACCATAGCAGCTTGCTGCTGGGGGGCGGCATGAAAGTGATGGGCCGCACTATGGACGGTTGACACTCCCATTCAGTTTCAGAATAAAAGGTCCTGTCGATCCAAATTTTTTCTGCACCGTTGCTTTATTTTTTTATTGTGTATTTTTACGCTACTGATTAATGGTTTGGATCTTCCAATAAAATTAATGGTTTGGATCACCAAAACGTGAGCTCCAGTAGCATGAATATTCAGAATGTTATAATAGCTTATATGGATAACGGGAATGATTAGTGTCTGGTGAGGGGGAGGTGGATAGAATTTGGCTGGCACTTGACTTGCGACCATGCCACGTTTGATGCGACGTTCTCTTTGAGCTCACATATGGAGGCCGTCCAAAGTGAATAATTCATGCTTCTTTTTGCATCTCGACCGTACACCTGTTGTACTGTTGATGAATCCCGACCATCCATCTAGTGAGCTCTTCTGTGATGGCCCATGATAAGGAAAAAAAAAAACTGTTAACTATCTTTACCGTTCACAAGAAGGCCAGAAATCTCGCAGCTAGGATTGAGTATTTGTCGAAACTTTCACACCCCGCGTCTTTCTAAAAGAGGGTCCACAAGATGGATGATCGAGATTCACCAACAGTACAAACATTGGTACGGAGTAAGTGGACCCGCAACGAACAATAATATGCGCAGAGGATTAGAGATGGTCAAATTACAAAATAATTTACCAATAATAATAATAATTATAATAATTTCTACTTCGTTTTGCAAAAGAGGCATTTCTGGATTCTGGTAGGCTGCGTTTGGATGCACCGCAAATCATGAGTCCTGCGGATTTGGCTCTCTCTTCTACAAGCCCCAAAGATCAAAGACTAGCATCTTCCAGTTTTGGGGATTTTTTTTTTTTTTTCGGGGCATTCGGATCTAAAGAGGTGCTCATTATATCAACGGTGTGGATCACTGAAACATGGCCCCACATGCATGGAATCCTGCATCTTATTAAACCATACAATTTTTTTTTTTTTTCATCAAGCCATTCAGATGCTGAGTGTCAGGTCACTAAATTTCTCCTCTACAACACCCAAACCAGCGTTATTTTGCCTTCCTCCAATCCATGGCAGGGCACAACGATGAATGGTTCTGATCTCCTGCCTGCATGCCACACGTAGGAACATTGAGTGTTTAATGTCTAAGTAATTTATGTTTACCACCGGATATTTGATTTTACATCAGATCTCTTACATTTCGAGTGAATGTTTTTCGCATAGGCCATCCACAATGGGATCCATGCTACCAACGGTTTGGATCACCGGAAGGTGGGCTCCACTTGTACAGGTTGACATTCAGTAGTATACAATTGTTCGGCCCTTGCATTGTATGATACATTTGTGGAATGAAAAAAGATTTTCAGCTGTCGTTGGGAGGAGCCCATCAAGATGAGTTGTGTGCACGAATTCGAAGTTAGGAGTGCAGTACTCAATGATCTTTCGTGGCAAAAGTCGGAAAGCAGCTGTTGATCATGACTGGGTCATGTTCGGTGTAAAAAATATTTGATGCGAACCAGCTTCAAGGAATAATGTCAAAATGAAGGATGCAACATCTTTCTTACTCGGCTCTGGAGATGATAAGTCAGAGCCGACAGAACCTAAGAGGGCAGGGACATCTCTGCATACTTGATAGGGCAACGTATCAATCGGTACCGTCCATCTAGTGGGCCCTCCTTTGGATGAAAATGTTTCAGAAAATAAGAGAATTGGGTGGGTAGGATTATCTTATAGCTGCGATTTTTGAAACATGAGTAGCGTCTAGCTAGTTGATGGATGGTCTTGATGGATACTTGGATACATCACTCTGCCACGTTCACAGATGGCTCTCTCCCTTTTAACTTCCACCTTAGTTACGTTTCCTTAGGATAGGATAGAATGTGCAATATTGTCATGCTGTAAAAATCATCGCCTTTATGGAACGTCCAAATAGAGGTGCCTCCAATGTCAAGCTGGGTACTCTGGAGCAAGCTACTCGTGGAAACATTGCCCAAGTGATCCAGATTCAAGCTATTCATCAGGTGGGACACACTCTGCAGATGTCCTGTGTAAAAATCGAGGGGCCATGACCATCAAATGGGTAACAATTTTATGTTAAATGTGGACTTTTTAATTTTTTTTGGTCAGTCATACAAGGCACCCACACAGTAAGTCATGCAACGCGTTACGCACCTACTAGTGCTGTCAGCAGCGTGGATTTTCACTAGTGTTTCGAAACCAAGATACCCTGTTGAAACTCCGCAGTCTACTAGCGTGGATGTTAAACGTGGACTTATGGCAACTCCTCACGGTTCATTCCTTTGAAAATGTGTGGCCCACATGTTGATCAAATCAGACTGATCTTCGAGACAAGGCACCTACACATTGAGGCCCACCCAAGGACCGGGTTAGATCTCATTCACATGTGCCATGTAGCATCCAGAGGAATTACAGGATGTGTGGCTAGACTATCACAACGGGCTCATACACACGCCGCAGATTTGCCAGCATGATGCAATAGGTCCGAGATCCAGTCCATCCATCAGAACGGCACCACTATATTGATGCTGTAGCTCAAGGATAAGGTTGAACTACTGGTCTATGTGGGCCACAGTTTGAGAGGGGGGGGGGGGGGGGGGGGGGGGGGGTCGGGGGGACATAAGGTTCTGAAAAGGTGGGCTTTAAGTTTTCTAACCCATCAACCTGTTTCCAATACTGGGGCCACATGCTGATTGGACCAGATTTTAATTTTAGGAAAACTGGTACGAGGACGGAACAGCCCGAAGGATGGATTAGATCTCCGATGTGTGTGCCATGCTGGCACATTCGTGTCGTGTGCATGAGCTTTATTGCATTCAGGCGTGTTCGCATAGTAAAGCTATGAGAGAGTACTGTCGCGGTTTTTTTTATTTATTATTTATTATTATTATTATTAATTTAGAAAAAAACAAGTACATACCATAAATTTGAGTGGAAATCATAACAAAAACTACAGTTAGTCCCTCTTTTTAACCTCCATTGAGTCAAAACATCCATGGAGACAGTGGATTCTAAGTCAGACGAAATAAAATTCGCAGAACAATTGTATCTGCAAGACAATCAGCAATTCAAATATTCTGATTAAAATAGATGAACCGAAAAGCCTCACCAAATCAATATCAAATATCATCCTTCAAATTCCATTCACTCTTCACAGCCGTTCTGGAAGCAAGATTGGTTCTTCTCGGGTCCCTTCAAACACTCCATTCACTCTTCACAGCCGTTCTGGAAGCAAGATTGGTTCTTCTCGGGTCCCTTCAAACTACCTTTGATACCATAAGCATCAGAGCCCATCAGAATTTCCGATACAAACTTTATCAAAGAACAGAGACTGCCCCCCGCCCCCGCCCCCACCCCCCCCACCCCCCCCCCCCCAATGATCAATGGCACCTTCGCCTTCCCACACATGAGTGAAATCCACAAGCTTTACTTTCGCATTGGACTTTCCTGCCTTCATTGTGCCTTCTCACACATCATCAAAATTGAAGAAGAATACAAATGGTAGATGGTTTGATCCTTGAACCATGCTTTCAGCTCCAACAACTGGCGCAGCATAGATGGGGTGTGAGATCGATTATCATCTCTTCCACAAATAACTATTCTGAATCCACGAAACTATCAGGACTCCTCAACCAATCTTCCTCGAATCCACAAAGGAACAGAGTAAAAACTCAATAATTTTATTAAAATCCGGAATAGAATGTGTTAACAATGAAATTAAACAATTATTTATAAAGGAAACTAACCCTAATAACTCTAACTTGTATAAAAAGAAAGAATCCTAACAAAAATCAGATACAAATTTGCTAGAAATGGAAAGAAATTAGAAAATTCAAGCAATACTGCGCCGTTGACGACCGATCATGGATGACCTCCAATTGTCCAGCATGTTGGACGAGATTACTGTGCTAAATTCGACTGGTCCTGGAGCTTGCACGACCAATTGTACAACTGGTCGTCAAATGATGTTTCTTTGAGTTTTCGCATATTCTTCTGCTGATCAATCTCCTTCATGAATACGCTCGATCCTTGCCCACGATCAGGAGGCCCACTCCCTACATCAGCCTCCCCCACTTGAAGAAAAATCGTCCTCGAGTTTTGCTTCAGGTTAGGGTAGCGATAAGCCTTCATCTTCGAACACTTTTGATGACGTGCCTTTCTTTTAGACATTGGAGAAGGCATTGTTGATGCTATCGCCCGATCGAACACAATGATTTGGAACTCCGACAGATCTGGCATCACATTAGCGGTGATATACAAAGAATCAACTTCCGATGCTTGCTTGATGAAGGCCCCGATCATCTCTATCTTGACTTCAATATCTTCAATCGACGACAGCATGTAAAGCTTAGCAGTGAGACTATCTGAACTTGAAGGATCACTCGGATCGTTGGCATTTTCATCTACTTGAGCAATCTCTTGTTGGACTTCATTAGTCGATTCATCCTTGGTGAAGTCCCGCACGTCGATAGAAAACTGCCCCTCCACTTTAAAAGTTTTGGGTGGTTTTTCTGATTTTGTAGAGGCGACATAAGCGTTGTTGACAGAGATGGAGACCTGTGGCAATTCTGTCTCCTTCGGATCTTCTTTGTCGACTAGGAAATGGGCCAATAGTCGTCATTTCATTTGCTGCCACAAGTGAATTGGTGGTTTTCCTTCTTACTTCTGAGGCATATGAACGTCTTCAATCTACAAATCCGAAGCGTCTTCATCCAAGTGGAATGTCACGATTGAGACTTTTCTTTCTTCAGGAATTTACATGTAGTCAAAGCGGTATTTGACTTTAGAGAGCCATTTGTTGATGCGGTCCTGACTATTGAAGATTAGAAGATTTATCGCCCTCCTACAAGGTTAATATCTTTGATTGATTAGTCCAGCGACCATGGGAGGCTGAACGTTACCTTGAACAAATTGTGGAATTGGTCCATCCGCAAAACGGTAGAGGGAAGCTGGCAACCCTTGCATAGTCTTTGTCTCTCCCAATGGAAAGCCTTCTTTCTTTTTGATGGATGAATCCCTAGATCACCGTCCACATGATTTTGTCATTGCCTTGCAAAGAGAAATCAGCTCGAGGTTGTTCCTTGCTCTGATACCAACTTGGCGTAACATATATAGGGTGTGAGATTAATCACCGTCTCTCCCACGAATAATTATTCCGAATTCATGGAACTATCAAGACTCCTTAACCAATCTTCCTCGAATCCACGAGGGGATATCTCGAATCCACGAGACCTCTCTTTGAATCTACGAAGGAACAAAGTAAAAAATTAATAATTTTATTAAAATCTGAAATAGAATGTGTTAACAACGAAATTAAACAACTATTTATAAAAAAAACCCTAAAACTCTAATTCACTGAGGTCATGGTATTGATTCCCATAGTGGGGGTGGTTAACATTGTGATGTGACTAACAGGAGTGGGTGGGTGTACTAACAATGGGGTGTGTGAACTAAACCCATATAAAACCCTAACTTGCATAGAAAGAAAGAGTCCTAATAAAAATCGAAAACAAATTTGCTAAAAACAGAAAGAAATCAGAAAATCTGCGCAATACTGCACTGTTGATTATCGGTCGTCAGGGGGCCAAGACCGGCCGTGGATGACCTCCAACTGTCCAGCGTGTTGGATGGGATTCCTGCGCTAAATTCGACCAGTCGGACGACCGGTCCTGGAGCTTGCACGAATGGTCGTCCGACCGGTCATCAAATGACGTTTCTTTGAGTTTTTGCCTATTCTTCTCCCGATCCATCTCCTTTATGAACATGCTTGATCCTCTCCCATGATTAGGAGGCCCACTCCCTACATCAACAACTGGGCCAGAATCCCACTGGACCCACCGTAGATGATCGATGTGCATACAGACAATCATGTTCGGAATTGGAAGACGGGCTGGAAGAAACATACTTCCTTAGAACCAACCTAACATTCTTCCACTATAAAGCCCTTGACTCGCTCCTTACCAGGTTTCTAACACTCCAATTCCTTGTTCTCATAGATTTTCAAGCCTAAAATCCTAAAACCCAATTGCAGGGTTGTGGTTTCCCTGTCCTTTTTAAGGCACTACTGGATATAATCCTCAGACGCCGCACCATACCATGTTCTAGAACTGATCTTGATGTCGATCATAGATGGATGGGGGAGATTTGAGGTGAGGTCTTCCATGACCAGGTGGGAGCGCAGACACAACCCATCAAAGGCTTCTAGTAACTGGGTACCGTGTAGAAGGTAGGTAAGAAGAGCCTAATGTGATCTATGTAGGAAATACAATTAGAAGAAAAACATATAACAAAACTTCAATAAAATATATTATTCATACTCTCATTCATTACACCAAAACACTTAAATAGACACTATATATTGCATACGTGTTGCCCTTTCCTCCTTTCTCTCTAATTTATCTCAACAACTCCTATAGAATAGTAGACTTCAACAACCCTGTAGACCAGCAACTGCTTTTTTGAAAACCCATTATTCTAGCAATAAACTAGACACATAAACATTGTTTTTTACTTATTCAAGGACATTATAATACATTTGACTAAATTTTGAATTACATTTGACAATCTGGGACTCTGGAATTGGAGGAAAAGGAATTGTAGAAGGCAACCTCTTTGGAGCCACGGTCACGGCTTTGGATGGGCTTGTAGAAGTGACTCGAGCCATCCACAAGAGGGCCAAGTTTTCCATTGCAAGCTGGTGGCTGGCAACCTAATGATTTGGGGCCTTGAGCATGGTCTCTCTTAAAATTGGCCCAACATCAAAGGCCTCCTTACTCTAATTTTCCTTAATCCTCTCTCTCTCTCTCTCTCTCTCTCTCTCTCTCTCAATGTTATAACTTTCAAGAAGGTGATTAAAAAGGGTTCTAGTTGCATTAATGGAAAAATCAACATAAATTCCAACATTATTGTCCTTGCATGAAACTACATCAGGTACAATAAAATTCCAAAGCTTGGCATTGTTTGAAATTTGAACGCCTTTCTTCACAAAATGATCACTCTTTGGTATGAAGCAGAAAAGACCGTGTTACTCCTTTGAACTTCCATTGTTCTCATGGCAATGCTGCATCTATGATTTAAGGGGAGAAATAAAAGGAGTGAGAAAAGGGACTTTTGGGGAAGAAAAATGATATAAATGTACAAGTGCATTCAAGTGAAAATACAATTACACTGATGAAATGGGAATGTTTGGAGGACTTAGTAGTAGGGTTTGGGAGGTGGGGGAAATTTGTAGTAGTACTAGTAGTAGTAGGGAGGAGGCGGGGATGGAGATGGTGATGGAGGAGATTTGTAGTAGTAAGGAGTAGTGAGGGGACAAGTGGAGGTGGCGATTTGTAGTGGTACGGCGGCAGTAGGGAAGGTGATGGTGGAGATGGTGATTTGTAGTCGTACGGAGGTGAAAGTGACAGTGAAGGAGGAGGAGTTGGGAAGAACTAGCTTGTAGTACGGTTGGGAGGAGGTGGCGGTGGTGATTTGTGGTGGTAGGGAGGAGGAAGCAAAGGAGGTGATTTTTTCGCTTGAGGTTGCAGTGTCTCGCCCTGTTTTCCTGGGTCCGGTGTTTTGCTATTTGTGTTATTTCTGTACGTTGCTGTTTCATTTGGCCGGTTGCTTCAATCGGTGGTTTGTTTTTGTTAAGAGTCCTTGATATACTTCAATACACCATCTTCCAATGGCTCGAGTTTTTAGATTAAGTAGTGATTTGACATAGCATTAGAGCAGAATGTCCTGTGTTCGAATTTCGGAAGTAGAAAATATACCATCGGTAATATATTCTCCTATGTGGGTTATTTATGGTGTGAGTTGCACGTGAGTGTCCCTCCACCCTTGCCCAATATATCCCTGTACCTGCACATGTGGAGGAATGTTAAAGTCCCTTGATATGCATTGATACGCCATCCTCTCATGGCTCAGGTTTTTAGATCAAGTGGCGTTGGGGGCTTGTGGCATTACTAAAACGCTGCAGATGTCTTATTTTCTTTGGTGTGACAGTCGAGTGGGCAGGGTTTGGTGGAGCTTACGGCTCATGGCTGCACTGGTTGTGGAGCCTGATGATCATGGTTGGTTGAATAAGTTATTTACTATTTTTAATAATTTTAAAAAGTTTATTATTTTAAAAAATATTAATATAAAATTTTAAAATCTATATAAATTATATGAAAGAACTTTGTAAATAGAGTTTATGAAGTTACAAAGGAGGAAGAAGATGATGCTCAATTACTCTCCCTGCTACGTCACTAATCATCACCTGCTACATTACTAATCATCTTTAAATCTTTATATAGACGTACGGTATTAAGCCTTTCAAGTTGTATAAAAAGATGATTTAAAATTCACAATTCTTCGAGCCTTGAAAAATTGTTCATTGATCTTATTTCTAACCCATATTACCTTTCTGTTTAGGCATCGGGATCAGCAATCCACAAATTAAGATCCGAGCTCTGCATAGTCGTTGGTTGATAAATGTGGGCCGCACAAAATCTGTGATTTAATTTGAGTCACAAGTACTCCATGCGTACAATGGTTGAATGACTTTTCATTCCAAAATGCATAAATTATTACAAAAATGGCAATCGAACTTAGGACCGATTTATTCACCAAATTACAAAAAAAAAAAAAAAAAAGAAAGAAACTTAAAGCTTCTTTCTTCTTCGCCGTCGTGATGTAGGCCGATCGTCATCTTGGACGTTAATGTTGCTGTCCGTACGTGCACTGATCAGGGTCGTAGAAATTTTGGCCTTCATTCTTGAGAGGGCTCGGATCAGGTACTAGCCCCTCCAGGACACACAAGGAGATGGATGGGTATGTGGCGCATTGTCATTGGCTGATGCAGTAGGCCCCTATCTTGGTATTAGTGGATGTGACATGTTTGACAGCTCTTTGTCAGACTTAAGGTGCGGGGCCATGTACCCGTCCATCTCCTCATGCATCCTTGTGGGGTAATACCTAATCCGAGCCCCCTTATATATATATATATATATATATATATATATATATATATATATATATATATATATATATATATATATAAGGTGGGATCACACCACCTGAAATTTTATTGATCAAGGGGGGCCGAATACAAAAGCAATGCTTATGGTCCGAAATAAGAAATCCAAGAAAACCCACTAAACCGAGCAATCATAATCCGAGCCCTTCTTGAAAACACCCTGGATCTTTTGGGGGCTGGTGCCATCCACGGTACCGTACCCATTATTCCCTACATACGGCACGATGAGTAGAAAGGCGTTAGCAAAAGGACCCTTTGTGCTATCGTCTTTCCTACCAAGGGGAAACTTGTGCAAGACATCTCAGCCATGCATGAGGTGGGTCTTATCGGGAAAGCCACCTGGCATGCAATCATGAGGTAGGCTAATCCTGTATGTTGAGTCAAGACTGTTGGGTCCACAGATTTCCACTTGAATAGTTGGCTAGGACATCTGCATGGCGTGGCCTACCATTTTCACGTCTAGGATATCCTGCACATTTTCAAATTGGCGGGAAAGATGGATTGTACCTACGTGAATGTTCATGTGCAATGCACGAAGGGAAATTTTCTTAACACTGATGAACCGTAATACTGGGTGGCTTAGTAGTAGCCTTGGGGAGGAGGGGGAAATTTTTAATAGTATGGTGGAGGGGATGGAAACGGTGGTGGAGGAGATTTGTAGTAGTACGGAGGCGGCGGTGATGGGATGGTGGAGGTGGTGACTTGTAGTGGTATGGAGGTGGCGGGGATGGTGAAAGTGGTGGGGGTGATTTGTAGTGGTAAGGTGGTGGTGGAGATGGCGAAGGAGGCGGTGGTGATTTGTAGTCGTATGGTGGTGGTGGGGACGGGGAAGGGGGTGGTGGTGATTTGTAGTGGTATCGAGGTGGTGGTGATGGCGAAGGAGGTGGTGGTGATTTGTAGTGGTATGGTGGTGGCGCAGATGGCGAAGGAGGCGGTGGTGATTTGTAGTGGTATGGTGGTGGTGGGGATGGTGAAGGTGGTTGCCGCAATTTGTAGTGGTATGAAGGTGGCGAGGACGAGGAAGGTGGTCGTGGTGATTTGTAGTGGTATGGAGGTGGTGGGGATGGGGAGGGAGGTGGTGGTGATTTGTTGTGGTATGGTGGGGGCGGGAAATGGTAAGGAGGTGGTGGTGATTTATAGTGGTATGGAGGTGGTGGGGACGAGGAAGGAGGTGGCAGTGATTTGTAGTGATATGGAGGCGGTGGAGATGGTGATGGGGGAGGTGGTGAGTTGTAATGGTATGGAGGAGGCGGTACTGGCGATGGTGGGGGCGGGGACTTACAATGGTAAGGAGGAGGAGGCACTATGCTAAAACAGTGAAAAAGAAGATGGTTGAAAAGAGTCTTAAACTGTGATTCCAGACGGTTCTGGACCGTCGTAGGGGCCGTCTTATTTTGTTGTGTCGTAAAAATTAAACGACGGTCCATCACCGATGTTACAAAAAGACGGTTATGAACCGTCAAAATCAGACGGTCCCTAACCGTAGATGTGCATTTTACACTTCTTGGACGGCAATCAACTATCATTAATCGTTGTCAATTGCGTTGCTCAGCCGTCGGTAAGAGAGAGAATAGAACGGACTGGAGCTGTCGGAAAATTTCTTGTATTAAAAAAAAGTAATTCTTTTGCTTCTTTGGCCCGTTATTAAAAAAATATTCAAACAAAATAAAACAAGGATATAAATCCAAGTAGAATTGCTAAGGTTAAAAAATAAAATAAAGTTCTTTTGCATTGTTTTGATACATCTATATTTGAATTGGTCATGGTCAACATTCACTGTTTTGATAACATAAAAAGAGGAAAATAAGTACAGATCTAAGGAGAATCTCATTTTGAAACAGTGTTGTAATTTTTCAAGTCTAAAAACATAGGCACACACAAATAGAAAAGAGCATTCTTACTTGATTGTAGTTGTAACCATCATCACAATAGTATTGGTTGTTGATGATCGGATAATCGGTGTCGTTGATATGCATGTCTTCAAATGAGTTCCCTTGACAATAAAATATATAAGGGAATAGGGGGAAAAAACCACCCATTTATATGAAAATAAATGTTTAGGGCACATTTGGATGCTAAGTTGAAATGAATTGCAATAGATAAAAAGGGACTATCTTGGTACCAATCTCAAATCGATTTGACCAACTTGAAACAAATGAAATTTCTGTTCACAACTTAGTTCACATTGTAATGCATTATTAAATTGCATTGTAGTACTTCATTCAGGTGGAAATGACAAAAAAATATAGTTACCCGTCTTAAGGTGCATTTGGTGTCACCGAATATCACTAAACTTCTTGATATTTAATGATTAATCAGTCTAATTTGGAGCAAAATATGATGAAATTTCATGATATTTGGTACAACCAAATGCACCCTTCAAGAAATCATGATTTCATTTCTTTCAGCTTCAACTCGAAAGGAATGTAAATGCAAATTGAGGTGAACTTACTCCAATTTGGAGATGGTGCAATGGAGCTAGTAAAATCATAATATGGTAGGGACATCTCTACATTGTACACTTGGATAGTGGGCCCTATCATAGATGGCTTGTGTTCGAAAAACCAACCCAATTAAGCAATCAATCCTCTCCATCACTGTTCTTCACTCTCTGACTTGGTATTCTCCATTCAGAATAGGGACAACTGGATGGATGGTCCCAAATAATGACACAAGTGGCCAAATGTACCACGAAGAGAAATTCTACCATATTCATGTTCTATTGTTTTATAATTCAAAATGGGAGCACTAGAACTCAGTTCATTTCTTGTATATGGAAATTTCAATTTACTGTTGTGAAAAACTAACTTGGCTAGGTGATTTTCTTAGAGCTCAATTACCTGCCATGTCTTGATCCTGGCCCCATTTAAAGTTTCAGTGAATGTACAATTCAACACTTGGACATGTTCAACGGCTGCAAATTGGTCATCTTTTCCTAAGCTTCCAATGTTGGGAGAGGACTAACTAAATCAGGATGTTATATTTTACAGAATAGTGTTTGGACCGAAATCTAATGTGTACGCATGAGACTGATTCTAGCCTGTAACACATGGTTGTACAGCTCGTGAATCTGGACCGGTTATTTTGGTGGAAATTACCATGGATAGAAAACAGTATCATCCCATGGTTAGTGATTTAGACCATTGGTCTGATGGGACACGCCGTGGATGGAAAAATCAAGTATATCCTGGATTGACAGATCCTAACTAGTGTTATAAAATTCCTTCAAAAAAAAATTATTGCTATCAAGGAACCATATTCCATTTCTATGCCTAAGTAGACTAGTAAGCATGAAGCACCTCCCTTCCTCTACATTTATACCCATTCACATCCACAACTCATACGACATGTGTAATTTGAGGTGAGAATACACAACACATTCTATCCTTTCCTTTTCTTTTTTTTTTTAACGGAACAACACATTTAACATTGAAACATTCAGCTAAATTCTCAAAATCATCAAGGCCCAATTAAAGATGTGTACAAAAAAAAATCTATGTATTATTTAAACCAGATATAGAGCATTTAGTTTTTCTAGGCTGAAGGCTTACCACAAAGAATGATGTTTGAATGTGCTCACTCATGTAGGGCATCTACCATAAATGGTTAAATGGAACTTGCGACTTTCTCTGTAGTTGGGTGATGTGCTACTTTATGACATCCAGGTGTATAACAGTTGTTTCCATGAATAACTAAAAGAGAACAAAAGAGCAATGACCTAGGACCCTCCCCAGACAAGTATATGCCGGTTCCATTGAAACATGATGAATACCTAAATCCTTACTTATAAAAGTGTTTGCTATTCTCAAAGTAAATCAGAAACAGAGAAGCCCAATTGATATATAATAGCGAAGGTTGTTCCATCAGTGGAGATAACAATAATTTAAGAGGGTAGATCCAATACTAACTTCTCTAAGATAAGCTTAATCTACAAATTGGCGTGTGCAGCCCACCATATGTATCATGATCTCCCATTGATCCAATGATCAGGACAAAAATCAAAGGTCCATAGTAACCTTCCTAAAAAGAAGACACAAACTGAGGCAAGCCTCTAAGAAAATAAAACAACTCACCTGGCATGCTTTGCGTTTTTCTTGTAGTTCTCGAGCAACATCTTGCCAGCCTGTTCATTTAGAGATGATTTTGAGAATGGCTCTCTCTATAGACACCTGACCACCTGCCATCAGAAAATAGTGATCGTTAAACTGTTGGAGTGCTTCTGGTCGTGTTGGAATGCTTCCAAATTCGAGATTCAAGGATTCAGCCCCAATATTGAACTTACAAATGCTTCTGGTCCAACTTTAAATGCTTACCATTGTAAATTAGTAGTATGGTCTTTATTATTAAATTGATGACCACCAACCCACTTTCAGCATTTTCACTATATAGAATTGTATCATACCAATTTAGTTGAACTGAGCAGCTAACTGAACCCTTGAAAAACATTGTGGAATTGCCACCACCCATACCCTTCAGTAGAGTTTTGCTAAGCCGACCATTAGAGGAGCCTACCCATCTACGCACCCCTTTAGCATAGGCTTCTAAGGCCACATGCATGGAGCCCTATCCACCCACACTTAAGGATTGCTAAGCCAACACTTGACTGAAGAAAAAAAACTGAAATTCACTTCAGCTATGAAGTCACGAAGCCCAACTACTATTAATTGCAAAATACAGAAACAGATCCATTAGAAAAATCTAAGAAACAGAAGTAACAAATCCTAAATCTCCAAGGAGCAACAACTAGCTTCTACTGTTCCAAGATGAGAACACTGTCTCTGCAAAGTATAGTTCATGACCACATTTAGAGAGGCTCCTCCAGCCATCAAAGACAAAGTATAAGAGAGGGATTTGCTCTGCCCACACGTGTACAAGGCATCCCATCTACACAACCCCACCACATGCACCAGTGTGGCACAAGGGTAAAGGATCCAACCATTCAAGAGGTGGATATGACGTGCAGATGATCTAGCCTAAAATTGAGGCTGTCACAATATTAGAAGCTAATGGACAGATTAGAAAACTTCGGCCAAGTTTTTTATCAGCTCCATATCTATTTCTTAAACAGTGGCCCTCGTGATAAGTGGAACGGCCTGCCTTTTGATCCAGGATATCTAAATAAGTAGGACCCACACAATGGATGGATTAGATCTCCGTCTATGTAACATTCTGGTACACATGGTGGTGGTGGTACATGAGTTACCTTATGCACATGCATGGGCTTAGCAAACCTCTATCAACAAACAGGAAAATTTGATACTCTGCGTTGAAAGTTAAGCAAGAATCATTTTTTTTTAACAAAAAGAAAATTGTATTGATATCTGTGGTATGGACAGTACGGGCAGAGACGTCACAAAAGCCCAGACTCCACTTGAGATGGAAGAATCACTTGAGGTGGAAGAAGCATCTGATGCAGGAATTGCGATACCCAATTTTGCAAATGAATATAGATAAAAAATTCACAAAAAAAAAAAAAAAAACAATCAGAAGAATTGAATACAGATTGATAAAAACAGAAATCAAACTTAAAAGGTGACCAGAAGGAGATTTTACTCTATGAGCAGTTTGAACATATGGTGACTTCTTAGACAAGGCAACCTGCAAAAAAGTAAAATTGTGAACTCCAAAGAAACCTAGACATACTGACAATAATCAATTTTAAACTTTCATCTAGTGGAAACCTGAATGCTTGCAGGGCCCATTCAATGAATTAACTAGATTTCTTTCCCATATTCTCTGCAGGCTTTTGTGCACCTGGTTCAAAAAAACACAGAAAATTAGAGTACTGTAAGCTGTTACTGCTGCGGGAGGATTGTATGGCTTTGCTGAAAATCAGGCTGGTCTACTGATAAGAGGCGTGTCATGGTCTCTGCAAAATTGATGAAACATACACACTTGTCATTGTCAATCTAGCAGTAAAATCAAGGATTGGATCAAATACAGAATCGCCCTTGTAAGAGCATCTTGGCAAATATGCATAAAAAAATTAGCCAAAAGAAAGTACCTAAAACCTATCCAATTGTTGCCATTTCGAAAAAGAAAAACAATGAATTCTGTATTGCTTCTATTAGCTTGTTTTGAACAATGGTCGATTAATGAAACCCTTTGTTGCATCATACTATCAAACAAGGCACATCGAAAAACAACGAAATGCCCTAATTTCATGCATAAACACTGGAAGAAAATATCCACATCTCTTGTCCAACCACTCCGTTGTACCAATCATAATTTCCAATTAGGGATTTGACAATTTAAATCTCTAATTAGAGATTTGACAATACAAATCCTTAATTAGAGATTCGACAATACAAATCCCTGATTTGGGAATTGACAATACAAATCCCTAATTTGGGATTCGATAATACAAATCCCTACGTAAGAGGTTCGACAATACAAATCAAAACAAAAAAGAAGTCAGGGTTAGGGTTTTTTATCTGGCGAAGTGAGTAGAGGAGGTGAGAGAGGCGGCCATTGTACACCCACATGATGGATCAGGGAGAGAGAGAGAGAGAGAGAGAGAGAGAGAGAGAGAGAGAGAGGCAAACATGCCGCACGGAGGGGGAATCAGATTGCGAGAGGGGGGGTGTCGTCTCCATTGGGAGAGATGAGAGGAGTGAGAAGGTCAGTTTGACGCGGGGGGGGGGGGGGGGGGGGGGGGGGTGATGGAGTTTTCCTCCTCAACACGAGGAGAGAGAAGGTGAATCTAGGTGAGGTCGGGCGCCCAGGCCAGTTAGTGGCCGGGCGACCGAAATTCACCAGAAAAGGCAGCAGGCTGCTGGACTGTTTTGTCCATTGCCGGGCGCCCGATGGTCAAAGTGACCGGGCGCCCGACCATGTTTGGTCCGGGCGCCCGAAATTGGTTTTCTCTTTAGTTTTGCCGCTGGACTAATTTTGAGTTGGCCGAGCGCCCGACCCGGCGCGGACTGCTTGTACGCAGTTTCCATATTCGGCTCTAATTCCTCCGTTTTTGTACTTAAGCGCTCCAAAACGGGATTAGGGCATCCCATTGTGTTGCTAACACGTCCAAGGTGAGAAAGAGAGAAAAAGAGGAAGAGAGAAAGAGAAGAGAGAGAAAGAGGAAGCTTGTAGAAGGGAGAAGTTGCTTGAAGAGGGATTCTTCTTCGCAACGGTCTTCTCAGGGCTTCTACGTCCTCGGGATCGGTGAGATCGTTTCTCCTTTACTATTCTCTTGTAGTTTATCCATCCCTGCATGGGTGAAGAAGTTTGATCCAAGCGGTGTGTGCTTGTGATCGGTTGTAACAGTTCCCTGAGATAGTGGATTGTTGATCTGGACTAGGTCCCGTGGTTTTTACCTCTTTAGAGGGTTTTCCACGTAAAAACTCTTTGTGTTCGTGTGGTTTATGTTTGTTCTTGATTATTGCATTAGCATAGTCCATAATTCTAGTGTATTAGGGGGCGAGATCCGAAGGTTTGTGTGAAACGCACCCAACAGGGGGGGGTGATCAGATTGCGTACTAACTCAGTACGCTAAGAGCGTGAATTAGTTGTTCCCGGGGTAACAACTTAGTGGGCGTTACGCTAACCATCTGGGGCCCACCTTGATGTACTTTCTATATATCCACTCTGTCCATCTATTTTTTAATATCGTTTTAGGCCTCAACCCCAAAGATTAAGAAGATACAAATATCAGGTGGACCATACCACTATAAACAGTGATGATTAAAAATTAAAAGCTTTTTGTGGGTCACAAAAGTTTTGGATCAAACTGATATTTGTATTGTACCTTCATCTATATCTTCCTGACATTATCAACAAGTTAGATTGCAAATAAACATTACTAAAACCTTACGGTAGCCTTTTGAAGTTTTTAATGGTGAGGCACTCAATCACCACGATAAACCTTAGGTGGACCACACTATAGGATAACTGTAATGATTGAATGTCCACCACTAAAAACCTCCTAGGGCCCATTGTAATGTTTATTTGATATTGTAACGCCCCAAAATTTAGACTCTCGTGGATGACACGATTGGCCAAATTTTTTAGTATTAACTCATATGTGTTAGGGTTAAGTTTCCACACATTCACCCATAAACACATACATGTGTGGCATTCATATCATAACGACGGAAAATTAATGTTCTTATTCCATAACTTTCTAATCTAGATTCTCAATCAAACGTATGAAAAGAAATCATGTCCAACTTAATGTTTTAGCTAGTGTCTCTCTGAGAGACTTATTAAATAATCAAGGGAAATCAAATTTATTCTAATAAGAAACTAAACAAAAATATCTTCATGCTACTTCGACTTCATTGTCTGCCATTTGCGGCCACGAGCCTTCATACTCCTCACCTTGTAAATCGGTCTCATCTACTGGATCGTTACCTGCAATATCTGGAATGGTATTTTAAAAACACCATCCCAGAAGGACATGAGTTGCTCGCGATCAACTCAGTAAGGGTCACCCACCAAGGATAGTACAATAATATTTAAACACAAAGAGCATGCCCAATTCAAAACATACATGAGAATTCTTGTTTAATGTAATGCATGATATGCATGCTCTGGCTAAGGCACCCTGACTAATGAGACGGGACTTAATCCAACTCTTCTCACTAGTCACTAGTCACCAGAGTCCACGATGAAGCGGGTAATTCCACAACTTCATGTCAACAAACCCAGCCAATGGAGGAGATGACAACCCACCATACTACCATAAGCTAGCGCCGTAGCGCCCGCAGGGCTGACCTACCAAGTCGGGTCCTGTGCATGCATGATTAGTTTCATATTTATTTAAGTAGTTTAACATACAGTCAATTTAATGATGTTTAAAATCAACGGTCGCTCTTTACCCCCATCCCACGATTCATCATGATGTAGAATAGTCGTTTTCCTTCAACGGAGGCCAACCGTGAAAGAGCGTACACATCATAGTCAAGACAAGGCACATGGCACGCAATTATCGACAATTTCTCAAGGATTCATCTCGAACATCCACTCTTAGATCCGTTGGCAACTCACCAACAATACATTCATATGGCTTTGCCAAAATATTCCATCTAACACAATTCTCAAGGTTCAATCCTCTTTAATGTACAATGATATTACTTATGGGGCAAAGGGCTTCCACTGATTAAACATCCTCATGAGTAATCCCGTATCACATAACACTCTATTCATCATATATACCATAAGCATATAAACATTATTTCTTAAGCATAAACTTCACATATATCTCATGTAAGCATATATAATGTCATGATTTCACTTTCAAAACACACATCACACATTATGATTCATATCAAATAAAAATTCAGCAAGAGTTTATTAAAGTATTCCATACATCAACTCATGTTCACATGAAAAAATTCAATAAATAACAACATAGCAAAAACTCCATACACTATGCATAAGATGGTTAAATAAAATAATATTATTGTGGCTATGCTTTGAAGGAAATCCTTACCTCTAATATTGGTAGATTCGAGGTATTGTTAGAGTCGTGAAAACCTCCTAAGTTCAACCCTAACATGTTTAACATAGATTACATGGTTAGAATATGATCTTCACAAATGATCGCCAATGATTAGATCTATATCTATGGTTAAAGAGTAGGAATAAATCTAGAAAATAAATGTCCTAGGAGGACTTCCTACTTCTCAACAGTAGATCTGGAAGGAAAAGAAATAGCAACATAGAAGCAACAACAAGAGAACGTGGGTTCTCCTCTCTCTCCTCCCACGATCTCTCTCTCTCTCTCTCTCTCTCTCTCTACTTTCGATCTCTCTCTCTCTCTCTCTTAGGGTTTTCTATAGAGTAGAGGACGTCTAAGGGAGCCATATATGGAGCCCCGAGGTTGGTGCAACGTAAAATGGGATTGGTTTCCTAATTGGAGAAGGAAAGTAGTGGGTCCTCCTCTAACGACCTACGTCTCATGGAGACCATCCAAGGGGAAGGTAGGGTCCATAAGAAGTCGTGGTTTCAACCCCAGGCACCCATGCAAAGGAACTGCCCCGATCTAGGTCATTTTTAAGGCAATGGCTTTAAATGGTGAGAGTGTAACGGGCCATATAGATCGCAGGCAGTAGCAAAACTTGGAGGGAATGGGTTTTGGTGGAGTGCAAAACTGATGGACGAAATGGATCTTGTTGTGGGGCCCAGATGGCAGTGGGCGGACGAAGAAGAAGGAAGAAAAAAAAAACTTTTCTTTTTACGTACGTAACTCGTGCGTAAGGGACGAGCTTGATAGGTGGGGTCCACTATGATGGATCTGAGTTGTCCGCTCCATCCAATAGGTCGGTAAGATGAAAGTAACAGTTGACGTGAAACGTGGGACAATTCTGAGCTGAGATGGGCCGTTTATTGGCTATTTTCTGATCGGGACATTTGTATTGTAATCTAAGGGCCGAAATTTGACGTATACGGTTATTTGGGGCCTGATAGAGTTCTCATAAAGTTTCAACCAAAACGGAACATGAAAAATTAGTCTACTTAAAACGTGGGGTTTATTTAGTGGCATTTTCGTAATAAATGTAAAACGAAGAGTTTCTCAAAATCTAATGCTTCTATAATATTCCAGGCAACTTTTACAAAAGGATCTCTCTTTGATTTTACATGGATGATTTGTTATGAATTTATCAAATTTAAATTTTGAATAAAAATTAAATAATCAAATAATTAAATAAATACCTAAACAAATAGATAAATAAATTAATTTATGCTAAAAATACGGAGCGTTACAGATATCCAACCTGTTGATTATGTCATACAAACCTAAGTGAAAGGAAAAAACAAATATCAACTTGATCCAAAACTTTTGTGGCCCCAAGAAGTTTTTAATAGTGGGCATTCAATCAACACTATTTCTTGTATTGTGGTCCACTTGAGATTTGGATCTACCTTATTTTTGGCTCATACCATAAATTGATATGGAAAATTGGATGGACAGCGTAGATGAAACACATACATCATGGTGGGGCCTACAAATTAATAACAATGATGAATAAGCAATAAAAAAAACTTTTGGGGCCACAAAAGTTTTAAATCAAATCTTAGGTGGGCCATACCTTTGGAGCAATCATCCAGATCTTAACATTATCAATAGGTTGGATCTCCACAATTACCTTATTGTGAGCCATTTCGAATTTTTAATAGCGAGGCACTCAATTACCACTGATTCCTATGGTGTGGTCCACCTTAGACTTGGATTTGAACAATTTTTGGCACCCTGCCCTAAAATGAGCAGGAGAAATAGATAGACGGCATGGATACACAAACTTACTAAATTTTTTTTTTCAAATTTTCAGTTCTTATTGATTTTTAAGTGTTTTTCCAAACGTCTCCTTTTCCTTTCTCAAAATGTCAATTTCTTTTAAAATCTCAGCTTTTTTTTTTTTGAAATCTTTATTTTATTTTTTCAAAATCTAGGTTTTCTAAAATCCCAATTTTCTCTAGCATTCTTAAATTTTTCAAAAACTTCTCAACTTTTTTTTCAAAATTCACAATTCTTCTTAAACTACTCAATTTTCATTTTCAAAATGTCAATTTTTTTTTCTTTCATAGTCTCATTTTTTTTTTATCAAACTTCTCAAAAAAAATTCAAAATAAAAAAAAAACTCAATTTCTTTTTAAAAATCGCAATTTTTTTCAAACTAAACAATTATTCAAACTTCTCAACTTTTTTTTAAAAAAATGGCAATTTTTTTAACAATATCGATTTCTTTCAAAATTACGATTTTTTTAAAATCTCAATTTTTCTCAAACATTGTTAATTTTTACGTACTTTTCAAATTCCTTTTTCAAAAACGTAATTTTTTAAACTTCTCAATTTTCATTTTCAAAAAGTCTTTTTTTTTTTTGCAAAATCTAATTATTTTCTTTCTCAAAATACAAAATCTCAATTTCTTTTTGAAACTGACAATTTTTTCAAAATCTATTTTTTTCAATCTTATAAATCTAATTCAAACTTCTCAATTTTTTTTTCACAATGCCAATTTTTTACGAATGTCAATTTTTGTCAAAATTTCAAATTTTTTAAACCCTAATATTTTTGAACCTCTCAATTTTTTTCTCAAAATCACAATGTTTTTTAAACTTTTCAATTTTCATTTCTAAAATGTCGACTTTTTTTTAAGTCTATTTTTTTTTCAAACTAAAATCACCTTAGTATAATTTTAGATTTACAACGGACAATATCCGTCGCTATATCCTGGAAAAGTCCGTTGGTGATTACCAAATTCGATCTGCCAGGTGTCGGATGAAGAATTATACAACATAGGAATCCGTTGCAAAATCTTACTTTACGACGAACCTATCCGTTGTAAAATGTCCGACGGATATAATTCGTCGTTTATTAACACATAACGACCGCTTTTGGTCCGTCGTACAATTTCACTTTTAAGCAGCCAAAACGGGGTCGTTTCAGGATTTACGACGAACTATTTCAGTACTTACGACGGATAGGATTCGTCGTAAATATTACCGAAGAACTATATCCGTCATTAAACCAAGCCTTTTTTGCGAAGGTTAGAATCCGTCGTTAAACCAAGAATTTTTTTTGTCCTTTTTACACCATTTTGGCGTAGTGAGGTGGTGATTTGTAGTGGTAAGGAGGCGGTGGTGATGATGATGGTGGTGGTGGAGACTTGTAGTGGTATGGAGGGGATGGAGGAGGCGGGGAGGGCGATGGTGGAGGTGGAGATTTATAATGGTACAAAGGAGACGAGGAGGGTGATGGTGGAGGTGGGGATTTATAAAGGTATAGAGGGGGTGGGGCAGGTGATGGTGGAGGTGGTGATTTGTAGTGATATGGAGGTGGCGGGAATGGTAAAGGAGGCGGTGGTGATTTGTAGTGATATGGAGGTGGCGGGAATGGTAAAGGAGGCGGTGGTGATTTGTAGTGATATGGAGGTGGCGAGGATGGCGAAGGAGGTGGTGGTGATTTGTAGTGATATGGCAGTGGAGGAGATGGTGATAGTGGAGGTGGAGACTTATAATGGTATGGAGTTGGAGTTGGAGGTGATGGTGATGGTGGTGGTGGTGAATTATATTGGTATGGTGGTGGTGGCGACGATGAAGGAGGTGGCGGGGACCTATAATCGTAAGGAGGTGGTGATGGTGATGGCGGTGGCGGCGATTTATAGTGGTAATAAGGAGGTGGCTGGAAAGGTGATGGTGGGGGTGGTGATTTATAGTTGTCAGGTGGAGGTGACAGTGGAGGTGTGGATTTGCAGTGATAAGGAGGCGGTGGTGAAGATGATGGTGGAGGTGGGGACTTGTAGTAATATTTAAGTGGTGGTGATGACACTCTCAGAGGTGGATACTTATAGTAGTATGGTGGGTGAGACAACGGCGACTGCTATGGCTGTGATGGCTTGTAATGGTAAGGTGGTGGAGGGGAAGCATATATGTAAGGCTTGTCTGCCATTGCTACGTTGATGGAGATCATGCACATTACCAAAACTAAGCCAGGCCAATGCCGGGCCTTCTGAGGACCCATCATGTTGGCTACTGTGAAATGGTTAGCCACACCAATTCAACTGTTGTGATCGCTCTCAGATACAATTCAGGTATACGCTATCCCTGAACTGTAGAGGAGGAGCCTATGATGCTCTTGTGGTTGAATTGCATGGGAAATGGCTACCCTTTATATAGCAAGTTTTTCAATTATTTTATAGAAGGAACTTTTTTTAATGAAACTTCCAACCAGCACATATGCTGTATTATTAAAGATTTCAAATTATAGAATGCCAAACATAATTAAAGATTTCAAATACATTGGATTCCAATGTATTTAGGATTTGGAATCCAATTCATTCCAAATACAAGCAACCAAACGAGCCCTTAGCTTAAACTTTTTTTTTTTTTTCAATAATATGTTACTGGGTTCCCAGCTAGTTCCTCTCCACGTTCTTCCACAATAAGCTTATTCTACAAGTGTTGTGCATGGTCTACCGAGGTTTGTGTATGACATCCAACCTGTCCAGCAGGGTCACCCTGGTGTGAGGGTTGGATTATCCAAAAATCAGGCTAATCTAACCATCACCGACAACAGAGGCCTTTGGATGGCTGTCCATTCCTTTTCTGATGGTACAGCCCACCTAATGATCTTATAGGCATAAGTTTTTGGGCATACCATCATCACGGTGTGGCTCACCCAATGCATGTGGCTGGGATGGCTTGTAAATAATATGGTGGACCCCACCATAGAAAACAACGGATAACCTGTCTAAAAAACCTCCGAATTCACGTTGTCACCGACACGAAGGCGGGAGAGACCTTATTTATTATTAATATTATCATTTATCCTATATTTGTTTGGCGAGGAACATGCATTTTTCCTATATGTCGGTTTCACAGATATTGGAATAATAACTGTTTCGCACGACAGAGAGCGGCGACAATTCGCCTTCATTTACTGTACGCTTGATGTGCATGTAGGTTAATCCAGGCCGTCCAAATCTTAAGGATCATCCTGGATGGAGTATAAGCCTAAAACCAGGCAGGAAAATTGATCCTGACCATCAGATTGGTAGCTCTATGGTTAAAGGAAAGTGTTTACCAGTCAAAATTAATGAACAAGTGGGTAACTAGGATGGTTTTGGTTTGAATATTTGGCCGCACTCCATCCCTGATGGGACCCTTGATTTGTACGGTCTGGATTGTTGTACATATATTAGCTGAGTACCCTTGGTGAGATACCATGACCAGAAAAATGTGCTGCTAAGTATCAAAGGGTGGAGTGGTTGAGTTAGGCTCACTCGTCTTCTTCCAATGAAAACGCGTTTGATGTGACCTACCCTTCAACTTAGATTTGCAATCAGGTAAGATCCAAACAAGGAAAGAATAAATAAAAAAAATCACAGCGTGATTGTCGCGGAACTTTGCAAAACGAGAGTAATATGATACTCTGGCGCAGAGAATGATGATTGATACACGGGCACACTAAGAAATTGAGCACGATTTTACCGTCCAAATTTTCTGATTTAGTGCATATAGGTCCTCTGATTCTACGGTCAAGATGCCCCAGATTATCACTAGTGGTTTAGATTGGCTATTGGATGGGTCAAATGGACATCCAATGTCATCCTATCCCAATTTAAACTTTGAAGTTAAATTTTAATTTGAATTTTAAAAGTTAATTTCAAACATCAGGGACAAAATAGAAAGGAAGAAACGTTGGAATCATGTATTGGACCCACCAGTGATTGCTCAAAAGTGAGCCCCACACACCCATATCCAATACATATGATGTCCACCAAATTGAATTTCTCCGCTAGTTGATAATGTTAACCATTTAACCTGTCCCTTCTTAAATGTGACCATTACTTATAATTATTCATTTTCATTGGATGGCTATGATCATTTGGGCCCTAGATCTTTTTTGGCATGTTTATAACTAATGATATGGACATTCAACTTTTTCAGTGATTAAGTGGATGGTTAGAATCAACTTATCAATGGCCTAAGGTGGGCCCCACATGATATATGATTTAGTCTATAGCTCAGAAAATTATCCAATGGACTAGCCGGGCTATTTTATGGTCCAAGTTTAAGAAACTGAGGGGATTGGCCCCAGCCTTACCTTAATAGTGTAGAAAATTTGGTTCGGAGGGAACACTCGTGGCAGGCTAAGAGAGGAGGGCATGAGGTTGCTGAATAAAGGTAGGGAGACCCTATCTGAAGGGGTTACTATCCACTAGGATGGAAAGTCTTTAAGTGTAGGGATGAAATGAGATTGTGGATCATATTAAATGGTCCAGGCCAAAGCGGGATTGGCTTAATGTAGATGGTTCCACTAAGGGGAATCTAGGTGAAGGGGGAGGAGGGGGAATCTGCAGGGATCATTGGGGGTAAGTTATATATCTTCGCCTTCCACAATTCTCATAGGATGGGTCACGAATGCCACTGCGGAAGCTAGTAGATGGTTTGGAGCTTTGTGGGCTTATGGGGCTATCTAACATTATTGTAGAAACAAACTTTCAAATTATAGTGGAGGCGACTTCTAACCCCCAAGCTGTGCGTCTCCATGGAATATCTAGTATCAACCAATTAGCGCCATTCAGTCTCTTCAGCATTCAACTAATTAATTGTAGAATTGCTCATACCTTCCACGGAGGGAATGCAGGTGTGGATGCACTAGCAAGGATGGGAAGTAGTGGATGGCCTAATTGAAGATATCTTAACAGATAAAAAATCACCCTTCCCCAAGGGTGATAAGCGGGGGGGGGGGGGGGGGGGGGGGGGGGGATCGTTGGTTCTCTGTCGACCGTTTTCCTTTGTGTTGCTCGCCTTTATGTTCTCTTTTTCTTGTAGCTTTTTAGTTTTGGCCTATTTGAGTGAGATGTGTTTCAGGTATATGATAGGTGAGGTCGTTATTATTTTTTGTGGTGCCCATCTAAAATGTTTTGTTGTACATATTGATTAATAAATGGTTGTTTAAAACAAAATGAAACAAAGCGAAGAAATTAATGGCTTCGAACTTCCTGCAACATGGCTGCACAAAAGTGGAGGAAACTAAGCTAAGAAACTAAACTAATAATTGTTCATGGAGGACAAAAAGGATAAAAACTAAAAATCTAAAAATAGAATAAATTAATTTTTGTTGGCGAGGGACTTGAGCTCATCTTCGAGTACTGTTTTTATAGACTTCGTAGAGGTAGTGGCTTTGCGTAAGCTTCTATTACTTGCACACAAATCTTCTGATTGCGTAGCGGCTATATTCTAATTGAATTTGGAGTCCTTATTGTGTTATGACATCGTAGACGATCTGCTTTTATTTTTTAATGACTATCCTCTATTCGCTCTATCTTTCTTGCTACTTTTGAGAAAATCTCGGACATTCTCTAGAGAATTTCTCTTTTGGGTTTATCATATGGACATGCAGTGCATATGCTAGTTATGAAGAATCCAACAATGGCTGGTATTTGGAGAAAGCTTCTTGTACACAGTAAGGATTATGCATGCCTTCCGTACATCGGTCACATGTCATATAAGAGATGACCACTTTTTAAGTTCTGGCCGTGCATACAATTCTGAGCATCCTACTGGAGAGAGGTGCCAGTGGTCTCTCCTGTTAGAGTATATTTCTCTCCCATCTTTCATAGGAATGTACCAATACATGGCGGCTTCTCCTTCACTAATTTGGATTGCATCAGACCTGATGTAAGCATCACAACCCTCTCTATCATTGCAATTCAAACAAGGTAGAAAGAAAACAACTCAAGTCGTCCTTTCTCTTGTTTCTGGTGTGTGTTGTATATATTATAGGTGGGCCTTGCTTGTATTTTTGGTGGGCCCATCCGAAGTCGTCTTGTCTGCTGTATAGTTCTCTTTGGATATGAATATAAATTTTATTTATATAAAAAAAAAAAAAAAAAAAAACTCAAGTCCTTGTTCACCTAAGACACAAATGTCCTAATTTTTGGATGATGATTTTATCAACCAAATGGACCACGTAATCCTCACGTACGTGCATCAATGTCAATGACAACATGGGCATCACACACATCAATTTCTTCAAGTAGGCCCCATGGTTCAATAATCCGGACCTCTAGTCTCTTAGACCCCACCGTGGATGGCCATGCCGAGAAGTTACATTCAATATGGCAATTCAGACATCTCAATTACAGAGACTATCAAGAGGAGAAAAGCCACGATAGTCCACATCCAATTTCCAAAGGCCCGAGATTAGTGGCTAGGATTATCCTATCCAGGTGATGGTTGGATCCATGGCGGGGCTCAGCAGCACATGGTCAAGGACTCAAGATCACTAAACCATGGGCCCACATGGATTACACATGAAGTTAAATTAACCCAAGCGGCTAACAACAAACATCCGATTAAGGGCCTGAAAAATGGACGGTGAGAACAATTTGGCAATGGATCGTGTGAAAATATTTCTAATAAAAAGAAAAAGGCCTTTTTTTGTCGTCTTGTAGTGTTTGTCTCGCCTGCTTTTGCAAAATGTATAGTTTTACGTTAGAAATATGGAATAAAATAATACCTATATAAAATCTCTCTTGATAATCTTTTTTGTGAATGTGCCAAGTTACTCGTAGAAAAAAACTTGGATAAAAATCCTTAACCGAGCTTGCAGGCCAGTGCACAGGGGAATTCAGCCTCCGGTGGGCCTTTTTAATTGTCAAGATAGCCACACTGGGGTTGTATCTCGTCAAAATTTCTTGAAGTCTATAATAAAGTGATTGCCTTGACAAGTGTGACATTCCCATTCTCTATTTTTTTTTTTTATTCAAATTTATTTCCAGCAATTATTCCAACATATCTTGAATTAGACCAACGAATGCTAATTACAAAATAAATTGCTGCTCAACGTTGCAACCTTGAAGTCACATCAAGGGAACAGCCACCGTTGATGTGACTCCACACCTACCTATGTTTTAAATAAAGCTGCCTGATTTTTCCCCGGCTCAATGGGCTGGATGACATATAGTATATTGGCCCCACGCAAATCAAGGGAAGTTGTTCTCTACAATATTATATATTGTGCTGTGAGCCACCTAATTGAGGGATTCGCGTGGTTTTCAGAACTTGGGGTGAGATGGGGTGGCGCATCTGACGCACAGGTTGGATTTTGTTCATGCATCACATGGGCCAAACTTCTTGGCAGCCCACCGCAAGTATATTTGGCACCGTACCCGTTCATAACCCTGGATGGGAGGGAAAACACAAATAAATATCAGCCACATCCAAAACTTCCATGGCGCCAAGAAGTTTTCAACCGCAGACGTTCAATCCCCACGGTTTCTTGTGCTGTGGTCCACTTGAGCTTTGGATATGCCTTATTTTTGGGCTCATGCACAAAATGGATGGACAGCCTGAATAAAACACATACATCATGGTGAGGCCCATAGAGAGAAGTCCATATCTTCCCATAAGTGCGTTGCGTTGGGTAAAGCCGGCAAAGAGACCACAAAAATGTGGTGTATTGAGCATAAAAATATGGTGTATTCATTAATGAATAAGAGAGTTATATACACAACCTATACAGGTATTGTGTTCACATATTGTACACAGAGAGAACATGTAGGTTATCTAAAGGATACGTCACAAACAATGTTGGGAGAAACCCGTGAAAGCGAGAATAAAATTAGGGCGAACTACCATGGCAAGCAACCAAGCAAATTCAACATCCAAGAGAATACCATCTAAATTTTAAATGGAAAAACCTTTTTGGGGGAAAAAAAAAAAAACCATAGCACAGAGATCGTTGTGAATCAGAAGTTACAAGAGGTGAAGAACAATTTACCTGGATATTCAAGCCCCATACAAGAGAAACCTAAGCTAATACAAGCTCCCTAGAACTCTATCAATCCCTTTGAACACTTCTAGGACTCCTTGTGTTTCTGGCCCTTTCAACAATTAACCTCAATCTCGCTTTACAATCCTTAAATAGCGTAAAACTGAAATTAGAAACAAAACCGCACAACTGACCTAAATAGCACATCGACCCATTAGGCGCCTGACCCGACTTCGTCGGGCGACCAAAATTAGCCAAATCTATCCAGAGAGTAACTGATTTCATTCGGGGAGTTTCGGGTGCCCGACCCAACCCTGTCGGGTGACCGACAACCCCCAATCTTGATCCAACAGTGTGTAGCAACCATCCACCAATATCTTGGGTGGTTTCGAGCTCCTGACCCAATTCCATCGGACAACCGAAACTCCCTTGATGTCAAGATTGAAGACATCCCCAACAGACAACTAAGGACAGCCATGCATGATAATGATACAACTAATGCAGCTAACACGTTGCACATAGGCTTGGCAACAGCCGGCTTGGGGCTGGTTCAGGCCCGAATTTTGATTCTTTGAACTAGTCAGAGGCTGGGCCTATTGAATTGAGTCTATTCAAAATGTCAATTTGCCTGGCATGGCAGGCCGACCCATCGCAAGTCCTATTGCATGTGCCATAAACTCTCGTTTCACTGGAAGTAATAATGATAATAATAATAATAATAATAATAATAAACAAAATCGACATATTTGAACTGAGAACCTCATTACGAGAGATCTTTTTATTTGGAAAAGGCACACGCTTCATGAAATATAATTCAAAAGTGTGGCCCAAGACAACATAACAACATTTCACTATAGTACATGTACGTTACAGATGAATGAAATTGTAAAGCATGGAATCGTCAAATTCCTTTATGTTTTACAAATGAATTCCAAAGTATCGAGTAAAATAGCTGATAGCTTGCTGGGAAGACAGCCTCAAAAGCTCTCCTTTGAAACATCTGTTATTCGCTCGACCTTTCTACATACTGCAAGAGAAATAGAATGAATCAGAAAAATGATCTAATTGATAGAAATTGAAACAGACATGAAGACAATGAGTATAGATTATAGCACGAAGTACACCGAGAGTCGATGTGCACATTGTCTCCCACCACTAAAAGATGGGTGCAGTGGGGATCTATGAAGCATTCATAGATGTAAATTTCCAAATGCTGATTCTGAAATGCATGTTAAGATTACTGCCCGCCATTATCGGGTGGTTGGAGACGTGTCACGGTGTCAGTGCTCTAGTACGTTTTGCTTTCTTACTTGTGCCAACGAAATGAAGCTAGTAATAACCTTTGTGAGGTGGGGGGTACTTTTAGTAGTATGGAGGAGGTGGAGATGGAGATGGTGGTGGAGGGGATTTGTAATAGTATGGAGGAGGTGGTGATGGAGATGGTGGTGGAGGGGACTTGTAGTAGTATGGAGGAGGTGGGGATGGAGAAGGTGGAGGTGGTGACTTGTAGTAATATGGAGGAGGTGGCGATGGTGATGGTGGGGGTGGCGATTTATAGTAGTAGGGAGGAGGAGGGGATGGTGATGGCGGAGGAGGTGAATTGTAATAGTAGGGAGGAGGTGGAGATGGTGACGGTGGAAGAGGCGACTTGTAGTAGTATGGAGGAGGTGGAGATGTCGATGGAGGAGGTGGCGATTTGTGGTAGTAGGGAGGTGGTGGGGATGGTGATGGAGGAGGTGGCGATTTGTAGTAGTATGGAGGAGGTGGCGATGGCGATGGAGGAGGCGGTGATTTGTAGTAGTAGGGAGGAGGAGGTGATGGCGATGGAGGAGGTGGCGATTTGTAGTAGTAAGGAGGTGGTGGCGATGGGGAAGGTGGTGGTGGTGATTTGTAGTAGTAAGGAGGTGGCGGCGATGGAGATGGTGGAGGTGGTGATTTGTAGTAGTAAGGAGGTGGCGGCGATGGAGATGGTGGAGGTGGTGATTTGTAGTAGTAAGGAGGCGGTGGCGATGGAGATGGTGGAGGTGGTGATTTGTAGTAGTATGGAGGAGGCGGGGATGGCGATGGAGGAGGTGGTGATTTGTAATAGTAGGGAGGCGGTGGCGATGGAGATGGTGGAGGTGGTGATTTGTAGTAGTATGGAGGAGGCGGGGATGGCGATGGAGGAGGTGGTGATTTGTAATAGTAGGGAGGTGGAGGTGATGGCGAAGGTGGGGGCGGTGATTTATAGTAGTAGGGTGGGGGAGGTGATGGAGATGGGGGCGGAGGAGACTTGTAGTAGTAAGGAGGGGGAGGAGATGGGGACGGTGGAGGTGGAGATTTGTAGAGGTAAGGAGGAGGAGGGGAAGGGGATGGAGGAGGTGGAGATTTGTAGTAGTATGGAGGAGGTGGCGATGGAGAGGGCGGAGGTGGCGATTTGTAGTAATATGGAGGAGGTGGCGATGGCGATGGAGGAGGTGGGGACTTGTAGTAAGGAGGAGGAGGCGACGGAGATGGGGGTGGAGGAGACTTGTAGTAATACGGCGGAGGTGGGGAAGGAGATGGTGGGGGTGGAGATTTATAGTAGTAAGGAGGCGGTGGTGATGGAGATGGAGGTGGTGGCGATTTATAGTAATAGGGTGGAGGTGGTGATGGAGATGGTGGGGGTGGTGATTTGTAATAGTAAGGAGGTGGTGGTGATGGAGATGGTGGAGGTGGCGATTGGTAGTAGTATGGTGGAGGCGGAGATGGTGACGGAGGCGGTGGGGACGTGTAGTAGTATGGAGGAGGAGGCGATGGCGATGGTGGGGGTGGTGATTTGTAATAATAAGGTGTTGGAGGTGGAGGTGAAGGGGGTGGAGGTGAAGGGGGTGGAGGTGATTTGTAGTAGTAAGGTGGCGGAGGAGAAGAATAAACATAGGGCTTGTCATCATCCGCCATGGCACTGGTGGCAATCAAGCATAATGCCACCGCAAAAACCAAGCATGGTGATTGCCATGCCGTCCGTGGACTTCTCATGCTCCAAGAGCGTAGATGTAGCCGCTAGCCTGCTTGAACTCAGACAATTTCAAGTAGTACTAGCCCTAAACCCTAACACAAGATCCTATCTTGTGCTAGTTTGTGATATTGCAGGGAAGGGCTAATCCTTTATATAGCAAGCTCATGGAATATTGTCTGTTAGGATGTACATTTTTAATGAGGTTGCAAGCTGTATTAGAATCTTTGGTACTATCTTTTTCCATGATGTGATACTGAGTCCCTACTAACTCTTACTTTTTCTATGTTTGATTGGGTTATGTTCCGAGAACAAGTCAATGGGAAAAACAATGTAAGTGATTTGAAAGAAGCGGAGTCGGTGAGAGTATGGCTGGCTGTTTATCTGTTCATCTCATGAGGCCATTTCTCTCAATCAGGTCAGATATGGTAGCCCCACATGCACATCCGCACTCCACATGCCATCCTGTCACGTGTGGGACATCAAAGGAGTGCAAAAGGTGGGGCCTTTATGTGCAAAAATTGCCCTAGTCCATTCATCAGGATGGCCGAAAGCGTGGATGGAATATGGTGGAAGGATATTTAAGCTGTCCATTAGTTTCATCTGGGAGTGGCCCATCTAATTAGTGGGCAAACTGATTTCTTTTAGTATGCTTATCTTCACTGTAGGGGCCACCTGATGCACTGTTCAGATATTCCACACAATTGGCACTTTTGGCACATGTGCATAAACGCGTGAAGGCTTGCCTGTGGAGCCAGCAAGCCTCCATACAGTTGGATCTAGCTAGCGTTCGGAAGCTTCTCTCTGAGTTAAAAAAATATATAAAAATAATAAGAAGAAGAAGAAAGTAGCTGTCCTTAAGCTAGGGTTGTCTCCCATCAAACTGCTAAGCTTGGCTCCTATGACCACTTCCCTTGATAAGGTGCCTCCACCATGTAGTTGAGTATACGCATGAGTTCGGCTGGTCTCATCAGGTGGACCATTCTTACATTGAAAAGAATGGACGGTTTAAATTAGCCATATGGTCGCATTCAACATACATGGGTGGCCCACATAAAGATGGACCTTGATGTGGTTGCGTACATTCATCTTTCAAGGGGCCTCCTTGCACGCCGGTTAGATGTTCAACAGCCTCGTCAGGTTGGCGTTTGTGATGCATGTAAACGTGTTTTTGGAGGGATGCGTATGAGGCGATCGAGTCTCCTTTTTAGCCTTCTTTACCAATAAGTGAGGCCACACAGACCATTGATCTTTTGGGGCCACCACGGATGGACTATTCATCACCTTGATAGGACGATCCTAATCTTTACATAGATGGTTAAGAAGAAAAATTATAGCAACAATCATACGTCAACTAAGAAGAGAGGCCCAAGATTGGTAGCTATACATCTTACCTAATTCAATGGTCCTGATTACTGCACTTGTCAGATGAGTAGGAATCTCACAACCTGATTACTTGGTGACAACTTGTATGCATGTTGTAGGTTTTGGGGACGTGCATGCTAGTGGGCCGCTTCGGTGATCGGAACCGTGATTAGTGGGTCCCACTGTGGATGTCAAAGGGTGCTAAATTTCAAACCATTGATGTTCCATTCCAAATTCTTCCTGCCTCCGTGGGCGACTCAGGATCGCTAACATGTCTCACTCCATTGGGGCCCACATGCTGACATGGTCCCATTTGAACCGGCCATCTTTTCGGTGCTATATATCATAAGCAAGCCACTGTTCCGTAACCACGCTTCAGCGACGATCCTGACTGTTGATCTGTGAATTTGAACGTGTCGCTAATGAAAGTTATTCTTTTTTACTGTCTAAATTCCTCTACACATGGTGATGGTCATAATCTCTCGTTCAACGTAAGCTTCTTAATACTTGCTTATCCGCACCGTTGGATGATGATGGTGATAGGCTGCTGCTTTGATTTCTCTGGCTACTTCAACTGGCGCTGGTGGGCCCTATATCGCAGCGAGAAAACGTTCATCCCGAAGCCGGCGTGCTTCAAATCTAGTAAGCTACTTTGAGAATCATTTGACTTAGTCGAGCCTAGCCGAGCTAGAACTTGCGACATAGGAGGATGACGTCAGAAAAACAGACATGCCATCCACTTTCTGTTGGTGGATTAGGTGTTACTCGGGTAACAAATTAGTGGGTGTTACCCTTACCGGGGCCCACATTGATGATGTGTTGTCTACACTATTCATCCATTTTTCCATCCCATTTTAGGATGTGGTCTCAAACATGCATTGAGCATATCCATATCTCAGGTGGACCACACCACAAGAAACATTGATTGAACGCCCACCATTAAAACAAATTCCTAGGCCCAATGTAAGAAGATCCCTAATGTTTATTTTTCATCCAACCCATTTATAAGGTCAACCAGACCTGAATGAAGGGAAAATACAAATATAAGCTTGATCTAAAGCTTTTATAGCTGACAAAAACTTTTTTACGATCATTCATCACTTTTTCCAGTTGCGTGGTCGACCGGAGATTTGGATCTGATAAATATTTTGGTTAACATCCTAAAATGAGCCGAAATAGCAGATATATATATATATATATATATATATATATATATATATATATATATATATATATATAGCTGGGCCACACGGCAAAGGTAACACCTTATACCCTCCCCCTTTCCGTTGACTTGCGATGCTGCCACGTGGAGGTCTTTGTGCAGTTAACAACCGATACGGATTGTCTAATGTAAAACAGAATCGGATTGCATGCGGAGTTACTCTGCATGCCCAACTTAGAATGTATGTGCTTTTATCTATTCTGTGCATGTGTTTTTCCAGCTCATTTTAGTGGTTGAGTCCAAAATTTAAGCATATCCAAATCTCAAGTTGACCATGCCACGGGAAACAGTGGGAATAATGATTTCCACCATTGAAACCTTCCCAGGCCCTACAATGTTGTTTATTTGTCATCCAACCTGTTCATAAGATCACATGGATATGGATGAAGGGAAAACAAGAATATCAGCTTGATCCAAAACTTATGTGTCCTCCGAGAATTTTTCATTGGTAGACATTCAGTTCACACGTTTCTTGTGGTGTTGTCCGCTTTAGATTTTGATATGCTTCATTTTTTTACACCATATTTAAAATTTTCTGTTAAGATGGATGGATGGATGGAGTGGATAAAATACGTAAATTACTGTGTGCTCCACAGAGTTTACTCCGCACGCTCAGTACGCAATCCGCTTCCGAAACCGAGTCCAAGTACTTATCCGTAACTTTTGTTGGAATTGCAGGGAGGCGGTGAATATTATAGTTACGGGGGAGATGGTGATGGCTGACATGGTGATTTGTACTGATAAGACGGAGTTGTTGACGGGTGACGGTAATACCGCTGGCCGAGGTGATGGCGGATCCCCAGATCCACCGAGGTGGGTGGGTCCCACTGTGATGTATATGCCTTGTATCCATGCCCTCCAACCTGATTTGAAAACTCATTTTAGGGGGCGCGGATTGCCAGCGAAAGCCTTTCGCAGGCATCTCCTGCGCAAGGAATCTGAGTGGGGCCCACCGTGAGGTTTGTGAGAAATCTATGCAGTCCAACCGTTTTGTGAGATCATTTTAGGTGTTGAGACCAAAAACGAACGGGATCCAAAACTCAAGGGGGCCGCACTAAAGCAAAAGGTGTGTAGGGAAGTTCTTGCCTTTGAAACCTCTATGGGGTCCACAGTGATGTTTATATGCCATCCATACCGTTCATAATGCCATTCCTACTGAGATGAACTGAAAATACAAATATTATTCTGATTCAAAACTTCGTGGCCCCATGAATATTTCAACTGTGGAAGTTCAATCATCATGTTTCCGGCCCACTTAAGTCTTAGATGCCGTTCAATTTTGGTCACAACGCCTAAAATGATCTCACAAAATGGTTGGACAGCATAAATTTCTCACAAACCTTACGGTGGACCCCACCCAGATTCCTTGCGCATGCCTGCGAAAGGCTTTCACAGGCAATCCGCGCCCCATTTTAGGGCATTATTCCGAAAAATGAAGCAGATCCAAATCTATGTGGACCATAATATAGGATTAATTTGATATTTGTGCGGTTTATTCATCTAGATCTTTGTGACCTTATCAGCAGGTTGGATGGCAAATAAACATTTTGGTGACTCCCATGATGTTTTCAATGGTGGGGATCCAATCATTACAATTTCTTGTGGTATGGTCCACATAAGATTTGGATGTGATTCATTTTTTAGTATCATGCCATAAAATGAGCTTTCAAAATAAATGTACGGTGTGGATGCAAGGTACGTATATCACAGTGTGCCCCACAGTTAGGGATCGACAAACCTCGGTGGATCCGGGGATTCACCCAAACCGCCCCGTGATTTGTAGCTGTGAATTTTGATGGCAAGGCGCGGTTTGTGGGCGCGAATTAGGTGTTATCCCGGGAACAGCTTAGTGGGTGTTACCCCTACCATATGGCCCACATGGATAATATTTTGTATATCCACTCCGTCCATCCGTTTATACAGACCATTTTAGGATAAGGTTCCAAAAATTATGTAGAACCAAATCTCAAGTGGACCATACCACTGGAAACAGTGTGATTGAGTGCCCCACCATTAAAAATTCCAAAGAGCCTATGGTAAGGTTTTGGTAATGTTTATTTTCAATCCAAGCTCTTGATAATGTCAATAAGGTCTTGATGAAGGGAAAATATAAACATCAGATTGATCCAAAACTTTTGTAGCTCACAAAACGTTTTTAATGGTTATTAATCACTGTTTCTAGTGTCATGGTCCACCTGAGATTTGGATCTTCTTGAGTTTTTGTATTATGTTCTACAATGATACGAAAAAACAGATAGACGGCATAGATATTTAGAAAATACATCAAGATGGGCCCCACAAGGTAGGGGTAACACCCACTAAGGTATTACCAGGGTAACATCTAATTCGCTCCCGCGGTTTGGACAGTGAGTCAGTGAACCCGAGGACGGATTAGCTGTTACCCTGGGAACAGCTTGGTGGGGTGTTACCCTAACCATGTGGGGCTCATATTAATATATTTTTTAAATATCTACGCCAGCCATCTGTTTTTTCATCTCATTTTGGGACGTGATACCAATTCTTAATAATATTCAAATCTCAGGTGGACCATACCATTAGAAACAGTAATGAATGACCATTAAAAGCTTTTTCCGGCCACAAAAGTTTTGGATCAAGCTAATCTTTATATTTTCCCTTCATTCAGATCTTCTTGACATTATCAAGAGGTTGGATTACAAATAAACATTACTAAAACCTTAGGATCAGCTATTCGTAATTTTTATGGTGGGGCACTCAATCAGCACTGTTTCCAGTGTTATGGTCGACCTGAGATTTGGATCTGAATAATTTTTGGAACCCCATACTAGAATGGGCTGTAGAAATGGATGGATGGCATGGATATACAAAATATCACTCACGTGGGCCACACGGCAGGGGTAACACCCACTAAGCTGTCCCGGGTAACACCTAATTCACACCCAGTGACCCAACACCATCCACGTAAGTGTCAAAGATCTGTGGGCCCCATTATGATGTATGTGTTTTTTCCACGTTCATCCAATTTTACAGTTCATTTTAGGGCATGAGCCCAAAAATGAGGTAGATCCAAATATGAGGTAGACCACACCACAAGAAGACAGTGTTGATTGAATGTCCATCATTAAAAACTTTCTATAGCCCACCGTAATTTTTATTTGCCATCTTAACAAGGTCATACATAGCTGGATGAAGGGAAAACACAAATATAGCTTGATCCAAAACTTTTGTGGCTCCTAACAAGTTTTCAATAATCAGCATTCAACCTCCACTGTTTCCTGTGTTGGGTCCACCTAAGATTTGGATCTGCCTCATTTTTGGGCTCATGCCTTAAAATGAGCTAACAAAATGGATGGACAGTGTGGATATAACACATACATCATGGTGGGGCTCATAGAGCTTTGACACCAGCTTGCTGGTTGGTGTTGGGGTCACTAGACTAACCACGTACGTGATGGCAATGTTGGAGGTGGTGATTTATAGTAGAGGGGTGGAGGCAATGGAGATGTTACTGGAGGAGACTTATGGGAGTGTGGAGGAGACAAAAGAGGTGAAGGAGAAGATAGTAGGAGTACAATGGGGGAGAAAATGGAGGTGGGGACGAAGATGGAGGGGGCGGGCACTTTTATAAATACAGCGGAGGAGGTGATGGTATAGGTGGGAACTGACGTAGGAAGGACGTGGTAGGTTGATCTACGTCTCCCTAACCGAGTGTTTCTCGAATTCACGGGAAGAAATAAAAGAATAAAAGAGGAAATTAATTCTAAATAATTATTTTTTTATAGATTATAATTAAAAAAAACATAACTACCTTACTCTAAATAATAAAATAAACCCTAAATTCGTACTTAACACTAATTTGCAAAGGAAGAAAAGAATCTTAATACAATTCGAAAAGAAACATAAAAATCTGTTCAAACCGTATAACGCCTGTCGGGCGCGGTCTTCCTTCCGCTGATACGAGTAATCCACATATTTAATTGCTACAAAACTTTGTGATTTTACTGACATCGACATACTCTTCAAGATGGTCGGCTCAGATTCTTCATATCAGTAGCAGTGGACCACCTGGACCATTTCCAGTTTTAGTAGGCGGAATATGAAAATTTTTAGACAGTTCATACCATTTTGGACGCCACGATCAATCCGTAACTCGGATCAATGTGAAAATTATTGAATTTTCTCAGCATCGAGCAACTCTACGAAATGAACGGAACGGATCATTATAAATGATCAAGATGGGTCCCACGAGTTGGACCAAAATCCAAAAAGGGAATAACAATTTCCTGTTTTTCTTGTTTTTCTTCCTGTCCATCTCCCGCAGGAAGGTGCATGATCCACACTCTCGATCATGGGATTCTTCCCCTACATTAGGAACTTATAGTGGTATGTGGTTGGTGGAGAAGGAGATGGAGGTGGCGGCGACTTATGATGCTTATGATGGCGGTAGTGGGGATTTGTAGTAAAATGAGGCAATGGTGATAGGAAGGCGAGGTCTTGTGTTTAGGATGTAGAGGCAGATGCGGCGGCTGACTTATAGTGATATGATGGGGAAGGTGACAGAGAAGGTGGTGGTGACTCATAGTGGTAAGGCAGCAGTGGCAGGAAAGAGTAACGTGAGGCTCGTCCGCCACTGCTCCTACATTAGTGGCTATTAAGCGTAACACAACCACTACCATTGCTGTGCCTTTGCTAGATTCACAATTGTCAGGCATTCAGATGGCCTGCAGCCACAGCCCTAATACAGTCCCAGCACCGGCTGGTAGGAAACCCTAGTGCATGATTGTGGTCTGATGGCTAATGATTTTTGTGGGAAGGGTCTAAGCCTTTACATTAGGTGGCTCTCTATTATTGAAACATTGCACACGCAATGTGGGTTCGTTCTTTAATGAAGGTGCAACCTTTCTTCCATTTTGATGCGTATTGGGTTACTAGCTAATGTAGCTTTGCCACATTACGGCAGGCGATGCTTGACGGATTGCAGCTTTGTGTGAGCATGGGACTGTCTAATATTGATGTAGAAACTAATTCCCGCACATCGCAGACCCTGTTACCAATCCCAAGACATTCAGCCTGTGGTCCATTTGGTACAGGCTAATTAACACGATCTGCAGTAAACAGGCTTCGCTGAATATCAAGGTTATGCATATTCTTCGTGAGGGGAACACTGTGGCAGATAGACTGTCTAAACGGGCAAGCACTAGAACACCGAACAAGTTTTCAGGAATCGTGGGGAGCTATCTCCAGCAGTCAGGGGAGAAGTGACTACAGGCATAGGTAAATCATAGAACAAGGAAAAAGCCTAAAAAGGGAGAGGGTTGATTAAGGTGTCATTTGGTAAACTGAAAAATAAGGTCTGAAAATTAATTGTAGCACTGAAAGCTTATAGTGCTGAATTGTAGTACTTTTAAGTACTGAAAAATCTGTCTGATAATTTGTCTTAAAATGGTTCTGATATCTTAAATTAAGTGTTTTTTTTCACAAAAATTCGTTTGGTAAATACAAACCATTAATGTCTGAAAATTGATAATTTGTCATATTTGCCCTTACCATTTCAATTTATATTTTTTGTAAAGTAGGAGAAAAAAATATTCTTGTCTTGTTGAATATATATATATATATATATATATATATATATATATATATATATATATATTCACACACATGCTGGACATATTGAAGGCGTAAGTGGACCACACCATCGGAAAGCAATGGGGATTGAAAACTAACCAAAAAATCTTCATGGGCCTCACCATGATTTGTGTGTGTTATCCACTTTATCCATCTATTTTGGGAGCTAATAATAGGGCATGAGTCCAAGGAGGCATATCCAAATCTCAGATGGACAAGGCCACAAGAAATCGTGGTGATTGAACGCCCACCATTAAAAACTTCTTAGGGCCCCTGCAATGTTTATTTGCCATCCAACCTGTTGATTAGGTCACACATACCTAGGTGAAGGGATCAAAACACAAATATCAACGGAATCCAAAACTTTTGTGGGCTTAAGAAGTTTTTAATGTTATGCCTTCAATCACCACTGTTCCTATGGTGTGGTCTGCCTAAGATTTGGATTTGCTTCATTTCCACTACCATGCCTTGGATTGATATGGAAAAACTGATGTAGCGTCTTGAACATACAATAAATGTATAGAGGTGGGCCCCATTGACATAGCAAAGTTCTAATGCCCCATCATGAAGTACGTACGTGTTACATCCAAACCGGCCAAGCTTGTCAGACTTTGGTAGGAAGTTCCTATGCTTGGAACCTAGGTAGGGCCCACCGTGATGTTTGTGAGAAATCCACCCCATCCATTCGTTTTGTGAGCTCATTTTAGGACATGAAAACAACAATGAGCCGGATCCAAGACTCAAGTGGGCTGCATTAAAGGAAAAAGTGGGTAGGGAAATTCCTAACGTTGAAACCTCCCTGGGTCCACAGTGCTGTTTATATGCCATCCATACCATTCATAACGTCATTCTTACTGGGATGAATTGAAAACACAAATATTAGCCTAATTCAAAACCTATGTGGCCCTACGAATATTTCAACTGTGGTCATTCAATCCTCACATTTTTGGCCTACTTGAGTCTTGGATCTGGCTCATTTTTGTTTTATTGTCCTAAAATGATCTTACAAAACGGATGGATTTCTCACAAACATCACTGGAGGCCCCACCTAGGTTCCCAGCGTAGAAACTTTATGCGGAAGGCTATGCAGGAAATCCGCATCCCTCATATGCTCGGGATGTGCGGGCATAATATGTAATACCACGTTGATGTGGAAAAACTTTGTGAGCCCCACCATGATACATGTATTAAATCCACACCGTCCATTCATTTTTCTAGATCATTTTAGGACATGAACCCAAAAACGAGTTAGATCCAAAGCTCAAGTAGACCACATCATATAAAACAATGGGAATAAAATATTTATTGGGGCCACAAAATTTTTGGATCAAGCTTATATTAGTATAATATTTCTTTTTTCCTTCATCTAGGTCTATGCCACCTCATGAACAGATTTGATGGCAAATAAACAATGCCTTAGGAAGCTTTCAATGGTGGGCATCATTATCCTACCACTATATGTGGTGTGGTCCACTTGAGCTTTAGGTTAGCCTCATTTTTTTTTCTCATGCCCCAAATTAATTTAGCAAAATGGATGAACGGTGTAGATATAACACATACATTATAATAGGGCAAAGTACTTTGCCACATCAATTAGGCTTATGCCCGTGAAAGTCTGCGGCAAGACAACAACAAGAGGGTAAAGTTGCCATTTTGAAAAAGTTTTAACCTCAAATCACTTACTGCTTTGAGCGTTAAGCATTAAGCCAAAAGAAGGAAGCTTAAAAAAAAACATTAGATTTTTCAATGAATATCTAGGTTAAGCACTTAATATTTTAAGTTTACCAAACGATCTGAATGAAAAAAATGACTAAAAACCGCCCTTTCAGTGATAAGTACTGAAAATAAGTTTTACCAAACAGCCCCTTTGCAACGTCCGCTGGTCTCAGGCCTTGGATCTATGGAATGATTTTGTAGGCTAAAAAAAAAAAAAAAAGGCTCAGCTTGGTTGCCATGGGCCAGGATTGTTGTGTTTATGGGCATTCAGGGTTAGGGTTTTGGCATTATTTATAGATGTTTACAACTGCTGGAGGAGGGTTTGTAAGGATTGGCTAGACTCCGATGTTGGTTTAGCATCATTTTCAAAGGAAAAAAAAAAAGGGGCCAAGAACTGGCTATAGGTTTGTTGTGGATGGAATGGAGTCCGGACCCAGACCCTAGCTTTTGGGCCCATCCACTATCATTGATCCCAGCCGTTCAGGATTCTGGGCCTACTTTTAGATTGTAGGAGAGTTTCACTGATTAGCCAATGCTAATCATCCGAGTAATGGGTTGGGCATTGTCTAATTGGTGGGGTTTTTGCACCATGGACCATCCAAATTTGGTCTCATCACATGAATGGTTCCGATTGCCAAGTGTGGCCCCACGAATGGTTCTAAGTGACTAAAGAGTCGTTTGACAACATAGATTTAAGTGTACTCGATGGTAATTGGTGGTAATAGCAGAAAGTTTGTGTGTTTGGGATAGTGTGCGGTGTCATCGTTTTAGTATGCGTTTTAAAATATCTTGGCGGAGGCAGGATTTCAAACTCGATTTTTCTTTTTTTTAATAAAACTTAGAATTTTATTCACAGAAGAACAAGGCTACTTACAATTTCGGGCTAGGCCCTGGCTTTCAAAAAGCATTGGAACCCACCTATCATGCACCACCTGTCACGAGGAAACCCGAGAAGACTTTCAGGGAGTATCTCAGCCCACACGCAAACTCCCAAGCCCCACCTTATCTAAGAAAAGCGTACCTGAGATATGAGAAGGCAAAGTCGATAACTCGAAGAAAAACCTGCTTTGTTGAGAAGAGCTCCCAAATCTAGCAAGCCTGTCCCAACTCCGTTAGCTTCCCTTGGAGTAAAAGAAACTTTAACTTCAGCCCTTTGCTTCAGAGATGTGAATCTAGCCTTCCAATGCCACAAATTCCATAATGTTTTCAAACTCAATTAATTACCACCAATGACTAAGCATCAAAATCACAGAATTTGACTTCAAAAATTAGTAGGCTCTACCATCATGTTTAAGTGAAGTCCACCCTGGCGTGTCACTCCATTTTAACCATAGAGTTAGGATAGGGACACCCACCCTTAGTTTTACCATAGACCACCATGATGATTATATAAAATCTTCCCCAATATTTACATGTCAAGCTAGAATTTAAGCCTGAGAACTAAAAATCAGGCCCATCTTTGATTCAAATGGGTCATACAAAGGAAAACTCGGAGGGTTATGCATACCATTTTTAATTGTGTGATACATTTGATTCACGAATCAAGCTGATTTTTGGGATGTACAGCTAAAATGAAGTAATACATCTAGTGATTGGGGTAGATTTTATATATACATCATAGTAGACCATTTGTGAAAAAGTTTAGTTGTGCATGTTGTTTACGTAGGTAACTTCTCGCCCCAATTTGACTTAAAAATTAGTATGCTCCACTATAATATTTAAGTGAAATCCACTTCGATCATTAGGCTTGTCACCCCATTTTAACTATAAGGCCTAAAAATCAGTCCGGTCCTTGATTCAAGTGGACCATACTAAGATTAACGGTTGGGAGAGGCATGTATATCTTGTATATTGTTTCCAATCATGTAAGTCCGCCTAAATCATGGACCGAGCTAATTTTTGGGCTCTATGGTTAAATGGAGTGACGCACTAATCAGATTAGATTTCACATAAAAATCATAGTGGGCCACAAAATTCATAGAATCCGTCTCATGGATGCACGGGAAATGACATGACATGCCAAATACAAAAATTTGTATTCACATAGATTCCATATTCATAATGCCAAACACAACTAAGGATTCCAATTTGTAATTGTGATTTGGATTCTAATTCATACTAAATTCATGTTGCCAAACGATCGGTAAACTCGTATACATAATTGGGAATGAACATTGATGGGTACTTCTTCTTAAGTATATATTGCTAATGGGAAGATATCTACACACCCTGGTTAGTTTGCTTACACCTGTTTTCAATTTGGACTACTATCTCAATTCCCAGAATTAAAAAAAAAAATCAATCAGGTAAAAATAGCATATAAGAATCTTCTTTAAATTCTTCAAAAATATAATATTTGTATTACCATTTAGAAAATCACAGTTCTTCTCATCTTTACCAAATTTAGAAATAATGGTTGGAGTGGATTTGAACATAAAACATGGTAGGCCTCACAAAGCTTTTTTTTTTATTTTTAGAGAAAGGTCGGAGCACACCACCTATATCTTTGTTGATCTGAAATTAGTATAAGCTGTGTAAAAGAGTGTTGTAGACTATTCCTGTCATTGCTTACCAAATTGGAACAAAAAAAAAAAAAAAAAAACAATACAATAGAATATCACATTGACTATCACTCTAATAGTATAACATTGATCACTGGTGCCATCGGAGAGATGTGGGGCTCGATCACCAAGATGGTTTGGGCCTCAGGCGGGGTGGTAGGTCCCCATTCAATCATCATCATAAAAATAAGAGGAGAATGTAGCTCGACTCAGTTAACAGTGTAAGCAGCTGCAAGCGACCATACTATAATAGGAGAATGGAGGAGATGGCTCCATTACAGGAAAACTTGTGGATTTAATTGATACATCGAGACCATTTATATGATTACCAATGCGCTAATAACAAAAGAATCAGCAACCATCCTCGAGAAAGTCCAGAAATTGGATAGCTAAAAACATCAAGGGAATGATCCTACGCATTGAAATTCTATGATAATTTGCATATATTGGAGCTGTGTAGGGCCATCATGATGTCTAAGTACTACCAGACAATACCGGTCTACTAGATGACAGACCAATGCTATGCCTAGGTCCCATAATCCAAGCTGATCTGTAACTCAGGTGGGCCACCAAAAAGAAACAATGCCATATAGGACAAAGTAAATGGCAATCCCATGGATGGCTAGGATATAAAAGGGGCAGATTTTTTTTTTTTTTTTTTATATATATCAAAAACATGGTAAGGAAATAATATAAAATAAACCAAAAATCTTCTACAATCAAAAGAACATTCAGCTTGTAGTGCTTAAACTCATCAGTCTTTTGACAAAGGTTCACATCCTAAGATATGAAACCAAGAGTACTAAAGAAAAACTGAAACTTCCACTCCCGCTACGTACGCTTCCAACTTCTCAACTTCTTCAAGGATGATTTCCTTTGTGGGCTTCGCTTGCAGATCGGTGTACTCGTGTAACGGGGATTTCTTAAAGCGAGTCTCCCTCCAGAAATTAGGTGTCAGGAATCCGTAAGTTTTTAGGAGGCAGCCAAACGGTGGTCACTGAATCCCCCTGTTTCCTCGTGTGGCACACTCGAGTTTTGGATCTACCTCTGTTTTGGTCGCATTTCCTAGAAGAAACTTAAAAAACGGATGGATGGAGTGGAAGTTCGTGCACTAAGGATACTAGGTGGGCCCACTGTGATGTTTGTGAGAAATCTAATCTGTCTATCTGCTTTTTTAGAACATTTTAGGACATGTGACCAAAAATGAGATGGATCCAAAACTCAAGTGGTCCATCCAGGAAAAACTAGGGAAAGAGTTTCTTACCATTGAAACCTTCCTTAGCTCTACCTTGATGTTTATATGCCATCCAAACCGTTTATAAGGTCATTCCCACTGGGATGAAGTGAAATCTGAAAAAACTTAGCCTGATAAGAAACTTTTGTGGCCGCATTAATGTTTCAATGGTGGTCACTGAATCCCCACTGTTTCCTCTCGTGTGGCACACTCAAGTTTTGGATCCTTCTCAAGTTTGGTCACATATCTTAAAATGAACTTGCAAAACGGATGGACGGGGTGGATTTTCCAAAAACATCATGGTGGGGCCCACCTAGAATCAGTCAGTCCACCAGCAGCAGGTTCTGTTGTTCTTCTGGCTTGGGTGAAGGCCCGTTTGGGCAGCTCCAGCTTGTTCAATTCTTTCTGGCAAGCCTGGCTTTTTCTTTTGTACTCTTTGATCGGTCTGCCGAGCAATTAGAGGAGAATTTCTGTCTTCTTCTTTTTTTTCTTTTTCTTTTTTTATGGTTGTGTCGCTTGGTGTGGCCGGCTGGTTTGCCGAGCCCGCCTTAAGGATTAAGAGGTCTATGAGAGAGAAGTCTATGATATCTTCCCATAAATATCATCCGCTATTCTCCATAAAAGTATGAGTTTTTTTAGCATTTTGTAGCAATTTTTTAACCAATATTTGAAGAAGAATATTTAGGCTGTATTGTTCAGATTCACAGTTCATCCAAATGGAGGCCATTTTTCAATGATCCAAGAATTACAAGTACAACCTATTCGCGTGTTGTGACCGTGTATTGTACACGCGCCGAGAGAACCATACATGATAATGATACAATTGATACAGCTAACACGTTTCGCATTAGGCTTGATTGGTTCAGGCCTGAACTTTGAACTGGTCAGGCTGGGCCTATTGAAATGAGACTACTCGAAATATCATTTTTCCCAGGCAGGCCGCGCACACCGCTAGTCCTAAATGCATATGTTATATGGATTAGTACAGCCCACGTAAAATCAACCCATATTTGGCAAGAAGGCAACATAGTGGCGGATGGATTGGCCCGCTTGGAGATGTTGTGTCACTCCCAAAAGGTTAACCCATTAGGTGGAGCGACCCGAGGATATATGAAGCTCCTTTCATTGTCTAACCTAGCCAATGTGGAACAAACCCAATAACCCCCCTCCCACAGGGGATCAGGACCTGGGGTTCTCGGAACTTGATCTCGGTATATTCCCTCGCTTGTGGAGCCTTGGACGGAGCTATGATACTAGTTGTGTCACACCCAAAAGGTTAACCCATTAGGTGGAGTGACCCCAGGATATATGAAGCCCCATTCATCATCCAACCTAGCCGATGTGGGACAACCACAACAGGAGTGACACCCAAGGTAGCAACACTTTCCTTCGTTTGTCGGATCTGCGGCGGAATATTCGGGGACTCCCCTTCCTAGACCAGAAAGGGCTGGGAAATCTGAGGGAGTCTCAGCCCAGTTAAGGCCGCCATTCATTGGCTGGCCCCCATGGGACCCTATGCAGTTTTTCAGTAGGTTCTACTTATATGATAGGTAACCGCTGTTTTTTTGTGCAGATGGCAGCCCAAAGTCGTCTCTGCTTGTACATGTCGGCTGCGGCCCTCTTTGTTAATAATATTTCTTTTGTTTAAAATTCAAAAATAAAATAAATAAACAAAATCGAGGTGAACTGAGAACCTCAGTATGAGAGAGCGTTGTATTCAGAGAAGGCCCACAAGTTCATGAAATATAAATCAACACAACGTAACAACATTTCACTACAGTACATGTACGTTACATAATACATATGAATGAAATTGTAAAGCATGGCAGTGTCGAATTCCCTTTTGTTTTTTTAATTTGAACTCAAAGGTATCGAATAAATAGCCGATGGCTTGCTCGGAAGACAGCCTCGAAAGCTCTCCTTTGAAATTTCCCTTATTCCCACGCCTTTCTACACACTGCAAGAGAAATAGAGTAACTCAAAAAAAGGACCCACCTGATAGCAATTGAAATAGAACATGAAAACAATCGAGTATTGATTAGAGCACGAAGAGGTGCACACAGCACACTGATATTATATGTGAACATCGTCTCCGACCACTGAAAGAGGAGTGCAGTGGTGATCCACGAAACATTCCAAGATGTAAATTTCCAAATGCTGGTTTTGAAATGCATGTTAAGATTACTGCCGGCCATTATCTGAGTAGTTGGAGACGTGCACACGGAGTGGTGCGTGGATGCACCAGTGCGTTTTGCTTTCATACTTACACCAATGAAAAGGGGCTATTAATAGCCTTTTGGAGGTGGGGGAGAGTTGTAGTAGTATGGAGGAGGTGGAGATGGAGATGGAGGTGGAGAGGATTTGTAGTAGTATGGAGGAGGTGGGGATGGAGAAGGTGGAGGCGGTGACTTGTAGTAGTATGGAGGAGGTGGTGATGGTGATGGTGGGGGTGGTGATTTATAGTAGTAGGGAGGAGGAGGGGATGGTGATGGCGGAGGAGGTGACTTGTAGTAGTAGGGAGGAGGTGGGGATGGGGACGGTGGAGGAGGCGACTTGTAGTAGTATGGAGGTGGTGGAGATGGCGATGGAGGAGGTGGCGATTTGTAGTAGTAGGGAGGTGGTGGGGATGGTGATGGAGGAGGTGGGGATGGGGATGGTGGAGGTGGTGATTTGTAGTAGTATGGAGGAGGTGGCGATGGCGACGGAGGAGGTGGTGATTTGTAGTAGTAGGGAGGAGGAGGTGATGGCGATGGAGGAGGTGGAGATTTGTAGTAGTATGGAGGAGGTGGTGATGGAGATGGTGGAGGTGGCGATTTGTAGTAGTAAGGAGGGGGTGGAGATGGCGATGGGGGTGGAGGTGACTTGTAGTAATACGGAGGAGGTGGGGAAGGAGATGGTGGGGGTGGAGATTTATAGTAGTAAGGAGGCGGTGGCGATGGAGACGGAGGTGGTGGAGATTTGTAGTAATAGGGTGGAGGTGGTGATGGAGATGGTGGAGGTGGCGATTTGTAGTAGTATGGTGGAGGTGGAGATGGTGACGGAGGTGGTGGGGACTTGTAGTAGTATGGAGGAGGAGGTGACGGTGATGGTGGGGGTGGGGATTTGTAATAGTAAGGTGGTGGAGGCGAAGGTGAAGGTGGCGGAGGTGATTTGTAGTAGTAAGGTGGCGGAGGAGAAGCATAAACATAAGGCTTATCCTTATCATCATCCGCCACAGCACTGGTGGAAATTAAGCATATTGCCACCACGAAAACCAGGCATGGCATCTGCCATGCCATCCATGGACTTCTCATGCTCCGGAGCAAAGATGTAGCTGGCTGCTTGAACTTGGACAATTTCAGGCCGTAACACAAGATCCTGTCTTGTGCTAGTTTGTGATATTGCAGGGAAGGGCTAATCGTTTATATAGCAAGCTGATGGAGTATTGTCTGCTAGGTTGTACATTTTTAATGAGGTTGCAAGCTGTACAAAAGCTGTATTATAATCTTGGGTACCATCTTTTTCTATGATCTGATGCTGAGGCCCCCACGAACTCTTTCGTTTTTCTTTGTTTAATTGGGTTACTCTCCAAGAACAAGTCAATGAAGGAAGCAGAGTAGGTGAGAGTATGGCTGGCTGCTTTATCTTTTCATTTTATGATACCAGTTTCTCTCAATCAGGTCAGATATAGTGGCCCCACATGGTCCATTCATCAGGATGGCCGAAAGCGTGAACATGCAGTAGAAGGTTTTTTAAGCTGTCCATTAGTTTAATCTGACAGTGGTCCATCTAATTAATTAGTGATCATAACTGATTTCTTTTATCTTCAGTGTAGGGGCATCTGATGCACCGTTCAAATATCCCACACACATGGCAGTTGGCACATGTGCATAAACGCGTGAAGGCCATGTGGGGCCAGCGAACCTCCATTCAGGTTGGATCTAGCTGGAAGCCGATTGTGTACTGAGTTACTCAGTACGCTTGGTAAACTCTGTGGGGTCCACCATGATTTATGTATTTTATCCACTCCGTTCATCCATTGTAACAGATAATTTTATGGCTTGAGACACAAAAAGAAGCATGTAAAAAAGTTTAAGTGGACCACACCACAGGAAACGATGTGATTTGAACATGTACTATTGAAAAATTCTTGAGAGCCATAGAAGTTTTGGATCTAGATGATATTTGCTTTTTCCCTTCGTCAATGTTTGCGTGATCTTGTGAACAGGTTGGATGACAAATAAACATCACTGCGGGCCCTAGAAAGGTTTCAACGGTGGAAATCATTATAACCACTGTTTCCTGTGGTATATATGGTCCACCTGGGTTTTGGATATCCTAAAATTTTGGTTTCGACCACTTAATTGAGCTGGGAAAACGGATGGCCGGTGTAGATAAACCACATACATTTACAGTGGGCCCAACTGAGTTTAGTCAGTACGATAAGAGCGTCCTGAGTAACTCAGTACCCAATCCGATTTCGATCTAGCTAGCCTTCGGAAGCTTCTCGCGGAGTTAAAAAATCTAAAAATAATAATATGCAGAAGAAGAAAGAGGTTGTCCTTAAGCTAGGGTTATCTCCCATCAAACTGCTGAGCTTGGCTCCACTGACCCCTTCCCTTGATAAGCTGCCTCCACCATTAAGATGAGCAGACGCATAAGCTAGGGCTGGTCTCATTAATTGGGTGGACCAGTCTTACATTGAAAATAATGGATGGCTTACATTAGGCATATGGACGGCACAAAACATGTGTGGCCCAACTCGGGATAGACCCTGATGATGTTGCATTCATTAATATTCTTTCAACGGATTCGCCATGTTGGCATGTGTGCTGCATGTAAACGTGCTTTTGGAGGGGTGCGTACGAGGCATTCGAGCCTCCTTTTAGCCTTTACGCCGGTTTTAGGTTTTCTTTACTGATAAATGAGACCTCAAAGACGATTGGTCCATTGGGGCCATCATGGATGGACGTCTCATCTAGACGCGGTTCGGCTAGTGATCACAACACCAGCCGGCTAACTTTGTTAAAGCTCCGTGGACCCCACCATATATAATGTATGTGTTTTATCCACGCCTCCATCCATTTTGCACGAGGTAAACCAAATCTCAAGCAGACCACTCCACAGGAAAACAGTGTTGATTGAACGTCCACCATTAAAAGCTTTCTAGGGCCCACTGTAATTCTTATTTTCCATCCAACATGTTGATCACACAGACCTAGATAAAGGGAAAATATAAATATTAGCTTGATCCAAAACTTTTGTGGCTCCAATAAGTTTTCAACGGCAAGCATTCAATCCCCACTGCTTCACATGGTGTGGATCTGCCTCATTTTGGGGCTCAAGCCCTAAAATGACCTGAAAAAATGGATGGACAGCGTGGATAAAACACATGCATCATGGTGGGCCCACATAGCTTTGACATCAGCTAGCTTGCTATGTCAGGGTCACTAGCCAAACCGCGTCCACCTCATCTCCTTCATAGGACATTCCTAATCTTTCGATCATACGATCAACTAAAAAAAGAAGCCAAAGATTTGTGGCTACGATCATTCCTGATTTAGTGTGGCCCACCCATAAACAGACATAACAATTTAATGGTCCTGATTACTAAACAGTGGGCTGCACTTGTCAGATGACTCGAGATCTCACAACCTAATTACTCTGTGGCAACTTGTATGCATGTTGTGTTGGGAACCGCGGAAGCATGGAGGTGAATCAAACAAGTTAAACACAAACACAACCAGTAAATCCATGCTTGGTGGGGGTATAGATTTGGAGCCTATTGAACGCTGGTCTGCAAAATTTGCACCAAATAGGAGTCTATGGGCTCAGTTTCTGCACGGTAAATGCAGGGCAGACTCCGCTGAAGTTATGACTGCCTCTTCTTCCACTATGCGTTGATGCTGATTCAACACACAAAAATGAAAAAAATAGATACACCGAAAAATGAAAGAAAATAAAGATTGATTGTTTTAATTGAGAATGAAGATGGCAACACACTATGTGGCTTGAGGACTCATTCACTCAAGGTTGGGGATTCGCTCACCCAATTACAAGAAGACTCACTCACTCTTAATAATCAAGAGATTTTACAAAAGAAGGAGAAATGCACTAATGCCTCTTCTCAAATCACAAAATAATATTTATAGAGAGATGGAGGGGGGAAGATTAGAGAAAGAGAGAAGATGAGAGAGAGAGAGAGAGAGAGAGAGAGAGAGAGAGAGCCATTGGGAGGGAGTGAGACATTGGGGGTGGGGCTCAAGGCAGCTGTCCACCCCCCCCCCCCCCCCCCCCCCCCAAAAAAAGCTATTGCTCTACATCAATCTCCCCCTCATCAAAAGAACTTGTCATCGAGTTCGACTTAGATACCCTTTTTCATAATTCTTTGTCAAGATTTTGCAACTCCTCTTTATTGATCCAAGTATCTTCAGATTGAGGCTTGTTCTTCCACCGGATAAGGTATTGAATGTACTTACCTCGCCTTGTAGTCATGACCATACATCAAGAATGTCAACAATTTTGGATAAGCCAATTGGAGAATGTATGCCCAAATCTTTAAGGCTTTGTGGAGATTGATTTGGATCGCCATGAAAGGAATAAAGGTCGACAATGTTGAAAATAGGACTAATCCCCATTCCTTCGGGTAATTCAAGCTGATAAGCATTTGGCCCAATCTTCTTAAGGATATGGCGTGGCCCAATTTTCTTGTTCTTCAATTTGTGAAAAGTATCCATTGTAAATCACTCTTACCGCAAGTATGTCACAACCAAATCACCTTTTTTAAATTTCAAGTGGCGACGATGAATATTGACATCTTCTTTGTACCGATCATTATCACTTTTGATGTTGGCTCGAACTTGTTCTTGGACTTCTTGAATGTGGGTGACAAGTTCTTCAGCCTCCATACTACTCTTTTCCGGATTAGGAATTGGTACCCGATCCAAGATATAGTTCGAATTTTTTTCATAAACCATTTCAAATGGAGTCTTTTGAGTAGATCGACACTTAGAGTTGTTGTAAGCAAATTTGGCTTGAGGTAAGACAATCCCATTGTCGTGGGTGGTCACTAGTCAAACATTGGAGTAAATCACAAAGGGATCGGTTAACAACCTCGGCTTGACCGTTGGTTTGTGGATAATAGGCACTTGAGAATTAGAATTGAGTGCCTATGTGTTTTCACAAAGTTCGCCAAAAGTGACTCACGAACCGTGTGTCTCAATTAGAAGTGATGGTTCTTGGAATACCATGGAGCCGGTCGATGATCTCTTTGAAGATGATGTGAACAATGTGAGAGACATCACTAGCATTCCTACATGGAATAAAATGAGACATTTTAGAAAATCAATCAACTACCACAAAGATAGAATTATAGCCTCATTGTGTTCTTGGCAACCCAAGCACAAAGTCCATACTAATGTCTTCCCATGAATGAGATAGAATAGGTAAGGGTTGGTATAGCCCACAATTTTATTACCTACCCTTAGCTCTTTAGCATGTCATATATTTATGAATGAACCATTCTACATTTCAGTTTAACTTTGGCCAAAAGTAACACTCACAAACCATAGCAATTGTCTTATCTCTACCAAAGTGACCTCCCAAGCCACCACCATGTAATTCGACTATGACTTGGTGTCGTAGAGATCCTTCAGAAATGCATAGTTTCCCTTAAAAAGGTACTCATCTAAAATGGTATATTTTTCATTTTGCCCATTTTTTACACTCTTCCCAAACATTTTCAAAATATGGGTCGGTTTTATAATTTTCCGGTAATATATCAAATCCAATCACCTCAAAAGACAAAGTTTTAAGGAGATAAGATTTTCGACTAAGCGCATCCGTAACTTCGCTCATAGTACCGGCCTTATAATGAATAAAAAAAGGTATACTCTTGTAAATAAGTGACCCATTTAGTATGTCTAGAATTAAGTTTCTTTTGGGCATTGAGAAACCAGAGAGCCTCATTATCGGAATATAACTCAAATTCCTTGTAAATTAAGTAGTGACACCAAAATTGTTAAGGCTTGCATAATAACGTAAAACTCAACATCATAGATAGAATAAGGCTTCTTAACATCGTTGAGTTTCTCACTAAAGTAGGCAATTGAGTGTCCCCTTTGACTTAAGATGGCCCCAATAGCTATGTGAGATGCATCACATTCTACCTTAAACACCTCATTAAAATTTGGCAAGGCAAGTACGAGTGCTTCAGTTAGTTTTTCCTTAATTAAGTTGAAGCTCTATTAGGCTTCTTGAGTCCAAGCAAAGTCTTTGGCCTTTATGCAATTGGTCACGGGGGTAATAATACTACTAAAGTTCTTAATGAACTGTCAGTAGAATGTAACTAGGCCATGGAAACTTCGCACTTCAGTAATCAATTTTGGAGTGTCATTCTACAATTGATTTGATCTTCTCCTCGTTCACTTTGACACCTTAAGATGAGACAACATAGCCTAAAAAGACTACATTGTCAGTCATGAATGCACACTTCTAAAGGTTGATATAAAGCTTTTCTCTTCACAAAACTTGCAACACTTGACACACATGGTTAGTATGTTCATCATTAGAAAAAACTAAATATAAGAATATCATAAAAGTAAACAATAACAAATTTTCCAATAAAAAGTCATAACACTTGATTCATGAGTCTCATAAAAGTGCTAGTGCATTTGATAATCCAAATGGCATGACTTGCCATTCATAAAGGCCTTCTCGAGTTTTAAAAGTAGTTTTCCATTTATCACCTGCTTGGACACGAATTTAATGGTACCCACTTCTAAGGTCAATTTTTTTAAAATACTTGAGCACTATATAACGTGTCCAACATGTCATCAAGTCTAGGAATTGAAAAATGATATTTTGTTGTTATCTTGTTGATAGATCGACTATCAATATACATTCTCCAAGTTCCATCTTTCTTTGAAGTAAGGAGGGCGTGCGGGTACTGCACATGGACTTAAGCTTTCTTGCACAAGTCCTTTCTTTAATAGTCCTTTCACTTGCCTTTAAAGTTCGGCATGCTCCTTAGTGCTCATGCAGTAATATGGAAAATTTAGTAATGTAGCAGAAGAAAAGCCTTTTGATATGCCTCTTCAAGATTACTTAGGTAATGTAAACTTATCTCATCATGGATAGATAATTTTTTTTTTTTTTAAAGGAAGAGGATTTTATTAAGAATAAACAGGGGCTATATAAAAAACCACATTCGGGTGGGCCTCGGCACAAAAAGGATCCAAGCCCCACCTATCATATACCCAAGAAACCGCCTTAACACAGGATACTTCAAGAGCAACCAACCCCCTGATATGTCTCGAGAGGTCCGTGCGGGATGAAAATAATGTATCCGCCTTCCTTCACTACAAAGCCTGGCTAGCGCATCCATAACTGTATTTCCTTCCCAGTAGGTGTGGGAGACAGTAACATTCATGGAGGACCGGATGCATTGGATTGATCCAACAATGTACCAGATGCCCGACGGGACCTTAGCCCCAAGGGTAGAAAGAGCATTTGCCACAACTATGGAGTCAGTTTTCAAGAGTAGATAGGAGATGCCTGCTTCCTCACATAAGCGGACACAATCAAGCACTCAGGCCTCCGCCATCATATTGGTAACCCTCCCATAGGCCTTATGAAAAGCAAAAACAACCCTTCCATAATGGTCCCTACAAATACCTCCACCGCCCCCTTCTCCCGGATTGCCTCTCGTCGAGCCATCCACATTGAGCTTATACTCTCCTTGGCCCAGTCTAACCCATTAATTTGATTACCGACGTGGACTCCCTTGCTCTATTAGATATTTCTAACCACTTAAAGTATCTTGATATCAATTGATCATCGGTATCTTGTAAGTTTACTTGGCTTAAATATTTATAAAACTCGTTGGTATAATTAGCCACATTTTGATCATTTTTTTACCGGAGATGATAAAACTTTTGATATAGTATTTGAGAATAGTCGAGAGGGAGGAATTTATCATCTAACTTTAATTTTATTTCGGCCCATGTGCTAATTTGCCGAATTCATCTTCGTTCACGACTTAGTTGGTATTGTTTCCACCAAATTAAGGTATGGCCTTTGAGCTTTGTAGCAACAAATTTAACTTTCCTCTCTTCCGATAATTCTTTCCATTCAAAGAAAGTTTTCAAAGAAGCGATCCAATCACAATAACATTCGGGATCGAATTTACCATCAAAATCGAAAACATTTACTCAGATGCTCTTGTCAGCATTTTCTAGAGCACGTGCAAGTCGTCCCATCGCCCAAGTTGATTGCGGTGGAGCTTGTCATGACAGAGCTTATTTCGATGGAGCTAGTTATGATGGAGCTTTGGTAGAACTTGAAGATTCGGAAAACAGTTCTTCACCGAACATATTAGGAACATTAAATGGTGGATGTATATGTGTAGGAGGGTCCATCGGTTCGTTTGCAGGACTTTGATTGGGGAGCCCACGCAAAACCTCCTCCATCAGACGTTGGAGTTGGTTATTGGCTTGTTTCAATTCCTCCACTTCGGCACACATATGAACATCTTCAAGTGGAGCTGTATGGCGACGTTGGCCTCGTCCTCACACCATGAAGATCAACTTGCTCTGATACCAATTGATGCCAATGCAACACACAAAAATGGAAAAAATAAATACGAGCAAGAAATAGAGAGAAAATGAAGATTGATTGCTTTAATTGAGAATGAAGATGGCAATACAATATGTGGCTTGAGGACTCAGTCACTCAAGGTTAGGGATTCACTCACCCAATTACAAGAGGACTCGCTTAGTCCTAATGATCAAGAGATCTCACAAAAGAAGGGAAAATGCACTAATGCCTCTTCTCAAATCACAAAATAATATTCATAAAGAGATGGATGGGGGAAGATTAGAGAAAGAAAGAAGATGAGAGAGAGAGAGAGAGAGTGAAAGGGGGAGAGAGAGAGAGAGAGAGAGAGAGAGAGAGAGAGAGAGAGAGAGACGTTGGGGGGTGGAGCCCAAGGCAGTCTCCCCCCCATTTAACAATTGTTGCTCTACATCATGTGCTCGCCATTTTGGCGGGTATTTGTAGCGAGTTCCTGTTCCTTGGATGATAGGTCAGGGGCATTGCAATCTTTGGAATGTGGACTAGTCAGGTTTGGGTCCATTGTCATACTGGGTTTTAGGGACATCTTGGATGAGTTGCGCCAGCTGTAAGTTGCAGATTTGTTGGGTCTGATTGGCATCAAGGCGGATTCGTCAACGTTTCCTTTCTTGCCTCGGGTAGTGGTCGACTCCGCCAAGCGGGATTCTGTTTATCCCCACCAGAAGACAGTTGCATCTGGACCAGGACCGCTTCCAGTGCCTTTAGTGTTAAGACGGCCTGGGGCCTTTGCAAAGAACCATGCTAAAATGCCCCCCACGATAGCGGTATTTGTTTGGAAACTCATTCACAAAGCTCTCCCAGTGGACAGCAAAGTTCAATCGAGAGGAGTGCAAGTGGCGTCTTATTGTAATCGTTGTTTCTTTGTCCAGAATCATGAGTGTGAAACGCTGGAACACCTTTTCTCAGCGGGGAACTGGCTTCTAATGTTTGGGGCTACTTCAGCACACTATTCAACATCCCCTTCATTGCAGGCTAGTCCCCATTTGGTCGGGCATCACAGTGGTGGAGAGAGGCAACTAACAAAGATGGGCTACCAACGTTGAACGGTCTTCTCCCGAGCTTTATCTTCTAGGAGATCTGGCAGGTGAGAAACAACAACAAGTTTCAAGAAGAGCGGTCCAACATGGAGGTGGCGATCGCTAGAGTCCTAAGGGATATTAGCAGGATTGCAATCAACCTTCTGGCTCTGAGTGTCAGCAACTTGTTGAGGCATCTTTCTTGCCTAGAGTTGGGTTTGGTTTTCAGACCACAATTGGCTCCAAAAGCGTTGGTTATTAAATGGAGAAGATTACTTGTTCTCTGTGAGTGTAATCTACCTAAGGGTGGAGATATTGAATCTGAGCATATTATAAGCTCATGATCGTTGTGTAATACGTTATTACATAGTGGATTTGTTGACTGGACGAGGTTTCGCGGTTTTTACCTCTATTCCTAAAGGGTTTTTCACGTAAAAAGTCGTTGTGTCGTGTGTGGAGATTGTTTTGTTTATCTTAGATATTCGGGTTTGTTTTATACAACTTAGTTAGTCCATAATCCAGCTGGTTGGGGTTGCGAGATCCATCATATTGTGCATCCTTTCCCAATACTTTTGACAATCAACGAATTTACAGGTGATGTGGTCCCACCTAATTAATGGATTAGCATGATTTTTGGGACCTGGGGTGAGATGAGGTGATGTATCTAGTGGACGGGTTAGATTTTGTTGTCCGTGCGTCACATGGGCCTCAAAAGAGGTCTATGAGAGATAGGTCTATTATCTTCCCATAAATATCATCCGCTATTCTCCATACAAGGGCGAGATTTTTCAGCATTTTGTAGAAATTTTTCAACCAATTGAAGAAGAATTAGGCTGTACAGTATTGCTCAGATTCACGGTTCACGTAAATGGAGCCCATGGTTCAATGATCCAAGAATTACATGTACAACTTAATCGGGTATTTTGACCGTGTCTTGTACACGGACAGAACCATACACATGATAATGATATAACTAATACAGATAAATCGTTGCGCATAGGCTTGGCAATTGTCGGGCTTGGGATTGGTCCCAACCCGAATTTTGAACTGGTCAGGCTGGACCTATTGAACCGAGCCTAGCTATTCGAAATATCATTTTTGCCTCGGCAGGCCACCCACAACGCCAGTCGCGGGGTCCTAATTGCATGTGCCATATGGATTAGTAGAGCTAAATTCAACTGCAAACCTATGGATCAGTGGTAGGCTCACAAGAGTTTTAACACGAGATCATGGGCTCGAGCACTCATTGTGGTGTGAGTGCACGGGCATGTGTGGTGTGTGTGAGTGCCCTATAATAAAAAAAACAAAAAATAGAGCTAAATTCATAAATAAAATAAATAAACAAAATCGAGGTGAACTGAGAACCTGAGTATAAGAGATCGTTTTATTCAGAAAAGGCCCACAAGTTACATGAAATATATATAAATCAAAAGTGTGGCCCAACACAACATAACAACATTTCACTATATTACATGTACGTTACATATGAGTGAAATTGTAAAGCATGGCATCGTCGAATTCCTTTATTTTTTAATATGAACTCAAACGTGTAGCAGATGGCTTGTTCAGAAGACAGCCTCGAAAGCTCTCCTTTGAAATTTCCCTTATTCGCACGCCCTTCTACATACTGCAAGAGAAATAGAATAACTCAAAAAAAGGACCCACCTGATAGAAATTGAAATAGAACATGAAAACAATCTGAGTATTGATTAGGGCACGAAGTGGTGCACACAGCACGCTGATATTAGATGTGCACATCGCCTCCGACCACTGAAAGAGAAGAGCAGTGGTGATCCACGAAACATTCCAAGATGTAAATTTCCAAATGCTGGTTTTGAAATGCATGTTAAGATTACCGCCCGCCATTATCTGAGTAGTTGGAGACATGTGCACACGGAGTGGTGCATGGGTGCACCAGTGCGTTTTGCTTTCATACTTACACCAATGAAAAGGGGCTATTAATAGCCTTTGGGAGGTGGGGCAGAGTTGTAGTAGTATGGAGGAGGTGGAGATGGAGATGGAGGTGGAGGGGATTTGTAGTAGTATGGAGGAGGTGGGGATGGGGAAGGTGGAGGCGGTGACTTGTAGTAGTATGGAGGAGGCGGAGATGGCGATGGAGGAGGTGGCGATTTGTAGTAGTAGGGAGGTGGTGGGGATGGTGATGGAGGAGGTGGTGATTTATAGTAGTAAGGAGGAGGTGGGGATGGGGATGGTGGAGGTGGTGATTTGTAGTAGTATGGAGGAGGTGGAGATGGCGACGGAGGAGGCGGTGATTTGTAGTAGTAGGGAGGAGGAGGCGATGGCGATGGAGGAGGTGGAGATTTGTAGTAGTATGGAGGAGGTGGTGATGGAGATGGTGGGGGTGGAGATTTGTAGTAGTAAGGAGGGGGAGGAGACGGTGATGGGGGTGGAGGTGACTTGTAGTAATATGGAGGAGGTGGGGAAGGAGATGGTGGGGGTGGAGATTTATAGTAGTAAGGAGGCGGTGGCGATGGAGACGGAGGTGGTGGCGATTTGTAGTAATAGGGTGGAGGTGGTGATGGAGATGGTGGAGGTGGTGATTTGTAGTAGTATGGTGGAGGTGGAGATGGTGACGGAGGTGGTGGGGACTTGTAGTAGTATGGAGGAGGAGGTGACGGTGATGGTGGGGGTGGGGATTTGTAATAGTAAGGTGGTGGAGGCGAAGGTGAAGGTGGCGGTGGTGATTTGTAGTCGTAAGGTGGTGGAGGAGAAGCATAAACATAAGGCTTATCCTTATCATCATCAGCCATGGCACTGGTGGCAATCAAGCATATTGCCACCACGAAAACCAGGCATGGCGTCTGCCATGCCATCCATGGACTTCTCATGCTCCGGAGCAGAGATGTAGCAGCCCGCTTAAACTCGAACAATTTCAGTCCCTAACACAAGATCCTGTCTTGTGCTGGTTTGTGATATTGCAGGGAAGGACTAATCGTTTATATAGCAAGCTTATGGGTTATTGTCTGCTAGGTTGTACATTTTTAATGAGGTTGCAAGCTGTACAAAAACTGTATTATAATCTTGGGTATCATCTTTTCCTATGATCTGATGCTGAGGCCCCACTAACTCTTTCGTTTTTCTTTGTTTGATTGGGTTACGCTCCAAGAACAGGTCATCGTTTTTCTTTGTTTGATTGGGTTACGCTCCAAGAACAGGTCAATGAAGAAAATGCAAGTCATTTGAAGGAAGCAGAGTTGGTGGGAGTTTGGCTGGTTGCTTATCTTTTCATTTCATGAGACCAGTTCTCTCAATCAGGTCAGATGTGATAGCCCCACATGCACATCCGCACCACACATGCCATCCTGTCACGTGTGGGACATTAGAGGGGTGCATAAGGTGGGGCTTTTATGTGCAAAAATTGCCCTGGTCCATTCATCAGGATGGCCGAAAGCGTACATGGAATGGTGGAAGGATTTTAATTAAGTTGTCCATTAGTTTCATCTGGGAGTGGCCCATCTAATTAGTGGGCAAACTGATTTCTTTTAGTATGGTTATCTTCACTGTAGGGGCCACCTGATGCACTGTTCAGATATCCCACACGATTTGCAATTTGGCACATGTGCATATATAAACGCGTGAAGGCTATCTGTGGGGCCAGCAAACTTCCATTCAGGTTGGATCTAGCTAGCGTTCGGAAGCTTCTCGCTGAGTTAAAAAATTTTAAAATAATAAGGAGGAGATGAAAGTTGTTGTCCTTAAGCTAGGTTATCTCCCAACAAACTGCTGAGCTTGGCTCCTCCGAGCACGATCCCTTGACAAGGTGCCTCCACCAAGAAGATGAGCATACAAGTAAGTTAGGCTGAGCTCATCAGGTGCACCACCCTTACATTAAAAAGAATGGACGGTTCAAATTAGGCATATGGTCCTTAGTCAACCTACATGTGTGGCCCACCTCATGATAGACCCTGATGGTGTTGCATTCATTAATCTTTCAAGGGTCCTCCTTATACACCGTTCAGATGTTCAACGGATTGGCCAGGTTGGCGTGTGTGCTGCATGTAAACGTGCTTCAGGAGTGTTGCTTACGAGGCGATCGAGCATCCTTATAATATCCTTTACACGTGTTTTCGGTCTTGGACGCAGCTTTCCTGATACAGCCTTTCGCAGGATGTTCCTGCGCTGGGATGTTAGGTGAGGCCAACTGTGATATTTGTGAGAAAGCCACCCGGTTCATCCGTTTTGTGAGCTCATTTTAGGACGTTGGACCAAAAATGATCAGGATCCAATACTCAAGTGGTCCGAAAACCTGAGTATTAAACTTCCACAGTTGAAATAATCGTGGGGCCACAGAAGTTTTGAATCAGGATAATATTTGTTTTTAACTTTCATCTGATATTATGAACAGTATGGATGGCATATAAACATCACTGTGGACCTTGGGAAGTTTCCACGTTAGTAATTTCTCTGCCCACCTTTTCCTTTAGTGCGGCCCATTTTAGTCTTGGATCCAGTTATTTTTTTTGTCACACTTCCTAAAATGAGCCCACAAAACGGATGGACGGAGTGGATTTCTCATAAGAATTACATTGCGCCACACCTAGGTTCCCATGCGGGAACTTCCTGCTAAAGCCTCTGGCAGGGAATCCGCGTCCCTCACAGACCATTGGTCTTCCAGGGACCACAATGGAAGGACGGTCTCATCCGGACGGCCGCGGATTGGGTACTACCCCCACCAGGACTTAGCTAGAGACGACGGTCTGTCCAATCATACAGTGATCCCAACACCAGTCAGCTAGCTGATGTCAAAGATCTGTGGGCTTATCCATACCTTCCATCAACTTTGCTAGACCATTTTAGGCCATCAGCCCGAAAATGAGGCAAATCGAAATCTCAGGTGAACCACACCACAGGAAAACAGTGTTGATTGAACATCCACCATTAAAAAGTTTCTAGGACCTACTGTAATGTTTATTTGTCATCTAATCTGTTGATAAGATCACACAGACCTGGATGAATGGAAAACGCAAATATCTTGATCCAAAACTTCTGTGGCCTCAAAAAGTTTTCAACTATAAGCGTTTGATGCCCACACTATTTCCTATCATTTGGATCTGCCTCTTTTTATGCTCATGCCCCAACATGAGCTGACAAAATGGACGGACGACCTGGATAAAAAACATACATCATGGTGGGCCACAGAGCTTTGACAACAGCTAGCTAGCCGACGTTGGTGTCACTAGCCAAACCGTGTCCATCTCATCTCCTTCATAGGACATTCTTAGTCCTTCGATCATACGTCAGCTAAGAAGGGAAGCCCAAGATTGGTGGTTACGATCTTTCCTGATTTAGTGTGGTCCACCCATAAAGGGACATAACAATTCAATGGTGGCCGCACTTGTCAGATGACTCTGGATCTCGCAACCTGATTGCTTGGTGGCAACTTGTATGCATGTTGTAGGTCATGGGGGAGTACTAGTGGGCCACTTCGTTGATTGGTGCGTCCCACCGTGGATGTCACGTGGTGTCAATTCCAAAACCGTTGATGCTCAATTCCAATTTCTTCTTGCCTCCGGGGCGAGTCAGGATCGCCAGCATGTCTCACTCAATTGGGGCCCACTGTCACATAATCACGCTTCAGCGACCATCCTGACTGTTGATCTGTGAAGTTGAATGTGCCCCTAATGAAAATTATTCTTTTTAATGGTCTAAATTCCTCTACGCGTGGTGATGATGAGAATCGTCCATTCTACGTAGGTTTCTTAATACTTGCTTATCCGCACAGTTGATGATGATGATTATATGTGTCTTGCTCCACTTTGGAAGTTTCGGGGTGGCTCTCCGATGTTATAGGAGATAGTAACATCTTTCGCCCATCTTTGGCAAACATGTACATGTTATCTCATCCCCAATGGGTCGAATCTAACTTCGATTGTCACGGCCGATCGAGAAGCATGTGGCATGCCTCCATATCAACCACATCACACATCACATATCACATCATCTTTGCAACTCCTACCAATAGAAAAGAAAATCAAAGACTATTCAGTTACCATCATATCACTGACCTTCTTGATCCAACCGATGGAGTACGGGCTGGATGTTTTGTGGTCGGTAATCGCAGCTTGTCTACTATAACCTTGGACACGATATTTTTGTTGCTCCTGTTGTCGATGATGACATTGCAAACTTTATCATTCACAGTGCAGCGAGTATAGAATATGTTGTGGCGCTGGGGGTGAACCTCTTTCCTTGGATTGTAGCACAAATGTCTTACGACTAAGGACTCGCCACGGTCCACAACCAACCATTATGTCCCATCGGTCTCTCCCTCTTCAACTTGATCGAACTCGTCAAACCCTGGTTCTTTGTCTGCATATCCTTCCTCAGCCGCCCCCTCATTGGTAGTATGGTGGGTTGTAGGACATTAAGGACACGTATTAGAAAAATGGCCCGGTTGGCCACAACAGAAATAATGGTCTGGCCTTAGCTGACCATAAGAAGTGGAAACCTGACTTAAGTTGATTATCGCAATGAGAGCTCATTGAAGTCTAGTTGGACCACTCCCCGTGTCATGGTTCGCGGTTGTTGGGGGTTGAGCATGACCACCAACTAATTTTTTTCCCTTTGACGTACCTGAATTTTACGTGGGGCAGGTTGTGATGGGTCAGGTCGAGGGATATGTATATGCACAGGAGGTCTTGCCAGTTATGATTTTACACGGCTAGTAAGTTGGGATGCCTCCTCTATGGTCCAGACCGGGTATAGATGAACTCAGTCCTGAATTGTGGGTCTCAAGCCCCCGATAAACCTTGTGGCTTTCTGGGCATCCGTCTCCTATAACTCATTTCTTGTCGTCAGGTGATCAAACTCAGCCAAGTATTCTGTGATGGATCGATTGCCTTGCTTGCATTTTTAATATTACTGGAAGAGTATCTGCTCATAATCTCTTGGTAAAAATCTGAATCGCAACAAACACTTCATCCACGGCCACGAGCAGATGTTGAGTTTATTCTGGCGGGTGTGCATGATCTATAACTGTTCCCACCATGCAGAGGCACCCGATTTCAACTTGTACGTGACAAGTTTCACCTGCTTGTCTCTGGAATATCCATATAGTCAAAGTATCTCTCAACTTCAGCTAATCAATCGAGAAATTCCTAGATGTTGAGTAGTCCATTAAAACTAGGTAGATCACCCTTACCTCGGAACTCTCTCTCGGCGCAATCAACACGCGCTTCCCCGACAGCGGGTTGTCGGAACACCATGTTCTCGATGTCATCCTTGCTGGATCCAACGTCCTCCATATTAGCTCAACGGTTGGCCATTGGCAATGCTTTACGAACAACCATATTGTGCAGCAAAGCAATCAAAGGAGGCCGAATGTCGTCAAGAACTTGGGGGTGGAGAGAGTGATGCAGCGATTCGGTCGAGCGAGGCTTGCAGCCCTTACATTGCTTGAAGACTCTCCAATCTGAAATATCTAAAGGCCGCCACTGTCAGAGGTTAATCCCCTAGATCACCGTCTATAAGGTTGTTGTCATGGTCGTCGCTAGAAGTTATCTTTCTGAGGAATTTCCTTGCTCTAATACTAACTTGGCGCAGGCATAAACGTCATGAGATTGATCACCGTCTCTCTCGTAGGATAACTATTCCGAATCCACAGAGCCTCTGGGAATCCTCAACCAGACTTCCTTAAATCCACAAGGGAAAGGTTCTTGAATCCACGAGAAGAGAGAAACCAAAGTTTTTATTAATAAAGATGAATAATGAATCCTTAAACACGAAATTAAAAGAGTTTAAATACTCCTAAACTCGCAAGAAAACCCTAAAATTATTATTCGAAAAAATCCTAATAAAAATGGAAACAAATAGTAAATTCATGTGTAAAAGATCGATGCCTGACAGTTGGTCGGCAGGGTTGACCAGTCGATGGCCTTTGGTCGATCGGTCGTCAGGACTCAAAAATGTACAATGAAAAAAGCCCATTTTATGAGGAAATTATTTCAATCAATGGGGAAATTCAACCGGTCGACGGGGACTTAAAATAGTCTAGCGTGTGGGGCTTCTAACTCACTAAAATTCGGCCGGTCGACGGCCTAATTTGTCCGGTCGACAGAGCCTGTCGACTAGCCGTTTTTCTGTTCTTCGATTCCTTCTTCCCTTCCTTACTTTGGTCCATCCGCACCATGTATTCTTCAGCAACCCTTTCTACATCATATAGCCCATACATCATAACGGAACCACGGGACTTGCTAACATCAAATGGCATTTTTGTAAGCGGGATGACTTCGTACATTTCGAATTTTCTATGGATTTGAAACATATCTATGAAGGGCATTAGGCACATTTTCTAAAGCAGACCAAGTCAATCCCTATCGAAAAAACCAAATAACACATGAGATTTAGACGGTAGTATTTTTTATACAATACCCCTTAATACCTTTTAATACTACCTCATATGTGGAACCAAACAACTCCTTAATGTTTGGGACCAGGTCGTAAAAATAGACAAAGTGGATATACAACGTATCATCAAGTCGGGCCCTACGGTGAGTGTGCACTAAGTTGTTACCAAGGTAACACCTAATCCGCCTGAAAAAAGGATTGGGTACTACCCGGCTGTCTCTAGCTAGTAATGGACATGAGCTTTGAGGGGCCTACGTGATGTATGGGTTTTATCCACACCGTACATTTAGTTTTCCACATCATTTCATGGTACAAGCCCAAAAATAAGGCAGATTTAAGGCTAAAGTGGGATCACACAAAAGTGAGCAGTTGGTGATAATGACACCCACCATTGAAACCTTTCTAGGGCTCACCGTGATAGTTAATTTCCATCCAACCTGTTTCTAAGGTCGCATAATTGGGATGAAGGGAAAGCAAAAATATCAACTTGATCCAAAACTTCCGTGGCATAAAAAAACTTAACGGTGAGTATTTAATTCCAATTCTGTGGCCCACCATAACTAACTATTTTTGGGCCTGTACACTAAAATGATATGGAAAAATGGATGAACGGTGTGGATAAAACCCATACAACACACCCCTGTTCGTTCTTAGCTAGGGACGGGCGGGGTAGTACCCAATCCGCGAACCGAGATATATTGAACGTGCGAAATAAGAGGATGACGTCAGAAGAAACTGACATGCTATCCACTCTCCGTGGACTTGCGTGCTGCCACGTGGCTGTCTTCGTGCAGCTAACTATAACTGGATTGTCGATCGCGTCTCTAGACCGAGTCCAGGCAATTATCTCTGCATTTTAACATTTCAACTTCTTAAAAATGCACCAGATTTACCACAGAATTACAAAAATTCACTTACCTTATTCTGTGCACCCTATTGGACCGCACCTACAATCACGGTGAACCATTGGATATTTAGAAGGGTCCAAAATAGCCCTCAGTAGATGATCATGGCCACAAAATGGACGGTAAGACCATTTTTTCTTTTGCTATCTATTTTGCATGCCATCAATTGGATGGCTTTGATTATCTGTTAATATTGATCGGGGATTAAATGATCCTAAATGTTTGATCTCTAGTGAATCCTATGTTACAACTACCATAGAGAAAAGAAGCCACCGATCCAAGAGTAAATATGATATGGAGAATATCTTATTCTTATATGATATTATGAACTATACAATGATCCTAGTTATAGGCTTAGATGGTAGGCTTAGATGGTAAATGAAGATTTAATTACAAGTGTAGTACAATACAAATGGTAGGTGTTGTACAAAACTACAATGTAAGGCCTAGTGCATAAGCCTAGTATATGGGCCTATTATACACTAACATGATTGAAGAAAGAATTTGTTAACCGGTGGGCCATCATTGATCGACCAAATAGATTGTCAATTGGTGTAATGTTGTAGAGTGACCGCTATTGGAAATTTCCAATGACTGCTAATTAATAAGCTATTGTCCATGGAATGGAAAAAGGATGCCAAATGAAAAAGGACCAAATCAAGGACAGATTGAATTATCAATCAGTGTGACTTTTATATGGTAGTCATTAAATGTTTCACCAACTTTTTTGAACAGTTCAGATATGAACTACTCAAGATACAGCTAAAAGCACAAGAACTTATTGTTCTCTGAGAGCAGAGCATTCCCAATTTCTACCCGCTTTTTTTTCTTTTTTTTTTATTAAAAGCATTTGCATCTCACTAGATCAATGAGTGAACTAGAAATAGGGATTTTGCTCAATTTTTGGTCCAGACACTAGTACGGTTAGGACCCTGATCCATAGCTCAAGTGCTGCTGAGTGAAGATAACTTCTTCTTCTTCTTTTTTCTTTTTTTGGAGTTACTACACACATCCCACTGTTAGTCACCCTCTAATGTTAGCCACCCTTGAATGTTATGGCCAAGCCTGAGGGTTGGCCTAGTTGGAGCGTAGAAAGCGATAGGGGGGCATGTTAGAGTAGTAACATGAGTGAGGATTTTTATATATTGTGTATTGTTGTACACGGTCCAAACCTGGCCCATTTGATATGCCTGAACTTTAAGCCCAATCCTGGCCCTCGGGATTGATCCTCCAGGCCAAGCCCAGCCTGAAGTGGACCAACCAAGCCCACTGACAGCGTAGTCTAGGCCTGATCAATTTTTTGGGCTCGAGTTTGGATCTTGGGTCGTAGATTGTCGGGTGGATCCAGCCTAGCTTAAGGTCCTTAGATCTTGGGTTGGACTTGAACATGCTTCATGGAGCAGGGCAGGCCCACTCACCAGCCTCTCTGGAGTTTGCAAATTGGGAAGTTCATAAACAGTCATCTTGAAAATGAGCAAGTTTTTAGGGTCTATAGCACCATACTCAGATTGAGTACTGCTCCAGCTTGGAGTAAGCTCTTTCTATTCGTGATGTGGTAGGATTTGATTGGATAGTAGGCTGATCTCTAAGATGAGGCCAAGCAAGGCATATTTGAAAGTGCTTAGTCAAGTATGTAATTAACTAGGCCTAATTTCTCACAGCAATCTGTCATCCAATCAAATCGTGCGATCTTAAAGGTGGAGGGAGCACAATCCTGACAGAGACAGTACCCAATCTACCGACAGTACCCAATCTACGTCCCATAGCACTTGGGATAAAACATCTACATCCCAATAGAGTCAAATACGCGTTTCTGCAGGAATTCTGTAATTGTTTTATTCATTTTATGTAATTATTTAATGGAGCCAACCACGCGTTTCTTCAGGGATTCTGTAATTATTTTATTCATTTTATGTAATTATTTAATTATTTAGCAATGTATAAAAATCTTACAGAGGCAGGGCTCAAAGCACTGCCGACATGAGTGGGGCCCATCCTGGAGTCATGGGTCCGTTTTCCTTCTGGGTTCTTTGCCAAACTCCCACTCACTCCTCACCATGTGCCGCCCGGTGGGCCACATCCATTGATGTCCATTCATCTCTCAGCGCTTTCTGGCTGGGCCATCACGGATTAACCATGTAGAAAACATGATACAGACCATTGATTTGTAGACTTCAACATGGACAGCTGAACATTTTATTTTAAATGGTCTGAACTCAATCATGCATGTTTATGTTTAGAACATTAGTTGAGCGCATATTCAAATTGTCATTCAGCCAAAGCAAAAGCAATGAGATGAACGGATCTGATCATATGACCATCCCTACATGTGGGCCCGGTGGTGGGACATAAGTGGCAACTTACGCCAAAAAGAACCCTGATTTCTTTTCTTCTGTGTGATTGATTAAAATAGATTCGAAGCATAATTGGACTGTGTCTATTGAGGTGGGCTAACCATTCAGACTAGACTAACAAATTCTTTATAAAATAAAAGATAATGTACAAAGCCAAGATGTAAAAACATAAAAGCTTGGAAGTTCTATCCTTCCTACCAATTATTTCTTGCCAAAAGATTTCCAAGAAAATTAAGTACCTCTATTCTAGCATTCCTTTCTTCCGTCTCAGTCATTGGCCATAGCTGGCTGCAACCGAGAGCGGTTTCTAAAGACACTTAAAATTTGTTTATAGTTATTGTATTGTCAAATTCCATATTTCCAATTAGCCAATTGGCAAAGCATTTGGATCTTTCCAAAGTTGGACCGAGCAAGTCAGATTTTGAAATACTCGGATAAGGGTAAAGATAAGGGGTTGTTTGGATGTCATGGGAGAACATCAAGGAACCCACGTGTTGGACAGATCGGACGTCCTCCACCCCATCATAGTGAGCCCCACACACAATCTAGAAGGTTTTTAATGGCGGACGTCTCATCTCAACTGTTCCTTATTGTGCGGTGGTCCACTTGACGATCAATCGAGCTATTTTTTAGAGTTAAAAGGAGAGCATCAAAGGACATATATGATGGACAGATTAGATGTATTATACACATCAAGTTGGGCACCACACAATATGTATATGTCAACGATCATGCTTCATTATACATGTATAATGTCTTTTCAAGTATAAAGATTTTCCCTTAAATTAAAACATGATTTTTGTCATCTAAATTCCCAAATATGCAGTGTTTTTCTTAAATCCTTTTCCACTAAAGATTTTACACGCATGCAAATTAAGCAACAATTTCAATTTGTGATACTGGTAGGGAAGTGTTTTACCATAATTTTACTTGTGCAATGGCCAATCCTGGCCATGCTCACATCCTGACCAATTATGTTGAGCCCATATTTGATGTAAAGCTTTAAGCTTGACATACAAAATGCATCTAAGTACGTGTAAGTGCATCTGTGTAGATGATTTAAGTGTATTTAAGTCCAACTCACTGCAGTTTACTTGGATGCACTTCAATGAATATAAATGAAGTTAAATGGGGTGCCTAACATTGTGATGAGACTAACAGGCGTGGGTGGGTGAAATAACAATGGGGTGTGTGAACTAACCCGTTAAAAAATAAAAGAATAAAAAAATAAAAAAGAGCAGTTAGATGAACTTAGACACAGACAAGACCTTTAGATGGACTAAAATGCATTTTTACAATATGCTCAATGTACGAAACTTTTGTAATGGAGTAATCTAGTCGTTTTTCTTTGTCAAGGAGGGATGATCTAGCGGCCCAACTGTACCAAAACCTTCCCATGCACCTAGTTGCATTTGGACTCATTGGCATCCACACATTCTATGTGGGCTGAATAGTTCGGTCCACTCTTCATAAGCAGCCTTGTAAAAAGTCATATTGATTGGGTGATCTACATCGTCCATTCAGTGGCACAAAAAGATGGATGGACAAAATTGTTGGAAAAGGATAGGTGTGGACACCAAAATTCATGACCAGCCAATTGCTGTGATTACTTGCACCATAGAAGAAGAACAATGGGCTAGACCTAATGAATGGTACAGATAAGTGCCGCAGACGACAAGTAGTATATATATATATATATATATATATATATATATATATATATATATATATATATATATATTAAAATCATTTCTCTTTCTTAAATATATAGAGGATACGTTAAACAGGCGAATGGCCGCAAGAGTGTCACTGTGACACGTGTCCAATCAGGTAGGCCGCAATCATAGTGAGTGAAGCCCACACCACAAAACCCTTTCGGAGAGAAACATGTGAAAAACAACACAAGTTTCTTCATATCTTTACCATATGAAGAAAAAACACACGGATCATGAAGCAAAAAATTACATTTGACTGGTGTATGTTTACCGTACGGTTAAGAATAAAAATGTCCAATGGCCCTGTTTCAATTAAGGAAAAAAAAAAAGTGTCCAAGAATTAGAGATTTGAACCGTTCAAACAATCAATCAAGGACAAAAAAATATCCATCAGAGGTTAGAATTGTTTAACCAATCTGATTTAGCTTCTTGTCCTTTTCTGAGTCTTGACCGAGTCGTAGTCATGACCTAATTGAGTTTTTCCTCAAATCATGACATTCTGTTGGGGCTGAGTTGAGCCGAGTTTTTCAAACTTCTATACCCAAAAATACCATCAGGTGGATCCAATAGCTAAAATCAGGCGGACAGGCTCATCAGATTTAGACCCCAACTTGAGAAACATGCGGGCAGCTTAAAAAACTTGGTCATGTTTTTCCCAAGGCTATTTGTTTTTTAAGCTGTGGCCCAAATTGTGAGTGGAGTTGCCTGCTTCTGGGTGTCATGGACCCACCTGATGGATGGTTTGGATCGATCTGTCACCTCGATCCAGGTGAAGAAGGGTAGAGGTGATCTGGTTACTACTGATCAATAATCACGATTGGGATTTTCGAAAAGCACCCTTTTTTTTATAGATTTCATTGATTTCATTAAACCTTACAGAAGGAAAACTCAACTGCTAATCAATCTCTCAATATTGAGCAGATCATGGAGGCCATGGACACATGCCAACTAATCTTGCCCCCAACCCGCCTGATGAATGGTCTCAATCTTGCCCCATGTGGTGGGTCGTGCTAGCTCATTCCGTGGCACAGAGATGGGCTGCTTATGCACGTGTGGGCTTAGCAAAGCTTAGAATGGCGACTGACGATGAGCATAACCAGCATCTTCCCAGTTGTGTCTTATCCACATCCACTTACCATGGCTACACTTTCATCTGCATGTCCAAATCCTAGGGCTCATTGCGGATGGAGCCTTGAGTCCACTGCTTGAATGATCCTGACCATCCAATTGGTGGTTATAAATTTATAATATGAATAGATGATGATGATAGGCTCTCTCTCTCTCTCTCTCTCTCTCTCTCTCTCTCTCTTTGATTTTCTTTATTTCTTTTCTACAGTTGTGCATGTATCTCTCTCTCTTTGATTTTCTTTATTTCTTTTCTACAGTTGTACATATGTACATGCCTGCAAACATTATCGAGTTACACACTTAGCTTGGGTTGAAAGACAGAACTTGCGAATGGCTTGGTGAAATCATCTGCACAAGCCATACGGATCCGTTCTGGAGTCGCTGGATTATCAAGAGGGAACCAGTCACTGTACCCTGACTCTGCTCTCGCCGCTATGATCGCATCCTTGATGGCAAAAAATACTGAGGAGGCAAGAAAGAATGGAGGCTCGCCAACTGCCTTGGATGAGTGAATTGCCTTCACATTTGGAACACCCTGTGAATTAACAGCAAACACATGGACCAAAAAAAAAGGTGAAATGTTAGGGTGTGAGCTCGTTAAACAGAACTCCCTGTGACTTAACAACAAGACTTAAAAGAAGCAAAGTGCGAAAATTGGGTGGAAGTTGCTTTAAATTGGGTGAATGCAAGCACATATGCATGTGTTGTATGTCACCTTTACTCTTTTACCCATCTCAAATCTCAAATTGAATTCAGTTCAAATGTAATTATGAGATCAAACTGGGTTCTCATAAATAAATAAATAAGTAAAAGTTCCATTTAAAAATAAACTGCGCCAGCATGTGCACCCGCACCCACACACCTTATGACAACCTCATAATAGGAGTTCAAAGGACAATAAGGCCGGCCAACAAATTACATTTCTCACTCACATGTTGAGTGTCAGCAAATAATTCACATAGGAATTATATGATTCTCAGCCCAAGGATATTATGTCCTTGGTCCCCGAGAAGGTACAAGTAGAGCTCTCTGATGATTCAGACAGTTGGCCTGGACCCCAACAGGGACAACCTTTGGTTTGTGGCCCACAGGTAAAAAATATGGCGGCAGCCCACATTAAATAGGAAAAAAAAAATGGGTAGGCATGGATAATTTACCAGGGGGTTCGCTGCCGCCTCCAACACCTCCCCTCACGTGCGGGCGGTATACCGGCCCCGCACGTGATACTTTGGGCTGATACAATACCAGATGCCCTTATAATACTGAATTTTGCAAACCCCGGGACTTGAACGCCGGACGTCCTGCTCTGATACCATGTTACTGACCGGTTGCGCTAAAAGCTCGAGCTGTTAGGGAACAACAGAACAATGTATACCAGGGGGTTTGCTGACACCTCCAACAGTATGTGCCTGAGTGTGCGTGCCTGTGTGTGCTTGTGTTGGTGTGTATGCACGTGTGTATGTTTGACCCCTTGTGGTGCAAACACGTATACAGAATATCACTCCAACTAAGCTCTAGCAATATGCAGTTGACCCCCCTGCAGTTGAACCCCGACTGCGTAGAAACTAGAAACACCCACATGAGGCATCTAATGAAGCTATCACATCTTCTCTAACCATCCTACTCTTCCAAATATAGAAGAAGAAGAAATTTGTATTTAGTAATTTGACCAGGCAAAGCAAGATGAAGAATTCTGAGAAGTCAGGAGCCACTTTTACACGGAAAAATAGATCGATATAAATATCCGAACCATAGATTTTGTAAAAGTGAAATGAGAGATTTCTTCAGTGATATGATCATATGAGTATGACAGGCGCACACACAAGAACTATGCTAACAAGGTAATTTGAACTGTGCATAAATTAATGATATAAGATACATTTTGAAAAAAGAACACACAAGTCAGGGAAGAAATTATAGTAGTCAACATCCAAGATTGAACAAAGGAAAATACCTTCAGAAGTGAAACCTTGAATTCCAGAGGAATATCATTCACAGTAGGAAGTTTATAGCTTCCAGGGCCACTAGTGTACAAAAAGCCTGGAGTAATCCACTTGTGAGCTGGATCTCCCCATTTTAGCTCTTCCAATGCAACCCAGCCCATACCTTGCACAAAGGCTCCTTCAATCTGTAAAGATCACATCACCGCAATGTCAAAAGAAACTTCACCCTATGATTTAGATTTCCTCCAAGGGAACAAACTGAAGCGAAGGAAGTGAAGCTTTTCCTCATATTGTGCATGATGTCACATTCACTGATTCACATTACACGTTGAAATGCAAATCATCCAAGAATGACAGACATAGTGTTTGTAGATCACCTCCAACTAAAGCATGAAATATTACATCTACCATCGAATTAAACATATATATTATAATGGTCATAGATGCCATGATTAGACCTAGTGTCTCCTTATTGAATGACAGTTCCTTGGGAGAGACAAAAAGAAGGAAGGAGAAGCAAACCAAACAAACATATAGATGTAGCTGCATGCGACAAAATATCAATGCTTGAAAGTATCGACTGCAAGAGAACCCAAAGTCCACTCATGTGATTACTTGAGACGGCAACAATAACTATAAATTTATGGTGCTGTTTAAATAATAAACGATATATATAGCTCGAATGTATGGCACATTCAAATTGAATGGTGATGCACAAGAGATTTACCTGTCCAATATCAATGGCTGGATTAAGAGAAAATCCGAGATCCATGACAATATCTGCTTTCCTTGTGTGGAAATCTCCAGTAAGTGTATCTATTTCAACCTCCGCAAATGCAGCTCCATAGGTGTAGTATCTGAACGGATTCCCCAGACCAGTTACCCAATCAAAGCCAATATCAGGCGTCTTGTAAAATCCATGAGCAGATAGGTCTATTCGCTCCATGTAGCATGCACGTACTATCTGATTTGCAAACGGCAAAGCAACTCTCAAACAAAATATAAGAACTGAGATCAAATGCAGTTTGTCATATAGATCAGAAATACATGATGCATGATAGCCCATGTAATTATATTCAAAATCATGAGTAACATGAGCAAAACAGGATTTCATAATTTGAAGGATAAATGGATGGGCATGTCATCATATAGAAAATTTAACGACATATCTACCCATGGTCGAGGAAACATGAATCAGGTCAGATGTTCAGAAGTTTAGTGAGTAGTAAAATTAGTCAGTGCTTACTAATAAGAACATATGAACGGGAAACTAAAGAAATAATGCGGGAATCCACACCTCACTGGCATGTAATGGCAACCTTGTAGTGAAAATTTGACCTCATGCTACTTCTCTGTGCAAATTTGTACTACTTCTCTGTGCAAATTTTTACTTTCTAGATATAATTGATGCCAAGAAGAGTACACAGCACAATGTATTGCTAAAAGGAGGCTTACTTGCCTCTCACATACCCCTCCACATGCTCATTTACATGCAGCGCACACACCAACCTTGTAAGTCCATGGAACATCTGACGGTGTACAAGGCGGCCTTGACTCATGGATGAAAATATGCAGAAACACCAAGGTCCATCATGAGATGAGCCACATATGATACATGTATGTTGAATGTAGAAGGCGAGTTACTCTCAACCGTCCATTCTTTTAATGTAGGAGCGGCCACCTGATGAGAGCAGCCTAACTTATGTGCATACTCATCTTCATGGTGGAGGCACCCTATGCACTTTTCGGATGACACAGCACAGGTCTGGCAAGTGCATTGGACATCTGAGCTATGCATAATGTGATGCTCATCCTGAAGATGATCTGGTGCTAAACTAGGCCAGTCCACTTGTTAGGTACGCCATGCATGAACATTGACTATGGGGCACTCACAAGTTCCTTTTTTTCATGAAAAAACCCAGTGTTTTCTTATAGGATGGCCCACCAAATAAGGGGATCAGCCTCCAGATCATCTACATGGTGGGACCACCTGTTGCATGACTTTGATGTTGCAGACGCGTGCCAGGTTTGCATGTGTGACACATTTATGGAGAGAGGGAGTTATTCTATGTATGAAACATAAAAAAAGGTTCAAGAGATGTGGTCAGTAGAGCCAAGCTTAGCCATTTGATAGGATATAAACCTTGCTTAAGGACTACCTCTTTCTTATTTATTTTTTAAGTAAATGAGAAGCTTCCAGAGGCTGGCCACACCAACCTGAATAGAGGTTTGCCAGCCCCACAGGCAACCTTATGACACACGCAATTACCTGCAGCACATGTTCCAGCCTGCCAAGTGTGTGGGATATTAGAGTTGGGAGAGACATCCACCCTTGATTTTTACATGACCCACGGTGATGATTGTATGAAATTCACTCCAACCATTAGATGACACACTACAACTTAAGTATGAGGTCCAAATTCAAGCCCATCCATGATTCAGGTGAGCCATACCAAGGGAAACAATTTGGAGGGTAAGCCTTTTTCAATCGTGTGTTCCACCCGGATCACCAATGGGGCTGATTTTTGTTCCATTGTCCTAGCATGAGGCGATGCACCTGATGGTCGGTGTGGATTTTACATTAACACCTGAGTGGACCCCATGAATAACTATATTGGATTTGTTTTGGTAGTTATCTTTTTGTAAAAAGAATATTTTTGTAATCAGGTGATTATAAATAAAGGATTCTAGAGGATAAAAAAAACACTCTTCTTTTCCCTATTCTACATGTTATCAGAGCCTCTTGGCTGATTTTTCTTGTCTTTTGACAATCTATGGCACATCCCTCTACACTCATTGTCATCCTACAGGGTCCACTGCCCTTCCAATCCTTCAGCACCGTCATTACTGCTAAATAATTAGAATACTATGATTCAGATCTTTCGAGCTTCTAGTCTGAACCAGTGTCATCATCAATTTCTTGTTGAATCATTATTGAACCACTAGAAGAGCCATTGATTCAGACCTCCACCACCGAAAGTGTCGCAGCGCCATTGGAAGAGCCTACAATTCAAATCCCAACCTCCGAAAGTGTCATTAGATCCTTCGGCAGACACCAAACGTGCCAATGGTTCACATCTCAGGAGGCATCGAAAGTGCAATCTTCCTCTCCCACAGCTCACAGACCCATCAACAAGCTAGACATACATGATATACATGATCCAGCTTGAGGGGAGTATTAGAGTACACAGCTCTGTTTGTACATGCAGAGCACCATGCTGATGGTGTACACAGTCCTGTGTGTCCCTGATGAACACCATATTGATGTACATCTCTTAGTTATTATCATTTAGATATATTTTGGTTTGATTTGTTTTGGTAATTATCTCTTTGTAAATAGAAGATTATCTTCGTAATCAGGATATCATAAATAACGCATTCTATAGGAGGGGAAAACAAATACTCTCCCCTCTTCTTTTCCCTATTTCTACAAAATATATGAGTTCAAAAGTTGACATTTTGTACCAAGAAATGGGCAATATGAATATCAAAGAAAATCATTGTAACATACAATACTATTCAACATTAATATATTGGCAGAATTACCTCAGCAAAAGACTTATCATTATATTTTGAAGCAATAGGCTCCATCCGTGACTTTATTTGTTCACAGGCATCTAAAACTGCCATACCATACATATCAGAACTTGCAGAAGCTGCTGTTGGTGTTGCATTGGGGACCTACATTATAAAGGACATTTAACACATCACTGGAAGAGAGAGAGAGAGAGAGAGAGAGAGAGAGAGAGAGAGAGAGAGAGATCACTGTAACAGATTGCGCAAAGTTAATTCGGACATAAAGTGCAAAATACAACAAGTAAACTGGAGAACCCAAAACTGCCACTTGAACAAAAGAGTAATTCTACAGCATCTTATATCTGGGACACTTATTGAATGGCCAACTCATCCTGACATTTCCCTGTATAGCAGTCCCACACATCCAGGATATTTGTTGGAGTGCTCTAGCATTCCATGGTGCAATCACAAATTTCTGAGAGTTGTTTGAGGAGTCTCAAGTGTTTCATTGAGCCGAGTCATAACTGTTATTTATTCAGCAGAATAACAGCATTCTAAAGGGATGCCCGGTGAATGGATCTGTTACTATACGGACCAAAGATTACAGATGGATGGAAACACCCTTAATGAAGGCAAAATCAATTCATTTCTCTCTGACTAATTAAATTGGACAAAATACCACTCCCTTTGATCAAAACTAGAGAAGGGGACAAACTTTTTTTTTTTTTTTTGAAAAGAACGGTTGAATGAAGTTTTTCAAGATGATGACCTTGCTCTTTTGTTTAATTTACCAACAAGAAAAGGGACCAGACATGAAGAAATTTACAAATTCCAGACTGTTCATTGCAAATATCTCATTAGAGGGAGTGGGGGACCTTTTTCTTCTATTTGAAAGATTCGAAAGGGTTGAGGGTCTTTTTGTCCCAAGGGTCACAGTATATCACCTCGACTTTAATTTTTATTCAAGAAATGAGAATGGCATTTGTTTAGGCTTACTTGTGGTTTGTGTTGCAATGGTTCTCGTGGAACTAGTGCATTGAAGTCAGTTCTTGATTGTATTCCATAAATACCCAACTTGAATCAGTAATATATATGCAGTATGTTCTCATTTCCAAGATGTCTAATATGTCTCCTCGACATTCATATGAACCGAACCTTAAAATCAAAACAGCATCAACTATGCAAACATGTTTGATGTTTATACCAGTTTGCTTCACAATAGAAATCACCTTATCGGTACTTGTCTCTGATATGAAGACAGAGCTAAGAGGAATGTTGAAGGATGAGGCAGCAATCTGAGCAATTTTTGTGTGAAGACCTTGTCCCATTTCAACGCCCCCATGCGTCACTAAAACAGTTCCATCAGTATAGACATGCACAAGAGCACCTGCCTGTAGTCATGAAAAGATTCAGTGATGAACTTAGAATAAAAGGAAACAAAATAAAACCCATCTAACAGATCGTGTAAGAGTTGTATGGAATCATATAACATGAATGAAAGGATTAGGTTAAAGACTCATCGGTCATCACAGACTATAAGAGTGCAACTGTGACACCCCGGATGCCAGGGTCCGTGGTTGCCCTCGGCCCCCGATATCCCGGGCTCCACATTATGCGATGCATGAGTGCATTATAGTTAATTGCAGAATTGTAGATTTAACCAAGCATAAACAACTTAATCATGGGCAAAGCATTTCCAAAAGAAAGAGAAACATGTGTGTCATATATGATTCCAAAAAGAATGTACATAGACTGTATCCCTCACATTGGGGCCCATTAGGTCCCCCAGAACAAGTTCAGAATATACTGTCCCAAAAAGCTATACAACAATGCCGTATAGGCACAAAACCCCAAAAGAATACTCCCGACGCCTCAACTCTAATAGTCCTATTCGCCTGTGTACTGCAGATACTCGTCAGCATCCTCTCCGAGTTCTACGTAATCGGTCGCTTCGACCGCCTCCTGTATACCTGGGTCACATGGGTCATCTAGTTGGTGGTTTAAACCACCATCCCAAAAAGGAGAGTGAGTGGCCAACTCAGTGGTTTCATTTCCTTAGGTTATCACCAATACAAACAATATAGATAATAATTTCATTTTCCAATGACAGAATCAAGGAATAGCACAGCATCACAAGTATGGTTATTAAATGAGATAAGTGCATGTAATGCAGATGCATGCCCGATCACCGATGCTTGTCACAACCGCCAATGGGTGGCACCACCACCCCACCCGCACAGACAATGTATGCCATGCTTAACTATACATGATTAGCCGAGTAGTTAATTAAATCATTTTATCACACAGCCGGTTGGCGAAGCCCCTGTACCCACGTTCTATCAATTTGGCCGACTGGGACCACTTGACTCTCTGCGGGGCGAACACAGGTCATAGCCAGTAGCCCCTCGATCCTATCTCAGGTCTACAGCCTCGAGGTACCTGGTTTGGCCGCGACTCGTCAGACGCGCCCAACAGAGGCGGAATAGGATTCATCGCCCTATCCCATAGTCGAGTAGTAGGTATGTCACCTCTGCAGTGCTCAATGGACACTATGGGGAGGCATCACCCCAGCGTAGGCCGACAGCACGGGAATAGGGCCCATACCACCATTCCCGGCTCATGAGTCTTAAGGGATCGGTACGCCGTATGGTTTCTAGTGGGCCCATCAAAAGTGCGCAGGTACATGGATTCTACATAAGTGATAGAAATACATACAAACACTTTCTACATATATTGCCACCCGACCCGGTGGTGGGCCAGGGTCCTCGACTAGGTGAAGTGAAGGGAAGACCGGCCTTGAGCATATACCGCCCGCGTGGTCCTTGACCACAACCGATCGCCCCGTCTTCCACCATAGTCGACCACCCTGCTCCCGAGGTTGCCGACCTGGTGCGGCCGCCTCAACTATTGTACTTGCCGGGTCGGAAGCTACTATCCGTCACCCCAAACACTTCCAAATTCCCTAGCTCATGCATAAATCGAGTTACAAAACATGTAATACTAGAATCTCACCTATCACATATTAGTATGAGTTCTAAGACATCTTAGCATAGAAGATTTGCATAATGAGAACATGTGTAGGGTGATATGAGTATGCAAATGGCCCTAGCACACACCTAGCATCCAAATCCCCAGACAACGAACTTCTACCAATCTCATACGACTTCCCTAACTACAATCCATCTTCCTAAACTTGGAAATTGAAAGAATCAACTACCATTGTAGGCATTGGTTGCAAGGCAACACATAGGTAAATGATACACACCTTGGTTTGAAGGAGGATTAGGAAAATCCTGCAAGGAGGTACTAGAAAATCAGGAAAAAGGGGAAAACCTATGTAAGAAGCTAGAGAAGATGGAGATTTTATGATGGACTTACTTCTACCGACGTCCGGGAAGATCTCCAATCGCGAGAGAATCCAGCTAGAGTGATGTAGAGGCGGTTAAGTCCGGGTAGGGTAGCATGCAAGGGCTTCTCTTGAGAATCCACCTTCCACAACTCCCCCTTTCTCTCTCACACACCTCTCTCTCAGAAATTAGTTTAAGAAATGAAAGAATGGGCTGAGAAAATAGGTTATAAAAGTTGGAGAATTGGGACATATAGCTCCCAATGTTTTAAGTTGCATAAAAGTGGCATTTTGTGCCTTGATTTGATTATGTGGGGCCCACCTGACCCCTCTGGGCCAATCCAGCCCATAGGATAGCCTTACCATATTGAGATCCTTGTTTGGGTATGGTTTGGGACCGATCGGACATGGCGATTGCCGGATCTAAAGCGACATCAGTTCAACGGTCACTGGTAGTCGATCGGAGCCCATGTTTGGAGATCATGTGCTGATTTATGTTTGAAATCCATGGTTCACATTTCATGGACATGCAAGGGTCCATGGGGCCCACACAAGAAAAGTGAATTGAGTAATGATTACTCACTAAAGGTGTTGTGCAAGTATACTTGCACTCCCATGTGCAACTGCAAGACACTACAATTTATGATTTCGGGCGCCGATTTCGACGTAACGCTCGCCTACGAGTGTCAAGCCCAGTACGTGGGTGGTCCCCGACAAGCTTCGGGCCTAATAGACTAGGGACGGGCGGCGGAACAGACTCCTACGCGCGTATCTAAGTTCCCGACACCATGAGACTATAGTTCACTAAGTCATGTGCGGCCAATTTTTCGTCTAGAGGGTGATAGGTGTCTAGTGGGTTCGAGCATGGGTTCGAGTCTTAAGGAAAGCGATTTTACGGGGCATTACAGCAACCATCCTTCAATCATCAAGTAGTCACATCACTTCAATTTCACTACCCAACTCCCACGCCCTAACTTCCACTTGCCACACACAATTTCCGCAATGATCTAAGAAATATGGAGACCAATGCAATACCAAATACCAGCCACCATAGCTCTGAAATCAGCTGAAGTCTTGGAACAAGTTTTATTAACAATCAGAAAAGGCCAATACAAATGAACCATTCCAATCATGGACAAGTCCTCCGCCTGCCAGGCCAAGATTGCCTCTCGAAGCTCTACCAACCAGTGTTTTAAATAGCGAATAGCATGTAGCGTAGCCTTCACCCCTCTGAAGCGTGAGGCATAAGCTACATAGCGTGTAGCATAAGCTACACACGACTAAGATTTTAATCAAGGTTGCACTTGGTTGCACTAAATTAGATGATTAATAATAAAATTTAACAAAATTTCATGATATTTTGTGCAACCAAATGCAACCTAAAGTAATAGCAAGGGGTGATGATTGAGTATAAAAGTGAAGAAAGAGCAACAAAACTGATCTAAAGATATTTCTTATATTATTTTACTAAAAGCATTGAAAAGACAAACGAATTTTCATTGAAATAGAAAAATGTAACAAATCATTAAAAACATTATTGATTTTAATGCTATAGTGAAAAATGACTCGTAATGTGAGCTATGATGTAACATGTAGCGTAGTCTATGAAGTGTGTAGCGTAGTCTATGAAGCGTGTAGCGTATCCGAATTAATCATGTAGCATAGGCTACACGCAACTTAAGCTATTTTCATGACCTACGTAGCATTTAGGCTAAGCTACATGCTACATAGCGTAGCTATTTAAAACACTGCCACCAACGTTAAGTTTAAAGGTCATAGCTGGAGGAAGACCATACCACAGGGATAACACACTTCCTAATAACATTCCGAACCTTAATGTGAAGACATTCCAAAGCGAGATTTTGCAGGAATGAAAATTCCTTCAAAAAATGTACTGCGGGCCAATTTATAACATCAGGGATTATGTTGCCACTCAAAAAGACCTGATCAGTGTATTTACACCTTTTAGGGGCCTTCTATATTTCCAAACAATCACTGTTTTAGGGACAGGAGTGTGTCCTCGGTGGGTGTCTTTTCCATAGTTCTAGTGTTCTTTAGGGACTGGACCCTAATTTCTAGCGGGGTTCCTTTACAGGCGTGGGTCTGGTTGTATGCATTTTTCCCTTCTTTTAGCTTCTGTTTAGGTTTCTTTGCTTCTTTTTTCTTGCTTTTTTCTGTTTTCTGTTTTCTCTCTGTATAGTTTTTCTTTTTTGAGGGTTTCCCTCTTTCTTGTTGTTTTCTCTTCTTTTTGTCTTTTAATAATTTCTCATCTTTCAAAAAAAAAAAAAATCCAATGTTTCCCAAACAAGTAAAACTTGCACCTGATTTTGGGCAGAAGCCTTCTGATGCTAATAATTCAATTGTTGCTGAATAGAATGAAATAAGAAATTTTCTGATGTTAAAAATATTAACGAAAAAGCTCCACATCTCAAAAGCCAACTTACTATTACAAAACAGATGTTAATGCCTTCCATTCAAGGATTATCCATGCGGCAACAGTACTTTGACACGAAATCGATACCTTTTGGGGACCACATCAACATCTGGGATACAGCCATGCAAAACTTTCTACATAAATACAAACCATCAATGGGATGGATTTACGCCAAATAACTTGCTCCAAGAGTGACCCAAAGATCTGGAACGGATACTATCCCAGGCAGATTTCACTGAAATTTCCTCATTGGGAGATTAGCACCAAATCAATGTATAAGCCTATTCCATATTAGAAATATGTGGCTCGGGTCTGTTATATGTTATGACTTCGAAAAGAAAGGGTACAAACAACAGCATTTCAGGTGCCTTAAAACATGGAAACTGACCATACAGCAGCAAGCATTTGACCACAATCAACCAAGAAGGTACAATTATTCCATATCCATATCCATTCCCACACCATAACTGCTCTGTAGTTATGATAGCAGCATCTCTTCCCTCTCCCATCGGGCAGAAATCACCAACATCAACAATAAATTAGGCCTGGAGATTGTCAGCTGTTACTACCCATGCACGCATTTGACAAAATGATCCAAGGAGCTTGGTTCTCTCTATAGCAAAGTAGGCAATGGCCTCGCTATGGAAAGAATGATAGGCAGCAAAGATAGGGATTGTTCCTTGGCCTTGCAGTCTCTAGGGTCCTAGTGTACACTTCTCTATCATAACAAGGAAGAGAATTTTGACCAGCTGCACTCAACTTACAATCCCACACAGAATTCAGAACCTGCCAACTCTTCCTTCCAACAAAAGATTGCCAATTTGAAAAAAGTCGCAGCAGAAGTAAACACCCTCCCCCGCCAAAAGAACTAACATTCAGAAAAGGTGGAAAAAAAAAAAAAAGAACTCTCACTTTGAATTATAAAATTAGAGTGAAAATTAGAACAACGGATTTGGAGGGAGATGTCGGCGAAGTTGCCAAGGGTGACGAATGATGCCGGCAACGAGCGGGAGCATGGTCTACGGTCCATCGGAAAGGGAATTCATTCAAGGGTTCCTTTGGTGGTTCAACACATGTTTTGCCAGAGCTGCCCATGTTGTACATAGAGAGTTTCCCGGAGGAGCGATTGAAATTGAATTTCCAAACGGTTTTTGGTCGATGGGGTCTGATAATGCACGGGTATGCTTTTGTGAGAATGGAGAGGCCAAAGGAGATCATTCGTGTAGTTGAAAGTTGAATGGATGTCGGTTTGGTGGGACGAGACCGTCTGTGCAAAGAGCGAAGTATGGACTGCAGGTTGGTAAATCAGGCCTCCATCTAGAATGAGGTTAGGAGAGAGAAGGGAGTGTACAGAAGAGTAGTGTAGCTCCTAGGTATAGACAGAGTAAGGATGACCTTAAGATTTGTAACAGGGAGATAGGTGGGGGAACTCCAAAATCTTTTCAAGGATGTGCTGGTAGAGGAATCTCTTAATCTCTCGACAGCCATGGGAGATGGTTGCATGGAAGGGGGCACCCCAAATATGGTGAATGGCAGTTGGGCCTCGGGGGAAATGGTGTCTGACAGTCCTGTGGTGAGGGTTCACCCAAAGGTCATAGAGAATGCTTGGAAGACGCTCTAATGGAACCTGGTGACGCTAGGGTTGTCCGAGAACTATGACTTGGAGGAAGATTATATGGTCCTCAAGTTTCTCAGCAACTCTAAGATACTGATGACATTGCGGCCTCAAGCAAACCTTGATAGTATCATTCTCGCCGGTTATCTTTTCAGAGATGGTCCAATCCTTTCAATTTGCAGATGGGCTAAGTGGAAGAGTTAGGTTGAGATGATGCCTAGTTTCAAATCCAGGGAGGTATTCACAGCAGTGTGGTCTTGTATTAGGGAGGTAGTAGCCATCGACCCTAATATGGAAGCTTGTGAGGAGATCAGGGTGGCCAGGTTATGTGTAAGGAGGAAGAGAATCGTCGATACTAGAGAGGATTCCCATTGTTGTAAAGAAGGATAGGGAATCTGTTCGAGTGGTGAAGGAGAAGGTGGGGGTCGAGGTAAGCAATTTCGGTGGGTGAGGAGGGGATGGTGGTAGTGGTAGTGGTAGTGTATCATAGCCCCTAGGTGCCAGGAGAAGATGTCGTGGAGAGGAAAGAAGGAACACAGCATCTGAATGTGGTCCAGGCGAAATGTGAGGCGCCAATTGGCGCGCGGGGAGTAGGTGGGGAGGGGGCGCTAGAGGGGTGGACACACAATAAGGCCTCTGACAAGAGGCCAGAAGCATGTACGATGGACGAAGTTGGTGGCAGAGCAGGGCATGAGTTGACACCACGTCTTGCTAGATGGTCAGGGTGGCAAAGACATGGTGGAGTTGACAGCCATGTGTTTGCTACAGGTGAGAGGGGGTGACCTTGGGGTCAAGATGTCGTCTCATATCTCGTCAGCGTGGTGTAGTAATAAAGAAGAGGTGGAGGAGACGGGCGACATCCGTATTGGGCAAGAGACACATAGTGAGTTGGTCGTCTCAGGTGTGCCACGTGCTCCTATTGGCTTCATCACTGACGTGTCTTCAACTCATGCGCTTGGGCTCGCCCATGTGAAGTTCTATCGCAGCAATTCATGGGCAACAAATCTGTTTACTCCTCTCACTTGCAAGAAGACCTTCCTGTAAGCCCATGTTGTTGGTTCGTCTCCTCTCCTCTCAGCTACTAGTGAGAAGACCAGCTGCAGGGACGAAGAGCATGTTTCAGCATCGCCTCTATTGAGTATCAACCCCAGTTCTCCCCCCTTCTTACTCGAAGGCAACGAGGTTTGGCTTCTGAATGCAGGTTTCTCTTCTTCAGACAATGGCACAGGGTTAGTTGTGTTGTTTGAAGTTGTCTTGGAAGGTCAGGCAAAGCTACGGGTCAATGCTGCAATGATTCTCAAGAAGGTAAGATGTCTTATGGTTCGGTAGAGCAGGTGATGCAGCCCGATGACAAGTAGCTATTCGAAGCTCAGGACATCACCCCTCTGCAGGTGGATTCCAAGGCAGGAGGAGAACTAGATAGTGGCAGAAGTCAAAAGCTATGTTCGATTGCTCCTCTGCAAAGGACGAAAGGAGGTCACCTGTCTATGACCATGGATCAAGGACGCGATCGGACACGTCGACAAGCTGGTTGATGTCTCATTTGGGGATTGTGAAGAAGACCTTATTGCTCTATAAGGATTTCCTTATGGGCAAGAAATGGGCGCAGCCATGTCTAGATAATTTACCTTTCAATCATCTTTTGAAAGAGGTTGTGCTTCTTGAAAAACCTTTCTCTAAGGAGGAAATAAAGGCGGCAGCGGTGGCCATTGGTGGTGATAAGGCCCTAGGGCTAGATGGCTTTCTTTCAAGTGTTCTGGGAGCTGGTAAAGGGCGACTTCAACTTGATGAATTGCATTGTTGAGTTCTTCGAAAGCAGTTGTCTATCTGCAGAGTTGGGTCCTCCTTATGATATTATCTCAAGAAAAGAACGGGCCAAAAGCTTGTGGGATTTTAGACCTATCAATCTAATCGGGGGGCTTTACAAGATTCTAGCCAAAGCTTGGCTACCAGATTTCACTCGCTTATTGCTAAAGTTATGTCCAAAGCTCAGGGAGCATTTGTCGGCAGATCTAAGATAGCACTCTAATCGCCCACAAATGCATCAGCTCATGCCATAAGCAAAGGAAAAATAGCATCATCTGTAAGCTTGATATAGAAAAAGCTTACGAATACGTCAATTGGGACTTCCTTTGATTATATGTTGGGTAGGCTAGGCTGTGGACAATGATGGTGAGGTTGGATTCAAGTGTGCATTCGCTCGGGCAAATTCTTTGTGCTCGTCAATGGTCTCCTAAAGGTTTCTTTAAGGTATCAAGGGTCATCAGAGGTGAGTGATCCCACCATATTTCCTATGCATTTCAATTAAGATAGCGTGTATGTTAACTATGATGTGTGGAAATTGATGTTGGGTTTTGAATTGTATGTCTGTTGATCTGAAATCGATGAATTGTTATATATACATATTGTTGGAACATGAAACAAGAGAAGCAAAGTTGTGTGATTTACCTCTCATATGGTGAGATGGGCTATCTGTTGTAGTTTATCTTTAATATTAAGATACGAGATGGTATGATGAATTGGACATGTGCATTACATGCACCATAACTCATGCATCATGATGACTTTCGGGAGGATCTCTCCTGATGACCTGTAGGTACTTAAGTACTGGGTGGCCCAGGGACTTAATCCTAGATGCCCACAATATGTGGAAGCCTACCCTAAGGGTAGATGCTGGCCCTAGAAGGGTTGATGTGGGTTGATGGATGTGTTTCCCACTTGATACATGCATCATGCATTGCACCACATGGCAGCATTTCATTTGGCATTTGTGTATCTGAATTATGTTTTCTATTTTAATTGCCATGTGTATGAACTATGATGGGTTTGCTCACTGGGCTTTCCAACTGACGGATGTGGATTAAACATATAACAGATTATGTGGAAGCTGATCCACCAGAAACGGTTCCTGAAAATGAGATCGAACTGGTGGAGGAACCGCGGGATAACTGGCACTACTTGACTGAAGAGGAGCTAGCTGCCCTGAACAAAGATGCATAGTTTTATGATATTTTGACAATTATTTATGTTATTAATTTCAATAGTTTAGTGAGGTGATGATTACATTTGAATAAGTCCCGTATGGATGGACCTTAGATATAGATTTCCGATTTATTAAAGTGACTGGCAAATTAATGTTTTAATGATGTTTTTTTTAACTTAGCCTACATCAAATTTTGTGCCTCTATAACTCTTCAACACTTGGATTAAGAGCACTTAGTGCAATAGTCATACACCGTAACTCAGACCTAAGGGTGCACACTCTATGTCTTAATTGTGGGGCGTGACACTGGGACCCCAGTCTCGCTTTGGATGGACAATTGATACATGGGGCCCAATGGGCTGCACTGAAGACCCCACGTGCCTGGTTCGCGCATCTGGAAGACCGCATACTAGGAAGATGCGTGTGAAATGGTTTTATGGGAGATTTCAGCCGTTGGATTTCGTCCATTGGCTCATCAGACCGTCAGATCATGACGATTGGGCCATCGGACCACTTTGGACCACCAGATTTGGATCCCCTGGGTCCCAACTTCTTATTTTATGGTTTTTATTTTATTTTGGACATTTTAGATGTGTTAGATGGTTTGGCCACATTTTGGCACTTGGAGTGGCAATTTTGTAATTTGTTGGTTTGAAACTATAAATACATGACAAGGGGGGGCGTCTAACCCTACACAATGTTTACGAGAAAAGGAGGAAGAAAAAAAAAAAACAGAGATCCTCTCTTTCTTCAAGGGTTTTGTGAGAAAACCATCATCTCCAATAATTGGAGAAGGGTGTAACGCCCATGTGGAGCGATTCCACAAATTTATCTTCTTCTTAGCTACGTTTCAAGGTACGAAAATACATCTTCCATTCTCATTCACTCTCAATCTCTTTAGTCCTTCTTTCTTCTCCTTCTTAGCCAATCCAAACACATCCCTCTCTTTCCCCTTTTCTTCTTCAACGTTCACACCCACGCACGCACGACCGTACGCACATATACATGCACACACGTGCGCACGTATGGGCTAACTTGCGTGGGCCCCCACTTTCTCTCATTGTTCCCTTCATCAAACCCTAGTCATCCTGATGGGGACATCAAACCATCACGTGCCTTTTCCCGAGTGTACCAGCGTAGGAGACGTGTCGCGCCCATCTCGTTGTGGTTCGACGACATTTAAGGAGCACACGAGCAGCAGAAGCATAGCAGAGCAAAGGAGACAATCCAACAGAACACAGTCGAACGGTTCAACTGCGCGCGCAAACTGACTTATTTTAAGCGTCATTTAAACATTGTTTATAGTTTAGGCACTTTAATGCACTTTTTCCAAACATGGCTTATATAAGCTTTGTTAGAAACCCTATTTTCTATAATATGTTTATGAATATTAAGAGAAAACTCTTTCTTGCTTGAGATAAGCTTAAAACCTCCAATGATTGAAGCCCATTTTGGTGTGATGCCAATGTTGTGATGCCGACTATCCTTCTTCTCTTCTTCTTCTCTACAAATCCAGGTATTTTGACTCTTTATTTTCATCCGATTGATAGATCTTTTGATTTTTCTTGAATCCAAGGCCAAAACCCTCAATCCTTAAACCATTTTTCATTCGACATATGCCAACGCGACCTTAAACTTTGTTTTTCACCAAAACCCCAACTTTTTCTCATCTAAATCCTTCAAACCTAACCCAATTTCACACCACTTTCAAATCCATCCATCCCCTTTCACCCAAATCCAATTTTCAACCTTCTCATGCCCTTAAATCCCTAATTCCTAAATCGCCTAAACCCTAACCCTAACCCTAATTCCCATTAATCCCCAATTTCAACCATACCCTAGGAACCCTAGAGCCCCTTTCTTTGATTTTAGGATTAACTCTATACTTGGACATGAAAGTTCTACCTTCCATGGGTCCCGGCCTTTGAGATTTTGTAATTTCTTCATTACGTGCTTCTGGCTTATGGTTGTGGTGCATGAATTCTTGCCTAATTAAATTTCCTCACATGTGATTTGAGTATATTTAATTTAATTATTCATTGTTATACGTCTCCGCTTTAGTCTCATTCCGCATCATATTGATAAGCCCATTGTACGTCAAATTTTGGTGTCAACGCTTTGGCTCGAAGCATAGGGTGTTTAGAGCATTTCATTCATCACATTTAGGGTTGGTTAGTGCATTCATCATATAGCTTAGGGTTTCATGTTGCGGCGTTTAGGGTAGAAACTTTTTTTTGTCATAGCATAGAGTTGTAGTGTCTCAAATTTCAGTCCAGAGTCATCCCTCATTTATGCCCACAACATTCTGGTCGTGGTTTTGGATTAGACATCACTGCCATGAGTTAGGAACATGTTCTTGAGACTCTAAACACCATACTCCAGCGTCTGAAAGCTCTCGAGGACCAGAATAATGCTACTCAGAATCACATCACACAATTAGAGGCGTCTAATCAGGCAAACCACGACCCTGAGGAAGATGATCAATCCCAATTGGGAGGTGCAGAAGATAATCCTGTAAGAGGTCAAGGAGTAGGTGTTGGAAGAGGCCGTAACCAAGGTTTGAGCCACCATGGGGTGCGTAGCCAGCCACCCCAGAGAGAGTTTGAGGATGGGTACGATCCTGATGATCGTATCCTTGAGAGTGTCAAGGTTAAGGCCTCAAGTCTTGATGGTCGTCTAAACCCAAAGGCCTTCCTCAATTGGCTAGCAGAGATGAAGCACTATTTTGAGTGGTACGCCATATCTGAGGACCATCGTGTGAGGTTCACCAAGATGAAGTTGGTGAGCTAGGGTAAATTATTTTGCGCCAACCTTGAGCACAAGTTGGAAAGGTTGGGTCAAGTTTCGATTGTGCATTGGGTTGAGATGAAGGAACCGTTAAAAGAGTACCTTTCCCTCTCGTATCGACAAAGGTTGATGGATCAGTGGCAATCCCTTCGCCAAGGGTCCATGCCACTGACGGATTACATCTCAAAATTCAAGGAGTACATGATGAGGTGTAACATCGATAAGAACCCTATGGTTACCCTTTCTAGATTTAAGATAGGCCTCAGATCCGATTTATAGCGAGAGCTGCGCACTCACGAGGCTAGCACCTTGGAACATGCCTACCAATTGGTGCAAGAGCTAGAGCAGTACCTAAAACCGTAGATGGGTAGACGGTTTGATCCCCGAGAGTCCAATGCTAGGGCAACCCTTCTGGAGCTAGACCTACATTTGGAGGTCAACCAAAACCCACCACTAGCAGTCCAACTACTCAGAGAGATATCAAAGGAAAGGGAGTTGTTGGTGCGAGCCCACAAGCAGGTGAGCCCACGCAGTGTTTCAACTGCCGTGGCTATGGCCATTTCGTGTATGATTGCCCCTCCAAACCGCAAAACAATGCCCTCGTGATAGATGAGCAAGGGGAAAATGAGGAAGATCAGGGTGATTGCGAAGAATTGGAATATCACCCCATAATAGCTGCTAATGATGAGGAGGACACCGCACTTCTTGCAATAGTCCGTTATGCCTTAGCCCAGGCTAAAGGTACAAACGATTAGCGCAGAAGTACCATCTTTTATACATACGCCAAGTGTGAGTAAAAGAATTGCAATGTGATTGTAGACAGTGGTAGTTGCACGAATGTGGTTTCCTCTAACACCATCACTCGTTTGGGCCTGACACCCACACCTCACCCTCAGCCCTACCGAGTGTCGTGGGTTGATGTGTCCTCCATGTCAGTCGCTACATATACGGACTCATTGTGGTGTGATGTTCTACCTATGAATGTAGGCCACATCATCCTGAGTAGACCTTAGTTGTATGACCGTAATGTAACTATCTACGGTCGTTCAAATGTGTGTTATTTCATGCATAGGGGAAAGAAGATAAAGTTGAATCCTCTTCCACCCAAGAATCCCTCAGATGCGAAGGAGGATGCAACAAAAGGTGAGCAGAAGGTAGTGAAGAAATCGCAATCCAAGACTCTCCACATATTGAATGCGAAGGAATTCGAGAATTTGAGAGAGAGACTACAGAGGATGCGATGGTGTATACCCTTGTGGCTAGGGAGGCTACACCTGAGGTTTTGGTAGACGTAGCACCTGAGGTGAGTCTCATTCTAGAGAAGTATCACAATATCCTTCCAGCGAACTTACCAGACGAGCTACCACCCATGAGGAACATCCAACACGCCATTGATTTTATCCTTGGGTCAACCCTACCTAACCTCCCCCATTATAGAATAAACCCTATGGAGCATGCAGAATTAAAAAAGCAGGTTGATGAGCTCCTTCATAAGGGTTTCATTCGTGAGAGTACGAGTCCATGCGTCGTGCCAACGCTTCTCACGCCTAAAAAGGATGGCACGTGACATATGTGTGTGGACAGTAGGGTCATCGACAAAATCACAATCAAGTACCGGTTCCCCATACCGCGTCTTGACGACATGTCACACATGATGGCCAGTGCCACCATATTCTCCAAAGTGGACCTCAAGAGTGGGTATCACCAAATCCGTATACGCCCGGGAGACGGCCTTCAAGACGAAGGACAGGCTATACAAGTGGCTAAGTCATGCCCTTTGGCTTGACTGATGCCCCGAACACTTTCATGAGGGTGATGACCCAGGTGCTGAGACCCTTTTATGGGCAAGGTCCTTGTGGTGTACTTCGACGATATCCTCATCTACAGTACATCAAAGGAACAACATCTCAACCACTTGAGGCAAGTATGTGGGGTCCTTCAAGCTGAGAAACTTTACGCTAACCTTAAGAAGTATACCTTCATGTCTACGAGCGTTATATTTTTAGGGTTCACTGTGTCAATTGAGTGGATGAGAGCAAACCCCGAGAAGATTAGGGCCATAGTGGAATGGCCTGAACCACGAAATATTCACGAAGTGCGAAGTTTTCACGGCTTAGCCACTTTTTATAGGCGGTTCATATGAGGATTTAGTACCATTTGGACTGAAGTGGCCTTGAAAGCTTTTAAGGAAATCAAGGGCAAATGAGTGAAGCGCCCGTCATGCGCCTTCCAGACTTTTCCAAAGTCTTTGAAGTTACGTGTGACGCATCAGGAGTAGATATAGGTGGAGTGTTAAGCCAGGAGTGACACCACGTTGCATACTTTAGGGAAAAATTAAATGAGACAAAGCAACGATACTCTACCTATGACAAAGAATTCTATGCGATGGGCCAGTCATTGAGACATTGGAGACATTGCCTGCTACTGCAGGAATTTGTCTTGTTTTCTGACCATGATGCCTTACATTATTTAGGCTCTCAGATGAAACTAAACCCAAGGCATGCAAAGTGGGGGTCGAGTTTCTTCAAGGGTATTCGTTTGTGCTGAAACATAAAGCCGGGGTCGAGAACAAACCTGCAGACGCCCTCATCTGTAGAGTGGTGCTCCTTCAGACCATAAGTGTTCAAGTCACAGGATTCGAGAACTTGAAAGATGAATATCCTACGTGCCCCAACTTCGAACACATCTATGCATCACTTTTGGATTATCAAAGGAATAGTGATGGGTTTGTCTTATTTGATAGTTTCCTATTTAAAGGAGGCAACTCTGCATTCCTCACACATCCCTACGGGATTTCCTTGTCTGGGAACTTCACGCGGGTGGAGTCGCCGGACATTTCGGGAGAGACAAGACCATTGCCCTCGTTGAGAACCGATTTTATTGACCAAGTCTCAAAAGAGATGCGACAAAATTATAAGGCAGTGTCGTACTTGTCAACTGGCAAAGCAAAGGGGGCAAAACACTTTGTTATACACGCATTTGCCAGTGCCACATGAGCCGTGGCAGGATATCAGTATGGACTTCGTGTTAGGGCTTCCCAAGACTATTCAAAAGCACGATTCCATTTTCGTGTTGGTGGATCGTTTCTCGAAAATGGCCCACTTCATTGCTCCAAAACTTCAAATGCCTCTAACATAGCTAAGATATTCTTTGGGGAGGTAGTTCCCCTGCATGGATTGTCCAAAACTATAGTGCCTGACCGTGATATGTGATTCCTGGAAGACATTGTGGCATATTATGGGCACGAGGCTCTAGTTTTCGTCAACATACCATCCACAGACCGATGGTTAAATGGAAATAGTAAATAGGAGTCTAGGGAATCTTCTGTGATGCTTGGTGGGTGATCACACCATAACATAGGACACTGTTTTACCTGTAGATGAATTTGCATAAAATAGTTCGGTAAATAGGTCTATAGGTATGAGTCCATTTGAAGTCGTTCTTGGTTGTCAACCTAGGAAACCTATAGATCTCATTCCCATGTTTGTTTCACATCGACCATCAAAGTTAGCTGAGTCATTTGCACAGCATACCCATGAGTTGCATGATGAAATTAGGAAGCGGATAAATGTAAGGAACGAACAATATAAATTAAATGGTGACTCACATCACAAGTTGCGGGAATTTCAAGTGGGTGATTACATCATGGTCCGCATAAGGCCAAAGCGGTTCCCACAAGGAGCCGTAAAGAAATTACAAGCACGTAGCGCCAGCCCTTATAAAATCTTAAAACGCTTGGCCACTAATGCGTATGTAGTAGATATTCCACCTATCATAGGAATTAGTTCTACTTTCAATGTCGAGGATCTAATAGCTTTTAAGGGTCACCCAAATGATATATCTACCCTACCTCATACTCCATAGTCTATCCCTACCCAGTCTTCCCAATCTTTACCCCATTTACCACACATACCTGAGAAAAAGGAAAAGATTGAAGATATATTGGATGAACAAGTAGCGTCAACTAGTGAAGGAGGGTACCAAAAATATCTCGTCAAGTGGAAGAACAAACCGACTTCAGATTACAAGTGGCTTACAGAAACCGAGCTGCGGCAGGTTGATCCAAACATCCTAGAGCGGTATCGGAGTTTTATTTCGCTCGAGGCGAATTCTTTTCAACCGAGGAGAGTTAATGGGGACATCAGACCATCACGTGCCTTTTCCCGAGTGTACCAACGTAGGAGACGTGTCGCGCCTATCTCATTATGGTTCGACGACATTTGAGGAGCACATGAGGAGCACACGAGCAGCATGAGCATAGAAGGGCACTAGCAGACAGACCAGACTCCTGGGTTCTATCAGATGGTCCAACAGCTCTATCGGACGGTTCCGACGGAATGCGGTCGGACGGTTCGACTGCGATCGCATACTGACTTATTTTAGGCGTTGTTTTGTCATTTTTTATAGTTTAGGCACTCTCTTGCACTTTTTCCAAACATGGCTTATATAAGCTTTGTTAGAAGCCTTATTTTCTATGATGTGTTTATGAATATTAAGAGAAAACTCTTTCTTGCTTGATATGAGCTTGAACCCTTCAGTGAATGGAGCCCCTTTTGGTATGATGCCGACTATCCTTCTTCTATCCTTCTTCTCTTCTTCTTCTCTACAAATCCAGGTATTTCAACTATTTATTTTTATTTTATTTGAATGATAAGTATTTTGACTGTTTATTCTCATCTGATTGATAGATCTTTTGATTTTTCTTGAATCCAAAGCCAAAATCCTCAATCCTTAAACCATTTTTCATTCCGCATATGCCCACGCGACCTTAAACTTTATTTTTCACCAAAACCCCAACTTTTTCCCATCTAAATCCTTCATAACCTTACACCACTTTCAAATCTGACCATCCCATTTCACCCAAATCCAATTTTCAACCTTGTCATGGCCTTAAATCCTTAAATCCCTAATTCCCAAATCACCTAAACCCTAACCCTAATTCTAATTAATCCCCAATTTCAGCCATATCCTAGGAACCCTAGAGCCCCTTCCTTTGATTTTAGGATTAACCCTATGCTTGGATATAGAAGTTCTACCTTCCATGGGTCCCGACCTTCGAGATTTTGTAATTCCTTCATTACATGCTTGTGGTTTATGGTTGGTGGTACATGAATTCTTGCCTAATTGAATTTCCTCACATGTGATTTGAGTAGATTTAATTTAATTATTCATTATTATACATCTCCGCTTTAGTCTCATTCCGCATCCTATTGATGGGCCCATTGTCCTGCGTCACATCCCTTCTCTAAAACCCCTTTATCCAAAACCCCTAAACCCTAAACCCCAATTTCCCCCAGCTCGCAAAATCCATAATCCATCCCCAAAGCTCCAAGTTCCTAACCCCAATCATCAATCATGCCCATTACAACCTTAATTCCATATTTCCCAAACCAAAACCCTAATCCTATTTTCCCCAATTTCAGCCCTAACCCTAGACCTATAATTGTCCACATCCCAAACAACCCCCAATGCAAAACAGCCTTTGTACGTTGGGTTTCATAATTGTTTGTGGGTTGATCCTATGCTATATGGGAGTTCCATCTCCAATGAGGCCCGTTCTTACCATATTTTATATTTACATGCCTTATGGATGTGATTGTGGCATGAATTCATGCATAGTGTAAATCTGAATTTTTAATTAAGTGGTAGATTAGTGTGTTCTTATTTTATTATTGCTTGAATCAATGCGTTCCTGATCTTGCTACACTGTCATACTAGTTAGGTCATCCGTCCTACATCAGGGATCCTCTATCCCCCTTTCTCTCACTGGTGGTTGTGGAAGCTATAAGTAGAATAATGGATAGAGAGGGTTAGATGCAATCTCATCAGTGTTTCGTAGTGGATAAGGAGTTTTAAATTTCACACCTTCAGTTCATTGACGACACTATCATTTTTTGTGATGCAGACCACGCCAAGGTAGATAACCTAAGAAAGATTATTAGGTGCTTTGAAGTAGTGTTAGGTTTAAAGGTGAACATTCTCAAGAATGAGTTGTTAGGCCTGAGTATCTCTAAGAAGGAAGTGGAGCATTTTGCGAAGGTGTTGATTGTTGTGCAAGGTCATTTTCTTCTACATACCTCAGTCTTCCCTTATGCCTTTGGAAGCCCACGAAGCCTTCGTGGGATAAGGGTTAATTACAGCATCGTGTTGAATTTGTCATTTTACTACATGTCTCTCTGCAGGTGTCTGCCCTGTTGGCTACATTGAAGAGGTTGAGACATGATTTTCTGTGGCCATGTGCAGAAAAGAATCAAGAGTTCCATCTGTTGAAATGGGAAGAGGTATGCAAGCCTCTTGATGAAGGGGAAGCAAGCGTTAGGATGTTGGAGATCATGAATTTAGAGTTGCTAGTCAAATGGTTGTGGAGGTTTCAGGTGGAAGAGGATCACTCATGGAGAGGTGATAGGAAGGAAATATAGTGTCAAGGAGGGGAAGGTGGTGAACTAAAGACCCCACATTTTGTAGGGCCTCCTTGCTGTGGAAGGGAATGTCCAAGTTCAGGTCGGGGATTGGGTTCTCTTTAGGGAATGGAAAGAATTAACTTTTGGGAAGACGCCTGGGTGGGAGAGAGGGTGTTATGTGATGATTTGCCAAGGATTGTGAGGTTATTCACGGAAGTTAATATCATTGTTGCCAAGTGTTTTCCAGCTCTGACAATGGGGTGGTGTGGTCTCCACCTTGTCAAAGGAATCTACTGGACGGGGAAATTGAGTTCATCAGCTTTCGGAGCGGTTAAACAGTATTTGTCCTTGTTTAGAGAACAGGGATGCAATGGTGTGGAATAAAGCAAAGTCCAACAAATTCATGGTAAGATCTTGTTATAGGTTGTTGATTGATAGCTCTCCCGATTGTCCTGTTGGTCTCATTGCTCTTCCATATGCATGAACCAAAGTGACGATATGACAAATTATAAAAATGGACGTTTACAAACCTCGAAATGATAATAGCCTCCAAGCAGGCCTTTGATTAATGGTTTCTGAATGTCCATAAGGCATTCTCAAGCACAAGCCACCTTTCTTTATCCGTGCAAGACTAAGAAACCCATAAAAGCCTTTTCCCATGCCCAAATGTCAAGGAGTTCGCTCCCTTGCTCCATTCTACCACAATAGGGATGAAATCCGTCTTCCCCGTGAGCCATTTTCACCGTTTATCTTTTCACTCCCTCTCATAGTCTTTCTTTCAAGAGGTTTGACTGTGGGAGTTAAGGAGGAGCCCACAGTTTAGAGCGGGCATCACCTATCGCCATGGGCAAGAAAAGGAAGAAGACAAGTTACTCACATCTTATTTAATGGTCAGAGGCTAATTTGGAGCGGGGAAAAACAAATAGAAATAGAGATTCTAATCTTTCTAGTTGAGACACTTTATATAATGTAAATACAGAAAGCTGTATGCCCTCCCTTGGAAAGGTTTGTACAGGAAGGGATGTGGATAAATTCCTAGCTACGCTACCCATGGTGCTACTAGAGCAACCCGTGCAGGTCGGCTCCACCATGAAGACCACCTAGCATAGACAAAAAAAAATCAGGTAAGTCCACTCATCAGATGGGCCACAACACCAAAATCAATGGATGGCTGACAATCTGACAGAATGTACAGGTGTGGCCCATGATCAGTGGATTGGCCTGATGTTGGCTCCAGGTTATCTTCACAGTGGGGCCACCCTTTGCACAACCCAGATGTCCTGGACTTGTGAGACATGGGTGGGAATAACAGGTTGCATGCTAGCTTAACATGCTGTGGTTGCATATGATCATTACTCTATGGTGCATAAACATACATTTTATACACACACGTGCATATATATGTTATCAATAACAATTCAGAACTCTCTCAATTCTGATTTCTGAGAGAGGGTACAGAGATTCTATCATGCATAACCTCAAGTGAGTTCCCATGTCCTCAAAGTCCAAAAGTGATGTAATGGACATTTCAACAAAGTAAGACAGAGAAGAACAAAAGACCATTAACAATGTCTCATAGGTGGAGCTTCATCTTAAAATTACCTGGTTCATGAACTTTGCAGTAAACGCAATACCAAATTTCGTGGGAATGATAGCAAGACCCCGCTTCTTCCACCGATTGTGCAAATTAAACTCATTCACTGCCTCCCGAGCCTGAGAGAAGTCACAGGATGCCCTTACTTCATCCCAGACCTGCTTTAGGGTGCAATGTTCAAGTTGGCGACCATAGTGCAGTACATATCCATCACTTTGAAAATTAAGTTCCTGCAAATAAAGACATCTATATGAGTTAAATAGATAATGAGAAAGCCAATGCCTAATTAATGCAGCAAAAGCACAAATTATTGACTAACGAATAGTTACCCTTATCTCTTCAGGGCTTTTCTGAAGTTCCATAGCGATTCGTTGAATCCAATTCTCAGTAATAAGCATCCCCTGGGGGCCACCGAATCCCCGAAAAGCAGTGTTACTTGGGAAATTGGTATAGCAAACTTTTCCTCTCAGCCTAACATGTGGTATGTCATAGACATTATCAGAATGGAATATTGCACGCTCCAGGACAGCAGTGGACAGGTCCAGTGAATTTCCACCGTTATTGTAGATTTCAAGATCCAATGCCAGCACCTTTCCTTCTTTTGTGAAGCCCACCTAGAACAAGTATTTTCTTATTTATGAAGCAAAAATTCAAGAGAAATGGAAAGTAACATTTTGCAAACACACAAGTTAATCGTGGCATGCAAGTAATTCAATAAGTTATTCTAACACCCTAAATGTAGATGTTAACCAAACTCCAGATAACCAGCATAGATAGCCTCCTTCCAGCACCACAAAAGGGGATAAGAAGTAGTAAAAGCTGGGGGGGGGGGGGGGGGGGGGGGGGGGGGGGGGTGCAACAGAGGTGTAAACCAATGTTTCCAAGGATGGAGATAATTTTTCTTGAACACATGGAAAGGAATGCACATACATGCATATTCATCTTCCTACAACCAACCAACACACATGCATACACACAGTGAACAATGAAAGCAGGAAATTTTAAGCCAGAAGGAAAGCCCAAAACAGGTTTAAAAAAAACAGAAACCAAAGTGTTTTAGGAAATATTTACTGGTACAATCAACATGAATTTACGAAATGAAGAAATTTTAAACATGAAAAAGAAATTCAGAGAGGTGTTGGTTCTTTAAAACAGATGAAAGAACAATTGTATCATGTATTCATGTGCAAATTTTCTCACAATTGGCAGGGCTCTCTTGGAAAGTTGAAAGGGGATGAATTTGAAAATAGTAACTTGAAGACTAACCACTATATGATCAAACTTCTCTAACATTCAGTAGGACACTGAATCAGCTAAAGCTACATTTGTGTTCACTCACACATGTCAGCACTAATGATGCATATTGCAAGAAAGAGTGACCAAAATACAGAGTTCAGAATGTATTGATGACAGTATTGCCATCCGGACCCAATTCAGTATTATTATCATGGGCCTGCTATAGATAATACTGGCTGCCGTATCTCATCTGGACCCAGTTCAGTATTATTATCATGGGCCTGCTATAGATAATACTGGCTCGCATCTCTCCAAGAAGATGGTGCAGAACAAGAGCTCTCTGAATGAAAACCATCTCTTACAGACTTCACAGGTATCCATCCAAAAATTCAATTTAACACATAAAAAGTCAAGAACCCTTGGTCAATTTACTTAGATCACAATGTATGCATGCAGCATGCCTGCACTCACCATTTCGAGATTTCCAGTTTAATGCAAGCCAAAAGCACCCAACTGTCTAGTTCCTATTGCATATGCATGCCAATCTGTAGACATAGTACCATAATCAAACTGTCTCCTATAACAAGTAGTACCTTGTATTTTCCAAGAAAACTGTGTCGCTGCCCAGTGACCATCATGTCCAAATCCCTATCTAATGTGATTTTCACTGGTCGCTTCAAAATATATGATGGTACAGAAGCCGCAGCAGCAATGAAGGCTGATCTTGTCTCTTTTCCACCAAATCCACCCCCAATGCGCTTTGTCTTGCAAACAACTTTAGACATCGGAAGATTGAGAACATGGGCAACATATTTCTGATGCTTATCGGGGCACTGTATGTTAAGAAATGATAAAAATAAAGACTAGCATCAGGTAAGTCCAACAAGAATATATTCGTGTAAAACACTGAGAGCAATCAAGAATCAATACAATTTTTTGCAATATGCTTCATGAAGTTGAAACACAGTGCACGCAAACCTCTAGCTCACAAGTATACGCTTGCCAGAAGCACATGGCACACATTGCTTGTATGTGCAAGTTATCCACAAGAATAGGTAAGATGCACACATTGAAACCATGGAAATGCACAAAACCATGTGCCCGCAAGCCTTGTCCACTTACAATACTAGCAGACGTGCATATGCATCTCTACTATATATAATGCAAGCAGCTTTTGGCCAATTTTACCCTGCAAAGGCTGCAATTAGTTATGTGAATAGACATGAGCTTTAGTTGTTTTCATGCATGTAGCCCTTCAAACAGGGGCAATTTTGTCCTCTGATTTATTTGGTGTGAGTAGCACATTCTGAGATACACCCGGATTCATAGCTCAAGTGGTAGACTGAGTGAAGATAGCCTCGCTTCAACACTAAGGTCTTGGTATCGATTCCCAAAGTGGGGGACTGGGGGTGGCTAACATTGCAGTGTGACTAACAGGTTGGGTGGGTGTACTAACAGTGGGATGTGTGTACTAACCCAAAAAAGAAAAAAAAAAAAAAAAAAAAAAACGTAGCACATTCTGAGATTCCTTTGTGTGTAGCCTGCACCAGTGCGAGGACGTTGTGCAACAAAGAAAGTTGTACGGCCCACTCTGATGTACGCATAACATCCAATCCGTCCATTTGTTGTGCCACCTCACCTTAGGAGTGAAATTGTGTCGGTCCGGGATCGTCTAACACGACAATGTTCAAATTATCTCCGATATTATCTCTATCTTTAGCTCAGCGATACCGATAACACTGGTAGCGATACCGATAACACTGACTATATAAAAAATTCTAAGCATCGGCGATGTATCACTAAATATCACCAATGTATCAATATCGTCAATATTTTCAACTGTGCAAATTCCAGGCGTCGTTTGTATCGCTAACGCATTGATACCGCCAGTGTATCGCCAATATTTTTTACTGTGTAAATTTCAGGTGTTGCATGTAGAGCTGAGCACGAATCAAGCTCGCTCGATTCGGCTCGTTCCAGCTTGATTCGGCTTGATTTGGAGGAAGGGTTCGAATAGAGCCGAGCAGATTTCCCTGGCTCGTTTCATAGTTCGAGCCGCACACGAGCATGCCCAAGCTTGGCTCAATTTGGCTCAAAGCTCGGCTCATTCGTAGCTCGATTCGGCTCGCTCGATTCTGCTCGATATATATTTTAATATAATATATATAAATATATTATATATATTTTTTATAACTTAAAACCTAAAATTCTAAAACCCTAAAATCCTCCCCATTTCGAACGAGCGCTCCCTTCCCTCCCCAAAACCCTAACTCTATCCAACCGGCTATCGTTGCTCGGCCACCCACCCACCGACCACCTCTCTCTCTCTCCAATCCGCCCGGCGGGGCGGTTAGCCGGTGACAGCTCTCTCCCTCTCCCTCTCCCTCTCCCTCTCCCTCTCCCTCTCTATCACTCTCTCTCTCTCCGGTCCGTCCGGCGACCTCTATCGTCCGGTCATCTCTCAATCTTTCTATTCATCTCTCTCAATCTCCCTATTTCTCTCTGAAAATTTTTGAACACATGTAAAAATTGTGTCCAAGCTTGTCTCTCAACTCGAATTCAGCTCGAAAGGCTCAAGCTCGAAGCTCGACCGAGCTAGCTCGAACATAAAAGTCCAACTTGATGGCCAAGCCAAGCCGAACACAAGCCAGGCTATTCAGTGACCGAGCCTAGTTCGAACATGGCTCAGCTCGGCTCTTGCTCACCTCTAGTCGCATGTATCGTCAATGCATCTGCAATATTTCGATGATATCGCCAATGTATCGATATTGCCAAAAATTTGTATATTAAAAAATTCTCATTTCATATTTTTTATGGGTGCATGGTTGTATGCAATGTTCAATTTGTCAACAATAATACTAATAATATCATTATCGTGACATGGCAATAACGAGACCACAATCTTCAGTTTCTTTTTCAATTGTTGACGATTTGTTGGGAAATATTATGTATTGACGATATTCGGAAATATCAATGGATGTTTAAATGGAAGGTCAGATATTGGATGGATAGATGGGATGGATGAGATGGCTGGACTAATTTCTTACAGCAGCACATGCTTTTAGTCCCCCATTAAATAGAAACGCATTATGGATGCATTCTTTTTGCAATTTTTTTATTTCTAAATCTGCAAAATATGTGTATTTTAGCATCTCCTGAGGTTTCACTAAAAAAATTCCACCGTTTTTTTCCATTTTCCCCACATTTCCGGTTATCAACGATATTATCGGCAATATCGATATTGTTTCCGTATCCCCAGCTAGCGAAACTTGTAGCGATACCGAAACTTCGAACACCGACGACACCCTACACTAAGTGCGGAAGCTTGCAGAGCTTAGAACTATGGCTAAGTCCTAGAGAGGGGGTGACTAAGACCGTTTTAAAAACCTTTTATTTAATTAAACTAAATTAACAATTATAAACTAATTAAACAAGAATACTTAGCTTCCAAGCTTAAGTGGATCCAATCACAATGGCTAACAAAGATAAACAAGTAAACTAAATAGCCAAAGCACATAGATTATAATGATGCAATGTGTTGAACTTCTAATCAATGCGCAATTATCTAGACTACAAGAGATATAACTACCTAAGCAACTAGTCTAGAGAAGTAAGTAGACAACATGAGATTCATCTTGCGAAGCATATGTCTACAAGCCTAGTGAACATACATCTTGTGTGTGAATGTGTCTATCGTGCATAGCATACATTCCATTCAAGCATTCATATAATAAACAATAAAATAAACAATGCTATAATAACAATATGCTCAAATCAATCCCAAACACAAGCATATATAGTGGTTTGACTATTTGTCTACTCCATTCTCGATTGTCAGACTCATCCCTTGAGCACACCAGAATTCACCAAGGGAGTTTAAATCAGATTCCTACCAACCTAGATGTTTTAAATCGGTTCTACCTTACCGGGGAGTTTGACAAGGTTATTTACAACCTATAATGGAGATTTTACTGGTTCATCTCTCAATCAAGATGTTTACGGGTTCCATCCAACCCAGAAGTTTGACAAGGTTCCTCACAACCCTTCGTTTCCAATCCAAGAACCTAACGTACACTCCCGTCGAAGGCTCTCCTTGGAGACTTGATCGAGTTTGATTCCAAACTCTCACACTCAATCTTCCACAAGGAAAGAGTGCAACCGGACTCTTACAATTTGACACTTATCTAATTGAGCCCCTTTCATCATGCCGCTTGGGTTGTTTGATCTCCGCTCTCCCGTGCTTCAATCAACTCCCCGCTGCTCCCCCGATCATGTTACCGATGCGTTCCGACTACCTCAACTCCAACGATCAGCTACCTTGCATGAGATGCTCCAAAGAGATGCCCAAGGTACTAGGAGGTAGGTTGAATCTTCTAGAAAGGGTTGTGTGTTGCAAACCTAAAAGAATTCACCTATTTGGATCTCTAGAGAGGTTTAAACAAAGGATCTGCCTATGGTCAAGATGCCTAAAACATCAAGAGATCAAGAGAGAGCAAGTCCATCTTCAATTGAGATTTTGAATGCTCTAACTTGTGATAAAACACAAGGAGGATAGCTTGGAATGGTTAGGATTAGAGCCTAATGATGTAAGATATATGGGTGGCTTCCAATGCACTAAATTCTCTCCATTAACCCCAAAAATTGGGCTACCAATATATAGAGCAAAAGCTCCAACGGATAGAAAACTGCAGCCAACAGCTAAATGTCGACCGGTCTACGACAGGTCGACAACCGATCTAAGCCTTCTGTCGATCAATCTAATTAAGCCTAGGACTGGTGTCTGCTTGCTGTCCCAATTTTGGCCATTTGCGACTAGTCTAAGACAGGTCGTCGACCGGTCTACGATAGGTCGTCGACAGGTCTAAGACAGCAACTCACTAACCTCTAAGACCTTATAAAGAGTGATCTGTTGGGACTCCTAGGGCCATTCTATGATGACTAAAAGTTTACCTATGGGGTCAAGCCATCTAGAGGTTTGGTTTTGATTTAGGTTCAAGGGTTTTGGCTCACCAAGGCATCTCATTTACCTGTTCCTTCTTCCTTGTTGCAACTGTCTACTGGTGTCTTCGGTCTCCATCTTCTTTGGGCTCAACCAACACCTAGACACTAGGACCTACGTAATTGTCAAATAAGGTGCACTAGTATGTCATAGAAAAGTGCACTAACAAGGAGGCCAGCTCAAAAATGAAGCAGATCTAAAACATAAGTGAACCACAAACCAGAAAAAGTGGGGATGAGAAGCCCACCATTGAAACAATTGTGGGTCTGCGTAACATCCAATCCGTCCATTTGTTGCACCACCTCATCTTAGGAGGTCAGCCCAAAAATGAAGCAGATCTAAAACATATGTGAACCAAAGCACCAGAAACAATGGAGATGAGAGGCCCACCATTGAAACAATTGTTCCCCCTCTCCTACTGCACATAAACACGAAAATAGAAATGCATGTGCTAGCACACGCACAAACACTTATAATAACACATGCTTATCTTTTACTGAAAAATAGAAGACAGGTATGCATGCTCTCACATGGGTTTATGCATAAAGCCATCCACGGTTAGTGGCCATACAAATTTCGTTCAAATGTGCATGAACAATGTATATTGCCCTACTCCAATGTGTGTTGATTTCTTAAAAATTAAAAAACAGTTAATGGCAAAATAATGTCATTAATAGGAAAAGACCTAGAAATCATAACACTTCCAAAATCTACATATCAAAGGGTTTTTTTTTTTTTTTTTTTTGGGAGATACTGGGAACTAGTTGGCTTTAGCCATAAAAATCAGGGTAAGAAGCTAAGTACTAGTAATGGTAGAGAATTACATTCAGAATCATATACCTTACAAAGGTAAGCTAGGAAAAATTTGATCATTTTCCAAGAAGCGGCGAGATTTGATAATTCAGCTAACGTAGCTTGTAGGGGTAGTATAGGAGTAGTTTTTTCTTTCTTCTTCTTTTTCTCTAATCTCGGTTTTCATCTATCAAAACAGGTAAAGACACTTTTTCAACATGTTTACGATCTACACAGAGAAAACTTTGTTAGACCCTTCTTACCAAATAACATATCGGCTGAGAGTTTGACTAACAAATCATCCAAAGAAGATCAACCTTCACAAGATGATATTGAAGAACAACAGGAAAAAAAATCAGGGGTTACACATGACCATAACAATTCAACAAGATTGTAATATTGAAGAAAATGACAGACAGATGGAGGAAGAGTACTGTGGTAGTACCCATTTATAAGAATAAAAGAGACATACAGAGGTACACTAACTACAGTGGGATTGAACTTGTGGGTCATTCTATGAAGGTTTGATACAGAATGATTGAGCAAACGGTAAGGCATGAGACGAATGTATCAGAAAATCATTTTGGAATATGCCAGGAAACCATTGATGCTATTTACTACTTAAACAACTAATGAAGAATATAAGAGAGGAAGGATCTCCACATGGTCATTTATTGACGTAGAGGAAGCATAAGATAAGAGTCCCCAAAGAGATTATCTAGTAAGTCTTGGGAAAGGAGTCTGAGGAGGATACACTAATACAATTAAAGATATGTACGAGGGAACAGTAACAACTGCGAAGACCACTACTGGAGAAACAAGTGAGTTTCCAATTACTATAGGCTTACACCAGGGGTTGGTGGCATTGAACCAGTATCTTTTTTCATTGGTTATGGAGGAGTAAACGAGGCGTTTACAGGATGATCTCCAGTGGTGTATGTTGTTTGCAGATGACATAATATCGATTGACGAAAAGAGGGAGTAAACACAAAGCTAGAACTATTAAGGGATTCTTTAGAATCTAAAGGTTTTAAAATCAATCGGACTAAGCAGAGTATATGGAATGCGATTTTAGAACAATAGGAATGAAAATGTGGAATCAGTTAAGATTTTTTACCAAGTCCCCCAAAATGACCATTTTCACTATCTTGGATTGATACTTTATGAGAACAGAGGAGAAAATGGAGATTATCTCTTCTAGCAGCATTGTGGACCATTTAGGGAGAATGCAACAACTGCTGTTTCAGGAATATTAGTGGCTCTCCGTCTTCAGCTCTATCTAAAGTGTTCTTGCTGATTAAGGATTAGGAACCTATGTGACAGTTGTCCCGGTTTTTCTTTCTTTTCTTTTTCTGCTCCCTTGTGTTTGTATTCTTTTCTTTCTTTTTAATAATTCTATACCTTTCAAAAAAAAAAATTATGAGAGCAGAGAGACTGAGAAGGATTTTGGTCATAGAATTGAAGTTGGGTGGATAAAGAGGAGATAGGCCTCTGGAGTTTTATGTGCTAGCCACATACCAATCAAAGTGAAGGAGAATTTTATGAGATAGCTATAAGACCAGCCATGCATTATGAATAGAACGTTGGGCAGTCAAGTAACAACATAAGCACAGCTGAATGACAATGCTGAGATGTATCATTGACATGACAAGGAATGATACAATTAGAAATGAATGCATTCGAGGGAACTTAGCAGTAGCAACAATGGGTAATAAGATGAGTGAAAGCAGACTCAGATAATTTGGCCATGTGCAATGGACAAAGAAGACTGCATTATTTAGAAGATTTGAGTTGGTTCAAGTTGAAGAATCTACAAGGGCAAGGAGAAGGCCCAAAAGGATGTAGTGGAGATAGTAAGAAACAGCGTGATGGTCTATGGTTTAACTGGGGATACGGTCCTTGATAGAATGGAATGGAAGAACAAGATTCGTGTAGCCAACCCCAATTACTTCGGATAAAGCTTACATAATGATAATGAACAGTTGAAACTTAAAACGATAGATAAATGTCCCCCCAAGCTTGAATCTGAATAGTAACACATGAATGTGGGTTTTGTGTAGCACAGTCATCAGTGATCCTTGAGAACCATATGGCTCCAACAAAAATGAAACAAGGAGACACTTTCTCAGCATATGAGTGAATTACCATTGTGCCAAGAAAACCAGGTAGTTAACGAGTGAAAAGTAAAAGACGACCAAACTGCCCATAAATGCATGACAAAGCAAATCTTGTTTAACAATTGTATGAAGCTAAATTTACATCACTGGAGGAGATGCCTCTGATTTTAAATATGAGGTCAAGAATTCCAACAACCGTAGACAGTTTCTTTTTTATGGATAACAGCAGTGTTTTGAATAGCATCCGTAGCATAGCAGTAGCGCCCATAGCATAGCGTAGCATAGCTACGATGCTATGTAGCCTTAGCAAATAGCATAAATCCCCTATAGCATACACTACAAGGGTCGTAGCGTATGCGTGGTGTATCCAGTGTCGTAGCATATGCGCAGCGCATGGAGCGTACATGTAGCGTATGTAGTGTATACTACTACACTACATTTTTTCTTACAAATGATAATTGTATTTTGTATTTTGTGCTTAATATTCAACTTGTGGGATTTCAATTTCTTTTCATAATTGTGACTTGTGGTTTCAATTAGACATTATTAATTAAAGTGGTTTGCTAAGAAAGTTATTGATGTGATAATGATCTGATTTGGTTTATATATGTGGATTGGCTTTTGATAAATGACAATTAATAACTTGTTTGAACATGCTTACACTTGAAAATTTGAGTCACCTTTCACACACACACACATACGTTTTTTTCTTACTATTTATCATACACACACACATGTTTTTTTCTTACTATTTATCATATTTTTCCAATTTTTACATTACACGCTACAGAGGGATTTTTCCAATTTTTACATTACACGCTACAGAGGGTTGAACGCTAAACAACATGCTCCTGCTATTTAAAATACTGGATAACAGCAGTCCAGAAATCAAAGGACAAATGGAAAAGATCCCGGCAATAAAATCCTTTGACCACAAGTTAGACCATTACACAGCTTGAAGAGGACTAGGAGACACCCCAAGGTAAATTGACTGTAGATGATGACAGTAACGAGATAGAGGTAGATAAGTGCTTTTAGTACAAAAAAACTCCAACCTACTTGAGTAGAGGAAATCATATGAACTTCATTGCCACCATCCATTGTCCATATCAGACTACTATTTGGCTCCAGATAGAAATGCTCCTGACCTCCAATTTGAACCTCCCCTTCTATAATTTTGTCGCATACGCCTGATTGCAAACACCACTCTACATCCCCCTTTTTCATATGTCTCTCAGTGTTAGGATGGAAACTGTTAGATTGAAGGGCATCCTTTATGGATAAAACTGCAGGCAGATCTTCATACTCGATAAGTACTTTTCGTGAGGCTAACCTAGCATTTTCATGAGTATCGGCCACAACCACCCCTATAACCTGCATAAAATAATAAGAAAAAGGTCCATTTCTGCAGTGAATAAATAATTGGTCCTGAAAACAAATATAAATAATAATAATAAAACAAATATAATTGGGCCATCCAGATAATAATAGTAATAATAATAACGACAACAACAAAATGATGATTTTAGCACATGGACTCAATACCTGACCAACACAAGTTACAATTTCTGTAGCAAAAAGCTCTTCATCATACACAATTGGTCCAATACAATTACTTCCAGGAACATCTTTTGATGTGAACAATCCTTTGAACCCAGGGGAAGACTTGGCACCTGAATCATCTATAGAGAGTATACGAGCATGAGCCTTTCTACTCAATATTAAAGCCGCATGTAAAGCATTCGGAGGCATGGGTGTGTCATCAGCATATTCTGCTTCCCCTGTAACCTGTATAAAGTATTGCAGTGAGAATTAAGCCAAAAGAACAATCCTTTTTTCTGGATAGATAAATAATTTATTGATAAACTTTCACTTCTAGGTCTCTCTTGAATCTCTCCAATACAATAAGCATTTTCCCCAGCATTGGCATCGAGCCATCAACTGAATGACAGAAAATTTAAATTGTGCAATGAAAAACCCAACATGCTCCGCTGAACTCACAAGGGTAGCTTACTACAGTACACCAGTATCATTGTTGCAACTGTTCATTGTAATAAAAAAGAGCCATTACACGTTTCTATATTGAATGGGTTGCTCTCTGTGTTTCTTCTACAATTTCTCATCCAAGGTTGTTATGAGATGATTATTTTGGTTAAAGACACATTCATCCTTACTCCAACGTGTTGGAACATTTATTCATTAAATAGGGGTTTATTTGTAAATATACACGTAGGGACTTTTGTGTATTTACACATTTTCCACATTTATTAAGGTGTTATTTTAAAATAGGGGAAACCCTACATATAAAAAGAAATAAGAAAAAAAGGGTAGCTCACGGTTTTGAGAACCCTCTCATTTTTCATCTCTTTCTTTCTCTCTCTCTACATAATCAACAACTCTACATGGTATCAGAGCCTTGTTCGATCAGATCAAAGGGAGATTAAAGACCTATACAGAAGAAGGATCGAAGCCCAAACAATTTCTGACAAAGGAGCCTACTAACATCAGCCGTATAGCCCTATACGGATCGGTTCGGGTTGAAACCTACACCACCAGATTCGGCTATACATGGGAGGAAATATGAAGATTTTTTTCATAATTTTCTGGAATCGTTTGATATTTTTTTATGGATTTTACCATTTTTTCTGAAAAACGGCTCCAAATCCTCCATTTCTCAGATTTCTTCTGAATTAGTGGTTTATAATCCTTGAAATCCACATATTATGGGTCGTTTTTTTATGATCTATCATGTGAAGCTACTTTCGTGCCATTTCGAAACCCTTTTTTTTTCAATTTTTGAGAAAAAGGGAGGTCGGCTGCCTCTTTCTGGGTGTTTTTTGGCGTCCAACGTATACACCAGACTTTGGTGTATATCTCTGCTGCTGTTTTCACTTCAGTTTGTGTTGTTTACACCAGTTTGTACTATTTCTTCACTTCTTCTTAATACATCTATGGATTCCAAATCATCTACACATGGCTCAGTGGGACCCCTTTACATTACGTTCACTAAATTTAATGGGACTAATTTTCTTTTGTGGTCCCGGGCTGTCCACATGTATGCTACTGGCAAGGAGAAACTTGGATTCCTTACGGACACATCCAAGAGGCCATCTACTCCTCAATCTGGTGATCCATCCAGGATTGACGCATGAGAGTCTTTCAATGCTATTGTTTGGGCTGGATCCTCAACTATGGAACCGGGTATTGCATCTTCGTATTTCTTCTATGATTCTGTTGCCGATCTGTGAAAGTCCCTAAATGAAACATATGGGACCATATCTAACAAGCCACTTATCTTCCAGTTAACTACTGAACTCTATTCTCTCACCGAAGAGAATTTGTCAGTGATTGGTGCTCTAAAGAGTCATTGGGAAGAATTGAGCCATCTGCAACCCTTAAGTGAACTTCCAGATAGACAAAATGCAAAGATTATGAAGTTACGGGAAGATGAAGCAAAAACATATAAATTTTTTGCTGGTTTGAATAGAGTGAATATGAGGCCCTTCGGACCCAACTTGTTGCTGCAACTCAATTTCCCTCACTTCAGACCGCATACTCCATTGTCCATACTCAAGAGTGAATATGAGGCCCGCAAGCGAGTGATGTCGATGCTCGTTGTTACTCAGGAGAGGACTACATTTGCCTCCACCACTATCCCACCTAGGGACCGTAGTGGTAGTTCAGATTCTCGAGGAGGTTTTATCAGAGATCGAGTTCGTGGTTGTGGCAGGTTTATGTGCACCTTCTGCAATCGGACCGAACACACCCGAGATCGGTGCTTTAAATTACATGGACATCCTTCTGCTCATATTGTTGCTTCCGATAAGATAAGGACCATATCTGACTCTTCTAGTGGTCATCCTCTTGACACATCTCATGTATCCGATCAGGCAGACACAGTTACTATGACTAGAGCGGATGCTATGGATCTTCAGCACCTTCGAATGCTTCAGACTTGGTCCATGCCTCTTGCCTCTTCTGCTTCACAACCATCTGCCTCCTTCGTTGCGACCACAGGTACTGCACTCCATGTCTCTTCCACCACTATGACCTGGATTATTTATTCGGGGCATCAAATCATATGACTGATGAGCAGACTTGTCTTATTCCATCTAGTTCCTCTATCTGCAATCGTCTAGTACACCTAGCTGATGGAACCTCCACTCCTGTAGAATCCATTGGCTCTGTGTCTTTTTCTCCTAATCTCACTTTGTCTAATGTTCTCTATGTCCCTAAATGTCATGCGAATTTGATCTCTGTTCTAAGGATCATCTTTCTTTTCCTAAGATTATCAATTGTCGGAACCTTGCTCCGCTCTACTAGCGAAGCAAAGGCGGCCCACCTTTGAAGGTGCACCATAGCGCCAGACTTCCACAATTGGACTTATCTCGCTGCTTGTATCACCTCCCTCCATATACGAATAGAATCCCGATCTATCCATCAACCACAACATAGAGACCGGGTCGGATATAACCAGCCTCACCTTATCAAGAAGGGCTAACAAACCAACTAGCTCCTCGAACTCATCATCATGCAAATTCCTCCTACATGGCAGAGCCCAAATACAGACGTCACCTTAGATCGAAAAACAACTTGCCACTACCACACCCTCCCCCAATGCCAACCTAGCTACTTTCAATCTTTGTTCCCCCACCCAGATGTCTTCCCAAAACTTAATCTTCAGCCCATTACCTAGAGAGAAACCAACACCTTCCCACACTTTCTTTCTAATACGAGCTACCGCTTTCCACACTGACGCATGCATGACAATTACAAAAAAAAAAGTGAAAAAGCATGTTCAGGTCTGGTGCTTGAGACAGGTCACATATCCATATTATATGCTTCAAAGTACAGAAGCTTAAACATAACCAAATGAACCAGAATAAGACCACATGGTAGTGAGTTACAATCATCAACCCAGATATAATCGGCACTAACAAATAAAAAGTTAATGACATTTTGGAAATGTTCCACTGATGGGCAATCATACAAACCAAAAAAAGGAGGAAGAAGAAGACAGAGAAACCAACATATGCAGAGAGAGAGAGAGAGAGAGAGAGAGAGAGAGAGAGAGTGTACGCAGCAACTACAAAATTGACATGATTTACAGAAAATAAACGATAGGATGGAAAGATATACCTGAAGTTTTGCTGAAAGATGAACCGTAGGAAACCCAACAGCAGTCCCGTATTTCGTCACTTCATAATCCTGAATTCCACTAGATGATGGCCTGTAGTAAGACTGTATGGCTGACAGATGGGACTGTGGAAGGCTTTCTGTGAAGGATTGTTTCCCCTCCATCTGATGAGAAACCCACAGGAAAAATTTGAAAAAGAAACTTAATGTTAAAGATTTGCGGAACTCCACCATCCCACCCGGTGCATTTTCTGAAAGAAATATATCCTCTTTTAATATCCCCAAAGCACCCTGCAACAGTTCGTTATCCCAACTTTTCCCAATAAGAAAGTGTTTGGTTTTTGAAGCAGACAAGGAAACAGGAGCAACCCCACCATAAACAATGGAGGCATCAGAAACTGCCCACTTCCCATCTTTCTCTTCAAGAGAAACACGCATTCCTGCATTTACAATTGCAATATCATCGTCCCTTCGGTGAGCCTGCTTGAATTCTTTCACAAATTCAAACGGCCTGCTCCATGGCAAGAAAACTGACAATAAAATTTCACTGCTTGTTAGATCCACCTTGCGGTAACCCATGAAGAAATCTTCTGCAAGAGTTGTTCTGACGTTCTCTTTGCAATCAATGATTCTAAACTTTGCTCCAGCAGCCATCCAGAGTGGATTCAAGTCTGATATTGGACTGGCAGTACAGATATTCCCACCAACAGAAGCTACATTCTTTATCTGTTTCCCAGCAAACCATTTTAGCTGTTCAATGAAGGCCTTACAAGATGATGTCTCATGAGCATCACGCTCTGCTACAACCTTTTTCAAAAGTTTTAGAAGCTCTGTCAGTCGTACAGCAGAACCAATCTCCAATCCATCATCTGTCACTATCAAAGTATTAAGTTCGGGTACATGCGTCACGGATATAAGGACCTGATATTGAACATTCTTAAACTTTGTTTCAATCCCTACCTCGGTGTTACCAACCACTAATTTTGCATCCGGATATCTTGATTTCAAATCTAATACATGTTGAAGTTTAAGAGGTCGGTACCACTTAATTCCACCAGCTCCATTCAAATTCAAAGGCTTCGTCTTCCTCAAAAGAAGTTCTGGAGGAAAAATAAGTTCCTTCTCACTGTAGAAGCTTCCATCAATTTCACTATAAGAAACACGTTTGTAACCATTGCCACAAGTTACATTTTCAGCTGAAGTTCTGTTAGTTACAGCATTTGATCCACAGGAGCAAGGTTTACCGGTTGAGGGGCAAACAAAATCACTTCCCGGTGTGCTAGCAGAAGATATGTTAGTGTACAATGCATCATAACTTTTGGCAAAAACACGAAATGCATCAATAATTGGTCTGTATCCAGTGCAACGGCACAAATTTCCAGCAAGGCTGTCTTCAACTTGCTCTTCAGTAGGTGGCATTTCGCTTGACCTCAATAATGCATACATGGACATCACAAAACCAGGAGTACAAAATCCACATTGCGAGCCGTGGGCACGAGCTAAAGATTCCTGCATACCAATTAAGTTTCAAACATGCTTCAGCATTACAATTACCAGAATGGTTTTGCAAAAAGAAAATTCAAAACTTTTGGAAATAGAAGGCACAATCATGTCAGCTTTAATATGTCCAATTAACAAGCCACACAATTATGGTATGTCAAAACGGTTACGTAACAGCCATACAGTAATGGTTATAACCATTATGCTGCGTTACAGGGTGGTAACGGCCGTTACAGAAAAAATGACCCCTATCAATCCTGTAACAGTCTGAAACAGTTTCTTTTTTTTAGGGGTAATGGTAACATCGGTGCCCGTTACAGCACCGTTAGGGCATACCTTGCACACAATAAGCGCATTTACAAGTAAAAATTGCATATAGATATAGTTCGCTTGAAGGAACCCTACTATTCCATACAATGGATATGTTCGATGGGTGTACACAATCACTAATGAGCAATGTAATAGGGCTCTCGAGCACCCACGTCACAAAGCTGGCAAATAATTAGATTTAATATTTTATATGTTTTGATACTTTATTGGTTGCTTGCATGGTACGGACTAGGATGGTTATTTTCTTGACTCTAATAAGTAAATATGTACACCGTAATGGGTTTCAGCGTACTTCTTGAACCTCAAGTACCACTACAATCGTAGACTCAACGAGGACAACAACAAAAACAAGGCGGTGCACGAAGTATACGAGAATTTATTCCCTACTTCTCAAGGGAAAGCTCATTTCAAAAATAAGGTAAATTGTTGCATTTAATTCTTGCCAATTTCCTGCCACACATTATAATAACAATTAGTATTAAATGCCATCAACAATTTGTGAACTTTCGAGATGCAAGGGGCGTGATTTGGTGCAACACTACGAGAGAGCCAAGAAAGATGATGACGCCATGTGAGATGTTGCATGCAAACTTGTACGCAAAAGTTAGTTTTCATGTTTTAAAATTACATATGGAACTACAAGACAGCCATGATCAATTTACAAGCGAATGGTTAGTCATGTACAGGGGTCACAGTGAGACCTTTTAGTGATTAGCTATCTGCATACTCTCACATCATGCCATCATCACAGTGTGAGCAAAATTGCAGTACATTCTTGCTTCTTCACATGAATAAGCCCAAAATGTTGGGTTAGGAGAGGCTCAAGAAGCTGATATTTTGTCACTACAACACAATGCTTCGAGAGGGTTGCTACAGGCAGAAAGTGCAAGAAGCAAAGTATTCCATAAGGTAATGATGGCCATAATGGCCACCACTGTTACTGTTACAATAAGGCCCCTATAATGGCCATTATGGATTTTTTTATTTATTTTTTGGAGAAGAAAAAAAAAAACACTATTTCAACCCTGTAATAGTTTGTTACATCTTACATGTCAATTTTCCGTAACAGTCATTATGACCCCATAAAGTGTAACAGTTACCAATATTACCGTTACATTACAACTATTACGTAACCCTTTTGGAATACCTTGGCAAGAAGAGCATAAGAGAACCCACTGGATCTCATGAATTACGACCCCATAACATGTAACGGTTACCAATGTTACCGTTACATTACGACTATTATGTAACCGTTTTGGAATACCTTGGCAAGAAGAGCATAAGAGAACCCACTGGATCTCATGATGATCAGTCAGGATGAATTTTATGAAGGGGATACAAATGACCCACTTTACAAGTGGGTTAAGTCAACTGACCTGAATCAAGTAGGTGGTTGACCAGATACAAAGATAGCAAAGGAGGCAGCATCACAAGGCATCGACGTTAATGCCGTTGTAGAGGAGGCAAGTTGGGAGGATGCGAATCTTTACGATCAACAACCTCCAGCGTAGAGCAATGATCTTGCCAAATATTTGCCTTATGTGTATGGCAAATGAGGAATCGATCGATCATCTTTTCATCCACTGCCAATTTGTGACCAACGTTTGATCGTTTTTCCTCGAATTGATGAGCACTGTTTGGGTCATGCCGAAGTCTGTGGAAGAGTTACTTTGGGCATGGCATGGAGAGGAGAAGGTATCCATGGAAAAGCTGAGTGGAGATTGCTTATTATGATAGTTTTCTGGGTGATCCGGAAAGCGAGAAATGACATATGCATATGCTTTAGAAAAGTAGTGGAAAATGAAGAGAAGGCCAATGCCAAAGTGAAATATCTCATTTCGGATTGGGTTATGTATGCCTGGGGAGTGTCGGCCAATTGGTCTTGAGCTTTTGTGTTCTCTTTTGCTGTTTTTGTGTTGGGGTGCATTCTTTTCTCACGGCTTGCAAGCTTCTAATAAAGTTTCCGTTACTTCTCAAAAAAAAGAGGAGGCAAGATACCTCCATGAAGTTTTTGACCCATTGTCAAGGAGGGTTGGAGGCAGTCAAGCATCGGGATCTCATGGGGCACATGGTGGCCACACTCTCTCAGACATTGATGGCATCACAACGAGTGACGGAGGTGACAGCAGTGCAGTGGCAATGATGGGGATGACAGCAATAGCAACAGTGTGACAACGTCGGTGATGTCCGTAGTGAGAGTTAAAGTCTGAGGCCTCTTGACCCATTCATTGGGGAGAGAGAATTAAGCATGTCACTTGGGACAAAGACCATGGTTCTCGTCATGCCCAATGGAGGGCTTCTCAGCCAAAGTAAGTATTATCGTTGTAAAAAGAAGCAGCTAAGTGGCATTGAGGAGTCTCTAGCACGAAGCATGAGGTCCATTGACCTCAGTAGTCGAGGACCTCGGTGGTGGGCAAGACAACTCTAGTCCTAAGGCCTTGGTTGTTTTTGGTTGTTTGGTTGTTTGTTTGTTCGGTTTTTGTTTTTGTTTTGCCTCTTTGTTTTTTTCTTTGTTTTCCCCTGTTGATGTCTTCTTAGGTGAGTTTGCTTTTATTTTTTATGTTTTATTTTTTTTCTGTTGTTGCTTTTGTTTGCTTTTGTTCTGTTTCTGCCTTTTGGCTTTCAATAAATTCATTACCTTTCAAAAAAAAAGTAACCTCTACTCACAAGATTAAATGTAGGATTTCAAATGCATTTCTATATTAGATCTAATATTTCAACTGAAGCTCGCCTTTTCTAGCTTGCTTGGATTTCCTTTATCAGCTCATTCTTCAATATCACATCAAAGCTCATTTTTTATGCATAAATATGAGCTCTTCGATGCCTCACATATGGTGCATCACCTGTGTTTTTCCCTAAGAGCTGTAGGGTAACTTTCCTATAGTGCAACTTGGTCAACTTTAGTCTACTCTCGTACATAGGTTTCCTAGTTTGTATCACCCAATGTACCCACAAAGCAGACAAAAAATTCTGCACAGAATATCATGGGAGTGTTGGACCAACTATCTAGTGACCTAAAACCTTTGACGGGCATGACATACGAATGTCATAAATCTGATATGGGTGAACAATGTCAGTCATGCTCAACAAAATACAGAGAAGGAAAGGGTTCAAAGGCTCAGCAAAACATTTCTTAAACAAATTATGAAAAGCTAACAGTTGATAAAATTGGTTTGAGATGGTCTACTCATGTGCTATCAAACCAGAGGGGCCTCGGTACAGGGGGGAACTTTGATTGGGGTTGAAGGGTATGAATAGGGGAGACTTGAAAGGATTAGGATTGAGGTGGTGAGAAAGAAAGTGAAGGCTCATTTAATTACCAAGGATAGGAGCTTGGTTAGGAATGATTGGCAAAATAGAATTCATAGAGCAGATCTCAAATTGCTGGGACAAGGCTATGATGATAATGATGATGAATGGTTAAGATAATTATAGTGTACTGCTTCAAAAAATATGTATGGTTATAGAGTTATAATACGTTACACGATGGCTAGCATTTAGAAACTCTGCATGGTAGTAATGAGTCAGCCAGTCCCAAGCCAATATAGGAGGGCTGATGTCAGGCTGGCAGAGCGTTGCCAAAAGTTTGTCGATCAATAGTAGAATTCCTTTTTCCGAATCTTTCAATGGCTGAAATAGGAAGCCAGCCCCCTGGGACATGGCTACAATGATGGTGATGATGATGGTGATGATGATGGCTTGTATAAGTTTAGTGTCAGGCTAGCCATATAACAGTTTACTATTGAGAACATTGTTCTCAAAACTGAAGAAAAATCTACACTTTTCTCATGCTTAATACAGATAAACAAAGAAAATTTTCTTTTTTAAAAGAAGGATAAGTTATGCACCCCAATATGTGGAGTGTCTAAAATAGAAACATATCAAGGCAAGTACTTTGCCAGTTTAGAAGAATCCATGGAACATATATCGAAACTGAGTGAAGATCACATGCCATATTATCATCGCCACCTTTGTCCTAGCTATTTGCGGTCAGCTTTATGTATCCAGTTTCACCAGCCTTTCCTATCCAAGGCCCTATCCTCACTGATAAAAAAGAACTAGGCATCTTGATAATGCTCAAAAACACAAACCTAATAATAGTCTCCTGTAGCCTTTATATCAGAAGTTAGTACTTGGTCAAATGGCTGAAATGCCCCCTCATGCAACAAGAAATCACATGCGCAGGGTATCCCAAAACGGTTACGTATCGGCCGTATCGGCCGATACGTAACGGAAACGGTCATGACCGTTACGCGTTACGGGGTTAAAACGGCCGTAACGGCCGTTACAGAAAAAACGGGCCGTAACGGCCCCGTAACGGCCCGTATCGGACCGATACGGCCCCGTATCGGCCCCGTATCGGTCCGATACGGCCCCGTATCGGACCGTAACGGCCCCCGTAACGGTCCTGAAACAGATTTTTTTAAAAAATAAAAAAGGGCCGTATCGGCCGATACGGGGTCCGTAACGGCCGTTACGGCCCGTATCGTAACGGTAACGGTGGTGGCCGTTACGGCCACCGTTACCGTTATGGGACACCTTGTCACATGGAGAAAAGAACTTTTACTAAATTGCCTCATCAAAGATAGGCACATAACTTGCACATAGATCGGCATATACTAAACTGCCTCATCAAAGATAGGCATATTCACTTGCACATAGCAACTCCAAAGACTGTTTTGAGGAAACGTCTCCAGACTCTCCACCGTCTCCAATATCTTGGCAAAAGCCACATGCGATGGTAAAAAGAAAGCAGACATATACAAGAGCAACACAATAAAGGTGTTACCCTGAATCACAATTCATGAATTAGGTACAAGCATCACTACAAAACAAATAGAAGAATAGTCCAACATACCTGGACTGGGTGCAAGCCATGTCGACGATTCCCAATGCCTTCAACCGTTATTATGTGCATCCCTTCCATAGAATACAGTGGAGCCAAGCACGCATTGATTGCATAATGCCTGCATCATATTTTTCACCATCAAATCAGCTACGCCATTGCAAAGTTGCACAAACTGATGGATACTGCATGCTCCTATGTATCTAAAATTACAAAGACCCGCATCCTATTGGAAACATCTATGACAAAAATGAAGAAAAAGAGCATCCCACACATTTAAGTACCAAAAATATGGATAAATTTTCTTTACAATGTCCCTAAACTTTCTCAGCATATTGAATCATCTAAACATTGGTCTGCAGAATCACCAAATTGCAGAATAGAAGAAATCAAGCACTCTTATAGAACATTCTAGGTTCCATCCTGAAACAAGATTAGCTAATGGAGGAACTGGTAAGATCTTGAAAAATTGAACTCATCAAAACTGCCCCAGAAAACTGGAGAGACGAAAGAGAATGGACAGTAAGGAAGCCCCCAAGCAACAAAGTTCCATTTCATTTTAATAAGCAACATTCATGTTCATCACCAGATGGTAATGTCACCAAAATAAAATAGGAAGTTAGACATCCTCGGGGCAGTATTCAATCAACAACCGATTGACACACTCCAAAATTAAAATTATGCAAAACATAAATGGGAAGAATGAAAGACCCACAGAGATTTCTTCAAATGTTCATCGTAATAAGAAGCCATCACTGTACAAGCCCCACAACCACCTTCTCCGCACCCCAGTTTTGTTCCTGTCAGACCTAAATCTATATTCCATATGAAAATCAGCATCAGAATTTGCTAAGCAATCATAATCGACTTTGAAGTGACAACATCAATTTGATACCACCATTTGAGGAAAGCACCAGCATCAGCAAACAAGTGAGAACTAGAAACTCTGGAGGGAATGGCATATTTGAAGCAAATTGTAAGGCACTGCTACTAAAGGCCCGTCAGTTTCTTCCCATAGAAGTACTGCAGTAGAAACAACTTTGATGAGCTGGCAGACAGTCCTGACTTTTTTGTGTTTTACATTGCTCCCCAGTGTTGTCTCAGCCCTCAGGGATGAATATAAGAGTCCCAGAAACCTTGGTCAAAGACAAAGAATTGCTGATGCGGAATCTGTCTGCCAGCCCACCTGAAGATGCCTCCACTGCAATTCTTCTTCCAGGAGGGCCCTAGACAGAGCAAAGATAGCAAACTAAAAACAGAGTGATGAAATTCAGGAATGTAATGAAAATATTGCAATATTTGTTCGAAAGTACAAAATACTGTGGAAATATAGTGATATTTCAAGCAATGGTGAAAATGGAAACTAATACGAAATGTTAATAGATAACAATGATTCATTTTAGTTCGATGTGTATTTATAGTATTCTTTTCCTCACAGATATCTTGAGAAAATTCTCATTTTTTGAAAATCTGCGAAGAAATGCCCATACTAAGAAACAGCCAAGTGCAGCTTCCTCGGTTCTACTACACGTATAAGCTAAAAGTTAAGAAAATGAATACATCATAGAGAAGAAAAGCATTTTGTAGCAACATGGGTTGCTACTAGGTGGTAAAAGATATCATCTAGCTCCAAATATAATTTAGTTGCACCTACAGTAGTACATATGATGGGGACATCAGACCATCACATTCCTTTTCCTGAGTGTACCAGCGTAGGAGACGTGTCACGCCCATCTTGGTGCCCATCTAGTTGTAGTTCGATGACATTTGAGGAGCATGAGAGAGGAACGGACTGTTTTATTTTAAGTGTCGTTTTGTTATTTTTCTTTTGTTTAGGCACTTTAGTACACTTTTTTTTCTGGACATGGATTATATAAACTTTGTTAGAAACCCTATTTTTCACTATGATATGTTATGTTGAATATTAAGAAAAACTCTTTCAGTGCTTAAGATGAGCACAATTCCTCCTATGATTTGAGCCCATTTTGGTGTGATGTCGGTCATCTTTCTTCTATCTCCTTTCTCTTCATCTTCTCTACGAATCCATGTATTTTGATTATTTCTTTTCATCCGATTGATAGATCCTTTGATTTTTCTTGAATCCAAAGCCAAAACCCCCAATCCTTGAACTGTTTTTCATTCGGCATAGGCCCACGAGACCTTAAAATTTGTTTTTCCCCAAAACCCCAACCTTTCCCCATCCAAATCATTCAAACCTAACCTAATCCCACACCGCTTTCAAATTCGGACATCCCCTTTCATCCAAATCCAAATTTCAACCTTCCATGGCCCTAAATCTCCAATTCCCAAATCACCCAAATCCTAATTCCCACCAATCCTTAATTTCAGTCATACCCTATGAACCCTAGAGCCCCATCCTTGGATCTCAGAATTAACCCTATGCTTGGACATGGAAGTTCTACCTTCCATAGGTCTCGCCCTTTGAGATTTTATAGTTCATTTACTATTTGCTTGCAGTATATGGTTGTGGTGCATGGTTTATTGCTTATTTGGATTTCCGCACATGAGATTTGAATAGATTTAATTTAATTATCCATTGTTATACATCTCTGCTTTAATTTCATTCCGCATCATATTGATTGGCCCATTGTCCTACGTTGAATTTCGGGATAGTGTTTTACCTGTAGCTAAATTTGCATATAATAGTTCGGTAAATAGGTCTATAGGTATGAGTCCATTTGAAGTTGTTCTTGGTTGTCAAGCTAAAAAACTTATAGATCTCATTTCCATGTCTGTTTCACATAGACCATCATAATTAGCTCAGTAATTTGCACAGCATATCCATGAGTTGCATGATGAAATTAGGAAGCGGATAAATGTAAGCAACGAACAATATAAATTAAATGCTGACTCACATCACAAGTTGCAGAAATTTCAAGTGAGTGATTACATCATAGTCCGCATAAGACCAGAGTAGTTCCCACAATGAGCCGTTAAGAAATTACAAGCACGTAGTGTTGGCCCTTATAAAATTTTAAAATACTTGGGCACTAATGCGTATGTAATAGATCTTCCACCTAGTATAGGAATTAGTTATACTTTCAATGTGGATGATCTAGTGGCTTTTAAGGGTCATCCAGATAATGTATCTATCTACATTATCTCATACTCCATAGCCTATCCTTACCCAGTCTTTACCCCCTTTACCACACATACTTGAGATAAAGGATGAGATTGAAGATATATTGGATGAACAAGTGGTGTCCACTAGTGAAGGAGGGTACCAAAAGTATCTCGTCAAGCGGAAGAATAGACCGACTTCATATTGCACATGGCTTACAGAAACCGAGTTGCAGCGGGTTGATCCAGATATCCTAAAGCGGTATAGGAGTTTTATTTCACCGAAGGCGAATTCTTTTCAACCAGGGAGAGTTGATGAGGACATCAGGCCATCACACTCCTTTTCCCAAGTGTACCAACATAGGAGATGTGCGGCGCCCATCTCGTTGTGGTTCAATGACATTTGAGGAGCATGTGAGGAGCACGAGAGAGAAGCAGACTGTTTTATTTTGAGCGTCGTTTTGCTATTTTTCTTTTGTTTAGGCACTTTAGTGCACTTTTTTCTAGACATGGATTATATAAGCTTTGTTAGAAAACCTTATTTTTCATTACGATATGATACGTTGAATATTGAGAAAAACCCTTTCATTGCTTAAGATGAGCATGATTCCTCCTGTGATTGGAGCTCCTTTTCGTATGATGCCGATTATCTTTTTTCTATCTATTCTCTTCATCTTCTCTACGAATCCGGGTATTTTGATTGTTTCTTTTCATCCGATTGATAAATCTTTTGATTTTTCTTGAATCTAAAGCCAAAACCCTTAATCATTGAACCATTTTTCATTCGGCATAGGCCCACGAAACCTAAATATTCGTTTTTCCCTAAAACCCCAACTTTTCCCCATCTGAATCATTCAAACCTAGCCTATTCCCACACTACTTTCAAATTCAAACACCTCCTTTCATCCAAATCCGAATTTCAACATTTCCATAGCCCTAAATCCCCAATTCCCAAACCCTAACCGTAACCCTAATTCTCATCAATCCCTAATTTCAGCTATATACCTTAGAGCTCTATCCTTGGATTTTAGGATTAACCCTATGCTTGGACATGGAAGTTCGACCTTCCATAGGTCCCGGCCTTTGAGATTTTATAGTTCATTTATTATTTGCTTGTAGTTTATGGTTATGGTGCATGGTTTATTGCTTATTTGGATTTCCGCACATGAAATTTGAGTAGATTTAATTTAATTATTCATTGTTATACATCTCCACTTTAGTTTCATTCCGCATCATTTTTATTTTTAGTCATGCAACTCGCTCTCCCCCCCCCCCCCCCCCCCCCCCCCCCCCGTTAGTTGGGTAACATACCCACATAGTTAGTCACACAATGCACCCACCCACCAGTGAGGTTAGTGCGTCTCCTTAGCACTCGAACCTGAGACCTGCTGTTGAAACGCCTAGGCGTCTTCCATCTAGGCTAGTGGGCGAGACAAGTTTCATTCTGCATCATATTGATAGACTCATTGTCTTGCGTCAACATATAACATGAAATAGACAAGAAACCCAACAAAATGTATGGATGTGCTATTGAATAAACAAAGATGCAAATGTTACTTCCATACATAATGCAAAAATGGGTTGGAAAATACAAGGAAAATAATTTGGAAATGTAAAACCAAAAAAGAAATTAGCAGCAAGAATTACAGAGAGAATATTAAATCAGGAGTCTGCAGTTTATGCATCGGAACACCAAAGATTGGCAATGCATCCAAATGAATTTTGGTCGGTGCTAAAAAATTTCCTAAGTCCTAAGCAACCTACTTCCAATATGGCTGACAAACCGGCAGGCTGGAGGTTGGTTCAGGATCAGGATCAGATTCTGAACTAGTCGAGCCAGGCCCATTCAATATTGATTTTGCCGAGACCATGCCCTGCCCATTGCGAACACTGGCTGTCAAAATGAAAGCGTAAAATCCAACGACAACTAGATCTTCAGTTGAATGACTCAAGACAGTGTATGGCTTGGACAAAAGAGTGAGTCCAAAATAAAACTTCAACTGAGTGGCCCTCTACTAATAATGTTCGCAATCAGAGGTTTGCTGATCCAATATGTGTGAATAGCCCAACCTCCATCCAAACCTGCACTACATGCCTCCACCTAACGTGTGTGGATCATTGGAACATACATCAAGTGGGACCCACCTTGTAGATACTCTGGCTAAAAATTCAGAATGGTCCACTCATCAAATGGGGACACTATTCGAAACAAACGGACTGCTAAACCATGTGGCCGACGAGCAGGTCAATCGGAGTGATTCCTGAAACAATCAAATGAGCAATGTCAGCGGAGTAATACCATTAACAGAAAACCGATGTTTCATCAGGAAACTGTTCACCACATCGTCCATGGGTGCTGAGTCTAAACGACAATGGAATGGTGATCAGCAATGGTTTCTCCACAAGAGGTTCGTTTCGCAAACTCCTGAAGTAGGATGATCCACCTGGTGATTCTAGCATTGTTAGTGGTCAGATATTATTTGCAAGCGAAGTGATCGGTGTGAATAAAGACCCTCGGCCCGATCAAGTAATGTCTGCACATCATGTTGTGTGAACACAACAGCTCAGAACTCCTGTTCCGTGACCGCGAGCTGTCCGTTTGTTCCGTACATTGTAGTCCACCAGGTTAGCGGACCCACCTTCTTTGGGTGGCTTTGGGCATCTACAAGGACCCACTTGATGGACCAATTAGAAGATCCACACATATGCCACGTGATCACAAGTGAAGGCATGAACGGGGTCTGGGCTATTCACGTGTGAGGGAATAGCACACTCTTAACAAGTATGACAGCCAAAACATGGTGAAATGTAACATGTATCAAGAGCCCTATGCTGGCAGTAATATATAGGCTGTACCAACTTATGGTAGCAACACACTGACTGTAGTAGAAGACTCAAGAACAGGTCAATACTCAAAAACAACTTGAATTTCCAAACTTCGCCCTAAGATGCAGATCAGGTCCCTCTGCCACCATGCCAAATTATTCAATCCTTCACAGATGCATGATTACAAACAAAACAGAAATCGTGACAGCCTCATCATCAAAGCAAAATCAAGTAAAAGTTTTTCAATAGCTCAAATTTCGTGAAGATGCGGTAATGATAGAGATCTCTGCTCTCTACTTGCTTTGGAAGCGAAGAGATATAAAGAGTGAAAACATTCTTTGAGCGTTCTGTCTTTTTTCAATCTGTGGTTTTCACAAGCACGTCGCATGCTGATTTTCTACACATCCTGTGGGCTATAACTATCTAAATCGAATGAAGATTGTAACATGACGTAAATAAACTCTATTCATTCGAACTTTATCTCATTCAAAGATACATCATAAGCGAGAGACCAGATTCAACGGTGCAGATGATCTGGCCGGATGGAGAAATTTACCTCTGAGATACTGAAGAAGAGTAAGGTGGGCCAGTCCATTTGGCAACACATGACGGATGCCGTTAATATACAATATGGCCTCATTCGACTCCGCTGAGGCAATTAGTTCCTCTTCTTGATCAAGCGATCCCATCGTCGGCAGCAATGGCAACGAACCGAGCCTATGAATCTTTCAGTTTCCCTTTTATCCTCACCTTGAATCTACAAAATTCTATGTAAAAAAACTTAGAAATTTCTCGATGATTCTACGTGAAAGTTGTTAGAGATTTCTCTGAAATGAAATTCAAAGCTTCAGAAGCTTACCCTGTAGAGCAACTTGCCAGATTAGGGCAGACTCAGAGAGGGTGTCGGTAACTATTTCTGAGAAATGAGGAAGAGGAGGAAAACTGGAAGTGGATTGCGTGCTGAGTAAAGTCTGTGGGGCCCACCGTGATGTATGGGTCTTATCCATGCCGTCCATCTGTTTTTCAAGATCATTTTAGGGCATGAGCCCAAAATTGAATCATTTCCACAGGTCAAGTAGACCACGCAACAGGAAACAGTGGGAATTCAACGCCTATTGTTGAAAACTTCTTGGGGGCGACGGAAGTTTTGGATCAAACTGATATTTGTGTTTTCCATCATCCATGTCTGCGTGACCTACGGGTTGGATGGCAAATAAACGTCGCTGTGCGATTAGGAAGGTTTCAACGGTGGACATCGTTTGTTATGGTGTTGTCCACATGAGCTTTGGATATGCTTCAATTTTGGCATCATGCCCTCAAATGATCGGAAAAAAACGGATGAACGGCATGGATAAGAAACATACATCAAGGTGCGCGCGCGGAGAGTTTACGCTACAGCGTGCTGAGTGGCTCAGTACACTATCGGAACCGGGCGCCAATTAGATGTTACCCCGGGAACAGCTTAGTGGGCATTACCCCCACCGTATGGCCCACATAGATGATATTTTGTATATCCACGCTGTCCATCCGTTTCTACAGCCCATTTTAGGATGATCGTCCAAAAATTATGCAGATCCAAATCTCATGTGGACCATACCACTGGAAAGAGTGTGATTGAGTGTTCCATCATTAAAAATTGGAAAGAGCCCATTGTAAGGTTTTAGTAATATTTATTTGAAATCCAAGCTCTTGATAATCTTAATAAGGTATTGATAAGGGAAAATATGATTATCAGATTTATCCAAAACTTTTTTGACCCACAAAAAGTTTTTAATGGTTATTCATCACTGTTTCCATTGGTATGGTCCATCTGAGATTCTGATCTTCTTAAGGTTTTGTATAACATCCTAAAATGATATTAAAAAACATATTGACGGTGTAGATATATAAAAATTATATCAATAAGCCCCCACACGGTTAGAGGAACACCCACTAAGCTGTTGCCCGGGTAACAGCTAATCCGCTCTCATCGGAACCATACGGGATGGAATAACCGAACCTTTTCCTCTGATGCGACTTACCCGGGTTATATGCCTCCCCTTTAACCCAAAGCTCTATTGGGCCCACCAAGATATTTTTGTTATATCCACACCGTCCATACGTTTCCTCAGCTAAGTTTAGGACATGATCCAAAATATATACCCTTCAGATACAAAACTCAAGTGGGCCATACCACAAGAAACAGTGGGGATAGAGACATCCACCGTTGAAACCTTTCTGAGCCCACTGTGATGTTCGAATGCCATCCAAACCGTTTATAATGTGATTCCCATCTTGATTAAAGGAAAAAAGAAATACAACTTGATTTAACACTTCTGTGACCCCACTAAGGTTTCAACTGTGAACGTTTAATCCTCGCTGGTGTGGCCCACTTGAGTTTTAGATCTTTTTCGTGTTCAGGCTCATGTCCTAAAATGACCAAGAGAAACTGATGGATAAAGTGGATATAAGACAAACATTGTAGTACGGGACTTTGGATTACAGGTGAGCCGTGTAACGACCTGTTTCAGGCAAGTTGCGTTCCTTCGCTGCCTTTTCGGGAAGCAGATTTACGGCCAAAGACTTTCCCCCAAAAAGATGCGGATCGGCTAGCATAAGGCGTGGTTTTGAAATATCTGTGGGGCCCACCATGATATATGTGTTTTATCTACGCCGTCCATCCATTTCTCCATCTTATTTTAAGATACTAAACGAAAAATCAGACAGATACAAATCTCAGGTGGACCCCACCAAAGGAAAACAGTGGGGATTAAATGTCCACTATTGAAAATTTTTTGGGGGGCCACAGAAGTTTAATACCAAGCTGATATTTGTTTTTTCCCTTCATCTAGGTATATTTGACCTTATCAACATGTTGGATGGAAAAATACATTAAAGTGGGCCCTAGGAAGATTTTAACGGTGGACGTTCAATCCCTACTATTTTTCTGTGGTGTGGTCCACCTGAGATTTGGATGTCTGATTTTTGGGGTGATGCCTTAAAATCAGATGTAGAAATGGATGGACTGCGTGGATAATACAAATATATCATGGTGGGGCCTACAGAGATTTGAAACCACGCCCTAGGTAGTCCCAACGATAGAAAGGTCGGTGGCCCACCCTGATGGACGCAGATTAGATACTGACAGGTTCAGTAGCTATCTCACTACTGAAGTGACGTCATCAACTTTTGCGGGCCCAACTGTGGTGTATGCGTTGTATCTACACCGTCCATTCATTTGGTGAGATCATTTCAGGGTATGAACCAAAAATAAGGCAGATCTAAATCTCAAGTGAACCCACCAAAGAAAACAGTGGGGACAATAACACGGCCGTTGAAACCTTCCTAGGGCCCACCCTGATGTTTATTTGAGATTGAACTTGTCCATAAGTTCACAAAGAGATGAAAGAAGGAAAAACACAAATATCAACTTGATTGAAAAATTTTGTGACCCCAGGAAGTTTTTAATTGTAGAGGGTAATCCTCACTGTTTTCTTTGGTGGGACCACTTGAGCTTTGCATCTGTCTCCTTCTTTAGTTCATACCCTAAAATGATCTCTCTAGAAGGATAGACGGTGTGGATACAACACATATATCACAGTAAGGCCCACAAAAGTTGGTGACATCACTTCGAGACAGTTACTCAACCCGTTAGTAGCTAATCTACATCCCACCGTGATGCTTTTGATAAAAGATAAATTCACCTGTCCAGCTCTTTTTCGAGCTCATTTTAAAGGAGGCGGTTTGGCTGGTGACCCAAACACCAGCCAACTAGTTGGTGTTAGAACCCCATGGGCCCCAACATGATGTATGTGCTTTATCCACGCCATCCATCCATTTTTCCGGCTAGTTTCAGGGCATAAACCTAAAAATGAGGCAGATCTAAAACTCAAATAGACCACACTACAGGAAACGATGGGGAGAATAATGTTCACCTTTGAAACCTTCCTAAGCCCCGCAGTGATGTTTACTTTTCATCCAACCTGTTCATAAGGTCATCCTGACCTAGATGAGGGGAAAACACAAATTAATATAAGCCTGATCCAACATTTTTGTAGCCTCCAAGAAATTTTCAACGGCAAGTGTTCAATCCCCATTATTTCATGTGGTGTGGTCTATTTAAGTTTTAGATTTGCCTCATTTTTATGCTAATTTCCTAAAATTAGCTTTAAAAAAATGGATGGACGGCAAGATAAAACACATGCATCATGGTGGGGCCCACAAAGCTTTGAACCAACTAGCTGGCTAGTGTTCCCATCACCAGCCAAACCATGTCCCATTTTAAAACCTGCGACAAGAAATGCACAATCCAAATCTCGAGTGGGCCACTGGAGAGGAAACAGTGGGGATTGAACAACCAAACAATTCCAATGGCCACAAAAGGCCCCTACAGGCTAAGTTTTTTGTATTTTCGGTTCATCAAGTCCAATGACCTTATAAAAGGTTTGGATGGCATAAAACATCAAGGTGGAGCTCATGAAGGTTTCAGCAGACATTTCTTTCCTTTCTCCCTCTTGTGTGGCATTCTTGAGATTTGGATCAGCTGATTTTTGTTGTATGTGCTAAAATGAGCTTATAAAACAGATAGATGAGTGGATTTCTCACAAGCATCATGGTGGACCCCACCCTAGCTTACCAGCACAGGGTTGTAGGAGGAAATCCACTTTTCAGCTCCATTTCACTTCAATTACAATTTATGGGATCGAGTTAGGTGTTACCTATGGGCCCACCTTGATGATGTGTTGTATATACACGTTACCCATTTATTCGTACTATTTTAGGACATAGTCTAAAAAAATTAAGCAAATCCAAATCTCAAGTGGACTACACCATAGGAAACCGTGGTGATTCAATGCCTCACCAATAAAAATTCCAAAGGGCTCATCGTGTGATTTTTATAATGTTTATTTGACATCCAACCTATTGATAATATCAAGAAGGCATGGATGAAGTGTAGATACAAATATCAGCTTGATCCAGAGCTTTTATATCTCACAAGAAATTTTTAATAATCATTCATCACTGTTTCTAGTGGTATAGTCCACCTTATATTTGGATCTTGTTAAGGTTTGTGATGGCATCCTAAAATGAGATGCTAAAACAGGTGGACTGACTGAATATACAAGTACAGGGTTAGGGTATTCTCTCCCACAATTTATGTCAACCAATTGCCTATGAAAGAATTTAACACATGGGATGCTAGGTGGAGCCCTCCACGATGTTTGTGAGAAATCCACTGGATCCATTGATTTTTTCAGCTCAGTGAAGGACATGAAATAGAAAATGAGGCGTATTCGAACCTCAAGTGGGACACGTGAGAGGAAACAGTGGGAATTGAACAACCACCATTGAAACAATCGAATGGCCACAGAAGTTTAGTTTTTTGTGTTTTCAATTCATCCCAGTGGAAATGACACATTTTGGATAGATATAAGCTTCAAAGTGGACCTAGTATTGTTTCTACAACAGGCATTTCTTTCCCCACTTCTTCCTCTAGTGTGGTCTCCTTGAGTTTTGCATACTCTTTATTTTTTTTGTATCATGTCCTAAAATGAAAGGGCAAAATAGATGAACCGGGTGGATTTATCATAGACGTTACAATGGCCCCACCTAGCCTATGAGCACAAGAAGTTACCAAAGCCTTCTGTGTCCCAATTTATGCAAAAAGTTTGGAATTTTTACTACAATAGCCATGAGCTGTGACTATTTTTACTAAAAGTTCAATTTCTCGTCCAGCTCATCTTTTTTGGCCTTTCAATGAGAAATTGAAAATTTTATGGTCAAGAATGCTCCTCCGACAACCATGTGCTTAGTAGGAATCCACCGTGCCCCAGGGGGAATCCATATTGCCCGGGGGAATCAGTCGGAGAGGCATTTGCGGACATAAATTTTCAATTTCTCATCAAAAGGCCAATAAAAATGAACTAGACGAGAAATTGGATTTTTAGTAAAAATAGCCACGACGCAGGGCTATCACAGTAAAAATCCCAAAATGTTCCACGTCCCAATAAATGCAAAAAGTTCCACGCCCCACTTTGTACGTTGACTGTAACATTCAAACCTTTCTGCTTTCCGCTAACGTGTCACTTCATTTGAACATTCAAGCCGTCCAGAGGGGAAGCGGATTGCGTGGTGTGCGGCTTACAAGATGTGTTGACATCAACAAGTTTTGTGAGCCCCACCATGATGTATGTTTTATATCCAAACCATTGATCCATTTAGCGAGATCATTTTAAGACATGAGCCCAAGACTGAGGCAGATCCAAAGCTCAAGTATACCACACCACGAAACACAGTGCAGAAAATGATGCCCGCTATTGAAACCTTCATAAGGCCCACCATGATGGGTCACACAGACCTGAATGAAGGGAAAACACAGATATCAGCTCGATCTAAAACTTATGTGGCTCCCAGGAAGTTTTCATTGGTAGGCATTCAATCCCCACTGCTTTATGTGGTGTTGTCCGCGTGAGCTTTGGATCTATCTTGTCTTTGGGCTTGTCCCTAAAATGATCTTGCCAAGTGGATGAACGGTTTGAATATAAAACATCATCATGGTGGAGCCCACAAAACTTGGTGACTTCAACACACCAATGGAGGTCAAATAGTTAGCTGTCCATTTATTTCCACACATACATTGAGTCAGAAAACTCCGTACACCCCAATGCATGACCCACACATATACATTGAGTCAGATAATTAGCCGTCCATTTATTTCTACAATGTAACTCTCTTGATGATTGGACAAATTTGGATCTCGGACTTACTGGTCTTTGGCTATTCGGCTGAAGATTCTCATGACTGGGATGTTGTGCCGAAATGGCACGTCATCTAAATTAGAAGTGGCTTTTTCCTTGATTAGATAGCACTCCTTTTTAAAACCTTATTGTGGAGGCTTAAAAGTTCTTTTCGGTGTTTTTCTTAAATGAAAATATCCCTGGTCTTCTTCTTGTACCTTCTTTTATCACTACTCTTCGACTTTCTCTTCTTTTACTAATGCATTATCCACGATCTTTCAAGTTTTCTGTCTACTCTCCATTAATATTTCATATTTTTCAACTATTCTCTTTAATGAAAACTCCTACCTCAGAAAAAATAAATTCTAAACTTGTTTGAAAAGAAGATTCGAGGAAATGATATATATATATATATATAAAAGATGGGTTATTCTACCTTAAAAAGATTCAGCTTAGATGAGTCATTTGCCAATAAATGAATAATAATAATAAAAGATGGTAAAAAAATAACTCCACTTTTAGAAATGAAAGCATATTCAAGGTAGACTTTGGACCTACTTCTATAAGGTTAAATAATGTTCAAATGAGATTATTCCAATTCTATTTGAAATGTCGGCAATTTTACCCTAAGATTGCCTCGATCTAACCCGTAATGAAGAAGTTATGAGTGTTTTTGTGAGATCACGTGATGTTTGAAATGAACATGAATACCTTGATGGACTTTAGGCCCACTTTTGAAAGGCCAAACGGTATGAAAATCTCATTAACTTATATTTCCAACAAGATCAAGATTGCCCTGATTCAACCTACAATGAGGGAGTTATGACTATTTTTTTGGGATCGTGTGATACTAGAATAACCATGATCTATGCAGTGTTAGAACTAACAACCATGCAATGTTACAACTATTATCCATGCAATGTTAAAATCCAAATCTATGCAATGTTACAACCACTATTCATGCAGTGTTACAGCTACTGTTCATGCACTGTTATAACCACGATTCATGGAGTGTTATAACTACTATTAATGCAGTGTTACAACCATGGTCCATGCAGTGTTAAAACCATAATCCATGCAATGTTACAGCACAATCTATGCAGCATTAGAAACCTAATATACGCCATGTTAGAAACCTAATATACGCACTGTTAGAACTTTGATCCATGCAGTGTTACAACGACGATTCATGCATTGTTATGACCACAATACATGCAATATTAGAACTACGATCCATACAGTGTAAGAACCGTGGTCCATGCATGATGGACGACCAATGTTGAAGGTGGGGTCCATATGATGAATTGTAGACATCAGTGGTGGGCTCCACATGATGAGAGGTGGATATTGAAGGTGAGCCCTACACGACAATAACATAGATAGTGGGCCCCACACATGTGGATGATTGAACACCCACCATTAAAAACCTCTTTACACTCATCATGATATTTATTTGCCATCCAACCTATTGATTAGATCACACAGAGTTAGATGAAGGGAAAAGACAAATATCAGCTTGATCCAAAACTTCTGTGGCTCCTAGGAGGTTTTCAACAGTAAGCATTCAATCCCAACTGTTTCCAGTTATGTGGTCCACTTGATCTTTGTATGTAGATAAAACAAAGACATCATGGTGTGGCCCACAAACACCGTCCAGTAGATGCCTCTGTATGTCCTCTAGTGCCATCGCTAAGTGGAAGGGTAAAACCGACTTTTAAAGAGAAAACAGAGCTCTCTGTTACGAGTCAAAGTTAACTAATGGCCTGTTTTGTTAACACTGAAAAAATTCACGGAATACGGAATTGAGAAAGCATTTTGCATTAAGTGATGTTTGCTAGTACGAAACTTGAAAAACGCTCCATGATTTTTACAGATTTTTTTTTTTGGCAAGAGAGGACTGACTTAACTGTGAACACGGAATGTGCACCGCGGATCCTTCTTAAAAAGAAAAGAAAAAATTTGATTCCAAATTTACCTCTGCCCACGTTGCCGAAGAGATTTTAAGATAGATTGTATAATACACAACCCAATTTTTAACTTCCAGAACTTTTATGGACCCCACCATGATTTATGTGTTAGTTCCACACCGTCCATCAATTCCTGCTGATCTTTGTGAGCTGGTGTTATCTGCAGTGACGTGTTCGAATTCCGTGCCTTCAACACAGATGATCTACACTCAATAAGTTTACACACATGTCAAATTCATTGAGTAGTACCTATTCACATCCGAGTAAATGTTATTCAACTGGCTGTGCATGCCCAACCCCGCATCAGGTGAGTCCTGTCATGGCAATAGAATCACCTGAAATTCAGGTTTATATGGTTATTAGGTGCAGCCACGTCATAGAAAACAACAGGCATCCACCCCCCCCCAAAAAAAAAAAAAAAAACTACCAAATTGAAGTGGCAGCCCACATGATGGTTGGATCAGCCTTATTTTTAGGGGCGTCATTCTGGAAGGTTGGATACCATACACAAACTACAGTGGCCACACAAGCAGAGTTGTAGAAGAAGCTTTCTTCACAAAGGTTGTAGAGTATCTGCCCAAGTGTTTTGATAACTGTTTAAGAAAAGATAATCGACAAAGGCTTCAATGGAAAAAGGGTCATTGCTTGCAGGTATTGGGCATCCACCATCAGTGGTCTGACTCTGACTCGACGGACCAATGGTATGGGTCACTGGCCCAGCGCCTGTATGCGATGTGGCCCCAAAACCAGAACAAAGGCTGGCATCAGGTGCGCCACAGTCTACATCAAATGTGAGCCTGCGGTCATCTTTTTAAGTGTCCAATATTTTCATACGCTTGTCCTACCTAATGACTAGACCAGCCTGATTTTTGGGCCATGGCAGAGATACAGTGGGGCCCACCAAATGTGTGACCTGAATCAGACATGGGCAGTGCTGCAATGGCATGTGCTGGAAGAGTAGGATTCGATCCGGACAGCCATCACACTTCTTGTGGAAGATACAGTCATGTGCATGTTGGAGCAATTGGATGTTCAAAGCCACATCAGATAAAGTTGGAAAGTTGTTGTCAATAAACAAATAAGCAAGTAATGAATTGATATCTTATACAAAGTTTTATTTTGTTACAGACAAACAATCAACAGCCAAAAAGAAAAAAGAAAAAGGAAGTAAAAAAAGAGAAGAAAAAGGCCACTGAAGATATATGCAGGCATTTCAAAACTAAATAAACAGCCCATGACTTCATGCATCATTTTGGAAGTCCAAGAGAAGGCCCAAAGATTAACTGACCATGCCCGACAATCTTCAAAGGAAAAAAAGAATCAATCGAGCTTACATTTTCTATCGCATGGAATTAGTTCAGCTTGTTGGGGTTTGCATTTGAATGTGCTCCCCTGCTCTTGGATCTGGTTAGAGCTACTTTTGCAGAAGTCGAACGCTCTGACTGGGAGAATAGAATAAGGATGTGCATGACAATCACGAGCAGAAGTAAACCAGACATCGAAAATGCAAGTCCTTTCCACGTGGAGAGCAATGCGGACCGTTTGAAGATTTTGAAAGCACCGAACACCAGGAGGGATGACCATGATATAACAACCTGATTGATCACAACAGGAGAGAGTGTTAAAGGGACCTCCCAAGCATACAACTTCAGCATTTGAGCTTCTTTAGTTGGATTGCATTATGCATAGTGCATGAATTCTTCCTCATTTGCAGAGGAAATTTTGTAACACTGGCTCTTCCTTGTGTTTGCAGGCTCATGGTTCTATGATATTCTGTTTGGTATTACTAGAATTCAACTGGCTAAGAACGGTGCTACTAATTCCCAACTTCTGTTTTCAGTCATTTTTCGTATTTTTATAAGACTACGTTCCATTTCGCATTCTATCAAGTTGATATTGTCCATGGTTCCATGAGTAATGGAGCTAAAACCCTGTGATAAGATATTATCATCTATCTATGACAAGCAGGGCTACAACTTGACTGATCCAACCCGAGTTCAGGTCGGGTTGTTAAGGTCCTCGGGTTGGGTTTGGATTGAGCAAATTCAGATCGGGTTGGGAATAATCACATGTATTTGGGTCAGGTCGGGTTGAGTATGGACTTCAAGGTTTCATAGGGTTGCTGGTTGGGTTGAGCTCGGGGTGACCCTCAACCTGACCCAACTGCCTGAGTTGCAGCCCTAGTGATGAGTGTCAATGCTCTTCAAGTTGAAATGTTCATATCCATACTCCTTTGACCATGCATGCGAGAATTGCTCTATATCACAGGGTTCAGAATAACGCCATACCAACAACGGCTTTTTTGGCCGACCAATTGGTTGAAACTCCCTGTCACCAAAAGTATCTTCAACTAGATGTTTGTCCAATAAAGCATCCTGTTAAGGCAAGAACCAAAAGGCAAATATTTACCATGGAATCTCGAAACTAAAATAAAAAATGGGGTACATGCAAAGCATGGTACAATGCCTCACAAGGCTAAAAATTTCCTTCAAGAATTGCACATTTTTTATTTGCAAATAGTATGGTCCAAAAGTTGAAGTACATGCCTTCGCCACAAATACATCCCTGCACCATCGTGCAACTGCATCATCTGTCTGAGGTAATTCTTTCATTGGATGCCGCTTCATGTGGACATGTATCTGCACAATTGCACATCTTAAGAAACATCTCTCTCATAAAACTCAGTTTATGAATATAGAAAACCAAGTGAGTTAATGAATATAGAAAACCAATCCTGCCCCATCTATATGCATTGTTTCATGATATGAATCTCATCATCATCATCTAAGCCTTATCCAAACGAATCAGGGACAGACAATATGGATATGAAATATTTGAAAATTTACAAGAAAATTTTTAACTTTCTCTGGACTAGGGTTTGAAAATTGCGTCTATTGCTCACACTTGTAGACGCTAAGCATGTGGAAGCTTAGAGTACAACTTATAGAACTACGGCTAAGTCCTAGAGGGGAGTGATTAGGACCGTTTTAAAATCCTTTTAAAAACCTCTTATCTAATTAAACTAATTAGCAATAATAAACTAATTAAACAAGAACACTTAGCTTCCAAGCTTAAGTGGGTCTAATCACAAAGGCTAGACAAGATTAAGCATTTAAGCAAACTAGCCCAAGCACATATATTATAATGATGCAACATGTTTAGCTTATAATCAATGTGCAACTATCTAGACTACAAAGGATATAACTACCTAAGCAACTAGTCCAGAGAACTAAGTAGACAATATGAGATTCATCATGCTAAGCATATGTCTACAAGCCTAGTGAATATACATCTTATGTGTGAATGTGCCTATCTAGAATATAACATACATTTCAATTAAGCATTCATAATTAAGCAATTAAACATATAACGCATAAGTAGAAATGTGCTCAAATCAATCCCAAACACAAGTATGTATAGTGGTTCGACTACTTGTCTACTCTACTCCCGGTTCCCGTACTTATCCCTTAAGCACACCGGAATTCAATAAAGGAGTTTAAATTAGGTTCCTCCCAACCTAAGTGTTTTAAATCAGTTCCACCCTACCGGGGAGTTTAACAAGGTTCCTCTCAACCTATAATGGAGATTTTACTGGTTTATCTCTCAACCAAGATGTTTACGGGTTCCATCCAACCCAGGAATTTGACAAGGTTCTTCCCAACCCTTCTGTTCCAATCCTAGAACCTAGCGTACATTCCCACCGGAGGCTCCCCCTGGAGACTTGGTCGAGTTTGATTCCAAACTCTCACACTCAATCCTCCACAAGGAAGGAGTGCAACTGGACTCTTACAATTTGACACCTGTCGGATTGAGCCCCTTTCGTAGCGTCGCTTGGGTTGCTTGATCTCCGCTTTCCTGTGCTTCAATCAACTCTCCTTTGCTTCCCTGATCATGTTGCGGATGCGTTGCCAATGCCTTAGCTCCACTTGATTAGCTACCTTACATTTGATACTTCAAAGAGATGCCCAAGGTGCTAGAAGGTGGTGGGAATTCTCTACAACTAGTAGGATTTGGTTGCCTAGAGGAATTTCACCTAGTTAGATCTCTAGAGAGGTTTAGACTAATAATATACTTATGGTGTAGGTGTCTAAAACATCTAGAGTTTAAGAGAAAGCAAGCACATCTTCATTTGAGTTATTAAATGCTCCAACTTGTGATCAAACACAAGGAAGATGGCTTGGAATAATTAGGATTAGATCTTAATGATGCGGGCAATGAAGGTGACTTCTAATACACTAAATTCTCTTCAAGAACCCTGAAAACCGAGCTTCCAATATATATAGTAAAAGCTCCAACGAATAAAAAACTACAGCAAATGGGTAACTGGCGACCTGTCGCCAATCGGTTGCAGACAGGTCGAATTTAGGCCAGGGACCAATATTTTGTTGCTATCTCGAAATGGCCATTTGTGACCGGTCGCCGACAGGTCTGCAACAGGTCTACAGACCCTTGAGTTTTGCTGTTTTGCATAAATTTTTACAGCAGCTCAAGCACCTCTAAAGCCTTCCTTTGGGTGGTCTTTTGGGACACCTAAGGCCGTTTTAGGATGACTAAAAGTATACCTATTGGGTCAAGTCATCTAGAGGTTTGGTTTTGGCATAGATTCAAGGGTTTTGGCTCACCAAGGCATCTCATTTACTTGTTTCTTCTTCTTTGATGCAACTGGTCCTCTTGAGTCTTTGGTCTTCATCTTCTTTGGGCTCTACGTAATTGACAAATAAGGTGCACTAGTATGCCACAAAAAAGTGCACTAACAAGGTTGTCTCCTTTCGTTTCATTTCCCATTTTATGAGTCAGTTGGTTCGTGAGGATTAGACATGTCACCTAGAAAATTAATTCTTTGTCAGAAAGAAATTGGAGCAACTTCTCATTTTCGATGATTAAGTACCCAGAGGTTGAAAAAGAGTAAGGACTAGTTTGGAAGATGTAAGAAAACCATTCTAACTCTTTTTTTTTTTACCAGTTTAGTTGGCTCCTAAGATTGGACTTGTCACCTATAAAATTTAAGTTCTTCGTCAGAAAGAAATTGGAGCGAATTCTCATTTTCATTGATTAAATACCATAGGCTGAAAAAGGGTAAGGACCAATTTGGAAGACGTCAGAAAACCATTCTAACTCATTTTTTTACTAGTTTAGTTGGCTCCTAAGTGAGGATTGCACCTGTCACCTAAAAAATTTAAGTTCTTTGTCAGAAAAAAATTGGAGCAACTTCTCATTTTCATTGATTAAATACCCAAAGGTTGAAAAAGAGTAAGGACCAGTTTGGAAAACGTCGAAAAACCATTCTGACTCATTTTTTACCAATAGGTGTGACAAAGCTGTCACGTCTATTGGGGAGGTTGCCAAGTAGTCCAGTTTGCAACACTAGTGTGGCAGCTAAGTAATGGATGGTCTTGATTTCTAGGGAATTGTATGTTCATAAGATGGCTCACCTCGTGCATGGTTTGGATTCCACACAAGGAACACCAGTTGGCATGTGAGGGCTGGTAGAAAATCACCACCTCCCAAACCCATTTTTATGCAAAATGAGGTATGAGCCATTTTACAGACATGACAATCATGTGGGCAGATTCTAAAAAGTGATAAATGGGCATCAGACAAGCATGCGGTAAAATCTCTTTTTAAATTGTAATAATTTCAAACATGTGAATGCTTGAAGTTTAAGGGCTGTTTGGAACTTTCAGGGAAAGGTATTGTGATGACAATGGCCATCATTACAGACACGTCACCAGTTGACCATTTGGCTTGTCTTTAGCAGGATAACAATAACATGGAAATATAGTGGGGGGAATTGGTAATAGGGCTATCAATGGGTACCCAGATTTGCTTGTACCCAATGGACCAGACTCCATTTTAACGGGTCCGGGTCCTTTTTGGGTCAGTCAAGAAATCGAGTTGGGTTCAGGTCTCACCTTTCAGACCCAGTTAAAAATCAAGTCTAGTCGAGTTGGGGTTAGGTCCATGTGATTGACCCCGTCAAAGTTGGGTCTAATTGGGTCCAATCAGTTTCAATAGTAAAAAAATATTTATTTTAATATATATTGATGATTCAAGAAACACAATGAGGTTTCCTAAGCCACATGCATGTAAGAGAGATCACTTACACAATATGCATGTGTCAAAGTGGTACGTGTTTGCAATCTAATCCACCAATCAGCTGGACCCAACCATGTAAATGATCTTGTTTGTCTCAAACCCAACTCAAAACCTGGATCTAAAGACCTGATGGGTACCCAAACCTTATTGGATCTGGGTATGGATCTCCAAGAACTAGACTTGAATCTAGTTAGGTACTATAGGACCTGACTTGAACCCAACCCGAACTTGACCCATTGATCCAAGTTAAATATTTCTCCACTTCACTCTATCCCAAAAAGAGTGTTGACATGGCTATAACAAACCAATGTTGGCCAGTGCTTCATATCACAGTATATTTTATTTGGGAGTACTAACCAGCCCTAGAGCATTTTCATTCTTCTGGAGTTTCAGGAAACACAATGCTGACATGTTATTTATGTAAGATTTAGGTGTTCGAATTTTATAAATGTGCCCATCTCAGGCTATACCTTTCTCCAAATTTTTTTTTTTTTTTTGTGTGGTATTTCTGTCATCAGCATCTTCATCTTCGTCTTCTTCTTCTTCTTCTTCTTCTTCTTTTGTGGCACCAATGTTATCTCATGGTAAATCATTAAGATAAAAGATGCAGATAGCAAACATCAATTTATTTAAGACTTATAGTAACAGAAATATGTCTGATCAAATATTTCATTAATAGAAGAATGATGTGAAGTGTTATACAGAACTTACTAAACTTTAACCATTAACAACAAATGGCCAACATGTTACAATTGCAGTATTAACAAGAGCTGGAAGGCAAGTAAAACAGAACTAAGAATCATATTGTCAGAGAGGAATATTACAGTAAAATCCTAGTCTCACTAAAATGTATGATCCATACCTATTCATTCATTTTAACAAGCATGCTGACAAAACTGCCATTTATTTCCAACTAACACTGAATTCTTTGAAAATGGTTGGAAAAATTAAATGTGGATATGAAAAATGCAGTGTTCCATTTGCAAGGAAAATAGGGCCGTCCATATTGCAAGTGAAACACGTTCACCTCTAGTTTCTCGAGTTTGAAACCTTCAACCAACCCTATGCAGTCGCTTCTGACATGAGTCTGCTTAAAATATCTGAAAAAAGAAAGTTAGGAGAGAGGGAATCCTAATAGGGACAACAACCCAAGTTAGTTGTAACAAATTGTTTATATCTCACCTTATACGGTGGACCGGGCTGTGCAGCTCAGCCCTTTAGGACCAAGGCTTTGGCCCGTAAACTTGTCCTAAGGGCTAGACCTAGTGTTTGGGCCAGTCCAGGCCGGGCCTGGGCTAATGATGAATGGGCTAGCCCGTCCTGTTGGCATGGTCCAATCATCAAGTGGGTCATTGTTATATAAAAGAATGGATGATTTGAAGAGACTTGTGAATGGTCCCACTCAACGTACACATGTAGTTTTGAAAGCACTCTTAGATCCAAGTCCATATTTCTATAATCAAAACCATTTATATGATGTGATTCATCATGGATGGAGGGGATAATCTATTTTTTATTTTATTTTTAGATTCGGACTATTTCAAACATTTGATCATGTCACTATTTCTCCTTACAAGTTGGGCCTTGACCCCCCCCCTCCCCCCCCCCAGTCTAGACATGTAAGGCTACGGCTAGGGCCAGGACTTTTCTAGCCTAATTAGGGCTAGGGTCAAGCTAGGGCTGGGGCTTAAGGGACTAGGGTTGCGCAAAGGCCAACCCCAGCCTGGCCCATTATCACCCTTATATATAGCTGCCACAAATAGTTTACCGTTATGAGGAATGAAAGCCAATAAGAAAGTTCCCTAAAATTATTTATGGTATTAGAGCACTAGGGGGAGATTTTCTAAGAATCCCCTAATATAATACAAAAACCCTTTCTCCAGCAACCCCAACCCTCGCCTCATGTCTCTCTAACAACACCAACCTCTCTCTCTCTCTCTCTCCCTCACACACACACACACACACACACACACACGCACACACACACACCACCAACAACAACAACTAAAATCTCGTCAACTTTCCATGCTTTTTAGAACATTGTAGAGATTAACGTGGGTTTCTCTCCTTTCTCTTCTCCTTCTCAATTCAATGGCGAAGAAGCACTTCCAAGAGCTCTTGAATGAAGAGCACTTCATTCTCACTAACTACATCAACCAAAGACGCTGATAGGTTTGAAAATCTCCTCCCAAAACACAACTCTACCTCTAATGATGAAAACCCACCTCCCAAAATCCCATTTCCCTATGCAATTTCTGAAAAAAAAAAAAAAAAAACTTGCTTTTCCCCCTCCAACGCCGTCAAACTCCCACCTCTTCGATGGATAGAGCTGGATCTTGTGATGGATAGACTATGCATAAGGTGGGCCCCACAGGGAGGATGGGGGATCCATAAACGGTCATCCTTATCTGATCTCTGCACTCCATCCATGCCAACCCTCGGGCTTGGGCTCGGGCTCGGGCCGATGTTGAACAATGCGGGCTGGGCTTGGATAGAGCCCGGCCTGTTGACACCCTTACTTTCTATATTTATATATACATAGTTACACACATATTATGTATAAGGTTGAAAGACAATAAAGAAAGTTCCCTAGAACTGTTTATCTCCTTGGTCAATTCCCTATATCTTGAAGAAACTGTTAGGAGATTCATTGATCAATACCAAAAACTACATCAAAACAGTGAAGGGAAATATCTATCTTCTCCATTATCCAAAATCCAATATAAGAGAGTATTAAGTTTTGAAATCGGCAAGCAATGGTGAAAAGCCGTTGCACGCATTGGCCTTTTACGTAATAAACATTTTGAAGCTGAAAAATTATTATTACATAAAAGGCAATATCATGTTTTATTGATAAGCTTCGACGCCATCAAGCAACGACTGAAAATCAGTGGTGCACTAGTGCACGCAAATGTTTTTCAGCTTGCTTCAAAATGCTTATGCCTATCTATTAAAGTCAAAGGCTCCCCCTTATTTATTATAGGGATATCCAGTCAATTGAACTTTAAGTGGGGCTATTTTGTCAAGAGTCGTGAAGGAATTTTTAGTCGATGAATTCGTAGGCCTTATCCATGTCAATTTTGAAGAAAAGCCCCCCTTTTTTAATATTCATTCACACACTCGTGAGTGACCCCATGCCTCTAGAATATGCTTAGCCTTAATGAACACACTTTGTTATGGAGAGATGACCCTGTCAGGTATCCTCCCTAGGCAGGAGGCAAGGATCTTCAGTAAGATTTGGTCTCCAACAAAACTAATTGGCCAGTGATCGTGGGTTTCCTCCGCTCCTTCCTTTGGGATGAAAGAGAAAAGTAGCATTCATATCCATACTAATGTTTGCCCGATCAAAATTCCACTAAAACTAACATAATCTCATCTATAATAATCTGAATAGGCTTGATAGAAAGCTATTGAGAAACCTTTGGTTCCAAGCACTTCCTATACCTAATGATATCCCAACACAAAAATTGCTTCAAAATTTCCTCGCTAAGCCAGCCTCCAAATTTGTGATGGCTTCCTTTAAAATGGAGTCAAAGACCACAATCAGTAAGGATTATAAGCAATGTAATATATTCTGACTTGCCTCGTTGTCAATATTCCTTGAAAATCATTCTCTTCCATATCCCATACATTGCTTATATGGAACATGGGAAGATGAGAGAGAGAGACGGACAGAGAGGCAAAATTGGAGTTGTTAGTCCCATGAGACTAACCTTCACATTATTAATAACAAAAAAGGAGTATAGTACACTGCAAGACTACATAAACAAACACACATCTCTCTTCACGGTTAGGGGGTGGGATCCATGTATAGTAAAGCATGGAGTGAGCTTAAAATGGAAGATGAGTCAAAGATCAAGGGAAGAACCCTGAGAGCGGGTACAAGATTCCAGGTTAAGACGGGCAAGAAAGTGCATGATTGGGAAGATGAATGTCTTGGCAAAAAGACATTTGCCAAAAATTTCCTAGTTTGTATAAAGTTGTCTTGCTGAGGAATGTATTAGTGGAAGAGAGTTTTAGAACAATTGGAGACAAAATGGTCTGTAATGTCATGTTTGGAAGGGATCTCAAAGACAATGAGATCGAGGCCCATTGAGAGCTTCTAAGTAAATTGGAACCCATACTCTTCAGAAATGAGAAAGATCCCAAATTTTGGAAAAAGATCCATCTTCTTTTCCTACTTCTTTCTAGCTATTGGTTGTCCCTCCTAGAGTTGTCTTTCTCATGGATTGCAATGGAAGTTACACTTGATCATCTCAAGATTAGGGGCTACAATCTAGCCAACAGATCCGCCATGTGCAAGGAGAAATAGGAATTAGAGCACGTTCTCTTCATCCATGGTTGATTACTTTATCTATGTGGCAGGCATTCTTCAAGCTTTTCGGTATAGCGTGAGTGGTTGGGAGTAATTAGCGGAGATGTTTAACAATTGGGGAAATGGGTTGTTCATGGAAAGAGTGAAGATGCTCTGGCATTTCCTTCCTTACCCATTGTATTTAAAAATTAATCAAATCATTATCATTTGGACCCATAGTTCCTCAATTTTCAGGGGCATCTTCCCTCTTAGATATATGTAGGAATTGATTGTATGTAGCAGTGAGCGTTTTGCTCAAGAGGAACACGACTGCTGGGTGATCCCCTCCTTCAGCTGGTGCATGGAAATTGAATTTTGTCTGAGGAAGAGTTACAAGGAGTAAAAGTCTCTGAGAGGGAGGGCTTAGGTGATCCATGATTTATGTTTCATCTTTCTTTTCCCTGGTTTCCATGATTTCAGACTTGTCTAATGTGCTCAAGAGTCAAGACAGCAAAATAAGCAGGGGAACGACAGAACAATGTATATCAAGGGGTTTGCTAACTCCTCCAACACCTCCCCTCACGTGCAGGCGGTATACTGGCCCCACACGTGATACTCTGGGCTGATACAATACCGGATGCCCTATAATACTGAATTTTGCAGACCCCGGGACTTGAACACCAGACGTCTTGCTCTGGTACCATGTTACTGACCAGTTGCGCTAAAAGCTCAAGCTGTTAGGGAACGACATAACAATGTATATCAAGGGGTTTGCTGACTCCTCCAACACGAGCTGTGAGAGCTACGCTTTATTTTTGGCAAATTAAATCTCTTGTCTCTTCGTTAACATTTTGTCTTCTGTTGTTGGTACCAAAGATTATTCCGTCTCTGACATTTTGGCTAAGGAGAGTTTGGGCCATTCAGTTCTTGTATCGGGAACTCAATTTCCTTGCTTTAATTTCACAAGCCTAATAATATTTTTGAGATCTTCTCAAGGAAAAAAACTCATCAGGTTCATCTAAGAATCTACTTCATACTTTTAGTGAAGACATTTTATTAACTCTCCCTCTACAAATAATCATTTTGTGGAAATAAGTGATGTTCCTATTGCCTTCTTTGATCCATTTGGATCTTGACTTTTGATGTCGACAAAGTTCTCCTCCCCCAAGATCCCCTTTCCAATGTTGATTTCAGATCCTATCTCTTGCAGCGTTTATCATACGAGGATCTGTGTGATTCCTCATTGTCCAAGACTTTGATAATTGATATCTTCCAAAATTACTGTAGAAGTTCTACTCTACGTGTTGTATACACGATTCATCACAATTTATGAGAATTTCGTATTTTAGTGTACAAGAATCTATAAACAGAAAGTTAAGTGATCCAAATCGAAAATTGAAAAGTAATTTTTATTGTTGATCACGACATAGGGTGCATGCTAACTAGATTCTAACATGTATACTCTGATTTTAATATCATGGAAAATAGTTAAATTTTACTTCTTTTTATGCTTTTATACATAAAAATCAAAGATTGTGAAATGATCCTTGAATCATTCACAATGTGGATGGCTCAGAAAACCTGAACATCGTGGATTCATGGAATACAATACATGTGGACAGAACAACTAGGTTGGTCAATCACACCAATGATCGCATCCATCCAGCTGAACATTGACTCATTGAGAAATCTCACCTTGCTAAACTTGCAAATTTGAAGTACAAATACAAGTAAACTTAAATCACATGTAGTTATTTTGAAACCTAAATGTACCACCAAAATGACTGTTGAAATATGTAAGTAGAGCATAAGAATTCTGATGAAAGATGAATAGTCATGTGTTGTTGCTCACCACAGAAGATTGTCCATTCAAAATTCTCAGCATTTTAGGTGCAGGCTGACTTTTAGGAACAGCCACAGTTACATCATATATAGCCGGAACAAACGAGCGCATATTGCTTACAGCTGAAACAAAACCCTAATGCAAAAGGGTTAAATGTGTTAGAATATAAGCAAATATTTACAGTCAAAATACATTATGAGTCATAATAAACTGTTAGGTATTTCCCAAATATCTTCTAGGTGGAAAGTTCCTGTAAGTCCAATCTCCATCCTTTTCCCAGACCATTGTCATATATTTCTAAAGCATATATTTTTGTAGGCCTAGTATTTGATCAGACATGCTGTATAGGATAAAGTATTGAGCAATTGGTAGGCAAGATGAGCAGTGGTTGAGTTTTGCAGAGATGAAGATGCTGAGATGGATGTGTTGGAAGAAAAGTAATTGAGGATGAGGCCATCCGAAGCAGCATAGGAGTATCTTTAGTAGGAAATAAAATAATGCAGAGCTGACTGAGAAGTTTCATCTGTGTTCTATGAAAATCGGAGGCATCCTTGGCAGGGAGGGAAACTACGATCGCGGTTGAATGGCTGAAAAGGAGGACGTTGAAGACCTAAAAGGACTTGGACCAAAGTGGGGAGAAGGAATATGATCATCTAGTGTGGATGAGCTTAGGAATGATTGGTGGAACAGGATTAGAAAGCCCAACCCAAATAGCTGCTACAAGGCTATGACGACGACGACGACTTATGTTTCCATGCCACTGATTGAAAGGTTAGAATCTTCTGATCTGGAATAATTTTTGGGGCATCCCCAGTCCACGACAGGTCCCATCAGATCTAGGGTCTGAATTACCAAACCATGGCTCTCATTTGTTGGGAATGGGGGGATCAGGACACTATTCATGTCCTGATTCATCTGCATTCAATAATCATCTAAGTAAGAATCATAGGTGGAAGTTGCTGGCAGAGGTAAATATAAAAGGTTGATGAGACCTTTATGCTATTCATCATATCCATTGACTCAGTGTCCTAGTTTCTGAATCTACAGTTTCAGAACTTCTTGAAACAAGATCAATGAGTTCCTCAGCAAAAGAGACTGGCTTAAGTAAAATGCAGCTACGATTGATTATACTTCAAAACGGTAGTGAGGAAAGGTGAAGAAGAACAAAGAAAGCAAGTTCTTCTAAGCCAGGAAATATATGCTGTTAGACATCATGCTAGACATAACATCATGCTAGACATACAAGAGTTGCGGTAATGAGAAACTATCAAACAGAAAGTAAGAAGAAGGCAAAATCAAGTTTCTGATTATCATTAATTAACAAACAGATGCCAATTTCTCTTAAGCCAGGAAATAATATCATAAAAACAATATCCTGCTACGCAAACGATGTACAAAATTATCAAGGGGAAACAAAAGAGTGGGAAAAGATAAAATCAAGTTCTAAGTATTAATTCTAAATACATATACCTTACTCTTCAGTACCATTAATGAAAGTGTGGCAGGAAGGTGACCTTTGTACGAGGGACCAAAACATTTCTAGGGATGGACAACTTGGCCGAAGCTGCATACTCTTGAGCTGATGAAAGCTTTGCCTGTGTAAAACGAGTTCCTTCCACAAAAAGGGCCAACCAAAGAGGTCGAGGAAAGTCCTTTAGCCGCTGCAGACCTGACTGCAGAATACAGTAGTATCTCAAACAGTAGAGTAGCCAAAAGAGACATGCATGTATTCAACACTGTTTTGAGTGTATAATACCTTCAACGTACTTTCATCCTTGGCCCAGCTTCTCTCTAGGAAAACATACTCAGAAAACCACATTGACCAACCAATGACCTGCATATATTGACCATATTTTATCCTCCAAGTCAAAGATAATGCACTCCCCAACAACTGAGAAAAACTTAAGTCAGGATAAGGTAAATTTCCAAACTTGGAAGAAACCACAAGGGGATGAAAATGGTGGAAGTATCAATTGCACCATTAATGACATCTGAATCTAGGAAAATAGCATGAATGGAAAAGGAAAAAAAGAAGCAATGTAAATATGTCTGATTTAAGAAAAAAGGCAAGCTAGATCAGTGAGACAAGCACATCAAGAAACATCATCAAGGAAGATTAAGCTAGTCTTTACAGAGAAGTGAGAAAAGCAGTTTAAGATGAACAAGCTAGAACAATATCTGAAATTAGATTTTAGGCAAGTATCAGATAAAGACTTGAGTGCGGCTACTTTTTGCTTAATTTTCTAGGAATTAATCGAACCTTTGCTAAGGAATAAGCCAAAGGTCATGCTAAGACAAGTATTCAATTCATTCAGTTTTCAAAATTAATTTTGTTAATTCTTGAGATCAGACAAACATTGGTTTCCTTCCCACGTAAATTTACAAGAATGACTTCAATAATTCAAATATGACTACATCAATCAGAAAAGGAACCAGCTGGCTACTCAAAACTTCAGATTAGGTCTAAAGCTATGTAATTTTTATTGAGTATTGATGTCGTAATCATGTGAATCAGATTTTAACAACTAGTATGAACTAGTTAAACCGGTGAGTGATACCATATTCAGATGTATATGTAAATTCTATACTAAACATATGGCCACACCAACATTTGAGGCAATGTAGATGATACAAATTCTGGCCCCCCTCATGGGTGGCCAAAGCCCAGATAGAGCACCGATCTGAAGGTCAAGGCTGTTTGACCAATATGCTGCAAACTGGCCATTAAAAAGAGAAATAGGCAACATCTCACATTCAAGGAGCCAAAATCCTTGGATCAGACAACTATGGTCATCCAACCAGTGCTACTTTTGGGTATGGTCCATCCACTGGAGGGCTACAATCAATGTTCGTAGAATTGATATCGCACCCTTGGGATACAGGTACATATTGGTTATCGCATGGGATGTATCATTTGTATCGGGTAATTTATCGCACTTTTTGGGAAACATGGAGAAACATTGGGAAATTTGTTTAATTTTTCAATGAAACTTCAGGGATTGTTAAAAAAGACCTTATACACACTTTTAAATCATAACATCTCAGAAAAAAAGTGCACATAATAGGTTTCCTTTGTATAGGTTCTTAAGTTATGCGTTGTCTGACTGAACTAATGCAACTATATTCAAATTGAATTCATAAAATTTATTAAATCAGTAGATCGACCCTCATATATGTTTGATTTCATGCTTGGAGTGCAACATTGCAAGCAATTTGGGAGAAATTGGGGAAATTTCGAATTCTCCCCAATTTCACCAAATCGGGCCATGTAAACTTGAATTTCGGAATTATAGTGTAAGTGATGATCATTTCATCAGACACTCCTAAATACTTTGAAATTAATGTCAATTGACTGCTGGTTGAAGGGAAATTTTGAAAAAAAAAATTAATAGTTTAATAGTTTATTATTATTTTTTATTAAAAATTTATTTTCCCAAATTTGACAATAACTTAACAGATCAGTAGATCAGGCCTCATATGTGCTTGATTTCATGTTTGGAGTGCAAAATTGTAAGCAATTTGGGAGAAATTGGGAAAATTTTGAATTTCCCCAATTTCCCCCAAATCGGGCCACCTACACTCAAATTTGGAAATTAGAGTGTATGTGATGATGAATTCATTAAAGACATCTAAATAGTTTGAAATTTCACTCAATTGGTCACTGCTAGAAGGGAAATTTCAAATAATAATAATATTTTATTATTTTTAATTAAAAAATAATTTTTTTCTGAAATTTTACAAAAGTTAACAAATTAGTAAACCAGGCCTTATACATGCTTGATTTCATGTTTTGGATTGCAACATTGCAAGAAATTTGGGAGAAATTGGAGAAATTTCGAATTTTCCCCAAATCGGGCCACCTACACTCAAATCTCGAAAATGGAGTTTGAAATTCTTGATTTTTCATGGAAAACATGAAGAATCAAGGATTTTTTATGATTTCACACTGATTTTATATGATTTAAATAAAAACGGATCAAAAAGCAAAATAACTCACCTAATGAGAAACGTCTCCAAATGCAAGAAAATCTTGATTCTGATTTCAAATGTAGGTTTTTCTCCCAAATCCAAGCAAAGGATGGACTGAAATCCACCCACTAATAGCTTAGAAATAGAGAAATTTGAAGAAAAATGGGAAAGAAATTGGTTTTGGGGGTTTTTTGGGAGGATGATGTGCGTTTCGATATCTGTCGAGATCAACAGATATCGTCGATACTTGGTAACACTCTCTAGAAAAAAGCAATGATATCTCACAATATCACCGATACATTGCAATACATAGCGATAAAGTGCGATATTATCGTTGATTCCCAGGAATCTAGCCTTTCCAGCGTTACTCCCTATGGATTTCATATTGCTGACATGCAATATTGATGATATCGGCCGATATTATCAATATTGCAAACATTGGCCACAATTTAGATGGTTTCAATCAGCTTACCAATGAGACATGGGTAGAGATCCACGCATGTGTGCATGCCATGATTCTCTAAAATCAAAGACTTCATCACAAGCAACAAAAATAATGGAGTTGGATATTAAGAAAAGAAAAGAAAAACTCACAGGAAGGAATTTTGCTGACTTCTTCATAATGGCAAGTGAGCTACCAAGGCAACCTGACCGCTGGTATGAATCAATAAATAAATGAAAAGAAAAGAATAAGTCTACAAGGAATTAATCAAATACATAGATGGTAATACTTGCTGGTGATCAAGTCAGAAACATTGACACCCTCTCTGCCACCCATGCTGGTTTTGGCATGTGGAAGCATACAAGTAGGTATGTGAGCATGGATGGATGCAATAGATGAAAGATACACACCTGAGCTAAGACCCATCCAACAAGCCAATCGATGTCGCTTCTATGATTGCATATAACGAGCGCATGTTCTTTACCTGAAAAAGTTCTCCAACATAAGTATTAAGCTAAAATTTGAACATACAGTGATCAGTGGTTGTTTCACATGAGAAAATTTTTAACCTTACCCAATGATTGAAAAGTTTCAGAATCTGCATATAATTGGATCTGCAACCAAAAGTACCTCTAGATTCAAGACTGTATTTGTTTGAGAAAGCAGTCTTTGTAACAGTAAATGTGTTTATTCTAATGCCAAATATATTCATGCATGAATTCTTGAATGAAGTGGGCATTTATGTTATTTGATCAACTTCTTTTGTTGGGTCAGATGTGGTTGACAAGATGCCATTCTCTTCTTTAGTCAAGGGAATAGGATTTGGATCCTGAGGAGTACAAATACATGTACCATACATCAAATCCCATTGGATCCTGTCAGGTCCAATTTTGATCATGAACTGTGGTGTTTGTATCCAAAATTGGAACTAGAATTTGTTCTGAACATAGGTTCAGGTCAGGATCTGGGTCTGGATCAATGCTAAAAAGATACACTTTTGCATGGTTTTTAATAACAAATACAATTAAATAAATGGTAAAACTAAAAAAGTAATATATTCTAGCACTTACCCGACCCCAATCTAAATTGGATCCAAATATGTGGATCCATATTTGATTAAATCAGGTTGGGTACTTTGGGTATCCATAGATCAACGTATGCATTGACAGCCCTAGAAGCAACCATCTGGCTTTTAATGAAATGTTGTTATTTATTTATAAAATAAAATAAAAAATTGTATGATTTTTGTTTAGTTTATCCTTTTACCAGTCTTTCCTCCATTGTCTTTTTGGTTCCTCTTTACACCAATATAATGAAAAAGCAGCATAAAAAATCATAGCATAACAGCAACACTGAAGAGCCATACACCAACAGATGAGGAATTACATGATATGCAATATGTGGGTTCTCTATATTCTCAAGTGAGGCCTATGGTCGGCAATCCAGGCAATTTGTGTTGCATCCCACCACAATGGACCATGACCCAAAGGTCTCCTCGATAGGACAGCCCTAACCTTTCAATTACAAAGATCCATATTCAAATAAAAAAAAAAAAAAAAAAAAAAACCCAAGACCTGTTGCTGGGATCTTCCAATCTTGGAGACTTGAAGCATTCTCCATACACAATGGGACATAACAGCCTGATGATCTGGACTACCAAACCATGGACCCCGCTAGTTCGAAAAAAAAATAAAAAATCCAAGTAAACTATGCAAAGACGTGGGTTGCATATCATATAGCTCGCCCCAATAAATAATAACAACAAATTCATCAACATTCATATTGCCAAATTTCACTTATCAGAGCATCACAATGGCTTCGAGCAACATGACAATAACCACAGTGAAAATAAGAAACAAAATAATACAATATTTGAGAAATAGCCATGGGGAAATGGAATCCCTAATTAAATGCAATCTTGCATTTGGGCTCCTGGAAATACTTGGAATTGGTTTCCGGTTGGATCCATGTCCACCAATGGAGAAGTTTCGAAATTCCTTGGGAGGAGCAAGCTTGCAATTTCTAGGGTAATGAATGAATTCCCTGCCAACAGTCATGTCTTCAAACTCACTCTCTTGTGAAACCACACATATAATTCCTGGCAGTTCCCTCCCCAGTACCCAAACATGGTTTCTGGATTCCCCAGAATTACATTCCCAGTACACAAACATGACAAACAGATTCTCCTCCTTGGGAAATTTGCTTCCTGGAAACAAATCCTTTTAGCCATTTTAAATTCCTCCAATCCAAACCAACCATAAATTCAAATTACAAAAGAGATGCCAAGAATACCTTAACCCCAGCCCACCAATCAATAAGCCATACAAGCTCCAACCACAGCAATTCTACCACTGCCTTATTGATCGAGCGGCACATATTCTTCGAGAACCAACGGAGAGACAAAAAGACAATGGCCTGGAAATGACAAGAAAAAAGAAGGAGAAAACACAAACAGAAACAAAAAATGAAAATCAGACCAAACTCATATAAAATCAGATACCAAAGCTCGAAAAGAAAATCTCTGAACAGAATCAAAACATTCAAATAATTCGTCCTAGAAATCCCCCAAACGAAACAGAGTGATGGCTGAAACCAATCAAACCCTTAGAAATTGAAGAATTTTTAAAAAAAGTGGGATTTTGATTTACCTGAATGAGATTAACGACGAGGCCTGATAGGAGGAAGAGAAGGCCCAGCGGAACAACGACTGCTGTTGCTGCGATCGCCATGACCAGAGAGATGGGGGGAAGGAGATCGGCGGGAGGTGGATCGCGATTATTGATTAAATAGATGAAACGCGCGATGAGAGATTTAAGTAGTGAATTGCGGCCCACGTGGGAATATGGCTTGTGTGTGAGAAATCCAGGCCATGTGACTTGGTGGGCTCAACATAAATATACTATTTTCTGAAATCCAGGCACGTAGAGTCAAAGGAATTTACACTGTTGGTGTTTTTCTTTCAACCGTGATTTTCGTCGGTCAGGTGTGGTCTACCTGATGGTGATCGGACTGATTCATGATACATGTCATGTTCACGGTTGGATTTGCTTATTGATTGGAATGGATGTTTCATACCTGAGTCTGCGTGCGCGTGTGCTGCAGTTCACCAATTCAACCTCAACTCGCGCGGATCTTCGTGGCATTGCTTTAATTGGATTGGATTCTGTTTCTTGTCGCTTTGTCAGGTAACGGTCGTTGTAAGTTCGTTTTGCCTATGCCGCGAACTATAAATGTTCACATACAGCGGGGCTGTACGTTAACTTTGCGTACGTTGCCTGCAGCCGCTCTGTGGGGCCCACCGAGATGTATGTGTTATATCCACTATGTCCATCCGTTTCGCCAGCTCATTTTAAGACATCCACTCAAACAGGAGGTAGATCCAAAAGCTCAAATGGACCACACTACAGAAACGATGGGAATTGAACATTTGGATTTCTTGGGGGCCACAGAAGTATTTGGGGAAGCTGATATATGTGTTTTACCTTCGTCCATATCGGATTCACCTTATGAACGGGCATGGTAGGCGCGGGGAGGCTTCAACGGTGGATGTCTTTATCTCCCTTGTTTCTTATGTGCGCGCTTGGGTGTATCCCGATGTCGGTGGATCCTTAATTGTAGGCCCATTGTGATGTATGTGACTTACATTTACACCGTACAACCATTTCGAAAGCTCATTTTAGGCCATGGTCTCAAAAATAAAGTAGATCCAAATCTTATGTGGAATATACCATAGAAAACAGTCATAATTGAATCCCCACCATTAAAATTTTCATATGGCCATTGGAATGTTAATTTTCCATCCCACCTGTTGATAAGGACCAGGATCCAAAACTCAAGTGAGTCACAGGTGAAAAATTGTGGTGCGCTCCACCGTAACATCTATACGCCCGGTGGCTGAAAACACCTACATGATGTAAAACATTTGTAGCCATGTGAATGATAAACACGTGGTTGTCAAATTTCCGTTGTTACAATGGATGGAGATTTCCCGGAAGCCTTCCACAATAGGTTCTTACATGGTGAAGTAAGGCTCACGGTTACTTTGTGAGAAATGAAAAATCCACCCTATCCATCCATTTAATGAGCTTATATTTAGGACAAGTGATCAAAATATAGATAAATCCAAAACTCAAGTGGATTATGGGAGAGGAAATGGTGGAGATTGAATACCACGATTGAAACATTAGTTTGGCCATGAATTTTTTATATCATGCTAAGTGTTTTGTGCTTTCAATTGATCTTAATGAGAACAGGGCACAACTTCGATGGGTCCCCGGATCTACAAAAGTGGGTGGGATCATTGAGGGTGGGTTCCATTTTGACATATGTGCCTTATATTTACGCGATCTATCTATTTTGAAAAGTTATTTTACGACATGATATAAAAAATTAAACAAATCCAAATCTAAGTTAGACCATAATACATGAAAAAGTGGCAATTTATGAAAGTTTTGGATGAGGCTGATATTTGCTTTTCTCCTCATCTAGGTCTCCGTGACCTTATCAATAAATTGGATGGCAAATAAACATTCCCGTGTGCCTATGAAGTTTTTAATAGTAGAGATTCAATTACAACTATTTTCTATAGTGTGGTTCACCTAAGATTTGGATCTAATTCATTTATTGGGATTTAGGCTAAAATGAGCTTTCAAAATGGATGAACAGTGTGGATGTAAAGAAAATACATCACAGCGGGCTCCACAATTAGAGATCCACCCAAACCGCCCGAGCGGGGATGTCGGTTTGGATGGCATGTAAATATCAAAGGTGGAACCTAAGAAGGTTTCAACGGCAGTCACTTCTTTCCCAATTTTTTCTACAGTGTGGCCCACTTCAGTTTTGGATCATCCTCATTTTGGGTCTCATGTACTAAAACGAGATAGAAAACCGAATGTACCGGTTAGATTTCTCACAAACATCACGGTGGGCGCCACCTCGCTCTCCAGCGCAGGAACTTTCCGGCAAATCCGCCTCACTCTATCAACCGTGCGTGGTGCATACAAACCTCCGCAGTGGACCATCCAATTCGTGGCCCCTGTACAAGTCCACATATCAAATTGTTCGGACGATCTTAACCATCTATTTCAACAGTCCGTTTGACTGTCCCCATCAGCGTCATTTTTCGGCCTAATCCTTGGTGGGCGCACTGAACCAATGACGACGATGCGTGAGTGACGTTGCTCGACCCGAGTACCATAGTAGTCCTCGTGCGCACGGGTGCGTATATATCAATATCATGCGCGCCCAAACGGCAACGCAAATGGAAATGGAATCGCAGCAGCAGCAGTGGATGATGATGAGCGGCGGGGGGCAGCAGCAGCAGGCTCAACCCGCCCAGCATCAACAGTCCTGGGGCGCTGCTGCTCAGCCCACGTACCACCAACCGACCTCGGCCGACGAGATAAGAACCCTTTGGATCGGCGATTTGCAGTACTGGGTCGACGAGAACTACCTCCACACCTGCTTTGCTCATACCGGAGAGGTCTCTCTCTCTCTCTCTCTCTCTCTCTCTCTCTCTCTCTCTCTCTCTCAAAAAGCTAGTGTTTCCTCATTTTCTAGGGCTTTTTTCGATTTCTAGGGTTTGCAACTTGCAGCTCTTTTTTTTTTTTTTGTAGTTTTTTAGAATTTATGGCTTGAATTTTGAGAAGTTAGGGTTGATTGCTGATCACATGCTGGTGAGACTCGTTTATTTTTATTTTTTATTTTTTGTTTTCTAGAGCTGGAGATAATATAAAAGGTGCTGATATTTATACCCCTTTAGTCAATGCTACTCATCCTTTTTCTGTGGGTGGGGCTCACATGTCATCTCTAGGGTTTATAGACAGTCGTATTGCTGGGCTGAAAATGGGTAGTCAAAAGTGTAGGGAAAACAACTCTTTTCATAACTATGTGTAAATCAGTGAGATTTACTTGTAGGGGAGATTTAATGAAGGATGATCAATTCCAACCTAGGCAAGCATTTCATCGAACATGTAGGATGCAAAAGGGACACCAAGATTTTTAACGTGGAAAACCGTAAAAATGAGGGAAAAAACCACGGGACCTAGTCCAACAACAAATCCACTATAATCAGAATGGAAATACAATAATCAAGAGAACACCTTCTCTTGGATCCCTAACTACACCACACAACAACCTTCAAGAGAGCATCCTCTCGTGGATAACCCAAAAATACACCACATAACAAGTGGAATGCAAAGATCAACAAAGAAAGACAGGAGTTTCTTATCAACTAAGCTTGTAGAGAAGAAAAAAACACTAACCAAACCCTCAGAGACGATTGCTGACGAATTTGGAAATTGTGGATGGAGACCTCACTATCCGGAGATGAATATTATCTTGAAATCGACAAGAGGCTTGAATCGGGGTTGTAGAGAGAGCCTAGCTTTTCTTCTTCACAGAACTCCCTTTTTCTCCAAAAGAGCAAACGAAAACCCCAAATAATTTTTGTGTGTATCTCTCACCAAAATCCTCTTTTTTATTTTTCTTAAACGAAGGAGGCTAAAGAAAATGACTAGAATGCCCTTCTCTTGGGCTCACACGTGGTACACCTCCACATGGAGAGGGAAATCCCAACAATCTCCCCCTCCTGACACATGAGGGAACCGAGCGAAGATAGATACTTACCTGGCACACATATCGGCCAAGCTTCTATAAAGATCATGCTTCTCCTTTGGAACGATCTTCGTCATCACATCCGATGGATTCCGATCGGTGTGGATCTTCACGAACTGCATCGACTAGTTCTCCAACATGTTGCTTATCTAATGGTAGCGAACATCAATGTGTTTGGTTCGAGAGTAATATATGGCATTCTTGCTTAGATCCATGGCGCTTTGGCTATTATAATGAATCACATACTTTTTTTGCTTCAAGCCCAATTCTGAGAGAAATTTCTTCACCCACAACATACTTTTATTGCTTCAAGCCCAATTCTGGGAAAAATCTCTTCATCCACAACAATTCTTTTCCAGCTTCAATAGCTGCAATGTATTATGCTTCTGTCGTATAGAGAGCAACACACTTTTGCAATTTTGATTGCCAAGACACAATTCCCCTTGCAAAAGTGAATGAATACCCAGAAGTGGACTTTTTTCTATTTGTGTCACTTGTCATGTCAACGTCTGTATATCCTTCCAAAATAGGATTTGTACCTCCAAAACAAAAAACACATTGGATGAGCCTTTCTAATACCTGAGAATGCACTTGACCGTTGCCCAATGTTCTTCACTAGAATTGGTGAGATACCTGCTCACGACACTCATAGCATGAGTGATGTTTGGCCTTATGCAAACCATATCATACATCAAACTACCCACTGCTGAAGAATAGGGGATTGACGCCATCTCTTCTTTTTTCTTTTTCAATAGTAGGAATTCTTTGCACTCAACTTGAAATGATTTGCAAGCACTGTACTGACAGGCTTGTCATCTTTCATATTGAACCTTTCAAGCACCTGTTCAATATATTTCTCTTGTGACAACCATAACTTCTTGGCCTTCCTGTCACGAGTAATCATTATGCCTAAGATTTGTTGAGTGTGCCCCCAAATCCTTTATATCAAAGGACTTAAAACAACTCTTTCTTCAACCTGTCAATTTTACCGACATCTTGGCCAACAATTAGCATGTCATAACATAGAGCAATGGAATAATGAAGCTATCATTAGAAAACTTTCTAAAATAAACACAATGGTCTGCTTGCGTTCTATCGTATCCATGAGTCATCATGAATGAGTTGAACTTCTTATACCATTGCCTTGAGGCTTGCTTCAAACCATATAGGCTCTTCTTTAACTTGCAAACCAAGCGTTCTTTACCCTTTGCTTCAAACCCTTTTGGTTGCTTCGTGTAAATTTCTTCATTCAAATCACCATGAAGAAAAGTTGTCTTGACATCTGGCTGTTCTACCTCAAGGTCCAGGCTTGCTGCTAGACCCAAAATCACTCGAATGGATGACATCTTCACCACGGGAGAGAATATTTCATCAAAGTCGATTCCCTTCTTTTGATCAAAGCCTTTCACAACCAAACAAGCTTTATAGTTCACTTGCTTGTCATTTTCATTGCCTTTCAACTTGAAGAGCCACTTGTTCTTTAGTGCTTTTCTTCCATTTAGAAGCTCAAGCAACTCATAGGTATGTCTTTTGAGCAACGAGGCCATCTCATCCTGCATAGCCATCTTCCACTTATCATCGTCTTTATGAATTTGAGCTTCCATGAAACTTTTGGGCTCTCCCGCATTAGTTAGCGTAACATATTCTGTAGAGGGGTACTTCCTTGAGGGTCGTCTCTCTCTTGTAGACCTTAGCTGAGACTCAACTGGTGGCTCTTGAGGGGGGTTGCTCCCTCTGCTTTTCTTGTTCAACATCGTTCACATTATTTGCAGAATCATCATTATCAATCACTCCATCATCTTCTTGTATCTCTCCCCCATCATCATGCACCACAGGAGGATGAACTAGAGTCAGATCAGGGACATCAACAATCATATCCCCATGCTTTTTAATCTTTGCAAGGTTTTCAATAGTTTGATCTTCATAAAAGAACAAATCCCGTTTTCTTTGAATTTTCTTTCTTTTCAGATCCCATAGCTTATAGCTGAATTCTGCTTTCTCATAGCCTAAGAATATGCAGGGAATCACTTTATCATCAAACTTTGTTCTATATTCTTTAGGCATGTGGACATAGGCTTTGCACCCAAACACCTTTAAATGAGAGTATGAAACCTCTTTCCCAGTTCACACTCTTCCTCTAAAGGAACTGAAGGGGACCTGTTAATCAAGTAGCAGGCCGTACGCATAGCCTCACCCCAAAATGATTGTGGTAGTTTGGCTAAAGACAGCATGCTCCTGATTCTTTCAACAATGGTTCGTTCATCCTCTCAGTCACACTATTTTGCTGAGGATTCATGGGAACTGTCTTCTGATGCTTGATGCCGTTCTTCATGCAATACCCCTCAAACAACTTTGATGTATATTCCCCACCATTGTTTGTCCGGATGCATTTCAACTTCTTACTTGTTTCTCTTTCAACCTTAGCATGAAAATGCTGAAAATTTTTATACGCCTGGTCTTTGGTTTTCATGGCATAGGCCCAAACCTTCTTAGAAGCGTCATCAATGAATGTGACAAAATATATGATGCACCACCAAGAGAATTATACTTCATGGGACTACACACATTAGAATGAACCAAATTAGAATGCATGACTTTCTTTCTGAAGATTTTTGAAAAGAAACTTTATGTTGCTTGCCTATTAAACAATGATAGCAGGGATTAAGAAATGTACCTTTAATGTCATAAAAAAGCTACTTCTTTGCTAGAATCTGCATGCATTTTTCACTCATATGGCCAAGCCGTTTGTGCCATAAGTTTGGTGAAGAGGTATCTTCAATGATACTTATACCATTCTTGCACACCTTTGCTTGAGTCTCGTAGAGTGTACAGCATGCCTTTTCTCTTGCTATAATAAGAGACCCTTTGACAAGCTTCCAACCACCTTTGCCGAAGTAGCTTGCATAAACCTGCTTATCATCTAGCTCATGTTTAGAAATTAAATTGAGTCGAAGGTCAAGAACATGTCTCACATCTTTCAAGGTCAACGTGCAACCCACATCTGTCTCGCTGCACACATCACCTACTCCCACTATTTTTAAAGCACTATCATTGCCCATCTTGACAACATTATAATCACCTGATTTGTATGTTGCAAAGACATCTATTTTGGTAGTAGCATGAAACAAAGCACCTGCATCGACTACCCATTTGGTATCTTAACACCCACCATGGAGACGCAACTTCACTAGATGTGAATATCACAACTTCACCATCAGACACAATAGTGGTAGTATCATTCTCTTCTTGCTTTTCCTTTTCTTTTTCTTTCTTTTTCTCCTTCTTGGGTTTTCGGCATTCATGTTGGTATTGGCCCAACTGGCCACAATTGTAGCACTTGATATCTTTTCTGGACTTGAATTTGCCTCGTGACTTCTCACGATAATGAGGCTTTCTACTTTTGCTTCTTCCCCCTGCTTCGATAGCAAGTGCTTGTGAGTGAGTGGAGCCAACTAACTTTCTTTGTGTTTCTTCATCGAGTAAGCTGCTTGTAACTTGACTCATTGTAACCACACCATCCGAGGTTGAGTTGCTAAGCGACACCACCAAAGTTTCCCAATTGTTAGGCAAAGAGCTAAGCAATAACAATGCTTGTAGCTCATCATCCAACACTATCTTTATGGTGGCCAATTGATTCACAATTCTCTGCATCTCATTCAAGTGCTCTGCAATAGAACCCCCTTTTTTATACTTTAAATTTACGAGTTTTCTAATTATGAAAGCCTTATTCCTGGCGGTTTTTCTTTCATACAATGCTTCTAATTTTTCCCATAGGGCCTTAGCGGAAGATTCATTCGACACATGGTGAAAAATACTATCGTCTAACCATTGCCGAATATGTCCAATGATTGTCCTGTTTAGCTTCTTCCATTCCTCATCCGACATGTCCTTTGGTTTGGCTTCATCACCTTCAACCGGTGCGTATAAATCTTTGCAATATAAGATGTCCTACGTCTTAGTTTTCCAAATCGTTCAATTGGAATCATTAAGGCTGACCATTCTATTTCTGGTGCTTGCCTCCATTTCAATACACACACGATGAACAACAAACTCCCTAAAAAATCGACCAAGCTTCCAACCAAAGCTCTGATACCACTTGTAGGGAAAACAACCCCTTTCCCAACTATGTATAAATCAATGAGATTTACTTGTAGGGAAGATTTAATGAAGGGTGATCAATTCCAACCTAGGTAAGCATTTCATCAAACATGTAGGATGCAAAAGGGACACCAAGATTTTTAACATGGAAAACCCTAAAAAATGAAGGGGGAAATCACGGGACCTAGTCCAACAACAAATCCACCATAATCAGAATGGAAATACAATCATCAAGAGAACACATTCTCTTGGATCTCCAGCTACACCACACAATAACCTTCAAGAGAGCACCCTCTCTTGGATAACCCAAAAAATACACCACACAATGAGTGGAATGCAAGCATCAACAAAGAAAGATAGGAGTTTCTTATCAACCAAGCTTGTAGAGAAGAAAAACACTAACAAAACCCTCATAGACGATTGCCGACGAATCTGAAGATTGCGGATGGAGACCTCACCATCCGGGAGATAATATTCTCTTGAAATCGACAAGAGGCTTGGGAATCGGGGGTGTAGAGAGAGCCTAGCTCTTCTTCCTCACAAAACCCCATTTTTCTCCAAGAGAGAGCAAAAGAAAACCCCAAGTAATGGTGTGTATCTCTCACCAAAGCTCTCTTTTCTTTTTCTTAAACAAAAGAGGCCAAAGAAAATGACCAGAATGCCCTTCACTTGGGCTCACACGTGGGACACCTCCACATGGGGAGGGAAATCCCCCCCAAAAAAGGAACTTATAGCCAATAGTCTGTATACAATGGGAAGAAAGGCTGTGATAGAATTGCTGGGAGTATTTGATGCAGGAGGATTTTGGCCCATTGGCACGTTTGAAAGGACCACTTAATATATGGTATATGGGATGAATGACTCCACTAATTTGGGCTGGATGATGTATATGCTGTTAAATGTGGAGTTCTTGCTGCACTGTTTTCTTTCGTTTCAAATATGAATTTAGGTTTTCATTATTTTTTTCCACTTTTTGGAACTTCGGATGCTGCAGTTCTTGTTGCATGGAGTTTTTTTTTTTTTTTTGGTAATGTGAATTAGTAAGTAGGAATGTTTTGCAGAAGCATTGATGCAGGGGCATGTGATGATCTAACCCTAGATGCATGTATATCAAGTTGGAAGATATTCAAATAATAAAATTACGAAACTAACTACTTTCAATCAGAGGAAACTAACAAATCTCAACACGAAGATGAATTCCGTCCGTCCGGATCATGCCCCTTTGCATAAAACCATGTAAAATCGTAAAATAGGGAGGATCTAGGGATATGAGGATATCCCAGATCTAGCATAGACCAGTCCACAGTCAAGTTTGGATCCGGTTATCGTGGCTAGGCATCCCTCTTTTCGATCGTACCAAAAAGGGGGGGTTTCAGAAAAGGACGAGGGATGTCGAAAAACAATGGGTTATCATGAAGTACGAATTAGGAATCAAAAGAAGCTCACCTTTCCTCGCACCTTGAAGAAAGAGAGAAGAGAAAACGGAAACTCCGGGGTGGAATCCTCAACACCCGAGGGCCAATCCTGAAACCCTAATCTCTCAACAAAGAGGAAGAAACTCACGAATTTTCTATTCATTCCATAAATTCGAAATAGGGTTCTCACAGTATATATAAGCTACGAAATAAAAAAAGTGCATTAAAGTGCCTGAAAACCAAAGAAATAACATAAAAACGTCTAAAGTAAATAACGACACTAAAGCGTCTAGAAACAAGGAAATAAATAGAAAAGCGCCTAAATGTAAATCCGCTCCATGGTCCAGCGGTCATGATGCTCCTGCGCAATCCTGCAACTCGCGTACTCGTAACGCGTCAGAAAATGGGCGCAATGGGCCCGGCGTCCATCCACATCAACTCGTCTGCTCCAACACTCCTCAACACCCGAGGGCCAATCCTGAAACCCTAATCTCTCAACAAAGAGGAAGAAACTCACGAATTTTCTATTCATTCCATAAATTCGAAATAGGGTTCTCACAGTATATATAAGCTACGAAATAAAAAAAGTGCACTAAAGTGCCTGAAAACCAAAGAAATAACATAAAAACGTCTAAAGAAAATAACGACACTAAAGCGCCTAGAAACAGGGAAATAAATAGAAAAGCGCCTAAATGTAAATCCGCTCCATGGTCCAGTGGTCATGATGCTCCTGCGTGATCCTGCAACTCGCGTACTCGTAACGCGTCAGAAAATGGGCCCAATGGGCCCGGCGTCCATCCACATCAACTCGTCTGCTCCAACACTCGATCTGCGACGTCGCCTCCTCTGGTACACTCTAAAGGGTGCACCACTGATGTCCGCATCAAGCATGGTGCTAGCGTATCTTGTGTAGGTATGTAGAGGGCGTTGCTTTCTCTAACAGACCAACATGTGGAGGGATTGAATTTATGGAGGAAGGCTGGACTCCAATTTTAGTTTTGCAACATTTAAATAATGTTGGTGACTCATCCTCTCACATGTTGCAATGATGTACAGCTGTCCATAGCCTCCAAATTGCAGGTCCCATTGTGGATGGGAGCATACATCTAAAACACTATGACCAATCAATTTTTACCATCCTTTTACGGCTATCTAATAGATGGTTAAGCCTGAAATATTTGAGTGGTCCAAACTTAAAGGGAAAATTCATTTGGTTGATCTTGTCTTATCACTCCAAATTTTCAGTTAGGCTCCATTCATAGCTGGATGGTCTGGATTTCCTTAAAACTATGCAATGCGTATGTTTGAAGAGTCACCGCCATTTTTTACAGGGTGCAATACTAGCATTGGAGTCTAGTGCAAGTGAACCCTCATGTGGCGCTTGGTAGAGAAAGTTACCGCGCCCCATACATACTTGAGTTTACAGTTTTTCTTTGCATGAGCAACCTTTTTTTAGAAGTTAATTGCATGAATTTATGAGTAGGATATTATCAGATGTGCCCAATTGTACTTGCCATCCTAAACTGATTGTTTCTGTCGAATGATAGGTTCTTTCGATAAAAATTATACGAAACAAGATCACAGGCCAGCCCGAAGGTTATGGGTTTGTGGAATTTGTTTCTCATGGAGCAGCTGAAAGAATCCTGCAAACCTACAATGGCACACAGATGCCTGGAACAGAACAGACTTTTAGGCTGAATTGGGCTTCCTTCGGCATTGGAGAAAGGCGCCCTGATGCCGGGCCCGAGCATTCCATTTTTGTAGGGGATTTGGCGCCCGACGTCACGGATTATTTGTTACAAGAGACCTTTCGAGCTCAGTATCCATCAGTAAGAGGTGCCAAGGTTGTAACGGATCCTAATACTGGGCGTTCAAAGGGTTATGGATTTGTTAAATTTTCAGATGAGATGGAAAGAAACCGTGCAATGACTGAAATGAATGGGGTGTATTGCTCAACTAGGCCGATGCGTATCAGTGCAGCTACACCAAAGAAGACCACTGGTTTTCAGCAACAATACCCAGCAGTTAAAGGTAATTTATCTTTTGCATTCAAAGCAATTATGTACAGTTGTCTAACATTCTTGAAAGTTTTATAAACATGTTCTTTTTGGTCCTTTTTGCAGTTATATTTCAAATTTGGATTTGGGTTATTTTATTGTGGCTTCATAAGAAAAATGATCACCCCATCAGACTTTTTGGCAATACTTTGTTTCCTAATTTTAGTTTCATCATTTTTGTGTTTTTTGTACAAACAAATTAGTAGTAATGGTACTGAAATTTCAAAGCTCTATGATGACTGGCCTTCTCCTCCATGGTCAAGCTACCCCATTGAATGGTTTGTATAGTAAGGGATTACTTATATTAAAAAAAAAAGGTTAAGGATTTGATTGCCCAGTGCTTTTATTGAGAGCCTAAATAATGTGATCTAAAATCTGTCTTAGAACCATAAATTTATCTTTTGTCAAACTGTGGAACTGTTTGCAATCATCCTATGTCAAGTTAGTCACGCTCTGCTGAGTTTTACACCTTGGAGTTGAATCAGAAATGTTGTGGCGATCCATTGAGCTTGCATTGTTTACTCATATGAGCTCTGAATAAAAACCGAGGGTTGACATTGTCAGGCGAGGTAGCCTGGGCACATTCAAAGTAAGCAATAACCAGTTCTGTGACTACCCCATTGTCCTGAAACTTCTGGCAGGTTTCAGTTCACTTAGAGCAGTTCATTGAATGGGCTTCTTTTTGAAATTTAGCTTGATTCTAAATCTAATGCCAAATTCTTTTGATAGAACTAGTCACTCGTGTGCAGTTTTCATGTATTAAGCAATGCTTTGATTCATTGTTCTGGATAAACCTATAATGTTTATGCTGTTTAAATTTGTTTTCACAGCTATATATCCAGCACCAACATACAGCACCTCACAAGTGCAGGCATTTCCAGCGGACAGTGATATTACAAATACAACAGTAAGCCAATGATTGATTCCTTCTACCATTCTATTCATGACTTTCTTCAGGAGTTCTTATTTTCTGTCATTTTTCCTACAGATATTTGTTGGTGGTTTGGACCCTAATGTCACAGAAGATGAACTGAGGCAGATCTTTGCACAGTTTGGGGAGCTTGTCTATGTTAAGATACCAATGGGTAAAGGATGTGGCTTTGTACAGTTTGGCACTAGGTACATTCTAGAAATTTATGAACTCTCTGTTTCTTTTAAAAAAGAGCTCCCATTTCCACTTCAGTAGTTACCTCTCAAGAAGAAAATAAAAAAATCCCCACCCCAATAGTTCAATACCATGGTTATGCTAATCAGATAAAGAACGAAAGTGGTCAGAATGTGTGTCCTGTTGCTATGTATGCATGTTTTCGCAGGTGGGGCTAACGTTTGTCAATGGAAGGTGTTGGGCGCATTCATTCTCTTTATGGGTGCATTCTTTTCTCTTGAAGCCAGAAGGGAGATACTGATTTGATGTCTGTTTAGTTTTGTATTATTCACTTAGGCTGTGATGTTTGTTTTGTTCTCTTAGCTGTTTCCCTTGAGGCTGTGGTTTTTGTTTTTAAATAATTGGATCTTTTGAGGACTTGTTGGATTTAGCAAAATAGTTATGATACCTTCCCATGTGTTTAATTTTTGGACATCAAGTAGCTTCTTTGTTTTATTGATAAAAAAGCTTCTTTGTTCTATTTAGTTGTATTTCACTCATTCATTTTTTTAATGGCTATTAGTTGTCTTTCTGTCTTTGCTGTATAGAGCGTCTGCTGAAGAAGCAATACAGAGGCTGCAAGGAACTGTGATTGGCCAACAGACTGTCCGTCTTTCATGGGGTAGAAGCCCAGCAAATAAGCAGGTACAACCATTTCACGTATACTAGTGTTTTTCTGGATGTTATGCTTCAATGATAGACATGGTGTTGGCTCTATGAATTCTTCTTTTTTGCTGTTTTAACTTCTGAAATCATAACATCTGAAAGACTAAGAATGCACTCGCAAATTAAATAAGAATGGTAGCAAGTTGAAAGTTGTTTAGCAATGGGAAGAACAGTTGGGTGGGCTGCTATAATTACAAGTAGGTCACTTTAGGGGCTGGAATTTCATCGGTCTGAAGCAGGGTCAATAAGCTGCTCTAGGCTTTTGATACCACCACATCGATATAGCAAATGAAATTCTTCATAGATTCTATGCATAAAGCATCTCTTTTCTTCATACAGGGAGAAGCAATTATTGGTCTAAAACAAAATGCAATATAAAGAGGTGTTTGCAAAAAACTTAAAAAAGACATACACAGTGAAACCACGGTCAAATTGATGAGGCCCCCAAGGGTTTAAAACTTTGTGCTTCCACCAACTTGCTGAAATGGTTAGCTTAGCTTCCAAGGCGCGCGCGTGTGTGAACACCCTGGGTTGGGTATATGCATGGAGGTCATAGACATTGCTATTGATTCAACATTGACATCAGAGTTGTGTAGAAGTTTGTGATTGATTAACAGGCTGTTGTCAGTGATGCATTGTTAATATTTGGACTGGCAACCAGAACCAATGGTGACTTTGGAGGTTATTGGTGGAAGCTTTTAGTGTTTAAGATGTTCCAATGAGCATGCGTGTACAGACTCCCTGGGTTGGGTATCTGCATGGTGGCCATAGACATTCCTATTGATCTGACACTGACATCAGAGTTGTGTAGAAGTTTGTGATAGATTAACAGGCTGTCGCTAGCCATGCATTGTTAATATTTGGAATGGCAACCAGAACCAATGGTGACTTTGGAGGTTAATGGTGGAAGCTTTTAGCGTTTAAGATATTCCAAGGAGGCTAGGGTGTATGTTTTTAGAAGATCTTAAATCTGGATGGGCGGTTTTCTTTTTTGCAATGCAGAGGCCTGCTAAGGTTATGAATCCATGTGAGACAATTCTGATGCACATGCCTTAATAAGGCCCCAAAACAGCGGATGCTCTTCCTCGTATACCCAAAACGTAGATGATACTCTTCTGTTTGGATCCACACCATCTGTGAGGCTCTTTCGTTCAAGATACACATTGATGTGATGAGGGGGCCTCTGGATTGAGGAGTCATGTAAGGGATAAATCTGGCACTTTCTTGCAGGCATAGTGACAAATCTTCTTCTCAGTAATTTCTTGTGAGATTTTTAAGGTTTTTCTTGGGATATTATCAGGAAAATCTTGCTAAAAATAAAAAATAAAAACCTTCAGTAGAGAGGGATTGCTTTACAAAATAAGTGTTCCTAGTTCTTGGTTGTGGAAGAAAACGTTCCCCATCTTTTCCTGCATTGCTCTTTTGAATGGAGGATTTGGGGTGCTTGTTTTTGAGAAGTTTGGCATCCTGTAATACCAGAGTCAATGTGGAATTCCTGGTTGGAGTTCTTTTGCATGGGGGCAGATTGTAAGATGGTTGCGGAAACTGGCTAATTAAAGTTGCCCATGGTGCATGTGGATGGAAAGAAACAGGAGATTTTTCAGAGACAAGGGAATTTTAGTTGGTGCAGTAGGGAAGAAGATCTTAATTTCGTAGTCGGATGGGGAAAGCAATATAGTATCACAAGATGACTCTCATTTCCATCCATGTCAGTTCAAGTGGGATGAGATGGTAACGTGCGGTAGTCTACAGTCTAATGTTTCCAAAAAGTGGTGCCCTCCCCCTACTGGAGTGCTGGTTATTTCAAGCTTTTGACGGTGTGTTCTTTGGAAACCCAGGCCTGGCTGGTATTGGCGGGATAGGAGTGATAGGGATCAATCCTTGTTGGAGTTTCACGTCTACTAGGTGTTCAGGACTCTAATTTTACAGGAGCTGCCATTCTTATTCAAGGCGTTAAGCTCGCTGTTGTCTTCAAGCCCGTTGATTGTAGAAGGGGATTTGAGTAATGCAATAAATCGATTAAACATGTTAAACCCCCTTGGAGAGTAGCTAACATGATTAGAGGAAGCTTTGGATATTTGCTTGACAACCTTGGTTTCCTTCTCTCATGTGCACTAGTCAAGAAATTCTAAGGTGGACAAGTGAGCTGAGGAGGGTGTGAGCCAGGTTGAATTACTGATGTTGGATAGGTAGGAGGGTACTTAGGGGTCATTTGGATGCCTGTAAAATTTTTAGTTGTAAATACATTACGCTTGAAACTATTTAAAATTTGTTCTGTTTTGATTTAACTTGTAAAATGTTTACAAATAAATAGTTTCTGTGTTTGTATAACCTATAAAGTGTTTACCAGTTAGAAATAGGGTATTCACACCAAACAGAGCTTGGAGCGGTAAATCCCTCTAAAATTTTCAATTCACATGAAAGAGCATGATATAAGATGGGCCATTGGGTTGATCCCATCTTGATAAAGCCCTGAGCTGATCCTTAGGCCAAACCATGCATGAGGTGTGCCACAAAAGTGGGCCCACTTATGCAAATGTCCTTTTTTAGTGGAGAAACTACTGAACAATTTAAATTGAAAAATACTTATGAACTATGCTATTAATTTCCAATTTATTTGAAAGGTGGCATTTCTTAGATGGTAAAAAAAAAAAAAAATCCACCATCAAAACTGTCTAGATTGTTGGTGTGGCCCACCTGCTTTTGAGATCAGCATGATTTTTGGGGCCCAAGGATGACAAAAATGGGACAGAACTAATGGATGGGTTGGATATGTTGGCCCCACAAATAGTGTGCGTGTACCATACTGCATTGCAACTGTGGGTGCTCTACTGGGGTACCCTCCTTCCCTTATTTCAATCGTAGAGTGCGGAAATGGCGCCGTAATAAAAAAATCATAAATGTTGCATCCGTCCTTGCGATCGAGAGGAGGCTGGTTGCTAGAGAAGGAGGGAGGGAGAGATTTGCTGATGTATGAATTCAGAATGGTCACGAGTCTTCTTATAGAGATTTGCTGCTGTATGAATTCAGAATGGTCGTGAGTCTTCTTCTGGAGTGGTTTGTTGGAAATTGCTTGTTGCGAATGAAACTACTGGTCACTTCAACAAATTTTTTAGCACATTCTACCTTTTGAGCTTCATTTCTTTTTACAGTGTAGTCTACAGTTGAGAAGAAATGTTTGCTTCGTCAAGAGCCTGTTACCTTGCTGGTTATGTCCGAGTTTGACAACCAGCAGGTCTCAGGTTTGAGACACCATGACAGCTCCTCCAGGTGCTACGGGTCGGGTCGGGTACAGGTCGCGGTACGGGTAGGGCTGGGAATAAGAAAAAAAGAAGAAGAAATGTTTGCTTCTTACTTGGAGAATAATGCAGGAGTTGCTTGCTAAGTATGCATTTAAAAGGAAATAACTATTTCCTGATGATGAAATATATGCATAGTTTGCAGTTGCTGTTCACTCATTCTTTGGCCAGTCATGATAAAGAAAGTCTCTTAAAAAAAACAGACTATCTCTATTTCGCTGTTTTATAAGTGCCATATGTTATTTCCTTGATGCATTACAGGGTAAATGAGATCTATTTCTCCTTCTATGTTGCAGGACCAACCTGCAAGCTGGGGTCAGCAAGCAGATCCCAGTCAATGGAGCAGTGCTTATTATGGTTATGGGCAAGGCTATGATGCCTATGCTTATGGGACTTCTCATGATCCATCCTTATATGCATATGGTGCTTATGCTGGATATGGACAATATCCTCAACAGGTAAAAAAACTTATATAACAATCTACTTTTCCTTTGATCATTTCAGGTTTGTTTTGGGAATGTTTGGAGCAAATCATGTTTGCTTCATCATAATTAGCTTTGGTCTTCTACAGCTTAGTTTTGTTTAGATTTCCATTGTGTGGATAACAGTTGTTGTAGAGGAAAATTCATCATCATCATAGCCTTATCCCAATTGGGGTGTAGAGGAAATTTCATATTGTTTATTAATTGGCTGTACTGAACAATTGGAGATGATTTATGGATGTTATTGCTGCTTGTACAGTCACTAGGAATATGATATCCTCATTATTTTATTTATATAATTATTATGTTGCAGTGGAGAATGCATCCTATCGTAATGCCAAAAGTATGTTATATTTCCATTCCTTGATGTTGAGTTATTTACACGTCAAACAGAATTAGGGTTGAGTATAGAAAAATCATTCACAGCATGGATTCAGACTCGATTGGGGTCTGAGTTCTAGTTGACTTGAAACTCAAGTCATTCAACTAAGATTTTTGAGTTTATGCTAAAAACTTGAGAGAAAGATTAAAAAAATCCAGTTCAATGTGAATAAAGTGAAAAGCTTCCTGTTAGTTTTGAGTTTAACAAAAATGCCATTGGTCAAACTGTAGCTTTAATCATGCTGACGTAGGTGCATCTAGGTCATTATATTTTAGGTAGTTTCTGACGTAGGGCATAGAACATGTCCTATTGGGATCCCAATAATGCATCCCGTTCCTTTTATGAATTGACATATACATAATATATCAACTGAAGGTAAGGAATGATGAAGATGTCCTTGCATAGCAATTGAACCTACAGAGGTGGGAGAAAGTATGGATGGAAAATGCAGGATACTTTGTAAGCAACAAACATCACTTGAATCATGAAGATTCATACCAAGCCTCGGGTTATTTCTTCATCCTAGCCTGTCTTTATGTTTGAGCAGTAGGTTCTGATGCAATCATTTTATAGCATTGTTGCTGAAAACCCTCTCGCTTTTCCTCGTATTCTTTTTATTATTATTATTATTATATCATTTTAGTAAGGGTAATGGCATGTGTGATGCATGTGGAGACAGTAGGGGGGAGAGAAAAACAGAGAGAGAGAGAGAGAGAGAGAGAGAGAGAGAGAGAGAGAGAGAGAGAGAGAGAATGGTGTGACTTCGGATAACCCATGCCCATTTTTTCCGATTTTGTGGCCCACTTGAGTCTTGAGCTTTAGATCTGCTTCCTCCCCCCCGCCCCTGCCCCCCGTTTTGGGCTGACGGCATAACATGAGCTAGCTCATCAGATTTATGGTGTAGTTGTTACACAGTCATCACGGTGGTCTCCACATAACCTTTGTTTCAAGGTCCCCTTGTGGGCTACACACAAAGAGGCAGAATAGGAATGGGCTGCTCTCATCAATGCATGAAAGACAAAATTATCCCTTGGTTGAAGGGCCGGCCATGCTGAAAACCTACTTTTTAATGCCCCTTCCCCCAACTAATTGTGGAGGCAACAATATCCAAATGCTATTCGCATTACATATAGTAGCGATATCTTGAAGGTCATGAAGTTTTTTTGGCTTATGTAGTGCCCTCGTCTCCTGAAAGTCGATTTATGCTAAACTAATCCTAGGTTTCCATGTAAATCCAACCTTCTCATTTTGCATTTCTTCCCATTCTTGCAGGTGGAAGGTGTTCCAGAAATGGCGGCCATAGCTGGCACAGTCCCGACTGTGGAACAAAGGGAGGAATCCTTTGATCCTTTAGCCACACCAGATGTCGACAAGTGAGTTCATATTCCCACCTTTTCACCTTTTTCTGAATACCTCTCTCTCTCTCTCTCTCCAGAAAGAGACGTTGATTAATTCTGGAAGTTTGAATTTGATTGCTAGGTTAAATGCTGCTTACCTTTCTGTCCATGAAAATGCCATGGTGGGACGGCCCTTGTGGATGAAGACCTCAGCATTCTCACAGCCAGCATAGCTTTGTGATGTTCTTGCCTGGCTTGTGGTCTGTTCCAAACTCTTTGCGATCCTGTTTGGATCATTTGGAAAGGGGAATCTGATGTTCTCACAAGTTTGATGAAAGAGCCAAGACACACTAGGGGAATTGGGCACGAATTGTTCGGTTGGAGATATCACTAAAACTGGAGGCGATCATCTCAGATCAGTTCTGGCACCTTGACTGAGGTTTGAGCTTGTCGCTGCTACACATACAAAGGCAGGAAAACTCCACCCCATTCACCATCATCCATATAGTCGTCATTCTCATACCTCATTGTCGGCTTCCGTGTACTCCGTATGCTACTTCTTGAGAATTCTTGCTTACGTTTCTTGGGTCAATTGTCTATGAAGATACGATGTGTTCAGCATTAGATACTACAGTTTGGTACCAATAGCTATTATGTTGGTAGAAAGATCACAAATGGTTGGTCGGATGAAAAGTTAAAGCAACGGTCCACATTCAACAGTCATTCAACAGTCAATAGGTGCTCAGTTGGCACGTGGCTATTGAAAAGTATTCAAGGTATAGCTTGTCAAAGAATTAATGGTTTGGATCTCATCACATAAGAGGGGAAGGATGATCCCTGCCATCCATCGATTGAACCTCAGTTCAAAAGAGTACCAAACCACATGATCCTAGCCACCTGACCGGTGGCCATTCACAGCAGATGGATTAAATAAGGTTAAAAAAAAAAAAAAAAATGTCAACAGCTGATGTACCAGTGGATGATAAAAACCCAGAAGGTGTTGTGATTGTCTACTGGGAAGTCTGATTGATGTGCGGGATTCTGTGGGATCTGTGGTTAGGTGATCCGGTGGTCAATCCGATGAGTTCCACGGCCAAACCTTGGGCATGGTGCCCAAAAAACAAATGGTTAAAGACCATATACAGCTTATTCCTGCATTCCAGAAAAGAATAAAAAAAAAAGGCAAATACTGTTAGGTCAGGGGATTCCCCATCGATAACGTAGCTCATCAGATCAATGGTTTGGATCACTGAACCATGTATCTTGTGAATAAAGCTACGTTCCAACAAAATGTACGGTTGCTGATGACGACCCTGTATTTCATCTATTGTTGGGGGACGTGGATTGGGTACTCCTCACGCATGTCCCCGAGCCTGGCATAGGCAAGGGCTCTGAGGGGCTACTGTGTTGTATGGTTTTATCCACACCATCCATTTTTCCTTATCATTTTACCGCATAGGCCCAAAAATGAGGCAGATCCAAGGCGCAAGTGGATCACACGTGTGGATTGAACACCCACACTTTAAAAACTTACTGGGAACGACAGAAGTTTTAATCAGGCTGATATTTTTGTGAAGGGGTTTGGGTGGGATCTAGTAGTGTTTAGATTTGATGATACAGATGTAGTGACATGATAACATGAAATCTTCACGACGTGCATTAAATATATATAAGACAACTCATTATTAGCAAGAACTTCGAAGATTGTACTACTTGAGTAATATTTGAGGAATCACTCGGGCTATGTCAATATTGAGGCACGGTCTATAATCAACTATCCTAACAATGATGCATTGGATAAATGCAAATTATAAATGATTAAAGACAATTGTCACTTTACAGCTGGTGGTACACAATGCCGCCACATAACCAGTGGTTATTTTCACAACATCACTAGAAGGTTTACAAATAGTAAATGAGAATGTAAAGTAAAGAAAGAGAAGAATCACTCACAAAACCAAACGCGCAAGACTACTTATTCAGTCACTTATCATCTCAATTGCTCATCATCGTGTAACTCTTAGCTTTTAAGAGTAATTCAGCTCATCCCTGCTTTACATCGGACTGATTTAGGCGTAGTCAATAACTTTAGTTCTCTTCCATCTACACCCATGTGCCAAATCTGAAGGAAGATTGTAGTCTTAGAAATCGTCTACCTACACTCATACGCTAGGTTGAAATTAGCATGTAATCTTGGCACTGTTTGATTGAGTACCTTGCTGCTCTCAACCAAGACAGTGATCCTTGTTTGTGGTAACTTTTATTCTTTAAGTTTCGCTTTAGTTTAACTAAATACTTGTTGCACTTTCGAAAGTCCTTAAGTGCTAAGGTAAAAAATAATTATTTGTAGAAAGAACCCCAACTTCTGTAAATCACTTGATAAGTGTACTTGGCAGTTGGTAGAATAGACGATTGACCTACCACTGCATTTAATTCAGCCGCTCTATCTCGATGCTAGGGGTTGTAGAAGTTCGGTTTGAATCAGACTGCAGTCAGTTCTAGCATGCCCATAAATCACACACGTCCACCACATGTCTGAATTCTAGACCAACAAAAGGTTTCATCAGTGGACGTTATCATTGTCATTATTACTACTGTATGGTCCACTTGAGCCTTGGATCTGCCTCATTTTTGGGCTTATGCCACGTCAATTGTCGGATATCAGTTGATCACTCTACAACTGAGAAAGAGAAATGCTTACATACAACAACATTGGATGTGAGCTTTTGCATGCATGCCGTGCAGAAGGTTGCCGCACCAGGAGAAATTGCCGGAGGCTAAAACCAGGATGTTTACTAATCATTGGGCCACCATTAGAATCAATGGACAGGAGATGGTTGGACCCAGTGTATCCGTGTGGTCCACATGAGGAGTGGATTGGTCCATTATTTGCTCCCCGTATGTGTTTAGTTACATTTGGGCGCTGTTTGGGTGGATCCCCGATGTGGGTGGGATCCCTGACCCTGGGGTACTTCAATGTATTTCTTATATATCATGCCACTTGTAAAACTCATTTTAGTGCATGATCCAAGAAATGAAGCACATCAAAATCTCAGGTGGACCATGATATAGGAAACCGTGGTAGTGTTAATCGACCATTAAAAACAGTGGGCCACAAAAGTTCTGGATGAAGCTAATATTTGTGTGATCTTTTCATCCAGGTCTTTTGTGACCTTATCAACAGGTTAGATGACAAATAAACTTTCTGGTAGCCCCATGAAGTTTTTAATGGTGGGGATTCAATTAGTACTGATTACTGTCGTATGTTCCACCTAAGATTTGGATCTGCTTCATTTTTGGGATCATGCCCTGAAATGATATTTCAAAATGAATGGACGGTGTGGATGTAAGGCACATACATCACAGTAGGTCCCACAGTTAGGGATCCACCCAAACCGCGGCCGTTTACACCCGATCTGAAAATCAGTATGATGCAACCCGCTCATTTAACTTTACACGGCTCGGATGTTCCACACAAGTTGGTGCAAAGGAAAGCTTTGCATGTGAAAATCCTGACCGATGAGCAATCCATAGCGGGGCCAATCAGATTGATGGACTGGATGGCCGGACCATAGGTCCCACAAGTAGATTTTTCCTGCTGGGCAGGATATGCTATAATCCTCAACATTGGATGCTTTCTCCGATTCCTAAATCCTAAGCCCTCTTGGAACCACCACACAGTCGTCGCCTCTCTAGTGTCATACTCTCCTGCTGAGACGAGTCTCAACAAGTGCTGTTCATGATCTGGTTATCTAGACCGTTGATGCAACGGGCCCTACCATGTATTGGAAGATGGCTCGAATCCGGGTCATGTTTCATGGGACCCGGATTCGGTCAGGTCGGGTAACACCGAGTTCGGTCAGGCAGTGACCGTGGGCCACATCTTGATGCTTGTGTTTTATATCCACGCCATCCATCCATTTTGACAGCTCATTTAAGGCAGGTATAAATCTAGGTGGACCACACCATAGTGGTGATTGAACGTTAATAACTTATTGTGGGCCAGAAAAGTTTTGGATCAAGCTGATATTTGTGTTTTCCCTTCATTAAGGTATGTGTGATCGTATCAACAGGTTGGATGGTAAATAAACATTAAGGTGGGCCCTAGGAAGTTCTTAACGGTGGGACCTACTATGTTTCCCGGGTAACACCTAATCCGCTCGCCAATCCTTTGACCCGGTTTATAAAAAAGAAACAAAAAATAAAATAAAAAAGATATCCCAACGGTCAAAAAAGGTCATAAACCCTCCCAACGTTCACAAAAAGCAAATTAAAAAAACCGCCTCGAACTCACCATCTAAACTCATCATACCTCTCTCTCTCCATCTCCTCCTCAAAAGTGCAAACACAGCTCTTCAAGCTCGATTACATTTTTCCTGGTTTTCTCCGAATTCCAGCCCTGATTTTCATTCCTGCATTACCTGTCTTTTTTTCTTTTCTCTTTTTTTTTTTAGGAATTATGGAGCCCATGGACATCGACTGGAAGAACGTAGAGTCAAGATTCGTTGAAGACGAGTTGTACGAGCACATCAATGCTCCCAAATGGATTGATTTATCTGCATCCGACTCCTACTCTTCCCTGTTCGACGACGAAGCTTGGTTTTGCAGGCCTGGTAAGCAAGAGTCGAGATTGAATTTCTGATTTTTCAGATGAAATTCCCTTTTGTTTTGATTTTCCAATCTCTTCCGTTTCAGATTGTCGGCACCCAAAGAATGCTGATGATTTCAAGGCTCCAATCTCAGAACTCTCTCAGGTGAAAAATCTGAGATCGGCGAACGATATGGAAATTTTGCCGTTGGGGGAAAGGAATCGCAGGTATGGCTTCCACTCGCTTACATCTCGTCATTCTTCTCCTGCAATTTTGAATTTCTCGCGGTATTCTGAGAGCCGTTGTGGAAAATGGAGTTTCAAGCTATCCGGTAAATCCGGTAGAATCGGAATATGGTAATCCTCTCTGACCAGTTTGCACGCGGCAGCGGTTCATTTTAATTGGAACCGTCCATCTAGTGTACCCTACGGTCGATGGAAAATAGTGCCGATAATGGATGGATTGGATTATACTATTCCTCAATTCATTGGTCTTCAAAAAGAGATCGTAGAAAGCCAAACTCGCTAACGGTCGTAATTCAGTGAAGAAAATGTTGAAAAATGATGGCTGCTAAGTTTTGAAATCCGGTCCATCCGTTTTATGTTACGCTAGATGGACGGTACTGACCAGAACTTCCAGGTGACCCTTGTACTTTGGTGTATGTGCCTTATATCCACGCCGACCATCTGTTTTGATGGCTCATTTTGGGGCATGATCCAAAAAATGAAGCAGATCCAAATCTCATGTGGACCACACCACTGGAAACAGTGGTGATTGAATGCCCACCGTTAAAAACTTCTTTGGGTCCCACACAAATATATGGTCGACATTCAATCCCCGTTCTTCCATGTGTTGTGTCCCATCTGAGTGGGTGTATCTAGCTGATTTTTGGCCTCTAAGGGCCTAACTTTGAGGACAGAGCCTGATAGATGGAGTAGATTTTACGTATACAAATACAACATGGTAGGTCCCAACGACTTAGGTGTGGAGGATTTCAGTCCGGATGGATCAGCTATTTGGTGTGGCACACCTGAGCATTGGATCTGACTCATTCTTGGTAACATGGCTTAACATGATCTTAGAAAAAGGATGAATGGCGTGGATAACCAGATACATCACGGTGGGCCCCTCCACGGATCAGTATGGATATTGAGGAAGGACCAATCCGCGTCGGGTGTGGAGGATTTCAGTCCGGATGGATTAGCTATTCTGGTTCCATACCGAGTCTCAACCAGACGATTCTCAGAAAGGTGGGTCCACCGTGTCGTAAGCGCAATGAATAGCGTACGTTACCGAGCGCATTCACACGTGGCAGCTGAGCGCGCATGTGCGAGGTTGAAGAGTCCTCTTCATTACGGATGCGGATTGCGTCCTGCCGCGCCGGCTTATCTGTGAAGGCCGCCACCGTGATGTATCTGTTTATCTAATCCGTTCATCCTTTTTCTAATATCATTTTAAGACATTAGCTCAAGAATAAGTAAGATCCAAAGCTCAAGTGGACCACACCACAGATGACTCTTTTATTTAATGCAACCCAAGCTTACTATTTGGTGTGGTCCACTTGAGTGTTGGATCTACCTCGTTCATGGGCTAATGCCTTAAAATGACCTTATAAAAGGGATGAACAGAGTGGATAAACAGATACATCACAGTGGCCCCTCCATAGATCTGCCCGGACGGTAATCCGTAGGCGGGGGCAGGACGCAATCAGCATCAGCGTCCGCTCATCACGGCCTCGTCTCAAAGATAATATGGATGGCTAATTGATCTTAGCCATTCATTTGTTTTGTATGCGTTCCGATCACCAGATGATCAGATCTGCATGATTTTCGAGACAAGGCTGTGGATTGGCTGATGACTGGCTCTGATCTCGCACGCACCTGATGACAGGCTGGTTTTTGGGCCGCGGGACATACCCGCGCGGACTAATTCGATGTAAGGCCCGGAATTGCTCTCTCTCCACAGACTGGCACGTGTGGAGGAAGTAGGATTCCGATGGCTACTCTCGCGAGTTGCCATATCAAGAGCTCACTAACTCGGATGACCGACTCAGACGAGCCGAGTTCGACTCGGCTCGAGTTTCCCAATTCTGCTAACAAAATCTCTCTGCTCTTTCAGAGACTCCAACCTGAAAAGAAGAGGCCTACTCTCATCTGCTTCTCTTCAAGACCCGAGATCCGATAAGACAGTACCCGAAATTCCCCGATCGAAGAAACCTTCCAAGAAATGCCGGGAAGATGGTGAGAACGAGAATCCGAACCGCTCTCCAGCGCCGAGCATCAAAACCGTCAAGGCCTCAATCAAATCGAGCGCTGAGAAGAAGCCGGCAGCGACAAAGATGAGGACTAACTCTTTCGAATCAAGCGCTGATTCGCCTCAGGTGGAGCAGAGACCGCCGCGGCGGCTCAAGAGCACTCTCTCAGCACGGAATCTCTTCGCAGGGAAGGAGATTCTGAACCAGATAACGGAATTCTGCAGCGAGCTGAAGAAATTGGCAGTGAGCACAAGAGAGAAGGAGAATTCGGTGAGATCGGACAGGAAGGAGAAGGAAGCAGAGCCATTGCTGGAGGGGGAGAGGCGGATTTCAGGCGGAGGAGTATTGGAGGAGAAGAAGGTTGTTAGCAAGAAGGAGAAGGCAGGAAGGACTGTGAATTTGAATTCGAAGATCTTCAGTCCAGAGGCTTGGAGGAAGAAGTAAGCTTTTCTAGTTTGCTTATTGTGCTTTTGTCGCGGCCTCGTTCAAATATGGGCCGTCTGTGTGATGTGTGGCTCACCACACCGATGATCACATGTTAAATAATCAAGTTGTTAGGGGCCTCACATCTCATGATCGACTGATCTTGAACAGATGGCAGTGAGATTCGCCAATGGCCAAGCTCAAGGATCATGGCAAATTCTCACTGTTGGTCTCCCACTGTATGGTCACCGTCAGATCATGATCCAATGGTGATTATTGTTCCATCGGTCCATACATGACACAAAATTGTGCCAAATCACACGATCGAATTGTCTATATGGACTGATTAATGTATGTGCAGACCAAAACCGATCAGGACTGGACGACGATTGGATCATGCTCTCTCTCTACATTAAGCATGAATCTGCGGCCCACTCCACCAGTGATCATGATCTGATCCTATAGTGATTAGTGGTTTTGGATTGCACATGCATTAATCAATCCATATACACAGTTCGATTGTGATTTGATCATGGTCTAATCTTGTAGATCAGATCATGATCAAATCACGATTGAACTGTATATCTGCGGCCCATTACATCAGTGATCATGATCTGATTGTATAGGTATTAGTGGCTTTGGATTGCATGTGCATTAATCAGTCCATAAATACAGTTCGAGCATGATTTGATCATGTTAGATAAATCATGCTAGATCAGAACATGATCAAATCACGATCGAACTGTATATATGGACTGATTAATGCATGTGCAATCCAGAACCCCACTGATCACTGTCTGGTCATGGCCCATCAATGATAGTTTATATGGACGAATTAATGCATGTGAAATCCAAAATCGCTAATCATGACCAGAAACTGATCGGATCGGATCGTGCTGTGCCCCCACACTCACACTTTAAGTATGAATCTGGGGCTCACTCCACCATCCTGGATCATGATCTAGATGTTGTCTTGCCAGACGCAGCATTTGATCTTGTGGGGCCCCATGCCCACCTCCGCAAGCAGCAGCCTCCCACGGTCGTTAATGGTCTGACCATTTCAATACACCATTAATTGGTTCCAAATCTGTATAGTGCATCGAATTCCTCAAGATAACATAACTTGTTCTTTATTTGGCACATTTCCTTGTTTTTATCTCTTACAAATGCTTCTAATCTTAATCTCACAAAAATGGCAGAAGGTCTGATGACCTGGATAACATTCAAGCATCTGCAACTGACTTGAATGGTGGCAGCAAAGGCGACGAGAGCTCCTCACAAGTTAGATGGTGTCCGCCCTCTCCTCAACGCTTCCCTTCCCCTTATAATCGACAGAAACCTTTGAAAACCACCCCTCTTAAGCCTTCCAAGTCAAGAATAGCTGTAAGTGTATATACTGTCTACTTTTAAACTGCATTCTTAGATAATGTAGACAATCCAATGCTCGTGTTCATTCCATGTTTTTTAAGACCTTAACCATGTCATTAACCCATACAACGAACGCCCAATCACACCCTTAGCATGAGAAATGGAGCATTGCTGATTTTTTCTTTTTATTAACTTATGTTTAATGGGATTATTGATTATTAGGGAAGAGGAATTCTTCAAGAAGTGGAGCAGAATAAAAGGATAGGAAAAGAATCTGTGGAAGATGAAGAAAACCAGAACATTTCAATTTCTGGAACAGAAGATGCAAGGTCTCTCGATGTGTTTTGGTTCTTGAAGCCCTGTGCATACCTTGCTAAATAAGTAGATCTTTTCATTGTAGGGGCCAGCCCTAGGGTCAGCTTCAGCCAGAATTTGAAGTACTCACCAATTGACAACCTACTTCATTGTTTGTTTTGTTTGAACATGTAATTTTCTTATTGATTTATTAGGTTAGAAGAAATAAACCCATTAATCTGAGTGTATAATCTACACCATTCTTTCCAAAATTCTCAAATAAAGTTCTTTCTTTTTCCTTTTTCCTTTATTTCCTTCTGAAAAAACCTATCTTGGCAAGTGGGCTTAGATTTCTAATCCTTCACATCAGATTTCGAGTGCAGGGCTGGCTACAGATGATTTTTTTATAGTCGGTACCCCACATGAGAAGATGGAGCAGAGGGAGATCTTGTGTATCTAGCTTAGGGTGTGCTTGGATGAATAATTGAATTGAATTGCAAAATATTCAGTTCAATCAAGAGGAGAGGGATGTAATTGCAAATTTGCAATTTAATCCATTCGCCTATTCGTCATTGAGAGAGAGAGAGAGAGAGAGAGAGAGAGAGGCTGCTTTGAACTGGTCAATCGCATATTTGCCAGAGCTGTTACTGTTGCATTTCACAAGTTTGGTCTACATGCAGCCTCTTCACGCTCTTCGTGTCAAATGGTGATGCCCTTTCAATTTCAAAGTTAATGGTTGCAGGCCATGTATTATAATAATCATTCTCATTAGTCATTATGAATCAGTGACCAGACCAAAGGATATATTTGAATGTAGTATGGAATTGAATTTAGAACATCTAATTAATCATGGGCCTCTTTAGTTGGAGAGAATCCAAAATGTGGACATGGGAAGCCCTTGCAGATTTCAACAGATTTCATTATTTTTTTTGAAGCGTGTGCCTTGAAAATTTTAAAAGGACAAGATCAACTGGCAAGAGCTGTCTTTCTTATCCTTGAAAATCTACATTTAACATTTTTAATTACATACATATGCATGTTTATGAGTAAAAACCTTGGAAATGGAAATCAATTTCCTTCTCCAAAGCTTTCATCATTCCCAAACTGGTCTCAGGAGGAATTGACAGACTGAAATCATATATTTTCTAATATCCGAAATGAGAAGCCATCTAGTTGGTGGCTTTCAAAGGGATGTACAAAAAAAAAAAAAAAACTAGTCACCATCGCCAGTTGATAATAGGATTTTCAACCAGTGATTTTTTAAACAGAGACCATTTATGATAGTTATCACTAGATGAATGGCTCCGAATGATGCATCACATGGCCATATGTACTGTGGAGATGAGTCAACCATATACTGGTTCTTTGGGCTCTGGCATCCTCCCCTCCCAATGTAATATCTGGAACTGAGGTATGACTTCAAGGGAGCTGACATTTCCATTAAAAACAATGGGGATGTGTAAAACGGTTTTGATTGAAGGACTTTTACCCCACATGCATTGGTGAACATAGCAAATGCCACATCTACCACATGATGGCCCCTACCAAACTATGCCATTGTATACATGGTTGGAAAAGACTGCATAGACAGCATGCACAGAGAGTTATTTTGCATGTCTCCAACCATCCAGCAATGGTGGGTGGGAATCTTAATGAGCATTTCAAAAGGAATTTTTGAAAAACCAAATTGTGAAATACTTAATATTCCCCACCAATTGTCTTTAAATGATGGTAGTAAGAGATATCCGTGCAACATGTCCCCACTATCCAACAAGGGTGCATGGCATGTGGCAATTATAGGCCACAGTTTGAATGAAACAATTAACAGAGACAGAGACTACTCAAAGTACCATTGTTTCTCTGGGTAAGATTGGAAAAGTTTAAATTAAAATAAAATCTATGTGAAAGGAGAAAGAGTTAACTCAGCAGGGAATCATAAAATCCCATTCACAGTTGGAAAAATAAAAGCCGGAAAGTTCAAGGAAAAAAAAATCTTAAGAATGAAGAATGTAATTTTTCCAAGCCTGCAATCACAGGTACTTAGCTAACCAGGGGAGTTGTGGACAATCCTTCAGCGCAAATGCCACGTCATCACTGAGATGCCAGAACACAAGACAAAAGTCAAATTGATAGTGACCAAGGTATGTTGTGTTATTATCAAAATCAAGGTTCTTTTTACTGAAATTTGAAGAATGTGTAGCCTTGCAAGATTAAAGCACTGCCTCTTTGGTGTATTTTAGAATTAGACAACTCCAATTGGTTTGGGCAGTTGCAAGCATGCACGCCACCTCAAAATTACTGGAGTTGCCCAACTCGGCCCAGCTGCCTAAAAAACAGCGTGCCCAAGCAGGCCAAGTATGATTTGATGCTGGGCCTGAAGAACCAGCAAACGTGATGAGTAATCTTGATATTTCTGTAAACAAAAGGGATATTTTAGAAAATAACAATTACGGTATAAAAGAAATCAGTTACAAATAAGAAAAACTAACCTTGGAAAGTTCAACTGCAATTTCTGCAACCTATGCTTAGATCCTTCTTCGGACAGAATGATTCTGCATTCACCGAGCTTACAGCTGCAAAATGGCCCAAGAAACTTTTCATCACAAGATGGATTATGAAATAAGATAAGGATAAATTGCTTAAAAAGACATCTCTATTCTCTAGATCTCTCACGAGTTCCGTACTTTGTCCTAACAATATTATAATACAAGGGCCTGTTCCACTTAAAAATGAGTTCAGCTCATTTTAGTTAATCGTACTTATGCATTAGAGATCATGAACGATTACTAAAATAAGAGGAACTCATTTTGAGAGGTACCCAAACAGACCCTATGGGAATCTAATGGGTGCACTTTTCTTCAGTGCAAAACCACTGCCCTAACTTTTAGCTGTACCCCGATCCTTTCCCATCAATTCCTGTTGAACCTCGATCCATGCCTCATGAAACCAATTGCCATATCATCAGCTAGGTTGAGCATTAGATGACACCAGCACATCTCATGGAAACACAAGTTACATTCTATGTATCAGCAAATAAATCATTCGAAACTACTTACCCGACTTTGAAGAGGGTATCCCAACCAGGACATACTTCCCCATTGCTTTTACAGAGGCAGGAAACGGCCATTGCCAACTACAGTTTGGGGAGACAAAAGAGGGGGGGGAAAAAGCAGGGTAAGTATTAATGTTGATGCCATAGGACTCGCGACCATTTTTCAAGAGACTAACTGCCCAAATATCACACTAAAGAAAAAAAGCTTTGTAAGTGCAAATAACTGATTAATACTGAGAAACTTTCCACACATTACACAACAAAATTTCACATCCTTAGGAACTTTTATAACCTAGTTTCTGAAAGCAAACATAATCGCACAGAGATGTATACCAGAACTGCACATACTGTTGCTTAAAATCTTGTTGACTGAGTTCGGGATAAGTACAACCAGGACTCTGGAGTCTAGTCTCCAAAAACTGTGGGACTCTATTAGTTTTCCCAAGAATCTTGTCGGATGTGGTTAATGCTTATGGGTGAAGCACAAGCTGAGTTTATGTGGGCAAGTAGTGCCGCTACCATATAAATTGACCAACCACAAGGATTTCTGAAAGGCGACCTGAAATAATACTAGTCTAACAAGCATGAACATGATTGGCAAACATTCACAAGTGAGGCTTCGAGTAATTGACCTTTTCAAAGGTGGTCTCTCCCATTCCAGTCTTGTAGAGCTCATGCACCATAGCCACCAATATAATTTTACTCAGTTTTGAACAGCTTTTCATTACCTGTAAGAAGAAACTGCATGTAAATGTTTGTGAAGTACCAAGTAACACTGTTCTTGGTTTTCCAAGAAACGAAGCAAATATCTTCTTTTGCTAAACCAAAATGGTTATGACTTCTGCTTTAAAGCTAACCATTTTTTCAGTGTTACCAATCTATATGCACAGTTGTAGCAGAAACATGCCAACATTGCTAATGGCTCTGGAAATCTTGAGCTTTTTCACTCATAACCCAATATAGAGGTAGTCTTAGATGATTTTGATCTTTGCCATTTTCTAATAGGTAAAAATTTTACCACTTATAATCAGTGTTCCAAATATCGGCAATATTCTCAATAATATTGCCGATATCATTGGGGTATTGCCAGGTCAGCAGTACCGAAACTGCTGAAAGTATTAAAATTTCCAAATAATGCCGATATTTTCAATAATATCTGCGATACTTGGTGATATTATCAATATCAGTGACTTTGAGAAACATCCCTTATAAAATTTCCCTGGTATTGATGATACCATCCATAATATCCCCAATACCAGGGAAACATCCATAAATAGGCAAAAATTGTCAGAAAATTGAATAATTTTTCAAAAGCACAAAAAAATCTCCATTTTTTTTTGGGGGGGATTTTTTTTTTTAGGATTGTTTCTTGAGTGATTTCAATCACTCTTGGTTTTTATTGAGTAAAAGTTTGAATTTAGGGAGAAATCTCAACTTGAAACAAGGACAGGCCATAACCTAAAAGTGACAAAAACTCCATAGAAACTTCATTTTCTTTTTTCAAATGTTAGCATGGATTGTGATGGAAATCTATGTCTATGCATGATTCTCATGTATCAGCATAGATTCGTGGCAAAAAAAAATTAACATTTAAGTGAAAAAGGAGTAAAATTAGAAAAATCGTAATTGTTTTCCATTTTTATATGGAAAATGTATTCTTTACAGTTAAATTTTTTTTTAAATATATTTATGAGTGTTAGGCAATCCGTTGATTGGCTACAAATTATATATATATATATATATATATATATATATATATATAGAGAGAGAGAGAGAGAGAGAGAGAGAGAGAGAGAGAGGAATGTTGCACCCTAGGGGTTTTTTGGGGTGCTGCATCACGTGGACAACTCAGATTTTAGGCTCACATCATGTGTGATGAGTTCTCAAAAAGTGCTCACAAGTTCCCATGAGAATTGTGTGCAGGCGAGTAGAGCTGAGCACAAGCTGAGCCGAGCCGAGCTTAGCCATGTTCGAGCTAGGCTCGGTCACTAAATAGCCTGGCTCGTGTTTGGCTCGGCTCGGCCATCGAGCTGGACTGACATTCTCATTTCCTTGCTCACTTCCGATGTGGGACTAAAAAACTAGGGCTGTAAATGGGTCAGTGGACCCGATGGGGTACCCGGACCCAACCCATTTAGACCCGATCCAGACCCGACCCATTTGTTAAATGGTATGGGTCTGGGTCCAAGAATAGACCCATTTGTTAAACGGGTTTGGGTCTGGTTTCCTTTATATTAGGCCCGACCCGACCCGACCCAAACCCATTTAGTAAGTGGGCGGGTTTGGTCTATGTCACAAGGGACCCGTCCAGCCCAGACCTGTCCAGACCCTGTTTTAAGCATTGTAAAATGCTTGCATACTTGATCCAAACCCGGACCCATTAGACCCGGCCCATTTATAAACGGGTCTGGGTGGATCTCCCTCTACCAGACCCGGACCCATTTATAAATGGGTCTGATGGGCTGACTCAGACTCGACCCGGACCCGCCCATTTAGTAAAAGGGTCTGGATCTAAAATTTGGACCCAGACCCGTTTAGTAAATGGGCGGGTCTGGTTTTGGCTAAACCCGCCCCGAACCCGACCATTTACAACCCTATAAAAAACATACTTTTCCAACTAAGTCAGCTGAGTCGAGCCGAGTCGAGCTTCGATCGAAGCCAACTTCGAGCCTAGCCGAATCGAGCTTGGGTCAGCTCGAGCTTGGCTTGAAAATCATTTCGAGCTTGGAAAAATGGCTCGGCTTGGTTCGCACCCAACCTTCAAATCGAGCCGAATCAAGCTGGTTCAAGCCAAGTTGAGCGAGCTAACCGAGCTAGCTTGGCTCGTGCTCAGCTCTACATGTAAGCATTCCTCTCTCTCTCTCTCTCTCTCTCTCTCTCTCTCTCTCTGTGTGTGTGTGTGTGTGTGTGTGTGTGTGTGTGTCTATATATATATATATATATATATATATATATATATATATATATATATATATATATATATATATTACACTGATTTTTTCGACAACACATGGTTGGGCCTTTGTAAAATGGAAACTTATTATGAATAGTCGTTTGTTTTTTTTTACAATATTTTGATTCCTATATGTGTAAACATGTGTCTTTTAACATCTCCTAAAGTTTTACTAAAGATTTTCATCTTTTTCCCAACTTTTCCCCAATGTTTCCCTTAGACATCGATATTTTCCAAGTATCAACAATAATATCAACAAATACCAATATGTGTTTCCATATCTCTGGTCAGTGATACATGTAACGATACCAATATCCCGAATATTGCTCGTAACCTAAATGGTCACAAAGGTTTTCATTGTCTTCACTTGTTTTTTTTAACATTTTAAGGGTCCTTACAAAATACAAAGCCTTCTTTTACAATAGATGGATCAAATAGAAGTCCATGATTCATCATTGTCGAATGGAAAATGGAAGTTGACTTCAACTCACTCGAATATGAGGTGCCTGAAACATTTCTTGTATGGCTGCTTCGACCTCAACCATACCAACAAGTTGTTTTCCTGAAAAGTAGGAAAACATATCAATTTGAGCACCAAAACTTTCATTGAAGACGCCAGTACATAATAGTTGCAAATCCAGCAGCAATTTAATAGCAAACTAATTAGTGATAGGAACAATCCATCAAACTAGATGTCTTGTAGGCAATATTAGTCGAAGAGTCGGCAAAGATCAAAGTCTCCAGAAGTGCATTTCAACAACAACCTTCACCGACCATCATCGGTGAAGATGTTTGATGGTCTGGACCATTCATTAGAATTGCTACCTCTTGGATAGGTCAATTCCCAAAATCCAGATTGAAGGCCTGAACCATGCAAAAAGAACCCTACAATGAGTATCTCTAATATTACCGATAATATCCCCGACATTATTCATGTCTTCAGCTCGGCGATACCGATAACATTGATAACACTGGTAGCATAAAAAAAATTCTAGGTGTTGGCGATATATTGCTAAGTATTGCTAATGTATCACCAATATTTTCAACTGTGTAAATTCCCGGTTTCGCTTGTATCACCAATATTTTCGATTGTGTAAATTCTAAGTGTCACTTGTATTGCCAATGTATCGGCGATATTTTGATAATAGCACCAATGTATCAATATCGCCAAAAATTTGTTTATTAAAAAATTTCAGTTTCAATTTTTTTTATCGGTGCATGGTTGTATGATCGAATGCATGTTTATATGCATGGACGGACGGATGGATAGATGGCTCGGGGATGGATGGATGTATGCATGAATGGATGAATGTGTGTGTTTATGTGTATATGTGTATGCAAGCACGCATGGATGAATGGATCATGCATGTATGTTTGTATGTATGTGCATGCATGGATGAATGGTTGGATGGATGGATCCACCATTTCCCCCATGTTTACTCATTATTTCCCCGAGTCAACGATACATGCTTTTAGGCCCTATTTAAGGAAAACTTACTATTTGATTTCTAAATATGCATATTTGCATATTTTCCGCTATTATTTGACTCTTAAATATGCATATATGTGTATTTTAGCATCTCCTGAAGTATCATTGAAAAATTCCACCATTTTCTCGTGTATTCCCAATGTTTCCCTCAGTTAGCAATACATTTTCCAGGTATCAGCGATAATTTTGGTGAGATATCAATACACTTGTTCCCTATCCCCAACCAGCGATACATATAAGCATACCAATACTGCAAACACTGCCTACAACATCCATTAATTGGATGATGAATATACTTTTAGCCTGAAAAGTTAAAAGGTGGGCTAGAAATGTACTGGCTATCCACTTGACAGGCACTATATATTACTTTTTGCATGGTTCAAACAATGGGTCTTGGCAGTAGCCTATGTGGTGCTGTTCTAATGGATGGCATGGATCTATAGCACATTCACTAATGAGGGTCGGTGAAGGTAAAAACTCTTCACCAGTGTAGTGAAGATTAATAAAACCCGAACCACAACAACAATTATGATTACTGATGAAGATGACAACAATGATAGCAATGACGAAGATGAAACAATCCTAAGAATTTTATTTCAGATTTTGGTCCTTCTCAATTTTGTCCACAACTGAAAACAACTTAACCACAATTGCAACGTGCAGGTGAGTCAAAATTACAGTAGATCAACAGAACATTCAAATGCAGCTGAATTAAGCAGGGAAAAAAAAAAAAAACATTTGTCTGCATGAATATGGTATGATTACATCATATGAACAAGGAAATTCATGCTCAGCCACGACAAGATGCAGCCAAGGACCTGATTATAGAGATTATACTCTCCAATATTTTTAACATTTTTTTTAATTTTTTACTTTGTACTACAATAGCTATAATCGTGCCCTTTGCTGCATCTTGTCATAGTTGAGGATGAGTGGAAGAGTACCTTATCTTGTATTTCAGAAACTTCTATGTACCTGCTGGAGAATCATGAACAGCAAGTGATGGCACTGTTGATTGTCGTGACTGCTTATGTCGATAATCTGCTAGTTCTGCTGCACGCCTACAAATTTCCAGGGCACGGCGTGCATCGCCCAAAATAGCAGCAACCTAAACAAATGTGCAATATTGTTAATATTTATTGGATAGATAAATGATGGCCAACAGTAACATTAGTTGCATAAGGGCATAGGGTATGGGTTTAGGTGTCAGGTCCACTTCACCAACAAATCTTAGGAGGGTTTGGACATGGTTCATCATCATTATCATCATCTTAGCTTTCTCCCAGCAATTGGGGGTCAGCCTTCAAATGCAGATTGCCAGAAGTTATAGGATCAACAACTCTGCCAGGACACCAACCTTCCTCTTTTACCCAGGCTCCATTGTGGAGGCTTAGAATCACCAATGATGGTCTAGCAAAAATATTCTCCTGGATATACTTTTTTTTAATGATAAAGATTCCCTCCCACTGAGAGTATATGAACCGTAAACTGAAAATGCAGGAAATAGAATTACTGCAGAGCAATCAGCTTTCTGTTTTCAGAACCCCACACACGCACGCACGCACGCTCATGCACACAACTATACATGTATGTATATGTATATGTGCGTGTATATGTACACACACATCTGTATGTGTATGTATATGTACACACATCTGTATGTGTGTGTATGTATATGTATATGTGTGTGTGAGTAGATCTCGAGTCCCACTGGTTGGACCACAAAGTACAATCCAACCTGCGGATAGCATCCAACTTATTAAGTGCATGTGACATGCAACTCTTCCAATTGGTTGGTCCCACCATAAGGATCATCTACTGCAAAAGTCATCCCTATCTACTTATCGGGTGAGCCACACCATACAAAACAATTTCTAGCCATTAACAAATACCAAAAAAGAAGTGTAGTGCATGTTGGAATATTAAGTTAGCAGGGTCATTTCTGTAAATATGATATTAGTGGGCTTATTTGCAAATATTGTATAAAGTGGGTTGTTATGATGTAATAAAGGAAAAACCTTGCATATATATTGAATAAGAAAATAGAGAGATCCCACATTCTCTCTTTATCCAAACTCTCTCTCACACATTTTTCTCTCATCTCTCTCACATTCCTCCTCTTTGGTTTTTTCATTCTTCATGGTATTAGAGCCTTGATCAATCCAACCTGTGCAAGACCAACATACATCGGCTCCTCCTTGTCAAGACATCAAATCTAGGTGAAAAAGGAAAGTTCTACACAAAAATCGAGGGAGCCACGTGCTGACGTCAGCGCCCGTACGGCTGATGTCAGCAATCCACCATTTGTATGGATCGGTTTTCTCCAAAATCTCTACCTCCTTGTGCGGACTGTGGGATCATGTAAGAGGATTTATAACTATTTTTTGAAGAAGATTAATATTTTTTTAATGGATTTTATAGTATTTTCTAAAAAACTGCCCAAATCGGACCATTTTTCAGATCTCTCTTGAATCTGTGGTTTTTTATCCACCAAACCAATTGCATATGGGTCGTTTTTTACTACCCTACATAGAGGAACCAGTTTCATGGAGATCCAAACAGCATGGATACATTTTGGGCCAAAATGGGTGACCGGTTGCACCATTTTTTGGGTTTTTACGCCCAGCGCATACGACTACATGGTTTATATACATGCGTTCTTTGTATTGATTGATTTTCATCTACTATTGTTCTTTGTATTCCTTCTCCGTATTTCTCCTTTTGTTCGTATTTATGGATTCCAAGTCACTTGGACATGGCCTCAATGGACCACTTTCAATTACTTCTAGAAAATTTAACGGAAGTAACTTTCTTCTTTGGTCTCTGGTTGTTCGGATGTATATTGTTGGCAAAGAGAAGCTTGGGTATCTTACTGGCACGACAAAACAGCCTTCATCCTCAGCGGACACATGAGATTCCTCCAAAGCCATTGTTATGGGCTGGTTATTCAATTCAATGGAATCCAATATTGCTTCTAGATATTTCTTTTATGAGACTGCTGCTTGTTTATGGAAATCACTCAATGACACTTATGGAATGTTCTCCAATAAGCCTCGCATCTTCCAATTAAATACAGAGTTGTATTCTCTCACACAGGAGAACATTTCCATCATTGAGTATTTTTTGGCCTTGAAGAGTCGCTAGGAAGAACTAAGTCATTAGCAACCCCTCAGTGAACTCCCTGACACTCGTAGTGCTAAATTGTAAAGAATCGGGAGGATGAAGCCAAGACATACAAATTCCTAGTAGGATTGAATAATGAGTATGAGGCATTGAGGACTTAGCTTGTTACCACAACTCCTTTTCCTACGCTCCAGACAACATATTCTGTAGTTCATTCAGAGGAAGCCTGCCGGCAAGTTATGTCAGCTCCAACCTTAACACGAGAGATGACTGCCTTTACCTCTACTACTATTCCACCTAGCGATAGGAGTGGTGGTTCAGATACTCGAGGCGGGTTCTCATCTAGAGGACGTGGTAGAGGTAGGGGGAGACTTTTCTGTACGTATTGCAATCGTTCAGGACATTCCCGGGAACAATGTTTCAAGCTACATGGCCGCCCTACTGCCCACGACGCAGCTTCTGATGATATTGGACATACTTCTGATATTTGTGGCATTCCTCCTACCGACTCATCTCATATGGAGTCTGTTACTATGATTATGGAAGATGTGATGGAGCTTCAGCATCTCAGATCTCTTCAGCCTCAGTCAGCCACACTTACATCTGTCTCATCAAAGCCATCTGCCTCTTCCTTTGTTACTACGACAGGTACTGCACTCCATGCCTCCTCCACTCCTGCCACTTGGATTATAGATTCTGGGGCATCCGATCATATGACTAGTACGTACAGTTGTCTTCTTCCTTCCACCACTTCTTCTTGTAGTCGTTCAGTTCGTCCTGTTGATGGGACTTCTACCCCGGTTGAATTTGTTTGGTTCAGTTTCAGTTTCTCATGCCCTCACCTTATCTAATGTTTTGTATATTCCCAAGTTCAATGCAAATTTGATATCTGTTAGTTGTCTTACTAGCGTATTAAATTGAAGTGTGACTTTCTTTCCATCTCGTTCATTTGTTTCTCAGTTATGCAGTTTAGAGTCCAATAAAGTGTCTGTTGCCATTTGGCATGCAAGAGTGGGTCGTGTGTCTGTTAGAACTTTACAATCTCTTGTTCCTCAATTTAATAAAATTAGTGCTGCTTACTATAAATTTGAAACATGTCAATTGAGTAAACATGTTAGAAGTTCATTTTCTATTGTTGAGCATCGTTCTGAAAAAAAAATGTTTGCATTGATACATTATAATATCTGGGGACCTAGTCCTATTGCATCTATGGACGGTTTCTCTTACTTTGCTACGTTTATTGATGATTTCTCTCATGCGACTTGGGTGTATTTGATGTGTTTTCATGGTGAACTGTTTAATGTATTTCGATCATTTCATCAAATGATCCAAACCCACTATGATTGCACCATTCAGAACCTTCGTTCTGATAATGGTGATGAGTATATCTCAAATAACTCCAAATCATAGCTCCAAAAGCATGACATTCATCATCAACTTTCTTATGTCTACACTCCACAACAAAACGGATTGGCAGGGCGCAAGAATCATCATCTTCTTGAGGTTACATGCTCTCTTTTGATAGGAATGAAGGTCCCTAAGTCATATTGGTCTGCATCCTTGTTAACATCATGTTATTTGATTAATCAAATGCCCACCCATGTTCTCAAGGGAGATATTCTAATAAGAGCTGGACACGAACTGAGTTTAACCGTTTGGATCGACTCGGATCGACTCGGTAAAACTCTGTTCGAACAGAAAGTCTTATTGTTCGAACACACATGGTGTGTTCGAAAAAAAATTCAACTCAATTTCATACACAGTCCTGTTCGACTCGACTCAAACTCGAACTCGAACTCGACTCGAATATTGATCGACTCGATTATATATATATATATATATATATATATATATATATATATATATATATATATATAGAGAGAGAGAGAGAGAGAGAGAGAGAGAGAGAGAGAGAGAGAAGAAGGGTGGATGACAAATAAACGTGACTGTGAGCCCAGGAAGGTTTCAATGGTGGACATCATTTTCCTCACTGTTTCCTGTGGCATGGTCCATTTGAGTTTTGTATCTGCCTCATTTCTTATTTAATGCCTTAAAATAAGCTGTACAAATGGATGGACGGAGTGGATAAAACAAATATATCATGGTGGGACACACAGAATGAAAAAATCAGTATTTACTATTCAGTAGTAGAAAAAATCTTTTCAAGCGAAAAAAGCGAAATTGTTCGAACTTGTAAAAATTGCTCGAAATCCATATGTTCAAACATGATTGGGCTAGACCAAATTGAGTTCGAACAGAGCCATCCTGTTCGAATGTTTGTTCGAACATTGTTCGAACACACCCACTCAAGCAGCCGAACAATCCGATCTGGTCCATGTTCAACTCGGATCGGATCGTTGTCCACCTCTAATTCCAATACGTGCATTGAAACTTACTTGTCCTTTGTTTGTTGTCTCTCCTAAAGTGTTTAGCTATGTCTGTTTTGTGCATTCATTAGATCCCTCCAAGGACAAATTTGTCAATCAGTCTATTAAGTGTATTTCATTGGATATTCTCCTCAACATAAGGGCTATAGGTATTATGATCCATCTATAAGGAATTTTTTTATGTCTATGGATGTCACCTTCTTTGAAGATCGCCCATTCTACTCTCATTCGTCTGAAAATGCTGATGCAATCGAGACAAATCATTTTTTGCCTCTGTCAACTGTTGATACTTCTCCTTCTGCATCTTCATCGGCACCCAAGCGCCTCCTCACCTATGTTTGCCAACAGTCGAAACCATCACATGAACCATCTGTATCCATAGCTCCTCTTCCAGTCTCAGGTATCTTCTCTCACCCCATCTCTACTGATATTCCTTCATCCCCTGTTGCTTCTCGCACTTGTAATTATCATCCTACATTACATCCTATTTCTAATTTTGTCTCTTATGATTCTATTTCACCATCATATCGTGCGTTCTTGGCCGCCATTTCCTCTTCAACTATTCCTAAAGTCAGTGCTAGGGGTTCTTTCAGTCCCTGCTTAAGCAAGCAATGAAAGCAGAAATGGTTGCTCATCATAAAAATGGCACCTGGGATCTTGTTCCATTACCTCCAGGTAAGAGTACAATTGGGTGCAAGTGAGTGTTCTCCATAAAGTATCGGGTTGATGGATCTATTGAGCGCTACAAATCTCGTCTGATGGCTAAAGGCTACACAATATTTTGAGGTTGATTACAATGAAACATTCTCATATGCAGCAAAGTTGAATTCGGTCCGCTTGATTATTTCCTTAGCTACCAATCTTGATTAGCCGCTATTCCAGTTGGATGTTAAAAATGCATTCCTTCATGGCGATGTGGCAGAAGATGTGTATATGGATCTGCCCCCTAGTTTTTAGCTTAAGAGAGAGTCTGGGAAAGTATGTAAGCCGAAAAAGGCTCTTTATAGCCTTAAACAATCTCTCAAAGCTTGGTTTGCTAGATTTAGTAAGATGTCAGGCAGATCATACAATCTTCATTCATACCCGACAAGAAGGCAGAACTATTATACTTGTTTATGTAGATAACATTGTTGTGACTGGGGATGACTTGGAGTTTATTGATCAAGTTAAGCACAAGTTAAACAAAAAATTTGAGATCAAAGATTTGGGTCCATTACGGTGCTTTCTAGGGATTGTACTTCTCCGTTCATTTAAAGGCATCTTCATATCCCAAAGAAAGTATACTCTTGATCTGCTAAGTGGGACTGGGAAATTAGGTGCTCGTCCAACTTTTATCTCCTATGGACTAGAAGCACTAGTTGCATGCATCTGAAGGTGAAAATTTGACAGATCCGGGTATGTATCAGAGATTAGTTAGAAAACCAATTTACTTGACAATTACAAGACCGGACATTGCTCAAGCTATAAGTATTGTCAGTCGATTCGTGCACTCGCCAGAAGTGCCTCATATAGATGTTGTACATCACATATTGAGATATCTGAAGTCATGTCCAGGACGTGGTATTCTTTACATGAATCATGGACATATTAATATTGCTAGTTATTCTAATGTTGACTGGGCATGATGCTCAACGAACAGAAAATCTACTTCTGGCTATTGCACATTCGTTGGTGGCAACTTGGTTACATGGAAAAGTAAAAAACAAGCAATTGTATCTCGATCCAATGCAAAAGCAGAGTATAGAGCTATGGTTCATGGGGCTTGTGAACTCTTGTGGTTGAGATCCATTATGATGGAACTGGGTTTCCCTATCACCTCAACTATTCCTCTCTATTGTGAAAATCAAGTTGTCATCCATATTGCGTCTGACTCTGTCTTTCATGAGCAGACTAAACACATTGAGGTTGATATACATTTCATTCGAGAGAAGATATCCTCTGGATTACTGGCTATTCCATTTGTCAAATCTACGAAACAACTCCAAGACATGTTTACAAAGGTTCTTAGCTCTCCCATGTTACAAGAAATCTCTGGCAAGTTGGGTGTGACGGACATTCATACACCAACTTGAGGGAGAGTGTTGGAATATTAAGTTAGTAGGGTCATTTATGTAAATATGATATTAGTGAGATTATTTGCAAATATTGTATAAAGTGGGCCATTGTGATGAAAAACCCTACATATATATTGAATAAGATAATACAGAGATCCCACATTCGCTTCTCTTTCTTCAAACTCTCTCTCACACATTTTTCTCCCATCCCTGATCCCTCTCACATTCCTCCTCTTTGGTTTTTTCATTCTTCAGTGCACTCGAGGAGAAGATTTTTTTTACGAGGTGATCCTCATGACAAGGCCAACATATTGTATGGGTTGGATGTCACGTAAACATGGAAGGTTGGAAGTTTTTGGCTAGGTGGATAACTTATGGTCCAACCAGTTGGACTTAAGACCTCTCTCTCTCTCTCTCTCTCTCTCTCTCTCTCTCTCTCTCTCTCTCTCTCTGTGTGCGCGTGCACGCGCACATGTGTGTGTATCTGTGCATGTAGGTGTATCAAATGTTTTGACAATTTCATAATTAACATATTAACATTTTTGTTGTTCATTTTTAATATATTCATATGGCTATGGTTTAACCGAGTAGATGGCCATTGATAGAGTGGAATGGCAGAATAGGATTCATGTATCTGACCCCATTTAGTTGAAATAAGGCTTTGATGATGATGATTAAATATATTCTTATGATTTTTAATTGTTGTCATTTAAAATATATAGCCATGTCCAAGCCATATCTGACACAGAATCATATCCAACATGCATCATATCCGACATGGGCATTAAGAGATCTGAAAGATTTGAGTACCAAAGGTTGACAACACTTTCCATTGACATAAACATGTGCACTATAACACACAAGTGAACAACAATTAGTCTGTACCGGTGCACAGATGCATGTGGTCTTCCGTGCTTTTGTAAGCATAATACAAGTAGATCCATGAAGTTCCATATAGATGGAGGATTCATATGCAGCATAACGCATGCACACATGTGTATTTATGTATGCATGTTTATAAATGTATATATAAACATTCCAACATCCATTTCAGAATATCGGGACCCTTTATAATCAGCCAAATACAATAGTATAGGAGTGCTCAAGACCAACCTTCCTCGAAGCAAATTCTATAGCTTGCTTCTCAAATGCATCAATTCCCTTAAGACGGCTTGAAATGATCTCCTGCAGTTGTTGATAGTTGTAGGGGCCAAAACATAGTCTTTGGATGCCCATACGGCTTGAAATACGGGGCAGCAACTTCTCTGGAAGATCCATAGTATTTGCAATGCCTGTGATTAACAAGAATAGAAAATAGCCAGGGACAATAGTGTTATCATAATCACAACACTACAACACAGTTCAGCATATGAAAAGCAATGTTTGCAAATAAACCACTACCTAATACAATCAATTTAGAATGTGGTTTTGTAGGCCAATCGAGAATGTTGTACAGAACCTGCCATCAGGAAAATAAATAAATTTGATTACGAAAATTAATGCTTCTAAATCTTCATGAAAATAAAAACAGCCACACAAAAACAAAAAGGTCCTCAAGACATTACATTAGCAGTTTGCTTTTTAGTAACTGGAAAATCAATAACCCATAAGCTGCAGAAATTACCGACTGGTTCCTTGTGACAAGAAGATCAAGCTCATCAATGAGTAGAACACAGGGCTGATTTTCATCTTTGCCAACTCTATTAACATCGGAGAATCTCTCATTCAGCAAATGAAGAGCTTTTTTCCATCCAACTCTATGTCCACTTAAAGCTTCATATATGACCTGTAAAAGCTTTCTGTTTATGTCCAGATACAGTGAGGACAAGAAAAGACATGACTTGAGAAAGGAGACAATTCGTGTAAAAATTCGTTACCCTGTATATATTCTCTGGGGAGGCCAATTTCAGACCATTAATCTCTACAAAGCAATAGGGTCTTATACTTCCTGCATCAACTTCAGACCTTAGATTCTTCATTACTGCAAGTACACTCATAGTCTGCAGTTTGATGTAGTCAGACACGCAAGTAGAAAAATATGAGTATTTGCATTCTCAGAAAAGGAAACCATCATCCTTTGTCAATAACTCACAAATGGCACCAGAAAATGAAAATCAACAAATCATTAGTGAAAAATCCTTCCGTTAAATACAGGTTGTTTGCCACCATTTTCTAGATGGCAGTGACTCATCCACCATGCACGTGGCATGTATGTACACGAATCCACACCATCAAAATCACAGTGCCCATTTTGGATGGAGAAGATAGCCTGAAAATCTCATTAATCAAATGATTCTAACCACCCAACAAGTGGACTTCAAATGGGTGAGAATAAAATGGTCAGAAGTCCAAATTCAACATGTGAAATCAGAAGGGCATGATTTGGATGGTCTAGACTCCAGATCGTCTACATGTATGACACCACGTAAACATTAGATGAATCACTGCCTTCTTAGCAATGGCAGCAAAAACATGCAGTATCTAGCCCTAAAGAGAGAAACCAACCTTGCCAGTTCCAGGAACACCATGAATATAGAGGCAGCGCCCTAGACAATTATCTTCGCAGATTGCACCTTTGACAAATGCAGTTATCTCCTCCATTTCTCTGTCATATTAGCACATGCCTTAACTAAAAGCCATAATGCACAAACAGCGAAACCATAACCCAACAGATTAACACATACTTATTTCTGCAAGGCGGTGACTTCGGTGAAGTGGCTAATAGCAGTGTTGCTTTTGCTCTTTCAAGTTCTGTCTTCTTATGACATCTAACATGTTCTGGAATCATCTTTGTTCCAATCTTCTGAAGACCAAAGATCTGCCCCTTCCGTGAGTTCTATTTTTAGAACACAACATTTGAAAGTGCATTAGATAGATGTAGCAACAACACTGTAATCTCCAAATGTACAAAAACAGAGAGAACCACACCGCTGCCAATTCATGAGATTGGTATTTGTTAGCTGGGGATTTTGCAGCTGATGAACCTATCTCAGTCTCTTTTTCGTATTCAAAGTCTTCTTCTGTATCACATCCTGAGTCTTTAGAAGAATCCCAATCTTCATCACTGTCTGCTTCTCCATCATTCTGGAATTAGTGAAACCAATAAAATTTAAACCTTTTTACTTCTCTATAATTAATAGAAGAGAAATGCTATTAAGATGAACATTTCATGGAAGTTCCATGGTCTGTGCCTTGCCATACACATGGCAAACATGCTCAACCTTTGTGGTAATTGGATGATCTAAACTCCTGTCTGTGTTTTATCCTTTGAATTTGAACCCTTGTTCTTTTTTCTCAAATTTGTGCTACCATCCATTTGCAGCGTACTGATCATATTGCCATCATAATCACCTGCTTCTTGGGCTATGGGCCATCCACAAGACGACCCCGCAGATCAATAATTTTGATATGGTCTTAAATATAGGTTCTGAGGTGCAACTAGCTCAATGACTGAAACTGGTTCTACTCTTACCAACTCATTCTGATTAGGTTAGAACTTGGATTGATTAACATAATGGGCAGGTGACTCATTTCATTCTCCACTGACACTGAGTTGACTCACCATTAAAACCATGGTCCTGATCATGGTATACATTTCACCCATACTGTGGAGATGTTATAGGTGATACTTCAGGGAAGTCCATGAAGAACCTGCATCATAGTGGATGGGGGTGTTTGGTTTCAGAGAATACCCTGGAAATGAATTCAATTTCATGGATTGCTGTTGTTTGAGTAAAAAGTAACTGTGGAATTCAATTTCCATTTCCAGGGCTTTACTAAAAAAAATGTGAATATCAATTTCTTCCCAAAAAAATGTTAAATGTCGATTTCCAAAGTTATGAAAGACATTTTTTGTCCTTTGACCATTGACCTTCTAACATTTCCGTGGAAATTGCACTCCAGACTAAACAACGGAATCATCATTGGCTTCCACAGTTTTCCATTTGCTGACAATTCCATAGGAGTTTTCCATGTCCACATTTTGGAATCTCTCTACCAAATGGTAACAAAAATACTTGTGTTGAATTATCAGATGAAGTTTCAAAGATGCATCATTGGAGATGCAATAAAAAATTGAACTTCAAAATGTTAATTGCTAAAACACCATCACTACTGAATTCAGCTCCAAATTCAATGCGACTTAGTAGAATCTAAAAAGCCTACCTCTTCGTCATCGAGATCTGCAATACGTTTAAAACTGTGCCAGTGGACATCATACTCATATTCACAGAGAAAGACATCATCTCCCTCACTGCTGGCTTTTGAAAATTCTTTAGGGTTCATTACATAGCAATGCCTTAGGACAGATTCCATCTGCAAAAAATTATACAGGGGTTCAGCTAAATATCGAAGGTCAAAAGGAACAATGACAGTCAACACATCACATCTGGTGGTGATATCATCATCAAACACCAAGCATGGTCAGGTCTGCCAAAAACCTAAATGATAATTGCTCGAACAGACCATAAATTTTGTCAACAGAAATCTTTGAGTGAGAACCCAGAAAATCAGCATTCTTTTCACGAATTTCCCAAATTGGAAGTAAAAATAAGTATCTTCTACTGCAGCAATCTTTCTTTTGCAAGGGCAATGAACTAAGGAATTTAAAATAATAAAAAAATGTTACCTGAAACACAGTTGTTTACTAATGCGAGTCATAGGAAAAGGTTAATAACATGATTTTTATCAGTACCATTTCCCTACAAGATTGTGGTTGCCAAGAAATGGTTTGTTTTGTGTAATGTTTCAACAGTTCTTAGTTTGCTGGCTTTGGTAAATGCGTCACTGTTTCCAGGTAAATTCAACTTCAAGCTTAAGCTAAAAAAATCATATTTCTTTCTTCATCATGTAATTGTTCTCAGAATTTTCTTAGTCTGCTTATCTCCTTTTGTGAATCAAAGGTTCAACAATGCCATTCAGGTTTTGCTTTCTAAGCATTTTTCTGCAAAAATCATCCAAGACCCAATACAAGAGGAAACACACAATGATAGCATTTGCTTGGCCCAAGAGTTATAAATGTCAGGGCCCGCCTTTTGGGGATCCAAATTGTTCATATGGTTGCCGCCATGGCAGATGCGGATTTTCATGAAATTTCCACATTGGGTAGCCTAATCATTCAACTGGATCACTGTTGAATGCAAACTATTGGTTGTCGTGTCCATTTTCATTGGACAGCTAGGACTATCTAATATAGGCAATGCTGTGGAATGGGAAACCAAATGATGGGGTCCACTAGGTGCAAGGATTAGGTTTCTCAAAGGTGGAGCCACTCATGTTGGAGTTGATTAAAACACCATGTCTTTCGATCAAGCTTCCTATGTACCTTAGTCCAGAAATAACAAATGACTTGTCCATCACACATACAAGAAGGGAAAGAAAACACCTTTTCAATGTGCAAAGATCGATCTATATATGTTTGATCGATTGGATGTGGAAAACAAAAACTTTGTTAGGCCATGTCAGTAGTTACAGAAACATCTCGTGTGGAATGCATTAACGGAAAGTAGAAAGCAGCAAAGAGACCATTCTCATCATCTACCTCAATGTCAGCAAAATCATTCGTGCGGTACAGCTCTCTACGAAGATTATGTGACTGTCTTCCAGCCGCAGTTTCTTCAGGAATTATATACCATCGACCTCTAAACCAGTAGGTACCATCCGTTTCCTTCCATAAGCTGTTCAAATTCCAAAAAAGACAAAGAAATCCATAAAGGAAACACATCACAACAATAGAAATTTACAAAATGCAACTAATTTCCATAGAGGTGTTGTAGGCACAATGATACTTTCATTCAGTCTAGATTGCATATAGGTGGGCTCCATCTTTCAGTTATGCAGATTGTTTATCTGGTGGGGCCTACATGGATGTGCTATGGACAGGAAATCTTCTCCATCAAACAATTCCAGCCATCATACTGGTGGACTTTCCTACCGCATATGGACCATTGGCTAACATTTATTGTTTTTAAACATTCCAGGGCAAATTATCAGATGGCCTGGATTGACCAAAGGAAATGCTTTCTACAGCATCGTTAATTCGTGTTGAGGCCCACCAGTTGAACAGTCAGGATCAATGAAAATTGGGCCCAACCGTTGCCGAATGCTGGCCACAGGATTCACTGCCCGAACATTGCATAATTCTTCCCACTAATCCCAGCTACCTTTCGATACGTGCCACCCATAAATCGCTTGAAAGAAGCTTCTCTCTCGCCGTTCTACGCCGCTTCTTACCCTCCGGAGGCTTCGGAAACTCCACCTTTTTCCCCATTCTCCGACCCTCGCAGAACTTACAAACCCAATCCCCTTCGGGAACCTCTTTCAACGGAGGCCTCAAACATCTCAGGTGAAACCCGCCCAAACAATCATCGCACTCTATCATCACCGCTTTCCCGGACTTGAAGCAGATCCGACACTCTTCCACCTCCGGATCCTCACCATCCGAACTCGCATCTTCCCTCCTCTTCACATAAACATCATCGCCGATCCCGAATTCACCACCATCATACACAACCTTCTTATAATAGGCGCGCCTCTTCACTTCCTTCTTCACCCCTTCCCGCTTGAAACACACCATCCTCGAAACCCGAGAAGTGGATATCGGCGCAATTTTCTCATCCGACCGTTTCCTCTTCTTAGGTTCCGCGAGATCGGGAGAGACGGGAGAGAATGAAGATTCGGACGGCGGTTTCTTGGATTCACGCCTCGATCTTTGGCTCTTTTTGGCGGATTTTGGAGTTTTCAGAGCACGGTGTTTTGCGTGCACTTCGGCATCCGGTTTCTGAAGGGTTTCGGGGTCCGCAGAAGGTGGAATTCGACGGAGAGAGCGGCGAGCAGTGACAGGAGAGGGCGTCGGAGGGATCGAGAGGGCCGGAGATGGAGAATGGAGTTTTGGATTGGAGGGAGAGGATTTGGGTTTCTTTGGGGTTTCGGCCATTGCCCTGCAGAAGAACTGCTAGGGTTTTGGGTCGAGGGTGGCGGAGAGAAGAAGATGACGGAGATGGACCTTTTCTCTTTGTAGAATGAGAGATGGCGGGAAACTTTCCCTCCTTCTAGCCGTTGAAGCGCCCGCACGTGCCTGCAAATGCGCGGGAGGGATTGTACAGTGCTCGTCAATGCTCGCCCTGCTCGAGTCCTGACTTGGGGAACTTTACGAGGATGGCCTTATGAGTTATGACTAAAATCAATGGTTTAGCCTCTCTCTCTAAAACTGACTTTGATAGCCCTCAGGGTACTTTTTTGCTTTTTTGCAGGACTCCCCTTTGTCAGTTGCTCTCTAGTATGGTGGTAATTTGTCTCCAAAGATGAAAAGAGTTTTGGAACGAAGAATTGTGGGTCCCACTAAACCATGAATGGGCCCACTCCTTAGCAAATCTAAGTAGTTCATTTCAATCGAATAGTCGTAAACCACAAAAGGGTGTTTTTCAAATTTTAAAGTTATGTTCTTTGAGACAATGGCATTAACGTTGTTAATTAATTCTGAATTGTTTCCTTTAGTGTGGTCCATCTATGATGATTTTGCTGTCAAACTTGGATTGATGACACGAAATTAAAACTATTTTCATGTGAACAAGTTAGATTTGCTTCACGACAAGCTAATAGGCCCCACATAAGATATAGGATGGGTTTTTATGGTGGTGCCATTACCGTAGGAAGGTCATTTAATCATTTCGTTCTTTTCTTTTTTATTTTTGTTTATAGGAGGGGACCACACAAGTTCCGAACCCCACGACGATTTGTAGTTGTACGAAGCTCTGTCAAAGGTCTGATGAAGCTCGATACATTATCTAGGCCAAAAGGAGAGTTTTTTTTTTTTTTTTGAAGTTCTCCAACCACACTCTTAGGTGTAGAAGCTATGACAGTCAAAGGTAGGGTTTTTTTTGTGTTTTTTTTTTTTTTTTTTTTTTTTTTTTGTGGGTATCAATAGTGGGAGTTTGTGAAAGGGAAGGTGCGGTGGTTCCCTTTGTGGTTTTTTTTAGGTATGAATGTTGAGAGTTTGTGATGTTGGGGATGTCTTTAATCTTGACACCAAGAGGGCTTCGGGCGATCGACAGAACTTGGTCGGGCGCCCGAAATTACCCTGGATCGGCTTCTAGAATCTGGACCGCTGGATCTGTTTTTTGGGGAGCTTGGGGGGCTTAACGACTGTGTCGGTCACCCAACGATTTCTGTAGGGGGCCCAAAATTTTCCTGTATTTTTGTCAGAACTCCCTGGATAAAATTTGGCTATGTCGGGCGCCCGACATCCGGCGAACTGTATAGGTCAGTTGCACAGTTTTACACAGGATTTCCAATTGTTTCCTATTTAAATGGTTGTAATGCGGAATTAGGGTAACACAGTGAGTCTTAGACATGTTCAAGTGGGTTGAGAGAGTTCTAAGTTGAGAGAAAAAGCTTGTGGGGCTTAGGTTTCTCTCGTGGGGCTTACATTTGGGTAAGTTTTCTTCATTCTCTTGTAACTTTTGATTCATAGTGTATTATTCACTTTGTGTCCTAGTTTTTTACCTGTTGGGGATTTTTCCACATAAAATTCGAATTGCCTTCTTTGTGTATGTTGATTTGCTTGATCATTGTGATTGTCATTGTTTGATTATTTCTCGCTTCTGTTGCGAGTCGATGTCTTTCCTTCCCAACAAGTAGTAATGAAAGGAAGGATGGTGTGGAAGAATGTTGTAGTGGATGAATTTTTATAATAAAAGAGTTTTGTAATTGAAGAATGTTGTAATGGATGACTATTGTAATTGAATAATGTTTTAATGAAAGAATGGTGTAATGGATTATTGTTATATGGTGGATCGTTGATATCCACTATGGATCGTTAATACAATCAACGATACTCACTATGATCTACAATGAATATCAATGGTTCAAAATACAACATTCATCCATTTGTCACATCCATAAAGTATCACAAGCTGGGACATACATATTACAATATTTTCAAGGAAATATAAATACATCAGCCATCAATGCCTGATATCTCAAAAGATACATTCCCACAATATGGGAAATAACCATAACTAAGCAATTGAAATTAGTAGATTCGGCGAAAGCTAATGAGGTCAAATCTATTGTTAAACCTATCCATGACACAAAAGATAAGATATGGTGTTAAATAAAGCAAAAAAGACAAAATAAGCTTTCTTCGTTAAAAATGATAAAATGTGTACTGTAATGCCCCGTATTTCACCAACTTAGGAATTGAATGTCTTTGGGTGTTACCTTTGATTTTTCAATTTAAGTGCATGTCCATGCATGTATTTGCATGTGTTTGGGACTAAAATGAACGGTTTTGGACTTAGAAATGGAAACTTTAGTATCAAACTCCTTAATTTACTTGATTTTCAACGTAACAATTTGAATTTTATGTGCTTTGATAAGGAGACTCGAGTCCATGGATATTTTGACTTGTTCAACGTCAAATTAGAGCCACTTCGGTACGGTAGGTAGAATGAAGAAAGAGAAAATAAAGTATAAGATTGGAAATTTAGAAGCTGAATGAGTTAAGGATTCCGAGTCCAGCAAGAATCGGTCAACTCCATTGAAACTCGATCAACCGGATGGCCAAAATCGATCGACCTTGAAAACACACGGTCGATTGAATGTCCCTGGACAGCAAGATCTGGTCAACTAGGTCTATTTTTTGTCAACGGGAAAATACTAGAGTCATTTTGTGAAAGTTTAGGTTTTAAATTTTTGGCCCTACATTTTTTAGACGAATTAAAAAATTAATATCTCCTTCGTTATAACTCCGATTAAGATGATTTAAAATCCAAATTGAAGCTTGATGAATCTAGTTTTATAAAATAAAAATAAAAATAAAAATAAATAAAATGAGGTTGATTTTGGAACGTTTTAAAAACTGCATAGAAAATAACCAGTTTCATACTGCACGTACTTCTAGAATTTTAATAATTTTTATAAAACTCAAAATGATTAGAAATTTTGTAGGATAAAAATAGACTTGACAAGAAATTATCATAAAAATTATAAAAATAATTTAGGAGCTAAAAAATCTAACAATGTTGCACATAACGGACCTATTGAAACTAAAACATTTTTTAAACGACAAGTCACCATTGGACTAGATGTATATTTTTCATCTTAGATTTTTAGGATTCAGTGTCTTCTTAGGAATTGCTTCTCATCAGGTTGGAATCATCTTGGATAATTAAATTAAGATTTTTATTTTATTTATTCATTTATATATTTCACTATTATGAATAGTTTACAGTTTAGTTGAATTAAGACCATTGATTAGGATGATTATGACCGAATCATCATTTTCGTTATTGCAAATAGGCCACATGATGAACTTAGTTAATACGAACCCTAGTTGTTGTGCATAAGAAATCATGTCGCTTAGTTTATTTCAAAAGTGGTCAGAGTAATTAAACAATCTCTCAACCTCTCGTTGGTGGGCCATTAAACTCGAAATTAAGGAAAATCATCCGTCTTAGCAGGCTTGACAACCCTTGCAAGACTTGAGCCAAGAGTATGCACCGATTTGCTCAACTTAAAGTCAAAAGGGTGGTACATGTGATGTGTGAGTTTGCCCTGAAATTTTTATAACTTAAATGAATTTTATCCACTCAAACTTACACGAAGTTGTGAGTTTCGAGCCGTTAGACTTCAATAAAACTTAGGATCCTAGTCTCAAACATTTATCCGCAAATATTCCGAAAGTCACTGTCCCGATCGATGATCAATAACCATTAAACGAACACTACGTTATAATCGTTGATCGTAGCATAAAAAATGCGGATAATCATATCCTTACGTGGATCTCTACTTGTAGGAACTATTTCATAGATTAGAGTGATACATGTAGACCCGAGCGGGCCCCAAGGGCTAGAAACAATCTCTCATAGGGTCATACCACCAAAGACCATTAGGGCTATTTATACCACGTCTGACACTATAAATAGAGCTAATTTAGTATTTCTCCCCAAATTTGAATTCCTAAGGTTTGAGAGTGAAAGAAAGAGAAAAAAAAATAGAGAAGGAAAGGAAGAGAAGGAGACTAGGGGGGGGGGGGGGGGGGGGGGGGGGGGGGGGGAGTGTGAGCTCGTGTGGAAGCTCAGATTCAGGTATGGATCGTCACACTAAGCTGTTCATCGCCAATTCCGATCTGTGCTCGTTTTTTAATGCCTTATTCAACTGTAGAATTCGTCAATTAGCAAGGTATGGAGTCTTTCATTGACGTATGTGTGCATTTTTCTTATTTTTAGCAATGTCATATGGATGTAGGTTGGAAAACCCATCTTTCTCATTCGATTTTAGAGTTTGATGCTATAATTTATTTATGTTAGGATTGGTGGGCCCCACAAGTAATTTATGGCGACACATGCTCTTGCGGGAGCCGTAATCAAGTTCGACTCCATTGGGATTTCGGGGATGCGCCAATTCCAACCCTCGATTTGATGAATTAAGTTGGGGTTTGCTTAATTTAAGTAAAACCCTTAAGCCTGTATTAAGATCTAATTAGTTTAGAATTTAAGTTATTAATGATGAGATTGTTGATGAATTAGGATTTGAGCCTTTTCCTAAATTTCTTATACTAGGGCCATATCAGAATAATTTTTTTTTACTCTAAGGTGAAGATCTACCCTTAAGCTTCTTCTCGACAATTTATTTAGTCATTGCTTGAATTTGTTGAATTTGCCTATGTTACAAATGTAGTAATCACTTTGTTATCATAGTTTCAATGCAAATCATTGATGAGTGAAAAGCATGCTTGATGAAACGTTTAAAAGGTATGAAATTGTGATATTGGAATTCATTTATACTTGTAGATGTATTGTAATGATGAGGTGAAGATCTACCCTCAAATGTTTAAGGTGAAAATCTACCATCAAGCTTATTCTTGATAATTTAGTTATTCACTGCTTGAATTTGCCTGTGTTATAAATACGGTAATCACTTTGTTATTATAATCCCGATGCAAATCATTGATGAGTAAATAACAATGCTTGATAAAACGTCTAAAATGTATGGAATTGTGATATTAGAATTCGTCTATGCTTGTGGATGTATTGTAATGATGAGAATTTATTTGGGTTGTTGTTCAAGTGTTTATGTGAAAACCCAATTACCTTGTCATGATGCTGTATAAGATTGTCTTGTACGTGGTAATGTTCATCTAAATTATTATGTGTTGTTACGTCGGATTGTGTAGATGTAGGTTGGATTATACTGATTTGTACATATGTTCAATTGTTAAACACTAGTGCGGTATTAAATTTATTTTGGGTTTATGATTATGTATTAATAATCTAAATTGTTGTTGTGATGGATCAAGTGTTGCTTTGGATAAAGCTCTGACAACCGTTTCGCTAGTGTATTACATACTCTTTGGTTAGTTGTTACAGACTTATTTGATCGACTAAGACAGAACATGGTCGACTAAAAGTGGCCAATGTCGATTTATCGTTGTTCACTTGAGTCTAGTAAACAAGTTTCATTCAAAATTAATCACTTTTATGTTTAACAATGAATCACACTCTATGAAATCTGGAATACTATCATTGTTAATGGAAGTGGGTTCACTCATAACCATTAGTGTGATATGATCCCACCAAGTCTCATGGGCCGAATATGGTAGTATGGTACACCGTGTCCAAGTTGTCGGCCTACACTGGGGTGATAAGCTTCCCCATAGTGTCATTTGAGCATTTGTGAGGGTGACTAGCCCTATTTGTGTTAAATTGATTTGACTGACAAGCCCTTGTATTTGAATTGTTATTTGAATTGAATGTGCGAATGTGGAAATTGAAATAGAGATTTGGGGATCATTGGCGATGATTGACGACACATCGCAAGGAGACAAGTGGTTTAATTTAGACTCATGATATAATCGTAGTATCCCAGCTTCGTCAATTTGAATTTAAATAAATAAATACTTGGCTAATCATGCATGCATCCTCATACACCATATTATTTTTGTCAATATACGTAATCCGTGAGTGCGTGATATCATCATTATTTCTTTAAGGTACGAAATTCGCATGGTGTTGTATCCTCCTCATCATTATTATCCTGTCGAGGTACGTAATCCCAAAGTGTGGTATCCTCATCATTATCATATGAGTGTGCATCATAATATACATGCATTAATAAACTACTCTAGAAAAATGTTTGTGATTTTATATTTCATTATCTATGCTTGATTATATTGATCACATGTGTAACTTACGTAGTACCTGTGTGTCAGAGATAACACACTTAAGAGTAGTATATGTATTTGTTGTGAACCTACTTATGATTAAAATGTCCCGAGTATAATCATGGGGATATTTCTTCATTATGTTGGCGTTTGATGCCCTCAATTTAATATATGCAGATGGCCTAGGAATAAGACTAGATAGTAATGTGATCAGGGTATTCCCATAATTTTATAGTTTCATCCATTTGATAGTTATAATTTTTGTTCTTATTGCATTTATTGTGATTTATATAATTCTCATATAGATGGGCACTACTTTTGAATTATACCTTATAGGCATTAGCCCTAGATTTCTAGATTTTAGTTATCTCCACTTTACTATTGATCCGCTAATTGAAATGTGTTACATTGATTATTTGTTATGGAATGAATGTAAATATGATTGAGGACACACGTGGGAGCATTTCCCACATGTGGCATTTTTGGACAAGCATTTTACTAAGCTTACACCCGAGAACTTGGGATCAGAGTCTCTGTACTCGGGTGCTAAATTTTGGGACATGATATATATATAGAAGATTTTAGGAAGACTACATATATAAAAGAAAAGCCATCTTAATGTCTTAATTTGGCTAATTTCGCACTTACTCATATCAAGAGTTTGTAGCAGTCCTAAATAAATTCTCCCTCCACGAAACTGTTTCAACCTCTTCTTGTTCATAAAGGGTAAGTGTTGTTGTAGGGAGATTTTGTTCCGTGGTTAAGACTATTTCGGCCGTTAACAGTGCTACGTGTTGGGCTTCTTGAAATAAAATTCTGACTTCATAAAAACGATCTTTCAGTTCTGCAAGACGGCCTTCTCTTTTAACTTGACGTCTCAATATGTTTTTGAGCCTAGAGAGTTGTCTGACAAAGTACTGGCATTATAGTAATTCGTGTGGAGGGCATCTATGATGGCTTAATTAGCGTTAATGTTTTCTTGTATTTACCTAAGATATCTTGATGATTCTAAAGTAGTTGTGTCATCAGAATGTAAAAGTGTCGGACCTCGTGGAATTTTTAAAAAATGGCTTGAACCATTCGTAAAATGATGGTCGTTTCTCGTGTAAAAGTTTCTGTAATTTCAAAGGTTCAAAGCTTTTAAATATGTGCAACAATCTCTCCATCCCTTCCTCCAAGATACAGAGTCAATAAATCTAACTCAAAGAGAGAAATCACTAAAGTAATGCCCTACGAGTAGCATTAGAAGCCATAACAAAAGAGATTAATTTTTGTAAGAAGATTAGAAAGCTGAAAAGATGATAGTAAGAATGTTTGATGGTTAGAAAGCATATATAAGTAGAAATGACATTTGCTTTTCAAGGTCGATTTTTTCTTTCTCTAATGGATGCGTTTAGAAGTAAAAGACTGTAACGCATTTAATACATGTGAATATCGGCGATCCACAGTATTATCGACAATACACCATGATTATTAGCAATCCATGTGGTCCCAATGTACATTGGCAATCCGCAGTGAATATTGGTGATCCTCGGTGCACATCGACAATCCATAATTAATATCAATAATCCATGGTGCATATTAGCGATCTACAGTGAATATCGACGATCCACCCATCATTTTTCGCCAGAGCTATGTTGTACTTTGCTTGAGGCTGTTGGTCCCCCAACGAGTGTGATGGAGCTCCGTACAATTACCAATCATCGTGGAGGTTTGGATCTTGTGTCGTCCCCTCCCTTAAATAAAACAGAAGAAGAAAATAAGGAAAATGGCAAATGACCTTCTTGTGAAAATTACATCACCATAAGAACCCATTTCACATCTTATGTGGGGCCCACTGGCTTGTCGTAAAGCAAATCCAACCCGTCAACATGAAAGGATTTTAATTTCATGTCATTAGCCCAAACTCGAGGACAAAAATAATCACATATGAACCACACCGGAGGAAGCAATTCATAATTAATGAACAACATTAATGCCATTGTAGGCCATAGAGATCTTCCCTTCGAAAACTGAAAAACATCATTGTGTGGTTCACGGTTGTCCAATTAAAAGAATGGCTCAAGTTGACCAAGTGGGTGTATTCATGGTTTAGTAGAACCCACAATCCCTCTTTTAAGACCTTTTTCATCTTTCGAAACAATTTACCATTGTACGAGGGAGTAGCTGGTAGATGGACATTTTTTTATCCTGTAAAGAAGCAAAAGGTGCTCTTAGGGCCATAAAAGTTAGTTTTGGAGAGGGGAGGCTAAACCATTCACTTCGTCATATATTGAGACTATCCTCATAAAATTTTTCTGTGTTATATATGTTGCAACCGATTTTTTTGTGATCCAAACTGTTTATAAGGAATCTCCCGATTGCAACCCTTTGTCTCAAGGAAAAAAACGATTAAGAGTGAAAGAACAACAATATCTCGTGTGATGTTTGGATTAGCTTTCTTATGAAAGTTAAATGCCTACAGCACCCACCATAGGGATATCTTCGTGGCACGACATTGCCCAAGCTTTGTGGGGCCCACCGTGGTGTATGTATTTTATCCATGTCTTCCATCCGTTTTCACCATTGAAAACTTCCTATGGTCCACCATGATGTTTTATTTGACATCCAACCTGTTCATTTGGTAATTCAGACTTGTATGAAGGGAAAACATAGACATAAGCTTAATCCAAAACTTTTGTGGCCCCCGATAAGTTTTCAACGGCAAGCATTTAATCGCCACTATTTTCCGTGGTGTGGTCCACTTAACCTTTAGATCTGTATCATTTTTTGGTTCCTACTCTATATTAGTTGGCAAAATGGATGGATGGCGTGGATAAAACACATACATCACGGTGGCCCCCATGGAGTTTGGGCCACGTCGCAGGTGCTGTAGGCAATCCGCTTTCCTTTCTCGTCGGCACAGGTTAGCCGCCAACCTTTTGAAGTTAACCTGATCCATTCATGTAGGGCTTGTCCTGGGATAGGAGCTTGATTGGCTCAGTTTGGGATAGTCCTAGGAGGAGAGATTTATCCCAACCTAGGGCTGGGTAGCATGTTGACCGACAAGCTTGACCTAGTTTTGGACCAGGCTTAAACTTACTGGCTTGGTTTGTATGCAAGTCTTGGGCCTTAAGTGCATGGCCTAGTGAATTTTTGAGTTGGCCTTAAGGTTCAAGTCATTTTAGACCCAACCCAGCTTAGCCTGATCCAACTATACATGCATGTGTGTTATATTGTATAAATATGTCATTTTATTTCTTAAGCAGTTCGATTACTTTAAAACGTTTATTTCTTCATGTGTGCATGACGCACTTGATAAATGGATAAATAGAAAAAATTCAAGGAAATATGGATTTTATTAATTTTCAAGGTCAGTAGGATCTTATAAGGCCTAGGCCTAATCATTTTTTTTTTTTTTTTTTTTTTTTTGCATCAGGTTTAGGCTTACCATGTAACATCTTCGAATCTTAGAGTACATAAATCCTTAATTAATTAGATTAAAAATTAAAATTTTGTTACTAATAAACAAAATAATCACTTAGTCGCACGGTAAAGACATTTTTAATTGTGAAAGAAGTCAAAATATTAAATTTTGCCATTGTGATACATAACTTTTTTCAAAATTCGAAAAAATTTTAAAATTTAAACCAAATTTCAAAATTGAAATATGAGCTCATCTAGATAAGATCCTTCCTGATCCGAAGACTCCCCCATCTTCTTAAGAAGGAAATAAAGAGAATTCTTTTGCAAAAACCGTAAAGAGAAAAAATCGTAGAGAGATCGAAAGAGATGATAGATCCAGTTAATCATTCTTTTTTGTGCCTTTAGTTTATTTTTGCTGGATCTATGCAATGGACGGGGCAGATCGATCGCATATTCATCACATTGGTCTGTGGGTAAATGCGATGAAAAAAGCTTAGATTTCATGCAGATCTCTTATCGTAGAGATTTGTTTGAGCACATCTGGATGTACTAGATTAAATCTGTATGGATCATGAGGTCCCCGAGGGCAAAACATACAAGGATCCTAATTTTCATATCGATCTGACCATCGGATGGGCCACATCGATCAGATTTAATCTTATATGTTAATTTGTATATTTGATTTTACGATAGATTATCGGACACATCGAATCTAATCCATACCATTTGTATGAATTCTAGGACAAATATACAATGACATCCAAAATAGTAGATGGATTCAATCGTCTGAGGGGCCACACCAATCATATGAAGGATTGTTATTAAATATGATATAAATAGAAATATGGATCTTAGATGGTCCGTATTTAAACAATCTATTGGCTAATCCCTAAATCAATTTTGTGGAAGCCAATGGACAGTTTGGATCTGATCCATATGAATGACAAGTCTTTAAACCAAGAAATAAGAAAATCTAAGCATTTTGAATTGAATCGTCTGAAAGTTGAGTCGAAACAACGATTGTCGATCGATCGACGATTGGTGTCGATTTGATCGACAGAGGCAAAAAGTGTCCAGAGACTAAAAGCTGCAATTCAAAATATTATCGATTGATCGAAGTGATCTTTGATTGGAAGGTCATCGATTGAAGTTGATTCAATCGATAACCTGCTAGACAGTTCTATTTGATTCCAAATTCGAAATCTACTATTCTTCATTTAATAAAATAATGATATATAATGTAATAAATAACCTCAGATCATTTTAATGATGTTGGATCACTTAGGTCACTTTAATTTAATCAAGTGGGCCCCGCATTGAGGACTAATGATCACAAACCCCATGTTAAGGGTGAGTTATAAAGGAATCCAAATTGATGAGTCGTAATCCTCCATATGGACCCTAAATTGGAACTTGATTGATCAAATGTGGGCTAATCATATGAAATTACTTAAATGAAAGTATAATTTGATTATGCCATGTAATTAGGGGATTCATAAGTTGATTGAATCGGGTAACATCTTAGAATCATTATCATCGAGTTACAAGTGAGTGATCCCAATATGTTTTCTCTCTGTTATGATTAAAATAAATTTGATGTGATTGATGTGTATAGTTGAATTGAGTTGATGTAGTGATTGATGAACATATATTGAATTGTTATCATTGTAAACTGCTTATATTGAACTGTTATATTGATGAACTCACGAAGTTGATATTACCTCTAATGTAAAGAGATGTATATGTGTGACAAAAAATGTTTATGTTGGTGCATTGATGATTAAGCATTCATCATTTACATTGTATACGCACCTCGTATTGATTCCTAAAGGTTCGCTCTAGATGATTTGCATGCACACTTTGTGCGGAGTTCCTAGGAGACCGTCCTTGTATACTTATTATATGTAGAAGCCTGCCTAAGGGGCGGATGCGGGCCTTGCCCATGCCTAGCCAATATGGTAGAAGCTTGTCAATTGCAGATGTGGGTTGACAATCTTCCAACCTAAGCAATTAGATGATTTTCCTACTTAATGAATCATTTGCATCATTCATGATTTCCATTGCACAACATCCTTGCATTTATATACATTTATGCATTCCCACACTTGGTTGGTTATATTGTATTTTATGTTGTACTATTTTAATTGTACCGTGCATGAATCATGCTGGGTTCTCTTACTAGGCCTGTCCAGTTGACGTTTGTTGAATGAAAAACCATATAGAGGTGAGAAAGGCCGAAACCGTAGGTACTCAAGCACAAGAGACTGAGACCGAGCTAATGGATGATTCACAGGGAACATGGCCCTATTTAACTGAAGATGAACTTGCTACGTTGGAATAGCTAGAATGATTAGTCGAAACAAGCTATAGTTTAGGAAATTTTAGTATTTGTTTTAACCAGTCGATAACTTAGATTGTGATATTGTTTATGCTTTTGAATATTACCTGCTGAGTAATTTATTTTAATTATGGTTAAGTAAATCCCCAAATAAGTGGACTATGTTGACTTATCGGTTGGTATCTTGTGACTACAGAATGAGATGATTGAATGATGAAAATCTGTGAATTTGTATGTTATGTATGGATATGTGAACGTTAAATAGATAAGTTTTAGATGGAGCTTGGAGTACATATCAATATACTATGCCTCTAAACAACTGATGACTCATTGATTGAAGTACATTCTGTGTACGAGTCATGGATTGTAACTCCAGTATGAGGATGCACAGTTTGTATTTGAATTATGGGGTGTGACATGCCATGTTATGCTCAGATTGGATTAGGTGTAGTGGGTGTTACCCGTACTATGTGGGGCCACCTTGATGAATGTATTGTATATCCACATCGCCCCTTTCTAACTCATTTTAGGACATTATCCTAGAATTTAAGCAAATCCACACAATTGAAAAAACTAGTGAACAATTTATCTTAATACATCGTCAATTTGAACCATTGAAAAGATTTTCCATGGGCCTATTGTAACAACACCAAATTTCATATGTTGGTAGTACACATGTGTGCCCTTCACATAATTAATTAAATGATTTAGGTATTTAATTATGTCTTCAATAAACAAAATGAGCTACTTAGCTAGCCACATGATAAAGTCACTCTTAGTTGTAGAATAGGTCATAGAATTGATACTTGGCATTGTATGAAATTAATTATTTTGTGAAATTCAAAATTAATTCAAGTTTAAATTTTAAAATAAATTGAAATTAAAAAAGAAGAGAGATTTAGGCCCATGGTTGCAACCTCTCCCCTTTATCTCAACCAAATTCCCTCATTGAGAAAAGAGAGGAGATTGAGGGAGGACCTTGGAGAAAAACTCGGATCCGATAGGTTCTACATGCCCTACTCTTTAATTTTTGTTAGTTTATAGCAATTCCACCGGATCTATACAAGGAACGGGTCGAATTGACCGACGTTCATCGTATTGATCTATTTGGTGTATACGGTAAAAAGACACAAATCTTATGTGCAATATTAATATCTTTTTCATAGAGATTGGTGTGGGTCACCTTGATGTGCTAGATCTGATCCACATGGATCATCCGATTTTTGAGGTCAAATTATGCTAGGACCTCGAATTTTAGATCGATCTAACCATCACATGGGCTACACCGATCAGATGAAATTGTAGATAATGAATTATGCATTGTATACAGTGTTGGGACATCGAATGTGTAAGATCCAATCTATATGGTTTATTGAATTTCTAAGATTGAATTACACTAAATTCTGAATATCAGATTGATCTGACCGTCTAGTGGTCTGCACTGATTAGACAACAAATTTTATCAAAATCATGTAATTCAAAGGATGTGAACTATGGAAGGTTCAGATCAAGCTAACCTATTGGCCACTCTCTAAATCAATCATGTGAGAGCTAATGGTCAGTTTGGATATGACCAATGTGTATAATTGGACTTTAAATTAGAGATTAAGAAAAAATCTTAAAGTTTTTATTTAGTTCGTTAAAACGTACATGGTAGAATTTCAAAGTCTGTCAGTTTAACCTGTAAGATCACTAGTCCAACCAACAGAGAGATAACAAACAAAATTCGATAAGACATACACTATGTCGGTCTGACCTATAGATTGTAGGTTCGACTGTAGGTCTAATCTACAGGTTGTTGGTCCGACCTACAGATTGTAAGTCCTACTGTAGGTCCGACCTACCTGTTGAAAATTTGATTAATCATGTCAATTAATAAGAGATGTGTAAATAAATTAATATTATTAAGATAATTAAATGTTAGTAGAATGGTAGTGATAACTTTGATTGATTAATTAATGTTCATTTGGGATTGAGATGGTTACAAACCTTGTGTTAGGAGATGGGTATGAAAGGACTCAACCGTGGCTTTGTTATGAAACTAATCATGATCTTGATCAATTGGAGGTAGGCCCCATCATACGGATTAACATTTATTTATTGAAAAAATAATATTTATTGTATGTTGTCTTTTAGGAATTTCTTGAATAATTATTAGTTTGATTTTCGTATATCGATCAACCTCACTGAATTACAAGAGAGTGATCTCAACATGTTTCCTCTTTGTTAGAATTAAAATAGCTTTGATGTATCTTATATATGTGATTTAAGGTTTTGTATTACCGTTTGTTTGTTTAGTTAATTGAAAACTACTTGATTTGATGTAGTTGAACACCTAATTTAATTCGTTTCCATTAAGAACTATCTTATTGCCTATGTATTACCTAGTTCATGTAATTTACGTTGCATCTATTTTGGAGTGTCATATTCATGCATCTATGTGATGGATTTGTTTATAATTGTGTAAATAAGATAAAATATTCATCTCCTACATGCACAATACATGTTGTGTCTTCTTGGGGGATCTCTCTGGATGCCTATCATACTAGTAGAAGCTTGCCTAAGTAGCAGATGTGGGCATTGCCCATGCTTACTCAATTTGGTAGAAGCCTGCTAAGTGTAGATCTGGGTTGACAATCAACCAACTAAAGTAAGTGGATAGCTTTCCCACTTGATGCATTCATTCGCATCATTCACTGTTTGCATTTACATGACATCGATGCATTCATATAACTTTATGCATTTTTATATCTTTGCTGGTTATTTTGTACTCTTATTGTTTAGTCTACTATTTTAATTTTAATGTGCACGAACTATGCTAAGCTTGCTCACTAGGCTTGGACAACTTATGTTTATTGATGAAAAACTGTACAAATGTAAATTGAATTAGACGTTTTGGATGACTATTATTGAGTGTATCTTCTAAATTGAATTTTGTGGATGTATGAGAGTTTGTGTTGATTTTAATGTAGGTGAAGGTCCATGGATGGAACTTAGAATTCATATTAATAACATTTTATTAAAGCCTCTTAATAAACTTTATATCTTGATGGTTTAATACACTTAGTGTATGAGTTACGATCCATAACTCGAGTTTGAGGGTGCACGCTTGGTACTCGAATTTCGGGATGTGACAGAGTGGTTTTAGAGAGAGGTTGTGCTTTGAACTTGGTGTGACTTGTAGGTTATGGTTCCCATGCTCATACATAATTTGTAGGCCCTGAAAATAGAAATACAATACTTAAGATTCCTTACTTGGTTGTGTGCTGAATATGAACTTAGAAATCTAAGTTAGAATTCTCTCTTAGAAATTTAAGTTAGAATTCCCTCTGTTGATGTCTATGTGGGAGCTAACCCTATGTAGAGTGTACTTAGTTTATAAATGATGACCTAAATCCTTAAATAAATTTTAAGAGAATTTAATGTATAACGGTTTGCTGAACATAATTGAACAGTAGATATTACTTAACTTGTAAAATTCATAATTATTAAATTCTAACTCCAATCAAAGCGTCATATCCTGATAGATTTATTTTTAGGGAAAATCATTAGAGAATGAAAATTTTGACTTTACCCTTATTTGAGGGTCGGAACCGTTTTCATGGGACGACACAATGTATTGTCCATAGTCTAAATTACTATCCAAGATTTACCGGAATGGCAATCTAGAATATAAGCTCACTTTTGAAAAGTCAAATGGTTTGGCTGCATGGCTATGGTCCATGAAGATCCGTTGGCTGGCCCAGCAGGGGAGATCACGGGCCCAACTGGAATAGCGTGAGGATCTGGAGCAAGCCGAGGAAACAGGGGCCTGCCAGACCCGTGATGGGCCAAGGTCCAGCGAGCGCAGGCCCAGCGTGCAAGTCTGTTTTGAAAAATCTGAACTCCCAATGGTTGGAAACTCGATGGTTGGAAGAATGGCGTTACCTGCTTGGGGCTCTGGCGTTGGAGTAATGGTGGTCGTCTGAGGAGTTGCCGGTGGCGACCTGATCGATATGGGAAGTTTCACCTGGGATTTCAGTCAAGACTCTCCAGCTGTTCTATCACGCATAGCGGTAGATTCATTTCACGGATCATGACGGGCGATTTGATTAGGGATAGAATCCGACGATGGAGAACGATTTCGAGCCACATTCCGGTTGAAGTAGTATCACCGGAGAAAATGCCGGAGGCATTTAAGGCCAAGCAGTGGCTGCTGACGCTCCATTCAGTAATAACCGTCGGGTCTGCATCTACACGAATGAGGTATCCTGACTGCGCTCGAATTGCTGAAGCTACCGTTGCAATCTGCTCCTACGTGGAAGGTCACAAAAAACCTTTGACATCGATCGAGAAAGACGGTTCTTCTGGTGATGCAGAAGCCCTGATGGAAGTCGAAGTCGCAAGGGGTTCGTTGCGGGCAACAGCAAACTCCTCTTTAACCACAGCCTTGCGGAGAGGCAGTCCATTGCCGGAGAAGGTAGCTGCAGATCTCTCGCCAGAGGGTAGAGAGTCTCGCCGGGAAGAGAGAGCTTCGAGGGAGCAGAGAGCAGAAACGTCCCTAGGTACGCTCGCTCACGCTATGAGCGGGTGGAACTTTCATGAGATCCAATCCGTCCATCAGGTAGGCTGCCTCATGTTAACCGTTGACAAAAGAAATCATGATAATCCTAAACTCAGACCACAAGGCAGGAAATAGTTGGGATGGAACGCCCACCGTTAGTTTTGTGCACAGCCCATTGTGGTGGTTATAAGCCGTTAAATCCATTCATCTCATGTTACTCCTCCAGATGATAGAATTACCCGGAAATCACAGTATTTCAAAACTTAGATGCGCATACAGCTGGAATTTGGAGGTTTTAGCTATAAATTTTTTTGGGTATTTCACTGAATCAGTCTGATTTTTGGGTCAAGGCTAAACAAGGGAGTGTATACTGATGGACGGTGTGGATTTCATCCACATGAAGTCGTATCCCCACGTGGGATAAAATAACGGTACCTCAGGGTTAGTGGACGCGGATTAACTACTGACAGCTTCAGTAGCTATCTCACTACTGAAGTTACGTCACCAAGTTCTGTGGGCTCCCATGACATGATGTATGTGTTGTATCCACACCATTCATCTATTTGGAGATCTATTTGGAGAGATCATTTTAAAGAACGAGCCAAAGGTTGAGGCAGTTCCATAGCTTAAGTGGACCCATCACAGAAAACACTGGGGATTGAACGCATACCATTAAAAACTTCTTATGCCATAAAAGTTTTGGCTGATATTTGTGTTTCCTCTTCATCCAGGTCCGTGTGACTTAATCAACAGGTGGATGGTAAATAAATATTACAGTGGGCCTTAGAAAGTTTTTAATGGTGGGCGTTCAATCACCACTGTTTTCTTTTGGTGTGGGCCACTTGAGATTTGGATCTGTCTCATTTTTGGGATAATTCCTAAAATGACATGAAAAATAGATGGACGGTGTGGATGAAACATATACATCATGGTGGGGCCACAGAGCACTGTCCAGTAGCCACCTCGCTACTGGCAGCTTCATCAGGCCATCCGCGTCCACGGTACAGGTGCGGAACAGGTGGTAGGCAGGCAGGGTTTTGGTTTTCCTATTTAAGTGCGGTCCACCAACGGGAGAGAGAGAAGTAAGAAATGGAGAATGCTGAGAGAGAAGAGCTAGTGGGCCAAGCAATTGCGTGGAACCATTCAATGGGAGCCATTGATTCCATGGTCTTCAAATGTGCGGTCGACACCGGAATAGCTGAGGTGATCCACGGCCACGGGCGGCCCATAGCACTTTCTCAACTCGGGGCTTCACTTCCTACGCCTTGCACCAACCTCGACGTCCTCCGTCGAATCATGCGCTACTTGGTGCACATGCACCTCTTCACCGTCCAAAATGAAGGGTCCGATGAGGAGGAGGAATCATACGGGCCTACCTCGGCCACTAAATACCTCCTGATCAACGAAGAGAAGAGCATAGTACCGTTGATGAAACTCCAGATGCACGACAAATGCTTAGCTGCATGGCATACAATAGGCTCTTGCATGCAAGGGAAGGCCGGTACGTCAGCCTTCGAGAGGATGTATGGAGAGAGCCTGTGGGCCTATGCTTCCAAGGATCCAGAGCACAACTGCATCTTCAACGAGGCAATGGCTAGTGGGGCCCGACTAGTGGTGCCTGCGTTGGTCGACGGCTGTGGGGAATTATTCCAAGGGTTAACATCTTTGGTGGACATAGGAGGTGGCACCGGCACGACACTACGGTCCATCGCCAAGGCATTTCCTCACATCAAGTGCACCGTACTCGATCTTCCTCATGTGGTGGGGACAGCGCCCTGCTGCCCGGAAGTGGAGTTTGTTGCCGGCAACATGTTCTATTTTATACCCAAAGCCAACGCTGTTATGCTGATGGTAACATATCACTACTCTCTTCTTTCTCGATAACTGGGATTTGGTGTTTAAAAACTTGGTGAGTTGACTCAGGCATTGGCCTGGGTCTTCGTTGGATCGACCTTAGCGTCAACTCTACAACCCTTGAAAAGAAAACGGAAAAGCCGCTTAACGGACAGTGCATCCAAACGCACGGACGCGGATTGCCTGCCACCCCCAAGTTGGAAGTTCCTGAGGTTGGAAGCTAGGTGGGCTGCCGTGATGTTTGTGGGAAATCAACCCCGTCCAGCCGTTTTGCCTGCTCATGCTAGGACTTAAACCTAAAAATGAGGCAGATCCAAAACTGAAAGCGGACCACACAACGGTAAACAGTGGGAATGAACGGCCACCGTTGAAACATTCTTGGGGCTGCAGAAGTTCTGGATCAGGCTAATATTTATTTTTTTGTTTTCAGTTCATCCCAGTAGGAATTACCTTATGAAGGGTTTCGATGGAATATAAACATCACGGTAGACCCTGGAAAGGGTGAACATTTCCCTCCATTTTTGGCACAGGTAACTGGAGAAACGGATGTGGATTTCTTACAAACATCACGGCCCCACCTAGCATACGACTGCAGGAAGGGTAACAGGCAATCCTCATCCCAAACGCACCCCACGCTACATGTAAAAACTTGCAAGCTAAGCTCGACTTACTTGAAATCTTGGCAAGTTGAGTGCATGATTGACTCGGGCGAGTCAATCACAAAATATTAAAAAACGTTCAGAAAATAGAAAACATTTAGAAAACTGTAAAAATAAAATTTTAAAAAAATCTACAGTTGACGTTCCTTTTATTTTGTTTTATTTATTTATCTATGGTGCAGTACACTTCAGTCATAGATAGAGCTGCCCAGGTTTTACCCTGGTGAGGTTCTCATGAGGCACATCCAAATCTCAGGTGGACCCACCACAGGAAACAATGGTGATTGAAAGCCCACCATTAAAAACCTCTTAGAGGCAACGATTTCTTTGGATGCATCTGGTATTTGTGTTTTCCCTTCATCCTGGCCTGCGCGGCCTTGTTAACAGGCTGGATGGCAGACGAACATTACAGTAGACCCAGGACGTTTTTAATGGTGGGCGTTAAATCACCACTGTTTTCTGTGGCGTGGCCCACCAAAGATTTGGATCTACCTCATTTTTCAGCTTATTCTCCAAAATGAGCTGGCAAAATGGATGGACGGCATGGATAAAACACATACAATATCATTGTGGGTCCGCAGCACCGTCGGTAACGGAGCGGTCACTACGGTATCCGATCCAGTCAAATGAAAGTGCAATTAATAATCAATTCACACCAGCGTCTTCTCCACGGAAGCGGATTCCTCTCCCATTTTTTTTTTTTTTTGTTTTTTTGTTCTAAGGTCTTATTCGGTATAAGATTCCTCTCCGATTCACTTGGTCCACATGCACGACCAAAATGGAAAAAGCCATTTTAATGGTGTCTCATCCATCAAGCACCTTGTGTACATTTTCTTATTTTAAGTTAACCTGATGTACATGTACGTCCACCTAGAACAGCTGAATTGTGGACTCCCACGCCCGTGGAGCAGAGACTGGAAAACACATTGATCGAATGGTCCTAACCATTCAAGACCGGCACCTATCAAACTAAAATGAAATTATCACTGGTCCGAATTCGACTAGTGAGATTGGATGGTTAAGATAACACCACTGGGCCACAATTTAAATGGTACAGATTTATGTAAATGCATGTATAAATCTAAATACGGTGACCTTATTGATGTGTGTTGGATCTTTGGTTGCAGTCAGTACTACACAGCTGGGGTGATGAGGATTGTGTGAAGATCCTAAAGAGATGTAAGGATGCCATAGATGCAGAGAGTGGTAAGGTTATCATAGTCGACATTATCATCGGCATAGATGATCCGCATGAGCTTGAACATGTGAGACAACTAATGGACATGATAATGCTGGCCAAGACGGGAGGAAAGGAAAGGACTGAAAAAGAGTGGAGGAGGCTCTTATCTGATACTGGATTCAATCAATTCAAGATAACACCCATCAAAGCTGCCCAATCTGTAATCGTGGCATGTCCTTAATAACCCCCTAGATGCACGTCTCAACTTGTCCATGACATCCAAATGACTGGTGTGAATCTCGCGCGCCATGCGCATGGTTCATATATCTGGTACACATGCTAGGTTGGCACGTAGAAGTACAAATGCAGTACTACATACGGTAGATTTCTAAAGTTTCTCACTAAGATGTGTACGGCCATTATTTGCTTTTTACTAAGTTCTAGGTCAGTTGATCGGATCTCATAGTTGCCTCCTCTGAGTGCCAAAGATCCCGTCGACTTAGTCTGTTTGTCTTCTTTTTTTTTTTCTTTTTTTTTCTTTTTTTTTGGAGTTTGAAAAATGTGGTTTGGTCGAAGATGTGTACGACCCAATTTTTTGTATAAGTTGGACAACCAATCATTATCTATTTCCATCAAGCTATGGGCTCACCAATCCTATCATTAATCATTTTCAGTTTGGGTCAATGACATTTTCTGTCCAATCCATCTAGATTTTTAAGTCCATCTAGATCGGCTAAAATTTGTTTTATCAGAGTGGTGTACAGTTCAAGTCTCTGAAGGGTTCAAGCTAATTGGCCAAGATTATTAGATTGGTTGTGCCCTTGGTCTATCTATTTAGTCCATCAGTATTTATAAAAAATGCTCCCTACTTAACTTATATGGTTGTCAATAGGTGTGGAGTTATATAGGGATATTTTGATCGTAGTCTAGTTGGAGCTAAAGAGTAATTTAATCTTATTTTAGATGGGATATCTACAAGAGCATGAGCCCAAAAAATAGGCAAAAATCCAAAGCTCAGGTGAACCGTACCTTAGAAAACAGTGGGACAATGTCGTCCATAGTTGAAACCTTCCTAAGGCCCACCATGATGTTATTTGCCATCAAACCTATTCTTAAGGTCACATGGACCTGAGTTATGGGAAAACACAAATATCAGTTTGATCCAAAACTTTCGTGATCCTTAAAGAACTTTTCAATGGTGGGCATTCATTTTCAACTTGAATAACCATGTGGCCCAACTAATGAAAATTCTTTCCTGATTTTTGGGCCATAGCATAAGTCACGTGGGGTTAACATGATGAATGGCTTGGATCTGTCATCCAAACTAGCCAAATCTAATGCTTAGAGAGAGAGAGAGAGAGAGAGAGGAGGGATTGGAGAAGGCAAAGAGAGTGGATCACCAGATTTGGTGCAGCCTGGGGCCTCACCCAATGTGGTGTTGCCTTGACCATAGGGCTCGCCTTGATGTAAGTGTATTATATTTATGCGACCCATCCATTTTGCCAGCTCATTTTAAGGCCATGAACCCAAAAATGAAGCGGTTCCAAATCAAAGTGCACTATACTACAGAAAACAGAGGTATTATTTTTATTTTTTACCTATCTATCTACACCTCACACACCCACCTGCCTAATGGGCATTGAATCCTTGGTCTCAATGTTGAAACAAGTGTTTGACTTGGGAGGTGGGGGCTGTGTGTGTGGGGGGCGGGGGTTGTGTGTGTGTGTGTGACCTTTTCAACAAGTTAGATGGTAAATAAATATTACGGGCGTTTATTCACCACGGTCTACTATAGTGCAGTCCACGTGAGATTTGTATCTGGCTTCATTTTGGCCACTCCATAAAATGAGGTGGCAAATCGAAAGGACGGCACAATGATATTACATATATCTAGGTCGGCTCTACAGTTGGGGCTGCACCTAATCCTCTGCCATTGAGATGCGGATTGCCTGGGATGTGGATTGACGGGTACAACAATAGGAAGCTAGGTGGTGCTCACCATAATGTTTGTGAGAAATCCGCCCCGCCGATCTATCTTACCAGATAATCTTAGGACATTGGCCCAAAAATGAGGCAGATCCAAAACTTAACCAGGCTGTACACAACAGGAAATGGTTGGCAGGAAAATGCTTACTATTGAAACCTCCCTCACGTCTACTTTTATGTTTAGATGCCATCCATACCATCGGTAAGGCTATTCTACAGAGATAAATTGAAAACACAAAAATATTAGCCTGATTCAAAACTTGTGGCCTCATGAATGTTTCAACGGTGGGCATTCAATCATCACTATTTCATATCATGCAACCCACTTGAGTTTTGGATTTGCCTCATTTTTTAGCTCAATCATTAACATGATTTGAAAAATCGGATGATGAATTTCTCTCAAACATCACGGCGGGATCTACCTAGCTTTTTTTGTCACAGGAAGATCGTGAGACAAGCTCTCGCAGGCAATCCGTGGCAGAGTGTTGCTGCCGGTAGCAAGGCCGCTATTGGTTGATGCTCTGTGAGCCTCACTATAATTTATGTGTTTTAACTTTTATGCACAACATCCACATTTCAGGGTATGATCCAAAAAAAAAAAAGTCATATTCCAATCTCAAGTGGACAAATTAGCCATAGGAAAACAGTGGTGATTGAACACCCACCATTAAAAGCTTCCTAGGGCCCATTGTGATGTTTATTTGCCATCAAACATGTTGATTAGGTCAGGCAGACCTGGATAAAGTGAAAATAAAAATATCAGCTTGATTCAAAGTTATGCAGCCCCTGAGAAATTTTTCATGGTGGGTGCTCAATAACCACTCTTTTTAATTTGTGGTGCAGTCCACCTGAGATTTGGATCTTGACTCATTTTTTGAGATCATGCCATGAAATTATATGAAAAAATGGACGGACGGTGTGGCTAGAACACATACATCATGGTGGGGCATAAAGAGCTCCGACCAGTAGCCAGTCGCTACCGGCACAGTCAGACAATCTGCGTAGGCAATGAGGACTCCGTATCTTCGTTTTTAAGAAAATTTAAATAATAAAAACCTCTTAAATATGTTAATATTTATATTTAGCTAATTAAGCTAAATCATCAATGATGGGCATTTTATAGAACAATATGACGACATGAGGAAAAATGTAGGAGGTATGGGAGCGGATCAGCTGCTATCCGGGGAATAGCTTAGTGGGTGTTACCCTAACCGCGTGGGGCCATCTTGATGTATTTTTTATATATTCACGACATCCATTTGTTTTTCCATCTTATTTTAGGAGACGATACCCAACCCTTAGAAAATCCAAATCTCAGGTAGACCATGTCACTAGAAACAGTGCTGAATGAACACTAAAAGCTTTTTATGAGCCACAAAAGTTTTGGACCAAGATGATCTTTATTTTTTCCTTCATCCATATCTTCTGGACATTATTAACAGGTTGGATTGCAAATAAACATTACAAAAACCTTATGATGGGCTCTTTGAAATTTATAATGGTGAGGCACTCAATCACCACTGTTTCTGCTGGCATGGTCCTCCTTAGAGTTGGATCTGCATAATGTTTGGAACCTGGGCTGGAGAAGCGGATGGACAGCGTCGATATACAAATATCACCCATGTGGGCCACATGGTAAGGATAACAGCCACTAAGCTGTTCCATGGGTAACACTTAATTCGCTCCAGGAAGGTACCCTTCTGACAATTATCTTAATTAATTATGTAGTTTAATGAAAATTAATTTAAAAAGGTACCGTAAATATGGTATTATTAAGGTAATAGTTTTTTAAAAATTTCTTTATGAATCGTACCTCCAAACTTAATAACGACTATACGAGGTTAAGACGACCTAACTACCCTTATTTTGGGAAATGAGATGAAAACGGGAGAGCCATGACTAAGAGCTTTGCTATGCACAGCATGCGTGAGCGTTAAAGCTCAAGTATAAGCCGCACATTTGCCTCCATGGCAAATGCATAATCTAATCCATCCATTTAGTCCAACTTGGTACATGTTTCCCCGAAAAGAAAATCTGGTTCATTAACATGTTGATTCTAATATTAAAACACACGTGGATGGGTTGGAGAAACCTCGTCCAAGTATTTCAGGCTAGGTCCGTAATTGTTTGGCAAACTGCAGCCCACTTGGCAAGTAGATCAACCTGATTCAGCTAAGGCATCAATACAGTGGTACCATCATGATGAGGCCTCAAATCTTCTGCAACGAGGGCCACCGACCGGTCTTGCATGGATAGCGACGGACCGATTGGACATGGATGATCGAAGGATAACAAGCTCTCTAGACAACGTTTGGGCATTGACAGCCAGTCGGCGACCGGTTGGTAGGTAATTTCTTAGTTCAAGAAGGTTTCTTGCACGATTTTGCACAATGTGTTTTTAATTCTGATTTTTTGCTTATTTAATGGGTATGATGTGGGATTAGGGGATTTGCCAGAAGGGGTCGAGGTTTCCTAGAGGGATTGATAGGGTTTTAGGGCAAGAGAAAGAGCTATGGGAAGCCTTAGAATCTCTTGGATGAGGGAAATGATTGTGCTTGTCCTTCTCATGTGAGATAAGCTTTGAGTTAGCTATGGGTTTTTCTTATGGGCTGAGATCTGAATTTTCATCTCTTGTAACTTATGATATTATAGTGGATTGTTCGCTTTGTGCCGTTGTTTTTTACCTGTTGAGGGGTTTTTTTCACGTAAAATTGGATTGTCTCCATGTGGTTGATTGCGTATTGGTGTCATTAGGTTTTATTGCTCATTTAATTCTATATTCTGTTGTATCTTTGGCTTGCTTTCGTTGTTGATTTTTTCCAATAAGGATTGGACCTTGGACCTATGATGCTACATGTTGTTGTTGATTTCTGAACAATGAACGAGGTGAACAAATGACCGCTTAGGACTGATGCATATCGCTTATCTCTTGTTGGTGAGTCGATTGGATCTGAAAGATAAATTTTGCACATCATGAGAACCTCAAAGGGTGGCCGGGGATCGATCGTTAATCCTCCAATGGCTAAGTCAGATGAGTCTGATAGAGATAGGTGATAGCTCTTGTGAATAGGTTATGTATACCTTGGATAGAGATGAGTGCTCTACTTATAGCCATTGGAGAGGGGTTGTGGGCCATGATCATGGGAGTGAGACCTGTTGGGCAATGCCATTCTCGAAGACATGGACCACGTTGGCAACGGCTAGAGACATACTTGTCTCCTCCGGACATGCCCCTGAATATCTGCTTGCAGTTATGGTGGCGGTAGTCTAGGTTGGTAAGCTGGTAATTACGGCCGTGGATAAGCTCTAGACTCGACGGCCATGACAACCTAGGTAAGGTTCACTAAGTGAAAAAGCGCTAAATTCAACTATGCAATTCGACGGACGGTCCGAAACAGTCGAATTTACCGCGTGGAACCAATCAACAGTCTACGACTATCGAATTTAGGACCCGAAATTCGACTATTACTGACAGTCGAATTATCGCAGTCGAAATTAACGCACGAAAAAATTCGACAGTAACATCATCGAATTTAGGGCCCTAAATTCGACAGTCGATGACCGTCGAATTAGCACTGCTGAAATTAACAAGCGAAAAAATTCTACGGTCTAAAACCGCCGAATATAGTGCCTTAAATGACCGTTGAATTATGACAGTCGCGGGGAAAACGTCGACGGTCCAGACCGTTGAATTCTCGAAAATCCATAAAATTTTCAATTTTTTAAAATCCCTCTTCCAAAAAATAAAATTATGATTTTGAAAAAAAAAAGTTCAAAAACATGAAAGAAAAATTTATCAATATTTTAGAAAAATTAAGATTTTGAAAAAAAAATATCTAACATTAAAAAAAAACCTAGGATTTTGAAAAATGAAAATGGGCAATATTTGAGAAAAATTCAGATTTTAAAAAAACATCAAAATTTAAACAATCACTAGGGTTGTAACACAAAAATTAACATTTTGAATACGAAGATTGAATATTTTAAAAAATTGTGATTTTGAGAAAAGGAAAGGTTTAAAAGTTTGGAAATTGCAATGTTTGAAAAAAAATAGATTTTGAAAAAAACAATTGAAATTAAAAAAAATTTAAAAAAAATTTCAACTTGAAAAAATTGATATGTTTGAATAGAATTGATAATTTTGAAAAAAAACGTTTTTCAATAAGTTTGAAAAAGTTCAAAAGTTTGAAAAAAAAAAAACAATTGAGATTTTAAAAAAGATTGAGATTTTGAAAAAATAAAATTAAGCTTTTTAAAAAAATTGAAAAGTTTGAAAAAAATATTTAAAAATATTTTTTTGAGATTGAAAAAAAACTCGAGAAATTTGAAATGAGTGGAAAAAATTTACTAGTAGACATTTATTGAATGGTTGAAAATAAAAAATTATAGTCATTTGCCTGCTTATCAGATTGGTTGATGCATACCCACAAGTTCACTTATATAAAAAATGATGGCCTAAATATAATGATGTGTAATTGCAAGAATAACTTATAATGATGAGATTGATCAAATTTTATGATTAGGAAATCCTAAAGTTGATTTGACAGCCTAATCTGACATGAAACGAATTAGATCCGTCCAAAACACTCTTTAAATGGGCATGATCAATTTGTCTAGATCTAGAAATATTTTGGACAATCTAATCGGTCAAGATTGAAGAGTAAATGATTTCAGATGTTTAGATTAAATTTTACTCAAATCCAACTGTTGGATTGCAAGATATGACCCATCATATTGTTGATCAATTTTGTCCGCCCAATACCTTTCTCATCCGAAATCCAATCGAGGTGAGTGACCAGTCAAATTGTAGATATTGATGAGTACAATAAATTAACTGGATCGGAATTCTAAATTAATCCAAATGTTTTGTTCAAAATTGCACTGCAACTTGCTGACCTCTTAGAAATCTAAGAAATGTGCAGTCATTGGACCCTAAACTCTAATTTAGCTGTTGAGATTTGGATTTTAAGTCTTAAGATTTGGTATGGCATTATAAAATGATATTTAAAAATAGATGAACAGGATAAATATATATAAAATATATCAACTTGGACTCACTCGGTTAGGACAGTGTGCATGGATTGGCTAGTGACCCTGACTAGCCACTGGTTAGTGATGAGTGCTATATGGGCCCTACCATAATGTATGTGTTTCATCCACACTACCATACATTTTTTCAGATTATTTTATGGTATGAGCCCAAAATTGAGATAGATCCAAATCTAAAGTGGACCACATCACAAGAAATAATGGTAATTTAGTGCCTCACCATTAAAAATTTCAAATTGCTTGTCTCAGGTGTACCATTTTCAATAGTGGACATTTGATCACTAACTTTTCAATTCTAACTTTTCAATTTTGAAAAAAATTAAAAAGTTAGAATAATATTGATAAATTAAAAAAAAAGTTAGATTTTGAAAAAAAATTTAAGAAGTTTGAAACGAAATTAACAATGTTCGAGAAAAATTGAAATTAAAAAAAATCAAGATTTGGAAAAAAATAAAAAGATTTAAAACGAAAGCACAATTTTAAAAGAAATTGACGTTACGAAAAAATTGGCATTTTTAACAAAATCAAAAAGTTGGAAAAAAACAAATTGAAAGCATATTTAGAATTTGTACTTTGAAAAAACATTAAGAAGTTTGATAAAAAATTGAGATTAAAAAAAAACTAATATTTTGATCTGTCGGTCCCACCATGATGTATGTGTTTTGCCATCCATACAATTTTCCTAGATCATCTTCTGGTATTAGCTCAAAATTAAGTTGATCCAAATCTCAAGTGGACCACATCACAAGGAATCGGTGTTAATTGAATGGCCTCCATTAAGAACAACTTCTTCGGGCCAATGGAAGTTTCGGAAGAAGCTGATAGTTGTTTTTCCCTGCATCCTAAATCAAGAGGTTGATGTCAAATAAACATTACAATGGGCCCTAGGAGGTTTTTAATGGTGGACATTTAATCACTGCTGTTTTCCTGTAGTGTGGTCCACCTGAGATTTAGATCCGACTCATTTTTTGGATCAAGCCATAAAATGATCTTGAGAAATGGATGGATGGCGTGGATAAACCACATAAATCACGGTGGGCCCACAGAACCATTGACAGGACCGTCTGTCTCTCAATCCGTCCGTAAAAAAGTCACCAAAACAATCTTTTCATTTCCCTCTCGTGAAAAAAACCATTTCCATTTCCCTCCTCTCGTAAAAAAGACCCCTAAAATCTCTCTCTCTATCTCTCTCTCTCTCTCTCTCTCTGCGTAGGGAAGATCTAGGGTTGAGCTTGAGCTTGAGAATTTTCGAGGGTCACCATCCTTGCAGCCGAATCTTATGCCTTCAACAACGATAGCGTCTTTTGCTGCTTCGCTTTCTTGATGTAGAAAAGCTTGTTGAATGACGATTTCCCATTTGCAGGTATTTGACATTGATTTCTTCTTTTTCGTTCCCTTTAGGAATCGATAGATCTGATGATGAATCGGATTCCTATGCTGGCCGCTGCAGAAAACGTTGCCAGACAAGAAGCTGGACGCTACTGGACACATCGACGATGATGATGGCACTGTAATGAATCACCAGAAATGATGACTGTTGAGGTGAGGATGGCGCTGGTTTTTTTTTTTTTTTTTTTTGCAATTAGGGTTGGGGTTTTCAATTGGGTATGGGTTTTAGGAAGGCGTGGGGATCAATTGTAGGGTTGGGAAGGCGAAGTCTGGGGAAGATCACGGTCAGCCTGAGCATGACCTGTTTTAATCTGCATTTTTTACATTTCTTTGGTGATTTGAAATATTTGGAGCTTCTTAAGATATGTAAGAGAGAGGTTTACACGAAGGGTGTTTGATGAAATGCCTCAGAGAGACGTGGTTTCTTAGAGCTCCATGATTGGTGGATACGTCACTTGGTAGGTATGTTTTTGAATGGCCTGGATTACAGATGGTGGTTCCTGGAATGAAGCAACACCCAGTTGTGTATGTGGATTACTGATGGTGGTTCCTGGAATGAAGCAATGACAGTCTTTTAACTTCATCTTTATTTCATTACCTCAGGTTTCCCTGTGCTTAAATGTGGGCTCTGTTGATTTAATTTACACAGGTCAGATACTGCTTAGAAAAATTTGTCTCTGGTTCAATTATGCATCATTCAATGCTGTTAAGGAATTACCGGTCTTTCTCATGTTGTCTTACCCAAAACCAGTTTAACTATATTAGTTTATCACCCATTCTCATAACCGCCACCATTTTATCCTTCAAGTGAAGTCTTTATCTACAGTCAGCTCCCCAATCATAGTGTTTATCCTTCCCCATATACAACTATTTGCCTTTGTCAATCTATTCGGTGGATCTCCTTTCCACCTTATCTTGTGCAGGCATGGTATATGCATCCTCCTTTTCATTGTATGACTAACTCCGTATTCTTATTTGATGAAGGTCCCACATTGATGCATTTTCCCTCATCCAGACATTTTGGTTTATTCCTCAATTAGTACTACTTTACCATCATCATACTTATAGATGGAAAAAAACCTTAGTTTGCTCCTCAACCGCTGACCATCGTTACTTCATTATGTATCTTGTGTTGTTGTTGTTTGTCAAATAGGTTAATCACGATGATTATTTTATGCCAATCTTGAAAAGGCTTATGTGAAATGCTTAGTGCTTCTAATTTGTACAAGATAATAACAATGATATGTCAAATTTTCTTCACTTAACCTTGGACCGGTCCAAGGTTGAGTGTTGTTGTGGCTCTTCAAACTGCCAAGGCTCTCTGTAGGAAGACAAAGTCAGCCAATCAATTGAAAATGCCCCGCACTCTTTGTTCCATTGGTTATTTTGGTATCTTGTTGCAGCAATAGCTCATATGACCCTTGGATATTCACACCATCCAAATACGGATTCAATCATCCAAGACCACCATCCTTCTGTCAAAATAGGTTCAATGCTTTTTGCTGTTCACTTCACATCCATGGACCTATGATCCTGATTTTTTTGTATTTATAATTATGCATGTATACTTACGAATTTGTATAGCTTTAGAAGAATGCTAAGCTGATCTTTTTACTAGTGCGATGCTTATATCCTCTAAGCCCATGTTTCTCTGCTAATTCTGAATTAGCTCTCATTGTTTACGGAAAGGGCAAGCTATTATTACAGGAAAATTTGGCTCTGCTGGATGCACCATTGGAGATGATGGTGGATTTGCTCCAAATATCTTGAGGCATGTTATTTTCTTCCCTACTCTGTTATATGGATTCTCAAATTCGTGCACTTCTTGTTTATGTTCTTTTTGTCTTCATTCAGGACCTACAAATATAATATTTTGGCTAAGATATAACCATATTCCCTTTTGTTTTTTGCATTTTTTTAATGCATTGTCATGTTCAATGCCTCATTTGTTTCTAGCACTGAAGTTGGGTCTATTTCAGGATTCTCAAATAAGACCCATCTAGAAACTTAGGTTTGGAGATCGGAAGGATGTTTACCATACTTGTAGGAAGCTAGTGCAATGGGTATACTTCTTAATCTATTTCTAGCCCACGTGGTGTGTTGTACATGAGCTATTAAATGAAGACTCATATTGCTAGATGAATTCTTTTTATTAATGCAGCTGAATCAAACCAAGAATTAACCAAGTCTGATGAGGAGTTTCAATTTTGTGAGATTTGCAATAATGAAGAAGTAATTTTTAATTTCCTTGTTTTACATTCATTAATGTTTTGTTACATACTGTTATTAATTATCCTTCAAGTTTTTCAATGCAGGAAAAGAAGTTTCTTACCTTGAGGAGCAATGAAGGGATTGTGAAGGATCCATTCCAGTACAGCCTAAGCCGCCTCAATTTAAGCATTGCTTACCTTGAGGTGCATTATGGAAATGGAGTGACAGTTGCCCCACTTGAGAGGCAACATGCCTCTTTACCCAGGTATGTACATTGCCATTTTATGGTTAATATGCTGCTTCCATTTGGATTACCGGACCATGGAAATTAGTCACAGTGCAAGCTGGTTATTGGTGGAATTCTTGGCCTTATCCAAGTCATTTCTCTCATTTTTTGTGCAAGAATTTTCTTAAACCTCATGGGCGTGCACTCGGTAAGTGCATTCATTTTAGAATAATGCTATGGGAACTTTGAATTTGTTGCTCTTGTTGTTTGCCACTACTTTTATTGGCTTCCCAATTGAAGCACCAGATTTACTATCCATCTATTGTAAGTAGTATGATTTGAAAGAGAATAGAAACATGGCCTACTATTTTGATTCATAAGCTGGTTGATTTATAGCTCCAAAAATATGCAAGTGTTGGATTCTCGATACTCAAATTGTTTGTAATGGCATAATCTGAACAATTCATGAATTATTCTAGATTTAGTTTTCTTTTTGAAATTTTGTGAAAAAGTTGGGCAGTTTTTAAAAATATCATAGAAACTCTAATATATATCTCAGTCTATACATACAGAGATGCATATGGATACATCTTGTTGCCTGCATTTATATTCTCGAAGGGAAGAATGTTTACTTCAACCAAAAAATGATACAGGCTAGTAATTATTCTTTTTCGCTCTTGGAGGTGTCATGTTCTCGATGGTCAAAACTTGGGTGGAAATTGAAGGGTTGTTCTAATGAGGTGTCATGTGAGTGCTAACCTATGAATGATTTATGTTCTGTTGTTTAGCGCTTTTTCACATAGTGGTTGTCTTTGATGTATCCAAAACGCCCTACATTAAGGCTGACCTATTGTCATATCATCTTTGGTCCTTGACTCTCTTTCTGTTGATGTTGAGTGTTCTGCACCCATTCCAAATATGTGAGCTTGAGGGCCTATACTTGGGCCTGTGGGCCAGCGGGCTTCATGGGATTCCCTTAGGACGTGAGGTCGGCTCGGATTTACCCACAACACTATATATGTTGGAAAATGGATGGGCAACATAAATAAAAGACATACATCATGTGTGCCTCATAGACCTTGGGCCATGTCGTGATATAGGGATGCTCTTGTAGGGGTGTCACAGGCAATCTACTTGGCATTACTCTCTTTTGAAAATGAGAAAAACTTTGGTACTTTCAAAAAGTGTGATGGATGACATGCAGACACAAGTTACAAACATGCCGTAGTCAAATTAAACTGTCCAAATTATGGTACCCAGTGTAGATGGTCCGTGAATTCAAAACTACCATTACTCTATCATCTAAGCAGCATATTATATATACATTTATTGGATAGTAAAAAGAAAAATATCCAAAGGTTCTGCTTCCCTAAATGAGCATCAAGATGCTACAACTGTTCTCTCTGTCATTGGGATTGTGACCTGGCTATAGAGGGCTTAATGGAGCCAAATTTATTTGAATTAATAGATGTCAGATGTATGCATGCCTTATTTTTTAACACTGCTAAGCTCACATGCACGTACCAGTACATGTTGCGTATGTGCTAATATGCTACCATAGGTCTAAGGTCCAATCCATCAATCAGAACAGGACTCAAGAATTAAGTTAATCCACCTGTCAGGTGGGTCACAACTTGCAAAACAAATGGACAGCATAAAATACTAGGATGAGGATTTTTCTCCCCGTGGCCGGATCTATTACAAGTTCTTGTAGGTTAACGTAAACTTATAATGCAATTTATGTCCCATACTGTTGCGTGTATGCAATCCAGTCTGTCCATCACATACATCTAATGATGCTTTCCTTTGTGGCCAAAATTTATTTCAATCCAAATCTCGAGTGGGCCACTCAATGGGGAAGAACATCCTGACCACCCTTTTACCTTTTAAGGGACAGTTTCATCATTTCTGAAAGTCGTTGCCAACACTTACATCATCCTTTTATACATGCATGTGTTTCCCGCTCAACTGAATCTGTTTTGGCAGGAAATCTTTCTGGGCTGAAGGTTTTCTTTTTGAAAGCATATACAAGGTGGGCTACTGTTGGGCCCACTGTAAATGTATGTAGTTTATCCACACCGTCCATCCTCTTTTCCATATCATTTAAGAGGTTGAAACCAAATTTGAAGCATATCCAAAACTCAGGTAGACCATACCACAAGAAACAGTGGGTATAATGATTTCCACTGTTGAAAACTTTCTTAGGGCCGCAGTGATGTTTATTTGTCATCCAACCTGTTCACAAGATCACACAGCCATTGATGAAGAGAAAAAAATAATAATATCAGCTTGATCCAAACTTTATGCAGCCCCAAGAATTTTTCAACGGTACAGGTTCAATTCATATTGTTTCCTGGGGTGTGGTCCACTTTTAGCTTTATATGGTCTGCATTTTTTTTTTTTTGGGTATAAATTCATAAAATTTTATTTTAAAATGGATGAATGGAGTAGATGAAATACATAAATGACGGTGGACCCTGTGGAGTTTACCCAGTACGCTTAAAGTACCGAGTTACTTAGTATGTAATCCGTTTCTTGCCGGCGGAAGCTATATAGAACCCATCGTGATGCTTGTTTGAAACCTTCACCATCCATAGGTTTTTCCAAATAAATATAGGACATTAGAAGAAAAAAAGGTAGATCCAAAATTTAAACGGGCTACACAACAAGAAATAGTGAGATCAAACATCCATTATCGAAAAATAGATAGATGTGGTAGATCTAAAACTTAAACGGGCCACACAACTGGTAATGGTGAGATTAAACGTCCATTATTGAAACATTGGTAAGGTAAAAAATAGTTGGATTAGGCTAATATATTTTTGTTTTTCGCTCATCTCGGTAATAATGACCTTATGAACGGTATGGATTCCATGTAAATATCACAAGGTTCTTCGGAAGGTTTAACGGTAGTCATTTCCCTATCCACTGTTCCAGTTGTGCGGCTCATTCAAAGCACTAGTTCGGTGTAATTTTTTTTCTCGTGTCTTAAATGATTTGAAAAAAAATCGATGGACGTTGTATATTTCTCACAAGTATGAAGGTGGACCCATAAACCTGTTGGAGTTAATCCCCACTATTAGAAACTTCATTGATTCCACCCAATCTGTGGAAACGCCTATAAGGTTAATCACCATTGTTTCTTTTACTATAATTCATTTTTCATTTGAATCTACTTAATATTTTAGATCATGCCCTTAGCCTTAAAGCTATCTTTCATTACGGATGGACGGCATGGACATACTTCTCAGTGGGCCTCTTAGTTAGGGGTCTCACCTACCACTGTCGATTTAGCGTATCATCTAATCTAGTGCCTACGCTGGGATGTTAAGTGGGGCCCAATGTGATGCTCATGAGAAATCCACCTCGTTCATTCATTTTGAGATCATTTTAGGACACAAAACAAAAAATGAAGTACATCCAAAACTAAAGCAGGCCATACAAAAGGGAAATATGGAAAAAGAAATGCAGTTAAAACATAAAAAAAACTTAATAAAAAATCTAAGTGGTTCATCTTAATGTTTATATGTTTTCCAAATTGTTTATAAGGTCATTGTCGTTAAGATGAAGTGAAAACACAAAAAACTTCAGCAAACAAAAAACTTTTGCAGCCATACAAATGTTTTGAAGTAGTCATTGAATCGCCACTTTCTTCTATTCTACCGGATGGACCACCTAAGTTTATATAATTCTTAATTTTGGTTTCATATTCTAAAATGAGCTCTCTATACAGATGGATGGAGTGGAATTTTCATACCAACATCATGATTGCCCTGCCAAGCATTACATCCAAAAAAGCCTTTAATCAATCAACCTGACTTTGGGATACTAAGTTAACCACAGTAGGTCCCACGGTTTAATCGGTTTAATTTGATTTCATGCCTGCCACGTGTACAATTCCTGAGTGCCTGTACCATACTCTGCCAGAGTATCAAAATAACTCCTCCCCACCAAAAGTTTTTACTTTGGCAAGTCAACTCAGGAAGTGATTGCTAATTCCAGAGTTCCCAGCGCCAAACAAAGACGAACCACACGTGCCAATGTGGCGCGCGTGTGCCAAAGACGCACCACACGATAAAAAGAAGAAAAGGTCGTCCACTCAGCAGCTGAACACGTGCATTGATACAACATTGGTTATAACTCCTTTCTTATAGTCCTTTTTTCGTACATGTGTGGTCCACCAAATCAACGTACCAGATCCATCATACAGTGCCACGTCAGTAAAAATGATGCCGTTTTGTTTGGCGATTGAATATGGTGCGTCTACAGCAACAATTCCTCAACTCAAAATCTTTATCGGAGTTTCTTCCCGAACCCGTTATAAACAATGAAAGAAGAGATATGATGCCCACGTTCTGCCCTAGATGCGACGATCCGGAACGTTCATCAGGTAGCTCTCATCCTGGGTGGGCCACACGTTCATCAGAAGATCACTTCGGTGATACTTTTTTCTTACATGCAGCATTTAGGATGATGATGCTCTGCTAGAATAATCAATCTGGTCCACTCATCAGGTGGGCCACACTCGCACCTTTATCATGGAGTATTTTGGAACCGTACAACTTTCTCAGACCATGTGTACCATCTAATGAATGGACGGTTGTAACTTTTCTCAGTTAATGGACCTGATGAGCGGCAGGGATTGAGTATAATCTTGGCTCCTTTCCAGTACCCCGCGAAGAAAGCTCTCAAATCTCACGCTAGCGAGTCTACAAGGTCAAACATCCAAACAGATAGGAAACATATTCGTGGCATTAATGCGTTGAGCTAGCTGTGGGGCCCACCTAAGAGGATCCCTGACCGGGCTTGTAACCGCTCAATGATTGCCGACGGCCTGCTTTTTACCGCAACGATGGCCGTTTTAACAGTTCTCACATCCCAACACGTGTGTCGGAGAGGTGGCCCACCCTCATCTGAGACAACGGAGACAGCCAACTGTACGCTTTCAATGCCGCGTCAAATCAAGTCCTTACGCCACGTCTGACCGAGATCACGGACTGCTGACGAATTCTGAATGGATCTGTCCTCTGCTGGGGGGGTCCACGCCCAGCTTGGATGCACGACCACCACGCTTTTCTCATCTGCACGTGGCAGAACCTTGTCCGTCGAAATAACTTCGGACACGTACGGTAGGCAATCGCTGGGGCTTTGTACCTTCTCGGTAATAATTCTTTCTCGTGGAGTTATTGGATCCACCCGTAGATGAGCACAATATACTCGTGCTTTCACTTTGTACGAGTGGGGACCATGGATTAGTGAATTAGACTGTGGCCTGCTGGGCCCCAACGTGGATGGACCACGCCTCAAAAAATCTTCTCAATAAGGAAATCCTAACCTTTGATCCAAGCCTTGTAAATAAACAGTTACGAAGAGACACAACAGCTGGTGGTGTTTTATAACACCGTTTCAGAAGGGAGTGAGTTGCTTGCAATTAATTCAGTGAGGGTTACCTTTTAAGATTATCACAATAATATCCAAACATAATTATACCCAACCAAAATATATATGAAAAATCTTATTTAATGCAATGAATGATATGCATGCTCTGATTAAGGTACCCTGAACAAATGATATGGGACCAATTCCACTATTCTCATTAGCTATTAGTCATAAGAAGTTCTAGTTAGGATGGACCTTAATCACTCTTCTCACTTTCCAAAACCCAACTAGTGAAATGACTTTATGCACACTTTCACTAGATAGCTAGCGAGAGAAACGACCTTATGCACACTTTCTCTAACGCCCGAGGGGCTGACCCACCAAGTCGGGTCCACTGAATACATGATTAATTTCACCTTTAATTAAGTAAGTTTAGCATCCAGTTGATTAAATGATGTTGACGACTAATGATTACTCATTATCCCAATTTGTTCAAGGAAGTTCAAGGTCACTATGAGAGGCTCGTCACCCAGCATAAGTTGAAAACTCAGGCTTAGTGTCCCATACCACCAACCCTGGCTCATGAAACTTCTTGTATTCAATCTCGTTCCTCAAAGGGTTCATCATAGGTAACATATCAAACAAGGGTCCCTTGTCGCATATCCAACAATGCACATGGTAGTGCCAAACTTAACATCATGGCATATACAACCAATAACACATCCACGATAATGCCAACACTTAACCCTTGATGCTAAGACATATCATTTAATAATACACATGGTGATGCCAATTCTTACTACAACCAATAATACATATTCATAAAAAAATATCCACATGGTAATGCCAACATAACAAGGCCTCATACGGGCTTCATCTCGTTACGTCAAACGGTTACATCAGTACGATTTTAAGGGGTGTTCATTAACCTACATCCATATACAGATTCCTGAATCATACAACACATGTTATCGTCATGTTCATCATGAGCGTAAATTAAGCATAATTTTCACATAAGCATATATATCATCATGGTTCCTTTTCCAATCACTTAAGCATAAATCATGACTCATATACATCAAAATTCAAAGTACACATCAAGGAATACCATATAAATCATAATTACATGAAGATATTTCAACAAGCACGGTTTTAAGAATCACACAACAAAACCCTAGTTTCTAAGCATGGATTCTACAAACAAAGCGATGTTATTGTAACTAGGCTTAGAAGAAATCCTCACATTTGAGATTGGCCGATTTGAGACGTTGTTAGAGCTGTGAAACCAAGCTTAGATCCAAACCTACGTTGTTTAGCGAAAATCACAAGGATATGGTATAGTTTGTTAGAGTTTTCATTGTCATGATCAACTAGGGTTGGGGTTTAACCTAAGGGTTAGGGTTTAGGCTAAAATTAGGAATCAAAGTAAGGGTTAGATGTGCCTTACCTTACTCAGCAGTGGGGCGACTTGGTAACTCGGCTGAGTTGACTAAGCTCGGCTCGATTTGAGGTATCTCTCTCCTTTCTTTTTCTTCTCTCTTTCTTCTTCTTTCTTTTATTTTCCTCCTTTCTACAAATCTGGAACGGAGTTCCAGCTGTAACACACAAGTGAAACTTCACATGAACTCTCTCTGACATCTCTCTCTCTCTCCTCAAGGTTTCTCTCTCTAACGTTTTTGGGGGCAGCAAGAAGCCTCCAGGGGGTCTTATAGCTTTTAGAGTCGGTGGTTAGGCGGTGGGTGCGGAGAAGCGTCGGTTCCAATTTATGAGTTTGAGAGGGATTCGAATCCCATCTCTCGTGATCTGTGTTGCACGGGGACCTTCGGTAGGGTGAATGGGGTCCACATGAGACCTTGGGACAATCTTGGACCGTCCATGCAAGGCGAAGGTCCGGATCTTGGTTCTATGGTTGGCCACGCGATCAACTGTTGGGAGAAAGTTTTAAACGGACAAAGAATATAGGGAGGGGGAGATGGATGGATGGGTTGGATTAATCAGTGGGGTCCAACATGGTGGACAGTGTGGAACGCGCGGGTGGTAGCATGCAGACGCGTTGAATAAGAGGACTCCTCTCTCTTTTTATTTCCGTGCGCCGCACGTATTACCCGCCCATACGGCTGCCCTCACCTAGTGGAGTCCACTCCAAGTGGATCGGGATAATTTTCTCCGTCCAATAGGTGGGCAACACAAAAATAGTCGCTGATGAGAAAAATGAGGTAGATCCGAGTTAAGGTGGGCCACTTACGATCCGATTTCTGATTAGGGCATTTGTAGGATGATCAGAGGGCTAAAATTCGACGTGTACGGCTAAAATGTGCTCAAAAAATCATATATGAAGTTTTGCGTGAAAGCGATTGTTAGAAATTACAATACTTAAAAATGACAATTTCACTTAAGTTTAACTAATGGCATTTTTGTAATCATCTGAAAACGGTGAAAATTTTAAAGTTCGATCTTTCTACGACGCTCATGAGGTTATTCTAAGTAGTTTTTGTAAAGGGTTCCCTATTAGATCTCCTACGGATGGTCTGTTGTTTTCAAAACAAGATAAACGTATGATATTTAATCAAAATAAAATAAATAAAAATTTTAAAAATATTTAAATAATTTCTAAAATTCTGGGGCGTTACACTATATACCTAAAATAGCATCGATCCACTCCAATTTGCACTACAGCCTTTTAGGGGCACGCTGAAGGCTTTCACCAAACTACGAGTGGGTGCGTAACCACTCAAGAAGACGCTGCATTAGGGTACCAAGACTCAAGAATCACTCTAACAACACACTGATGAACACAGACACACACCGGACCCCCAAAATAGTAACGGTTCACTACGACTTACACTACAGCTTATGCGATCGTACGTCGAACGCTTTCATTGAACTGTGAGTGTGTGCGTATCCACTTGCGAAGACTCTCCATCATGGTATTGAGATTACAGAACCACTCTACATAGATATCGACTAACATTAATGCACACTGTATCGTACCCCTAAAATAGCATTGATCCACTCCGACTTGCATTATAGCCCTTCGATGGCACGCCGAACGCTTTCATTGAACTACGAGTAGGTGCGTAACCACCAAAGAAGACGCTGGATTAGGGTACCGAGACTCAAAAATCACTCTAACCACGCACCGACAAACACGGACACACACAGTACCCCCAAATAGTAACGGTTCCCTCCGACTTGCATTGCAGCCTATGCGGTCACATCTCGAATGCTTTTACAGAACTATGAGTGGGTGCGTAACCAACTAGAGAGATGCTGCATCATGGCTCCGAGACTACGGAAGCATTCTAACATCATACCAAAAAACATTGACGCACACTGTACCCCTAAAATAGCATTGATTTACACTGACTTACACCGCAGCCCTTCGATGGCATGCCGAATGCTTTCACTGAACTATAAGTAGGTGCGTAACCACTCAAGAAGATGCTGCGTTAGGATACTGAGACTCAAGAATCACTCTAACCATGCATCGATGAACACGGACACACACAGGATCCCCAAAATAGTAACGGTTCCCTGCGACTTGAACTACAGCCCATGCGGTCGCATCTCGAATGCTTTTACTGAACTACGAGTAGGTACGTAACCAACTAGGAAGACATTGCATCATGGTACCGAGACTAAGGAAGCACTTTTAACATCATACCGAAAAACATTGACGCACATTGTACCCCTAAAATAGCATCGATCCACACCGACTTGCATTGCAGCTCCTCGATGGCACGCCGAATGCTTTCACCGAATTACGAATGGGTGCATAACCACTTAAGAAGACGCTGCATTAGGGTACCAAGACTCAAGAATCACTCTAACCACACATTGACGAATACAAATACACACCGAATCCCCAAAATAGTAACGGTTCACTCCGACTTGGACTGACGTATAATAGTAATGGGCCACACCTTCATTTATTAATGTTAATTGTTAGTGATGATCCATGTTGTTCATTCGAATTTAATGATTTTTTTATTCCAATGCTAAACAAATGCGGCATATCAAATAATCAAGTGGTCCACATCATCTTCGTTTACATTTAATGGTACATACTTAACACACTACTGATACTTTCTACGGCTCACCTTCCACTCTGATCCGCTTCATTTTTTTCTAATGATGTAAAAGAGAATGAGAAAACCATTGAACGTATGAATTAAATTTATGTGGGCCCGTTATAGAGATTTAACATAACCGGTAATTTCAAGATTAAAGTTGTAATAAAGTAACATAACAAGAGTAATAAAGTAACATAACAAAGGTAGCAGTGTCAATTTACACAGCTGGCAGAGTACACTGTCTTTATTTTGCCTCTTTATGAGGCCTTTGTGAAAAGACAAAATTAACCTATTTTAAATTACACGTGCTTGTAAGTAAATCCGGCCTCTCTTTCCTCACCCTTTTACATCCGTTCCTATATTGAGGCCCGTATGCTGATTGAATCGATTTTCCTTTGGGGCCTGTTTGTTTGGGCGAAATACTCGGAAATGCATTGTAAACAGGTTATTATTACTTTTACACTAGTTTGTTTTTCCAGGGAATTACTGCCTTGGAAATCGTGATAAATTTAATTGAATTTTACTTATTTGTACATGCACAAAAACATTGGGCCCACTGTAATGAATATGTCATATCCATGCCATCCATCGGTTCCACAAGCCCAATGTAAGGTGTGCATAAAAAAATGAGGCAAATTTACAACTAAAATAGGCCACAACACAACAAACAATAATTACAATGGACCTTAACCGTTAAAAGTTGATGCCTTCCTAGGGCCCACACTAATGTTTATTTGTCATCTGGCCTGTTCATTAGATCATACATACATGGATAAAGGGAAAACTAGAAAATCAGATTGATCCAAATATTTTGTGGTCCCAAGTAATTATTAACGGTAAAAGTTTAATACCCACGTTTTAATCTAATGTGGTGCACTTGAGCTTTAAATCTGCCTCATTTTTTGTCTCATGCCTTAAAACGAGATGGCAAAATAGATGGACAGCATGGATATGGTCTATACATCATGGTGGGCCCCAAAGTTTTTTGGCTCTAAAATTTTTCAGCCTCTGTTTTGCACCAAAATTTTCAATCGGTCACTGTCAGCTTTGAAATTAGAGATGAAAATTACAATGTAAATAATGATGACTATTTACACTGCATTTACCACCACTTCTCCCAAAACAAACAGGCCCTTGGGGAAAATATAAACATGGTCCGTACAGTCTACGGGGTTTCCATCTTTGGTGGACATAGGAGGCGGCACCGGCGTGACCATACGTTCCGTTTCGAGTAAATGCGGAACAGCTGGCAGGTAGGGTTTCCCAATTTCCATATTTAAGTGGAGTCCACCAGCGGAAGAGAGGGAAGTAAGAAATGGAGAATGTTGAGAGAGAAGAGCTAGCGGGCCAAGCAATTGTGTGGAACTATTCAATGGGAGCCATTGATTCCTTGGTCCTCAAATGTGCGGCCGAAACAGGAATAGCTGAGGTGATCCACGGCCATGGGCGGCCCATAACACTTTCTCAACTTGGGGCTTCACTTCCTACGCCTTGCACCAACCTCGACGTCCTCCGTCGGATCATGCGCTACTTGGTGCACATGCACCTCTTCACCGTCGAAAATGAAGGGTCCGATGAGAAGGAGGAATCATACGGGCCAACCTCGGCCACCAAATTCATCCTGATCAACGAGGAGAAGAGCATAATACCATTGTTAAAACTCCAGATGCACGAGAAATGCTTAGCTGCATGGCATACATTAGGCTCTTGCATGCAAGGGAAGGCTGGTATGTCAGCCTTCGAGAGGATGTATGGAGAGAGCCTGTGGGCTTATGCTTCTAAGGATCCTGAGCTCAACGGCATCTTCAACAACGCAATGGCTGGTGGGGCCCGATCAGTGGTGCCTGCGTTGATCGACGGCTACGGGGAAGTGTTCCAAGGGTTAACATCTTTGGTGGACATAGGAGGCGGCACCGGCACGACCCTACGGTCCATCGCCAAGGCATTTCCCCACATCAAGTGCACCGTATTTGATCTTCCTCATGTCGTAGAGACGGCTCCCTGCTGCCCCGAAGTTGAGTTTGTTGCCGGCAACATGTTCTCTTTCATACCCAACGCCGACGCTGTTATGCTGATGGTAACGTATCATTCTCTTCTTTGTCAAGAACTGGTAATTGGTGTTTAAAAACTCGCTGAGTTGACTCGGGATCCTTCGTTTGATCGCCCTTTAGCTCACCACTATTGTGGATCAGATTTTTCACTCAAATCACTTGGCCGAGTTTTCACGAAAATCAGATGAGTTAACTCGCCAGTTTGAGCGTTGGGTATATAAATACCTTATTAAAACTCGAAAAAGAAAAAAATAACTTTACAGACAACTGCATTAATTATGGAAATTACGTTCTGATGCCTTTTTTTTTAAAAGGTTCTCAAACAGCTACCTCATTAAGCACGCGGATTGCGTCGAAACTCAGTATGTACGGGACGCGACCCCACGAATGGGCTGATAAAAAAAATAGGTATATCCAACGCTCAAGTAGGCCACCCTACATATGGATCTTGTATTTAATGCAACCTGCATTTAATGCCTCTTGTACCTATGGCAACGCAAGCTTATTATTTGGTGTAGTCCACTTAAGCATTGGATCTGCCTCATTTTTGGGCTCATACCTTAAAATGACCTGAGAAAAGGGATGGGCGGTGTGGATAAACAGATACGTCACATTGGTCTCTACACGGATCTGCCCGCTCGTGGCCAAAGACAGGGAGGAGAGGACGCAATCCGCCTCCAAATTTTACATAAACATCGCACCCGCCACAACCCATTTGCTCTCTAATTAGCTTAGCTAGTTTTTGTAAAATTCCCCCCCAAAATAAAAAAAAAAAACTGCTTAACTCTCTCTAGAAACAGAAACCACTGATAGCCGCAAAATCTACACCGTTTATCATGAGAACCAGACTAGATTAAAGCCTGGGGTGGCTCTACCTATGACTCAACGTGCTCCACCATAGATAGAAAAAGGGAGAAAGGAAAGAACGTCTACCATAGATTTTTGCTATTTTTCCGTTTTTCTCTATGTTTTCTATTTTCTGAACATTATTTAATATTTCGTGATTTCGATCTAACTTGTGAACCGACTCGCCCGAGTCAGCCATTCACTCAAGTGAGTGGACCTTTTGAGTTTTTAAACATCGTGTGGAGTGCACGCTAGCTTGCTCATCATTCCCGTGGCACACATGCACGTCAAAATGGAAAAAAAAACCATTTTAATGGTGTCTTATCCATCAAACACCTGGTGTACATATACCTCAGCTTAGACCAGCTGAATTGTGGACTCCGACGCCAGTGGAGCACGGACCGGAAAACTCATTGATCACCGGTGCCAATCAAATGACAGGCTTAAATGAAATCATCACTGGTACCAATTCGACTAGCGAAATCCGATGGTTAAGATAATTCCATCGGTCTAAATTTCACCACACGGCCACAATTGAAACGGTCCAGAATCATTGTACAATGTATGTATAAATCTAGATACGGTGGCCTCATTGATTTGTTCGTTGGTTGCAGTGGGTGCTACACAACTGGGGTGATGAGGATTGTGTGAAGATACTTAAGAGGTGTAAGGATGCCATAGATGCAGAGAATGGTAAAGTCATCATAGTCGACATTATTATTGGCGTTGATGATCCGCACGAGCTTGAACATGTAAGACTAGCAACGGACATGATAATGCTGGCCAAGACGGGAGGAAAGGAAAGGACTGAAAAGGAGTGGAGGAGACTCTTATCTGATGCTGGATTCAATCAATTCAAGATGACACCCATCAAAGCCCTCCAATCTGTAATGGAGGCACGTCCTTAATCACCTGCCAACTTGTCCATGACGTCCGAATAGCTGGAGCGAGTCTCATAGAAGTGCAAACACAGTAATAAAATGTAGTTAGGAATGTGTTCTGTTTTTTCTAAGATAGGGGCTGTATAATCGTAATGAATCCGGATCCTCTGTTGAAACCGAGCAGAGAATCTCTGCTTCCGCTGCTCTGATTGGTCCACCTCATCCTGACTGTGTCAGAGCAGCACAGTCAGGCTGATCTGGACCAATCAGAGAAGTGACCAGCAGAGTTTCTCTGCTTGGTTTCAACAGAGGATCCAAACTCATAATCATATAGCCTTTTTATTTCTATTAATTAAAGGTGTGGGAGCAGGCCTGATTCCAAGAACGGACTGTACATTTTCAAAAAATCAATGGGGTCCTGCCTATTGTATGAAGGAAACAAATGCTCATCTGATTAAATACCAAATGGCTGACGGGACAAAAATACCTAGACAGCAAGCTAGTTGGCAGTGGATCCCAAGAACACCAAAACTAAAAACATCGGCTCACTGCACACCGCATCACCACAAACCAGCCTTTGTACCACTGAAAATCCAGCTCAATGGACATTAATGCAAAACAAATAGGGCCACCAAAATGGAACAAACAACCATTCATGCCCTAGCTTAGATTGGGAAAAAAGAAAGAAAAGAAAAAGAAACTCTCCAACTTGCTCCGAGAGATTCATGGCCCGCACCTTTGAAGTTTCTGATTGATTAACCCTAATTTTTTAACCGTTAACTGTTGTTTTCAATCATGTTTAATGGACATAAAATGGCTAAGGTATGTTAATTCATACCTTGAGGTGGCATCTGAATTGCCTAGGTTGGTGACCATAAATAATAGAAAATTTTAGAAGGTTGGAGTGCATGGATCGGGTAGGTAATCAGACTTTCTTCACAATCGAGTGCATAAAAATTTATAAAGTGATGAATATCATATTCCCTGAAATCGTAAATTCCTTTCTCTGTAAAATCATATTTTAGAGGGAGAGGGAATTGATGTCCAATCCCTTGAGTAGAGAGAGGGAGAGAGCAGGTTGGCCACACTTATATGCCCCTTCTTCATCACACATCCACATGTTTGTGAATTCAATTCATGAATGATTTTGGTATTCGGGCTCCTATCAAGATTTTGATACGAGCTCTCAACTCTCTTCATCTTAGATTTGAGATAGACTTCATGCGTTGGGAGATTTAACAACAGCAATGATTAATATTTAAAACTCTCTTTATCTTAGAAAGTTATTTTTCTTTTCTTTTCTATTATTTTGAGACATTGGCTGATTTAAAGAAAGATCCCGTTAAAATATAAAATTGAATTTTGAACAACTTTTAATTTCACTGCATTTGTCACTGAAGTCCATCACTCCCTATTGCTACACACCGCATGAGCTACATGCAAAGAAGAGAAGTTGCATTAAAGAACTAAAAAGATGCAGGTAAAATCTACCTTGTTCAAGCTTTTGTGGGTGAAGTCTGAATTGCATCAAGGAAATAATAATAATAATAATAATAAATTTTATTTTTCAATTACCAAAATAGGCTTTGCTTTATTTAAAATGTGGACGAAGTTATACAAAAACTAAGAATATATAGATGGCTTGGATTTCTGCCGTGCATTGATCTCAGGTAGATGTCCTGTCATCTCTGACACATGTGCCCCCAAAGATATCTCTTCATCCTGGTTAGGTGCGCATGATGAATGACTTAAATGGAAAAAACAGACCATGTTGCTCCCCTTCCCCATGCAAACCTATATATCATCAGTGTTCCTTTCCCAACTGTTATCTCTAAGGACTTGTGCATCAGGTTTTTGCCCCAAGGTCACGGATGAGGGTACACCTAATGGTGAAGTGTACACACAATACATTGGACCCACAAAGCTCGAGTGTTGTACCACTGTATAGAGCTACATACAGTGGGTGTTGCAAATATTGCTATCTAGCTAGCTATGCGGTGCCTGCTCCAAAGGCAACCATACAATTTCTTCAGCTTTTCCTCCTGGAAAAGAGGAACGGAGTGGTATACACCACTTGATCACATGTGCTTAGAACACACAATCTCATTGGGACCCACAATCTTGTATATATGAAGTTCACCTTGTTCAGCGCTGTAGCCTTGTGTTCACCGGACATACAAAAGATCAATCCCATTAAAAAAACTCAGATGGGCTACACCATCAGGAGTAATGAAGAATTGCATCTAAAACCTCTAAGTTCATGCATTGTGGCTCACCTAAGTTTTAAATTAGGCTGATCTTGTCTATTCTCTTCATCCTAGTGCTTCAAGCTTGATGAACGGGTTCGATAAAGATACACCCGGTAGATTGAGGATTGCACCTGATAGAGTAGATTTGACATATACAACATGGTAGGCGGAAAGAAGTCATAATCCAAACAATGAATTTACCTTGATATTTGTTTAATACCATACAATACTACCTAATACAGGCCATCCAAACAGGCCCTTGGTGCTTTACGCCCTCGAGGATTCCGGTCATGGAAAAGGAGGAAGTGGATTGGGTGGTAACCCCAACACCACTCAGTGCTATTGGGCCCACCGTGATGTGTTTGTTTTATCCACACCGTCCATCTTATCTGCCAGCTAATTTTAAGGCACGATCCCAAAAATGAAGTAGATCAAAAGCTCAAGTAGACCACACCACAGAAAACAGTGGTGATTTGAACGCCCACTTAAAAACTACATGGGGCCACAAAAGTTTTGGAGCAAGCTGATATTTCGTGTTTTCCCTTCATCCAGGTCGAGGTTGGATGGCAAATAAACATTATAGTGGTCCCTAGGAAGGTTTTAACAGTGGGCATCATTACTGCCACTGCTGTTTCCTATGGTGTGGTCCACTTAAGGTTTGGATCTGCTTCATTTTAAGCTCATGCCCCAAAATGAGCTGAAAACATGGATATAAAATACATGCATCATGGTCTGCCCCACAGCGCCTCACCACCCAATCTGCTTCGGGAAAAGAAGTTGGCCAATGCAGTCTAAAAAAAAGTCATCACGGCAGGCCGTTGCTCGTGACCTACTACAAGACAGGAAAGAGGGGTGTCAAAGACTCAAAGGGGTCTGTTAGGACCAGGACAACCTCCGGTCAAGCCGGCCTGCATTCTTCAACGTAAGTCCAAATCCCGGATCGTAACAGGCCAAACTAAAAAGTGCCCACCTGATGATAATAATACAGCGGGAAGCATTTTTTTCAGGAGCTGTGTACTCAGCATATATATAATTATTATTGGCCTTTTCTTAACCGTCAAAATGCACAGGCTATATATATTCGACGGTCAGAAACAGTACCCCACTGCTGCAATTTTAAGCTATGGTTAATCTAAGCGTAACCATAGCTTGTACGGAACGGCAATGTAAAGATTAGCAGGCAAAAATAGTTTGGTGTATTTTCATGTCAGATTCTTGAGATAGTATTATACACCACCAGCATTTCCAAGGTCAAACATATGATACCCACTGGGATACTGGCATGAGCTTTGATGCCTTGATATTAGCTATCGAGTAGACACATGCATTATGATAATTGGTAGATGACCAAGTCCGTACATAGGTAATTGGATGGATGCCATTAACTAAACCTTAATAAACAAACCACACACTAAAAGGACAATCTCCCATTAACATTCAAACGCATTGATTGTTTCTGTAAGATGTAATGTCTTATTGTTATGTATTTTTTGTTAGTTTTGAAAAAAAAAATCTTAAAAAACTAAAGTGAAAGAGAGGAGGAAAACTATCTTGGGGATGAGCTAGTCTTGCTACCCCACATGAAAAAAGGGATCTTATGAACCTTTAAGGATTACAATTCTTGCACACTTACATTTGTTTCTTACATTCATCCCAATCTTCAAAACACACACACACAAGAGAGGGAGAGAGAGAGGGATCAAAAACCCAAAAATCAAGACCATCATGCCCATTCGACCTTGACGCTCTTTCTTTCACAGTCCAATCCACACCCGATCTCGAACATCCATGGAAAACCGTGAGGAGGAAACGAATTCCTTCCCTGCAGTCGACATGCTAGAAATCCATCCTCCCTAGCTACAACCAATAAAACCCATGCCATGCCAGCCTCTTGCATTCAAGAACTAAGCATGTAGTATATGGAGGCGATGCAAGAGATGCTTCTCCGACTCCTACAAACCCAAGCCACATCAGCCAGCAACCAAGTTGGCCTAGTACTGCAACAATAACAACAACCATCTCTATCTTTCCTTCAAGCATCCTGATCTAAAACTTCTGTATCCGCACAAATATTTCAACGGTGGACATTCAATCATCACAGTTTCTTGTCGTGCGGCCACTTGAGTTCTGGATCTGCCTCATTTTCTGGCCCATGCACTAACATGATTTGGGAAAATAGACAAACGAACAAGGTTGATATCTCTTAAACATCACTATGGGCCCCACCTAGCTTCGTGCCGCAGAAAGTTCGTGAGGCTACTACAATCCACATCTGGCTAATGCTACCAATAGCGAGGGGGCTAATGGTTGGTGCTCTACCGGCCCCCAGTATGGTTTATGTGTTTTATCTACACCACCCATCCCCCTTTTCAATCATTTTAGGGTATGATGCCAAAAATGAGTCATATATAAATCTCAAGCAGACCACGCCACAAGAAAACAATGGTGATTGAATGCTCCCAATTAAAAACTTCCTAGGGTCCACTATAATATATAGTTTATTTATCATCTGATTAGGTGACATAGACCTGGATGAAGGGAAAACGCAAATATCAGTTTAATCCGAAACTTTTGTGGCTCCAAAGAAGTTTTTAATGGTGGGTGCTCAATGACCACTCTTTCATGTGGTGTGGTGAAATGGCCCTAAATTTTTTGTTCACATAAAACCTGGATTAAATAGGTTAACAAATTAATTTAGTAATTAATAAACAAAAAAGTCATTTAGTTGGGTGGCCTGGAAGAAATGAGGGATTGATTGCTGCATCTGCGATAACATTAACCCTTTTAAGGATTGATTGCTGCATCTGTGACAATCCACATGTTCATCGGACCGAAATACCCCTGTTCTTAGGATTTATTTCTTCTCCTTAAAAAACCTATTTACTCCTCATTTTTCTCCTCTTCTATATCAAAAACTCATTTTTTCTCATCTATAGTAAAAAAATCCTCCTCTCTTTAGTTTTGAGATCAATTTTCAATTCAGAGCACTATTTTTCTATTTCTTCAACTCGTGTTTCATTGGAAACGAGGTTGTGGTGTGGATCAAGTGAAAATGAAGAATCTGAAGAAAAAAATTCTCAATGAATGTGTTTTTTTTATAATAATTAGGTAGGATCTTTGTTTTTTCGTAATGTGTTTTTGCAATAATCGAGATCTCGTTGAATTTCAACGAACATAGTGATAATTCAAAGAGCACAATGTAAATGTTAAGACGTTCGAAGATTCGTGATAGGCGTGCTCTTTGAATTTTACACTATGCTCTTTGAATTATACACTGTGCACTTTGAATTGTTGTGCTTTTTGGATTGATGTGCTCTTTGAATTATATACTGTGCACTTTGAATTGTTGTGCTCTTTAAATGTTAAAGGTGTGCTCTTTGAAAAATGCTATTTGAATTTTACACTGAGCTCTTTAAATTTTGAAAGGTGTGCTCTTTCAATTTTACATTGTGTTCTTTGAATTTTGAAAGGTGTGTTATTTGAATTTTGAAGGGTGTGCTCTTTGAATTTTAAAAAGTGCGTTCTTTGAATTTTACATTGTGCTCTTTGAATTTTACATTGTGCACTTTGAATTGTTGTGCTCTTTAAATTTTAAAAGTGTGTTTTTTGAAAGATGCTCTTTGTATTTTACACTGAGCTCTTTGAATTTTGAAAGGTGTGCTCTTTGAATTTTATACTATGCTCTTTGAATTTGACAATGTGTTATTTGAATTTATTTGTGCTCGTTCAATTTCAATGCGATCTCGTTAAATTGACATTGTGTACGTTGAAATTTAACAAAATTATCTCATTGAATTATATTTGTGCTCGTTGAATTTTAACGAGATGATCTCCTTCAATTTCAAAGTAATCTCGTTCCATTTCAACGAGATCACGTTGGAATTTAACAAGATCTTGTTCAAATTTATTTGTGCTCGTTGAATTTTAATGCGATCTCGTTGAATTTTAACGCGATCTCGTTGAATTGGCACTGTGCACTTTCAATTTTGAAAGAGATCTCGTTGAATTGGCATTGTGTTCTTTGAATACTTTATGGTTATGGTTAAAATTCGTAGCCTTTAGTTAATATTTAACGAGATCTCATTGAAATTATTGTGCTCGTTGAATTTGAACGAGATCTCATTGAAATTATTGTGCTCGTTGAATTTGAACGAGATCTCATTAAATTCTCACTATGCTTGTTGAATTTCAATGAGATCTCGTTAAATTCTCAATAATTCGGTTTTGCTCATTGAATTTTGAATATTCTATGGCTATGGTTAAAATCTGTAGCTTTTAGTTAAAATTTAACAAGATCTTGTTAAATTCTCACTGCGCTCGTTAAATTTGAACAAGATCTCATTAAATTCTCACTGTGCTCGTTGAATTTGAACGAGATCTCGTTAAATTCTCACCATGCTCGTTGAATTTTAATGAAATCTCATTAAATTCTCAAGAGCTCGGTTTCGCTCACTAAATTTTGAATACTTAATGGCTACGGTTAATATCTATAGCCTTTAGTTTAAATTTAACGAGATCTCGTTAAATTCTCACTGTGCTCATTGAATTTCAACGAGATCTCGTTAAATTCTCACCATGCTCATTGAATTTCAATGAGATCTCGTTAAATTCTAACTAAAGGCTACGGATTGTAATCGTAGCCAACGAGATCTCTTTCAAAATTCAAAGAGCACAGATTACAGTGTTAATTCAACGAGATTTCTTTCAAAATTCAAAGAGCACAGTGCCAATTCAATAAGATCACTTTCAAAATTCAAAGAGCACAATGCCAATTCAATAAGATCTCTTTCAAAATTCATGGAGGACAAAGCACAATGCCAATTCAACGAGATCTCTTTCAAAATTCAAAGAGCACAGTACCAATTTAACGAGATTTCTTTCAAAATTCAAAGAGCACAGTACCAATTTAACAAGATCTCTTTCAAAATTCAAAGAATACAATTTCAACGAGTACTCTTTCAAAATTCAAAGAGTACTCTTTCAAACACATCATCAAAATTTTCAACATTTTCCTTCGTTATGACATTTTAACAAACATGTTGTATTTAAATTCGAAATACAATTAAGGTTGGTTAAAATTTTCAAACATTGTCCACATATACTTTATAACAAACACGTTGTATACATATTAGACATTCACATTAAAAAAAAAACAACATTCATAAAAAAAAAATAATAAAAAAATAACATTTGGAAAACTTGAAATCATAATTTCTGAAAGTATACGAAAAAATTAAAAAAAAAACATAATTTTCTCCGATAGAGGAGCCATAATCACAGTCTATAATTGAAGATTTCTCAAACAAAATGAAGATTGAAGTTTAGAAATGAGGAAAATCGAAAAAGGAAAATGGAGATGGATTTTCGAATGGTGAAGGGCAATTTCGTCCAAAAATTTGCTCCAAGTCTAGTTTAGGAAACAAGGTTTGGAGGAGTTTACCTAAGAATAACTATTAAAATTGAGGTTTACAGACGAAAATTTCTCCTCACCTAATCCGCTTGAAGTAACACGAGAAATTTTTTACTACACGCACGAGTTAGCTACGCTAGCTACACCAGGTGTTGCAGTGACCCCACCATGACGTAAGTGTTGCATCCACGCCTTCCATCAATTTGGTGAGATCATTTTAGGTCATGATACCAAAAATGAGACAGATTCGAAACTCAAGTGGTCCCCAAGAAGTTTTTAATGGTTGGCGTTCAATCTCCAATATTTTATGTGTTGGGTCCACTTGAGCTTTGGATCTGCCTCGTTTTTTGGTGTTATGCAATAAAATGATCTCACCAAATGAATGGACGATGTGGATACAACACATACATCATGGTAGGTCATTGCTTCACTTGGTGTAGTAGCCAACGCGCAGGTGTAGCAAAATTTTTCTCTGGTGACACCTAATTTTCTCCCGCGAAAATAATGTTGGCTAAATCCCAAACAATCAAAAGTAGAAATCCTCTCATGGAAATCTGTTAGAAGCAGAGTCTCCGTTACCTATTCTATAAAATTCAATTTTTTATATTTTTTTATATTTAAAACCTTGCTGACATGGAATTATATGTCACGTGGCCCAATTAAATTCCAAGAAACAGGACTCCCTGCTTCCTAGAAACAGATGATCATTCGCACTCATACACGGTCCATACAGTCAGCAGGGTTTACATCTTTGGTGGACAGAGGAGGCGGCACCGGCATGACCATATGGTCCGTTTTGAGTAAATGCAGAACAGTTGGCACGGGCAGACAAAGTAAATGCGGAACAGCTGGCACTGACTTGTTTCTTTTGATGTAAACAGAGGTAAATGGACGCAATTTGATATAAGTTAGTAATTATTATCATTTACCTCTATTTGATAAGAAGTGTAGAGGAAATGTATTTACTTTTTGTAAAAAGCTTTTGAAAAAAATTGTCATCCATTCGTGGGCCCCATTGTGATGTCTGTAACATATTTAGTCTATCTATTTTATCGGAACATTTTAAGGTTTGAGCCAAATAATGAGGTAGATCTGAAGCTAAAGTGTTCCACACCATAAGAAATTATGGTTGTAAAAAGTTTTTAATGGTAAGCATTCAACCAACTGTTTCATGTGGTGTGGTCCACCTCATCTTTGGATTTGTCTCAATTTTGAGTTCATGTCCTAAAATCACCTTGCAAAATGGATGAATGGAGTGGTTAAACCATATGTGTCATAGTAGTGTTATAGTAGTACCACATGAAATTTAAACATTCCAAGTAGGTTATTATCAACTTTGAAAAACGTATAAGAAATTAACTGACAACTAATCATCCCTGTCTTCCTTGTATTTACATGGTGTAAATGTAGAACTATAATATTCACTGCCTCTCTCCAAATCCAACAAAAGTTACGTATAAGTACTTGGCCTCCGTTTCCCAGGAAGCGGATTGGCTGGTTCACGTGGCGGACGTAGAGCGAGTGCGATGTATTTAGTATATCCAAACCGTTCATTCATTTAGCAAGATCATTTTAGTGCATGATACCTAAAATGAGTCATATCCAAAAGTCAAGTGGACCACACCACTAAAGGCAGTGGGGATAATAATTCTCACCGTTAAAAAATACCCAGGGTCCACCATGATATTTATTTGTCATCCAAACTGTTCATAAGGTCACATGGATGAAGGGTATAAATAAATATCAGACTGATCCAAAACTTCTAGGACCTCCAAGAAGGTTTCAATGGTATACGTTCAATCTCCCACTGCTTTATATAGTGTGGTCCACTCGATCCTTGGATCTGTTTTATTTTTTGGGTCAAGCCTTAAAATGATCCCAAACCATGGATGGACGGTTTGGATATAACAAGTACCTCATGGTCATGGTGGGACCCACAGAACTTGATGACGTCACTACACCAGCAACCTCTCGCTGGTGTACGGTGCACCAGCCAATCCGCTTCCGGTTTCACATTAGACAATCCGTCGGTTGTTAGCTGCACTGAGACCGCCACGTGGCATCATAGCAAGTCAACTGAAAGGCCAGCGGATTAGGCGGTATGCTGGCCGTGTGAGACCATCTTGATGAGTTTTTGTTTTTTTTTAATATATTTATTATTATTTTTTTTTTATCCACGCAACCCATTGTTATTTCAGCTCATTTTAAGATATTATCTAAAATATTAAGTAGATCCAAATATCCGGTCCACCATGCAACTGCATAAAGTGGTGAATGACCATTAAAATTTTTTTTTTGGCAATAAGAACTTTAGATTAAGCTTGTATTTATATTTTCACTTCATCTAGGTCTGATTGACCTTATAAATGGGTTGGATGTAAAATAAACATTATGGATCTTATAGTGGGCCTAGGAATTTTGTTAATGGTGGGTGTTAAATCATCAATGCTTTTTATGTTGTGGCCACCTGAGATTTGGATATGCTTAATGTTTGAGAACACGTCATAAAATGAGTTGGAAAAACGGATGGACAGTGTATACAACACATCATCAATAAAGGTAACACCCACTAATTTGTCACCCGAGTAACACCTAATCTGCTCCCAACGGAAAGTGGATGGCTTGTCTTTTTCTTCTGACGTCATTCTCCTAGATCCGCGTTCTAGCTCGGCTAGGCTTGACTAAGTCAAACGTTTTCTCAGAGTAGCTTACCGGCTTCGGGATGAACGTTCTAACTCGGCTAGACTTGACTAAGTCAAATGGTTCTCAGATATAGGGCCCACCACTGCCAGTTGAAGTAGCCAAAGAAATCAAAGCTGCCAATCACCATTATCATCCAACGGTGGTGCCGATAAGCAAGTATTATGAAGCTTACGTTGAATGAACGATTATGACCATCACCACGTGTAGAGGAATTTAGACAGTAAAAAAGAATTAACTTTCATTAGGGACACGTTCAAATTCACAGATCAACAGTCAGGATCGTCGCTGAAGCGTGATTACGGGATAGTGGCTTGTTTATGATAGCACCAAAAAGATGGCCAGTTCAAATGGTACCATATCAGCATGTGGGCCCCGATGGAATGAGACATGTTAGCAATCCTGAGTCGCCCCCTGGAGGCAGGAAGAATTTGGAATGGAATATCAATGGTTTGAAATTGAGCACCATGTGACATCCACAGTGGGACCCACCAATCACGGTTCCGATCACCGATGCGGCCCACTAGCATGCACGTCCCCAAGAACTACAACATGCATGCATACAAGTTGCCACCAGGTAATCAGGTTGTGAGATTCCGACTCATCTGACAAGTGCGGCCCACTGTTTAGTAATCAGGACCATTGAATTGTTATGTCCCTTTGTAGATGGACAACGCTAGATTAGGTAAGATGTAGCTACCAATCTTGGGCCTCTCATCATTGTTGCTATAATTTTTCTTCTTAATCATCTATGTAAATATTAGGATCGTCCTATCAAGATGATGAGTAGTCCAACCGTGGTGGGCCCCAAAAGATCAATGGTCTGTGTGGTCTCACTTAGAGCACGAAGTACACCGAGAGTCATGTGCACATTGTCTCCCACCACTAAAAGATGGGTGCAGTGGGGATCTAAGAAGCATTCATAGATGTAAATTCCCAAATGCTGATTCTGAAATGCATGTTAAGATTACCGCCCTCCTTTATCGGGTGGTTGGAGACATGTGCTCACGGTGTTAGTGCTCTGGTACGTTTTGCTTTCTTACTTGTGCCAACGAAGTGGAGATCTGACTTGGAATCTTTGTATTCTTTCCTCCAACTTGTAAATCTCTATCCTGTCTTTTCCTTGAAAAAAAAAACTTTAAAAATAAGATGGTTAGGAATCTTTGTTAAATAAGAAAGTGTGTCTCTCTCTCTCTCTCTCTCTCTCTCTCTCTCTCTATATATATATATATATATATATATATATATATATATATATATATATATATATATATATATATATATAGGACTAGAATGAGAGAAATTTTCAACATCACGGGTACTTTCTCAACTTACTTTTTCCCTTCTCTAATCTTTTTGGATTTTGTATATCGGAATTTCTTTTTTATTATAATTTAGGAAATGGGTTTTATTTATTTGTTTTGAATTTGTGGATTACTTATCTTTTTTATATGTTTCCTATGAATCTTATTTGTAAGAGGTTTTTGTTAAGGGTGCGGATCGTTTATGTTGGCCGCATAGAAGAATACTTCTGATTCGTCCACGTCATAGGAGCCGATGTCAACTAACGTCATCAATAAATCAAAAAAAGAAAAAAATAGAAATACATTTATAGTTTTATACGTATTTACTCATTGCTTATACGAAATACCCCTCATTCATATATACCGGAGGAGTGCATAGTATGTGGGCCCACTATGATGTATGTGTTAGATCGTTACCGTCCAATCATTTTTACAGATCATTCTAAGGTACTGTCCAAGAAATGAAGTTGATCTAGAGCTCATGTGGACCACACCATAGAACATCAACCATTTTAATTGTGAACGTTCATTCAACACTGTTTTCTGTGTTGTGGTCCACTTGAGATTTGAATCCGCCTCTTCTTTCGTACAAATCATAAAATGATCCAGAAAAATGAATGGTCGGTATGGATGAAGCACATAATCATACTACAGCCTAGAGCCTACATAGAATTGACTGCCTAGCCAATCTGCATCTAGTCTCGCCCATCACCGTCATGCAGATTGCCTGCCAATGGATTTCCTTTGAAAGCCTTGCGCAGGAAGTTACTGTGCTGGAAACCTAGGTGAGGCCCACCGTGATGTTTTTGAGAAATCCACCCCGTCCATCCGCCTCATGAGCTCATTTTAGTACACTATACCAAAAATGAACAAGACTCAAGTGGATCACACCACATGAAATAGTAGCAATTGAATGTTCACCATTAAAAACCACCTAAAGCTCACTTTAATATTTATTTGACATCCAACCGGTTGAATACATCATATAGACCTGAATTAAGGGGGAAAAAAATATTTGCTTGATTTATGGCTCCAATAAGTTTTAAATGGTGGGCATTCAATCAACATAGTTTCTTTTTATGTGATGTGGTCCACTTGAGATTTGGATATACCTCATTTTTTGTCTTGTGCTATAAAATCATCTGGAAACACGGATGAACGGCGTGGATGAAACACAAACACCATGGTGGGCCCACAAAGCACCAACCACTTGCCATTGCATGTTAACAATTACCCATGTACATGAGTCGAACCAAGTTGAGCTTGGCCCTGCTCAATGCCCGACTTGAATCCCCCAACCCTTGCTCGGTACTCGACTCGACTCGGCAGCGAGCCTAAATGCGATACTTGGTTAGCAAACTAAGCGAGTTCAAGTCAAGTTCGAGCTTGATTCAAGTTCAGAGTATTTGGTTTCGAGTCAACTTAGGGTTATCAGGTTAGGGTTATTTGGTTAGGGTTTAAAATACATATATAGATTCATATTTACACCATTATTCCGGCCATGGCAGCATCTGATTGGGTTGCCGTAGTCGGACGGGATGCCCAAATTCATTGTATTGTATGAATGAGAGAGAGAGAGAGAGACAGAGAGAGAGAGCTGATTTGACAAACGGCGAGTCAACGACGATCGACGAATGGACAACTGAACAAGTAGGGCTGTAAGGGTAGCCGAAGCAGGGAAGGGCTGTGACGGACGTCGATCGCTGAACGATCAGTGGTGGATTGGGCGGAAAGGGTTTGGGTTTGGGATTTGGGGGGTCGGGTAGGGAGAGAGAAAGAGGGAGATATGAAAGTAGGATTTTTTTAAAATGGGTATTTATATCACTTATTAAAAATCGAGTCGAGCTGAGTCAAATAAAATCGAGTCAGGTCAAGTTAAATTCAAATTCGAGTCAAGCTATTTCAAGTCAAGTCGAGCGAGTTAACAGAGCTTTTTTGGCTCGTGTACAATGGTATTAGAGTGTCACTAGCTAATCAACTTCCTCATTGGACGCAATTTATCTAGTGACGAGTCGGTGCTCTATATGCCCCATCATCATTATTTCTTTAATCCATTCCATACATCCATTTTTTTCATATCACAACATATCTAATTCTGAGGTGGACCACACCATGAGAAAACAGTGGTGATTGGATGTCTACCATTAAAAACTTCTTAGGTCCTACTGTAATGTTTATTTGACAAAACTAACATGTGGTCCACTTGAGATTTGAATCTACCTTATTTTTGGGCTCATACTAGAAATTCATATGAAAAAAATGAATGGACGGGATGAATGAAACACATACATCATGATGGGCCCACAGAGAAATGACCAATAGACAGTCCACTTACCAATTGGATGGGATTTGGCCAGTGAAGCTATGGCCAGTTCTATGTAGGGCCACCATGATGTACGTGTTTCATCCTCATCATGCATCCATTTTTCCATATCATTTTAGGTGTTGATAAAAAAACTGAGGCATATCTAAATCTCATTTGGACCACACCATAGGAAAATAGTAGCAATTGAATCTTCGCTATTAAAAACCTCATAGGGCCCATTTTAATATCTATTTGACATCCAAGCTATTGATTAGGTCATGCAGACTTGGATGAACGATGATAATAATAATAATAAAAAAACAAACAAACAAACAATATTTGCCTGATCCAAAACTTTTGTGGCCTCGAGAATGTTTTAATATTGGACGTTTAATAAACACTATTCCTGTAAGCCCCAAAATGAAGTATATCCAAATTTCAAGGGGACACATAGTATTCATTGAACGCCCACCATTAAAAACTTTTTTACCTTCATCAAGGTATGTATGACCTAATTAACAGGTTGGATATTAAATAAACAATACAGTGGGCCCTAGGAGGTTTTTAATGGCAGACATTCTATCACTATTCTCTACCACCTTTTCATTTAGTGCGTCAAACTTGAATCTTGGATCTAGCTCATTTTTGTCGCATTTCTTAGAATAAGCTCACACAAGGGATGGACAGGGTGGATTTCCTGGATTTCGCCGGACCTTCCGGCGAAAGGCTTTGACAAGGAGTCCATGTCCACCAAAACGTGTCCCTAGGCGGGGCGCGGCTTCGCTGGATCCCCGGATCCACCAAGGTGGGTGGATCCTTTACCATGCCATTCACTGTGTGATGTGTGTATTACATCCACGCCGTCCATTCATTTTAAACACACATTTTAGAGCATGATTCAAAAAATGAATTAGATCCAAATCTCGGGTGGACCATAATACAGTAAACAATGGTAGTCAACCATTAAAAGCTATTCGTGGGCCACATAAGTTTTGGGTCAAGCTGATATTTGTTTGGTATCTTCATCCAAGTCTTAGTGACCTTTTCAACCGGTTGGATGGAAAATAAGCATTCCAGTGGCCCCCATGAAGTTTTTATGGTGGGGATTCAATCACTACTATTTCATGTGATATGGTCCACCTAAGATTTGGATCTGCTTCATTTTTTAGATAATTTCCTAAAATGAGCTTTCAAAATGCATGGACGGTGTAGATGTAAGGTACATACATTACAGTGGCCCCACAGTTGGGGATCCACCGACCTCAGTGGATCCAGGGATCCACCCAAACCACGCCCTCCGTATGCGGGAGCGGATTAGGTGAGACCCCGGATCCACTGATCGAGGTGGGTGGGACCCCTGACGGTGGGGTTCACAGTAATGTATGTGTCTTAAAATCCACACCATCCAACCATTTTGAAAGATCATTTTAGGGAGTGATACAAACAATGAAGCTGATTGAAATCTTAGGTAGATCACGCCATAAAAAAAAGGTTTTTAATGGTCATATTGACCATTGTTTCCTTTGGTGTGGTCTACATGAAATTCAAATTTGGCTCAGTTTTGTAATCATGGCTAAAATAAGCATTAAAAATAGATGAGCAGAGTGAATTTACAATGTATACATCTAGGTGGGCCTTTAATGTTTGGGCCTCACCAACATCGATGGTTCGGGTCGCAACGAGGTTATAACAGAAAAACTATTATTTTAGAGGCGTGGATCTTCATGGGACAATCATGATTATTATTTTAGATCAATACCACCCATCTATGTTCAGAGATCATTTTAATGCATGAGCAAAAAAAAGTAGACATTCGCAGGTTTGGTGGATCACACAATAAGAGGTAACAATGGTAATTGTAGGCCTACCGTTAAGATATCTTAAGGCCACGGAAGGGTTGGATCAACTTGATATTTGTGTTTTCCTTTCATCTAGGTTTGTCTAACCAGATGAACATCCTAGATGAAAAAAAAAAAAAAAAAAAAAACAACCAACGTGATGAAGCACTAGGAAGGTTTCAACGGTGGTGGGAGTTCAATACCCACTATCTTTTATGGTGTTCTATGGTGTGGTCCACATGAGCTCTAGATCAGCTTATTTTTTTGACAGTGCCATAGAATGATCTATAAAAATGATTGGACAGTAGCGATCTAACACATACATCATAGTGGGCCCACAGACTATGCACTCCTCCAGTAGATGTGCTAGCTGTCAAAAGATTTCCCAGCCCGTGAAATCAAATTTGAACGAGGGGTATTTCGTATAAGCAATGAGTAAAGACGTATAAAACTATAAATGTATTTTCACTTTTTTTCTTTTCTTTTTTTAATGTATTGATGACGATTAGCTGACATCGGCTCCTATGACGTAGACGAATAAGAAGCCGCAGCGCTAGATTCTCTATGCGGCCAACATAGACAATCCGCACTCTTTTGTTGAAGGAGAAGCGAAAAAATCTGCGAATCATGGCCCACATCCCTAGGAGATGAGTTAGTTGTCTTTTATATGATTGTTGACTTTTAACCAATGGCCAGAATTTATTAGGTTTTATTATAAATACCAATTGAGAGATTGGGGTTTAGAATCAAACTCTCTCCTTCAAGAGTTTTAAGAAAGCTTCAAAAACTTCTCAAGTAGGTCTCTCTCTCGTCTTCTCTACCAGCGGAATCCAAGGACTCATTAAGTAGAGTCCACCAGCGGAAGAGAGGGAAGGAAGAAATGGAGAATGTTGAGAGAGAAGAGCTAGCGGGCCAAGCAATTGTGTGGAACCATTCAATGGGAGCCATTGATTCCTTGGTCCTCAAATGTGCGGCCGAAACAGGAATAGCTGAGGTGATCCACGGCCATGGGCGGCCCATAACACTTTCTCAACTTGGGGCTTCACTTCCTACGCCTTGCACCAACCTCGACGTCCTCCGTCGGATCATGCGCTACTTGGTGCACATGCACCTCTTCACCGTCGAAAATGAAGGGTCCGATGAGAAGGAGGAATCATACGGGCCAACCTCGGCCACCAAATTCATCCTGATCAACGAGGAGAAGAGCATAATACCATTGTTAAAACTCCAGATGCACGAGAAATGCTTAGCTGCATGGCATACATTAGGCTCTTGCATGCAAGGGAAGGCTGGTATGTCAGCCTTCGAGAGGATGTATGGAGAGAGCCTGTGGGTTTATGCTTCTAAGGATCCTGAGCTCAACGGCATCTTCAACAACGCAATGGCTGGTGGGGCCCGATCAGTGGTGCCTGCGTTGATCGACGGCTACGGGGAAGTGTTCCAAGGGTTAACATCTTTGGTGGACATAGGAGGCGGCACCGGCACGACCCTACGGTCCATCGCCAAGGCATTTCCCCACATCAAGTGCACCGTATTTGATCTTCCTCATGTCGTAGATACGGCTCCCTGCTGCCCCGAAGTTGAGTTTGTTGCCGGCAACATGTTCTCTTTCATACCCAACGCCCACGCTGTTATGCTGATGGTAACGTATCATTCTCTTCTTTGTCAAGAACTGGTAATTGGTGTTTAAAAACTCGCTGAGTTGACTCGGGATCCTTCGTTTGATCGCCCTTTAGCTCACCACTATTGGATCAGATTTTTCACTCAAATCACTTGGCCGAGTTTTCACGAAAATCAGATGAGTTAACTCGCCAGTTTGAGCGTTGGGTATATAAATACCTTATTAAAACTCGAAAAAGAAAAAAATAACTTTACAGACAACTGCATTAATTATGGAAATTACGTTCTGATGCCTTTTTTTTAAAAGGTTCTTAAACAGCTACCTCATTAAGCACGCGGATTGCGTCGAAACTCAGTATGTACGCGACGCGACCCCACGAATGGGCTGATAAAAAAAAAAAAGGTATATCCAACGCTCAAGTAGGCCACCCCACATATGGATCTTGTATTTAATGCAACCTGCATTTAATGCCTCGTGTACCTATGGCAACGCAAGCTTATTATTTGGTGTGGTCCACTTAAGCATTGGATCTGCCTCATTTTTGGGCTCATGCCTTAAAATGACCCGAGAAAAGGGATGGGCGGTGTGGATAAACAGATACGTCACATTGGTCTCTACACAGATCTGCCCGCTCGTGGCCAAAGACAGGGAGGAGAGGACGCAATCCTCCTCCAAATTTTACATAAACATCGGACCCGCCACAACCCATTTGCTCTCTAACTAGCTTAGCTAGTTTTTGTAAAATTCCCCCAAAAGGAAAAACTGCTTAACTCTCTCTAGAAAAAGAAACCACTGATAGCCGCATTCTCTCTTGACAACCAAGATCAGTGTGCTCACCGTGTTGTGTGCGTGAAATCTACTCTGTTTATCACGAGAACCACACTAGATTAAAGCCTGGGGTAGCTCTATCTAAGACTCAACGTGCTCCACCATAGATAGAAAAAAAGGGGAAAGGAAGGAACGTCTACCGTAGATTTTTGCTACTTTTCCGTTTTTCTCTATGTTTTCTATTTTCCGAACATTATTTAATATTTTGTGATTTCGATCTAACTTGTGAGTCGACTCGCCCGAGTCACCCATCCACTCAAGTGAGTCGACCTTTCGAGTTTTTAAACATGGTGTGTAGTGTCTCATCCATCAAACACCTGGTGTACGTATACGTCAGCTTAGACCAGCCGAACTGTGGAGCATTGATGTGTTCGTTGGTTGCAGTGGGTGCTACACAACTGGGGTGATGAGGATTGTGTGAAGATCCTAAAGAGGTGTAAGGATGCCATAGATGCAGAGAATGGTAAGGTCATCATAGTCGACATTATCATTGGCGTTGATGATCCACACGAGCTTGAACATGTAAGACTAGCAACGGACATGATAATGCTGGCCAAGACGGGAGGAAAGGAAAGGACTGAAAAGGAGTGGAGGAGACTCTTATCTGATGCTGGATTCAATCAATTCAAGATGACACCCATCAAAGCCCTCCATTCTGTAATGGAGGCACGTCCTTAATCACCTGCCAACTTGTCCATGACATCCGAATAGCTGGAGCGAGTCTGGTAGAAGTGCAAACACAGTAATAAAATGTAGTTAGGAATGTGTTCTGTTTTTTTCCAAGACGGGCTGTATGATCATATAGCCTTTTTATTTCTATTAATAAAAGGTGTGGGAGCAGGCCTGATTCCAAGAACGTACTGTACATTTTCAAAAAATCAATAGGGTCCTACCTATTGTATGAAGGAAACAAATGCTCATCTGAAAAAATACCAAATGGCTGATGGGACAAAAATACCTAGACAGCAAGCTAGCTGACAGTGCATCGCAAAAACACCAAGGGACTAAAAACATCGGATCACTGCACACCGCATCACCACAAACCAGCCTTTGTACCACTTAATGCAAAACAAATAAGGCCACCAACATGGAACAAACAACTATTCATACCCTAGCTTAGATTGGGAAAAAAGAAAATTATTAGAAAAGAAAAAGAAACTCTCCAACTTGCTCCGAGAGATTCATGGCCCGCACCTTTGAAGTTTCTGATTGATTAACCCTAATTTTTTAACCGTTAACTGTTGTTTTCAATCATGTTTAATGGACATAAAATGGCTAAGGTATGTTAATTCATACCTTGAGGTGGCATGTGGATTGCCTAGGTTGGTGACCATAAATAATAGAAAAATTTAGATGGTTGGAGTGCATGGATCAGGGTAGGTAATCAGACTTTCTTCACAATCGAGTGCATAAAAATTTATAAAGTGATGAATATCATATTCCCTGAAATCGTAAATTCCTTTCTCTGTAAAATCATATTTTAGAGGGAGAGGGAATTGATGTCCAATCCCTTGAGTAGAGAGAGGGAGAGAGCAGGTTGGCCACACTTATATGCCCCTTCTTCATCACACATCCACATGTTTGTGAATTCAATTCATGAATGATTTTGGTATTCGGGCTCCTATCAAGATTTTGATACGAGCTCTCAACTCTCTTCATCTTAGATTTGAGATAGACTTCGTGCGTGCGTGCGTTGGGAGATTAACAACGGCAATGATTAATCTTAAAAACTCTCTTTATCTTAGAGAGTTATTTTTTTTTTCTTTTTTGAAACATTGGCTGATTTAAAGAAAGATTCCGTTTAAATATAAAATTGAATTTTGAACAACTTTTAATTTCACTGCATTTGTCACTGAAGTTCATCACTACCTGCCACTACACACCGCATGAGCTACATGCAAAGAAGAGAAGTTGCATTAAAGAACTAAAAAGATGCTGGTAAAATCTACCTTGTTCAAGCTTTTGCGGTGAAGTCTGAATCGCATCAAGGAAATAATAATAAATTATATTCTTCAATTATCAAAATAGGCTTTGCTTTATTTAAAATGTGGACGAAGTATACAAATACTAAGAATAAATAGATGCCTTGGATTTCTGCCGTGCATTGATCTCTGGTAGGTGTCCCGTCATCTCTGACACATGTGCCCTCAAAGATATCTCTTCATCCTGGTCAGGTGCACATTAAATGTAAGAAACAGACCATGTTGCCCCCCTTCTCAACCAAACCGATCATTAGTGTTCCTTTCCCAACTGCTATCTCTAATGAGTTGTGCATTAGTTTTTTGCCCCAAGGTTGTGATGGGGTTTTCCTCTTCAGTTTAGAGGAGAAGAAGTGTAGCTTGAGTGTGGTTAGGCGACCGAAATTCACTCAGAGGAGTGGCTCGTTGCTGGACTATTTGCATAACAGTTGGGCACCCGACGGTCAGGTGACCGAGTGCCTGGTGCCCAGGGCGAGCGCTCGGCCAAGCTGGTCCGGGCGCCCGAAATTCGAGACCTTTCTCCCTATGCACGCTGGACTGTTTTTGGGTTAGGCGGGCGCTTGACCCTACGCGGACTGTTTATACGTAGTTTCCTTGTTTGGCTCCAATTCTTTCGGTTCTCTACTTAAAGGGTTCCAAGACGGGATTAGGGCATTGGATTAAGGTGTTTTCACGTCCAAGGTGAGAGAGAAAGAAAAAGAGAAAGAGAGAAAGAGAAAAGAGAGAGAGAGGAAGCCTGTAGAAGGGAGATATTGCTTGAAGATGTGATCTTCAGTGCAATCGTCATCTCAGTGCTTCTACGTCCTCGTGATGGGTGAGATCTCTCCGTTTTCATTATTCTCTTATTATTTATCCACTCCTACGCGAGTGAAGAATGTTTGATCCAAGTGGTGTGTGCTCGTGATCGGTTGTAACGTTCTACTGCATAGTGAACTATTTCTCTGGACTAGGTCCAGTGGTTTTTACCTCTTCGAGGGTTTTTTATGTAAAAATCTCTTATGTCGTGAGGTTGATTGATTTGCTTTGTCAGGGATGATGGTACACCTAATGGTGAAGTGTACACACAATACATTGGACCCACAAAGCTCAAGTGTTGTACCACTGTATAGAGCTACATACAGTGGGTGTTGCAAATATTGCTATCTAGCTAGCTATGCGGTGCCTGCTCCAAAGGCAACCATACAATTTCTTCAGCTTTTCCTCCTGGAAAAGAGGAACGGAGTGGTATACACCACTTGATCACATTGGCTTAGAACACACAATCTCATTGGGACCCACAATCTTGTATATATGAAGTTCACCTTGTTCAGCGCTGTAGCCTTGTGTTCACCGGACATACAAAAGATCAATCCCATTAAAAAACTCAGATGGGCTACACCATCAGGAGTAATGAAGAATTGCATCTAAAACCTCTAAGTTCATGCATTGTGGCTCACCTAAGTTTTAAATTAGGCTGATCTTGTCTATTCTCTTCATCCTAGTGCTTCAAGCTTGATGAACGGGTTCGATAAAGATCACCCGGTAGATTGAGGATTGCACCTGATAGACTAGATTTGACATATACAACATGGTAGGCGGAAAGAAGTCATATGGCCAAACAATGAATTTACCTTGATATTTGTTTAATACCATACAATACTACCTAATACAGGCCATCCAAACAGGCCCTTGGTGCTTTACGCCCTCGAGGATTCCGGTCATGGAAAAGGAGGAAGTGGATTGGGTGGTAACCCCAACACCACTCAGTGCTATTGGGCCCACCGTGATGTGTTTGTTTTATCCACACCGTCCATCTTATCTGCCAGCTAATTTTAAGGCACAATCCCAAAAATTAAGCAGATCAAAAGCTCAAGTAGACCACACCACAGAAAACAGTGGTGATTTGAACGCCCACTTAAAAACTACATGGGCCACAAAAGTTTTGGAGCAAGCTGATATTTCGTGTTTTCCCTTCATCCAGGTCGAGGTTGGATGGCAAATAAACATTACAGTGGTCCTTAGGAAGGTTTTAACAGTGGGCATCATTATCGCCACTGCTGTTTCCCATGGTGTGGTCCACTTAAGGTTTGGATCTGCTTCATTTTAAGCTTATGCCCCAAAATGAGCTGAAAACATGGATATAAAATACATGCATCATGGTATGCCCCACAGTGCCTCACCACCCAATCCGCTTCCGGAAAACAAGTTGGCCGATGCAGTCTACAAAAAAAGTCATCACGGCAGGCCGTTGCTCGTGACCTACTACAAGACAGGAAAGAGGGGTGTCAAAGACTCAAAGGGGTCTGTTAGGACCAGGACAAGCTCTGGTCAAGCCGGCATGCATTCTTCAACGTAAGTCCAAATCCCGGATCGTAACAAGCCATACTAAAATATGCCCACCTGATTATAATAATACAAGGAGATGCATTTTTTCAGGAAGTGCGTGCTCAGCATCAGGTCATCAGCATGTCACTGGCCTTTTCTTTAGATGACAAAAATCTTAAGGTAATGTATTTTTTTCAGGAACTGTGTACTCAGCATATATATAATCATTATTGGCCTTTTCTTGACTGTCGAAATGCTCAGGCTATATATATTGGACGGTCAGAAACAGTACCCCACTGCTGCAATTTTAAGCTATGGCTAATGCAAGCGTAACCATAGCTTGTACGGAACGGCAATGTAAAGAGTAGCAGGCAAAAATAGTTTGGTGTGTTGTCATGTCAGATTCTTGAGATACTAGAGTTTGGATCCTCTGTTGGCTTCCAAGCTTGGTCCACATCACACTGCATGATGTCATGTGACCAGGTTGCACTAAGGTATGACTAGGTTGCATTGAGGATGTGACAGCGTTGTAGACCTATGTGATGACGTGGACCAATGAAAAGGCTCCAAGCAGGGATTTCCTGCTTGGAAGCCAACAGAGGATCATTGATCCTCTGTTGGCTTCCAAGCAGGAAATCCCTACTTGGAGCCTTTTCATTGGTCCACATCACACTACATGATGTCATGTGACCAGGTTGCACTAAGGTATGACTAGGTTGCATTGAGGATGTGATAGGGTTGCAGACCTATGTGATGACGTGGACCAATGGAAAGACTCCAAGTAGAAATTTCCTGCTTGGAAGCCAACAGAGGATCCGAACTCGAGATAGTATTATACACTGTCAGCATTTCCAAGGTCAACCATATGATACCCAGTGGGACATGGGCATGAGCTTTGATGCCTCGATATTAGCTATCAATGTAGACGCATGCATTATGATAATTGGTAGATGACGGGGAGTCGTACTTAGGTAATTGGATGGATGCCAGTAACTAAACCTTAATAAACAAACCACACACACACTACGAGTAAAAGGACAATCTCCCATTAAAATTTAAATGCATTGATTTTTTCTGTAAGATGTAATGTCTTATCGTTATGTATTTTATGTTAGTTTTGAAAAAAAAAATCTTAAAAAACTAAAGTGAAAGAACGGAGGAAAACTCTGTTGGGGATGAGCTAGTCTTGCAATCGGTCTCGAAAAAGGGATATTATGAGCCTTTAAGAATTACAATTCTTGCACACTTGCATTTTATCTTACATTCATCCTAATCTGCAAAACACACACACATGAGAGAGAGAGATCAAAAACCCAAAAATCAAAACCATCGGGCCCATTCGGCCCTAACGCCCTCGAACAAACTCTTTCTTTCACAGTCCAATCCACACCCGATCTCGAACATCCATGGAAAACCATGAGGAGGAAACTCATTCCTTCCCTGCACTCGACATGCCAGAAATCCAAACCCATGTCGTGCCAGCCTCTTGCATTCAAGAACTAAGCACATAGTATATGGAGGAGATGCAAGAGATGCTTCTCCAACTCCTACAAACTCAAGTCCACATCAGCCAGCAATCAAGTTGGCCTAGTACCGCAACAACAACAACCATCTCCTTCTTTCCTTCAAGCATCCTGTTCTAAAACTTCTGCGGCCCTACAAATATTTCAACGGTGGACAATCAATCATCACAGTTCCTTGTCATGCGGCCACTTGAGTTTTGGATTTGCCTCATTTTTTGGCCCATGCACTAACATGATTTGGGAAAACAGATGAACGAACAAGGTTGATATCTCTTAAACATCACTATGGGCCCCACCTAGTTTTGTGTCGCAGGAAGTTTGTGAGGCTACAACAATCCACATCTGGCTGATGCTACCAGTAGCGAGGGGGCTAATTGTTGGTGCTCTACCGGCCCCCACTAAGATCCTAAAGAGATGTAAGGATGCCATAGATGCAGAGAGTGGTAAGGTTATCATAGTCGACATTATCATCGGCATAGATGATCCGCACGAGTTTGAACATGTGAGACTAGGAGCGGACATGATAATGCTGGCCAAGACGGGTGGAAAGGAAAGGACTGAAAAGGAGTGGAGGAGGCTCTTATCTGACGCTGGATTCAATCAATGCAAGATAACACCCATCAAAGCCCTCCAATCTGTAATCGAGGCATATCCTTAATCACCTTGTAGATGCACGTACCAACTATAGTGCATGACATCCGAATGACTGGAGTGAGTCTCGCCAGGTTGGCATATGTCAAGTCACGTACGTAGAATTGCAAACACAGTAATAAAAATGTAGTTAGGACTGTGTTTTGTTTTTGCCAAGACAGGAGCTGTATGATCATGGCCTTTTTTTTATTAATTAAAGGTGGAAGCAGGCCACCTATAATATTATTAATTCCAAGAATTGACTGTACATTTTTTCAGGGCAAGCTCCTATATAAAAAAAAATTTAATTAAATTAAAAAAAAAATCAATGGGGCCTTCGCCTTCGCCGATCACATGAAGGGAACAAATACAAAATCAAATCATCTGAAAAAATAGCCAAGGGATGATAGGACAAAAATATGTAGACAGCAAGCTATATCCGATAGTGGATCCCGGAAACACCAAAACAAAAAATGCCAGCTCTCTGCATACTGCATCACCACAAACTGACCTGTGTAACACTGAAAATCCGGCTCGAGGGACATTGATTGAAAACAAAAAGGGCCACCAAAATGAAACAAACAACTATTCATACCCTAGTTCAGATCCGGTGGGGGAAAAAAAAAATCTCTCCAACTTACTTTGGGAGATTCATGGCCAGCATCTTTGGAGTTGCTAATTGATTAACCTTAGATAACTCTTGTTTTTTTTTTTTTATCATGTTTAATAGATATAAAATGGCTAAAATCTGTTGATTCATACCTTGAGGTGGCATGTGAATTGCCTAGGATGGTGACCAAAGATGGTAGAGAAATTTGGACAGTTGGGGTGCAAGGATTAGGCAGATGGTTGAGTTTTCTTCACAATAACGTACATAAAAGTTAGTAAAGTCATGAATATCAAATTCCCTGAAATCCTGAATTCCTTCGTACATAAGATCATATTTCAAAAGGAGAGGGCGATTGATGTCCAACCCCTAGAGAGAGAGAGAGAGAGAGCACGTTGGCTGCACCCATATGCCCCTTCTTCATCACACGTCCACATGTTTGTGAAGTCCGTGAATGTGAAGTCCATTCACGGACGATTCTAGTATGATCAAACTCCTTTCAAGATTTAGATGGGAGCTCTCAACTCTCCTCATCTTAAATAGATTTGAGAAAAACTTCTTACAATGGAAAATCGACCACAGCAATGATTAATAAGAATTTACTCCGGGTATAATTAGAAATATATCTATTAAAATATAAAATCGACAACAGCAATGATTAATACGAATTTACTCCAGGTATAATTAGAAATGTATCTATTAAAATATAAAATTGAATTTTGAAAAACCTTTTAATTTCGCTGCATTTGTCACTAAAGTTGATCACTCCCTACTAATACGCCGCATGCACAAGCTACATGTAAAGAATTAAAGTTTTACTGGACTACTCTCGTTAAGGAACTAAAAAAGACGTAGGTGAAATATGAACTGTACTACAAAAAACAACCGCAATTTTCGATCATCAAAATATGCTTTATCTAAAATGTCTTTCCATATTCTTTGAATATTCAACTAATTGTTGAGCAAAAATATACAAAAATTAGGAAATATAGATGGCTTGGATGTCTGCTATGCATTGATATTTGACACATGTCCTCAGGGATGTACCTTCATCCTAGCTAAGTGCACATGATGAACGACTTAAATGGAATACACAGATCATATTGTTGTCCCCCTTCCCCATGCAAACCTATCATCAGCGTTCCTTTTCCAAACAAATCTCTCTAATGTTGCCCACTTGAGTTGTGCATGTGGCTCAGTTTTTGCTCCAGGGCCAGGTACTGAGAGTGCACCTAACGGTGAAGTGTACACACAATACATTGGACCCACGAAGCTCGGGAGTGTTGTACTTATGTATAAAGCTGCATACAACGGGTGTTGAAGATATATCTATCTTTCTAGCTGTGAGTAAACCTACCGCGCGATGCCTACTCCAAAGGCAACCACGCAATTTCTTCAGCTTTTCTTCTTGGAAAAGATTACCTGTGCTTATAACACCCAAAGCTCATTGGGACCCACAATCTTGTATATATGAAATTCACCTTGTCCGGCCAGCAGTACCCTTGTGTTCACGGTACATACAAAAGATCAACCCCTCAGATGGGCTACACCATAAGGAATAATGAAAAATTGCATCTTATAAAACCTCTAAGTTCATGCATTGTGGCCCACCTAAGTTTTAAATTAGGCTGATGTTTGTCTATTCTCTTCATCCCAGTGCTTCAAACATGATGAAGGGCTTGATAAAGATACACACCACGGATGGAGGATCACACGTTATAGAGTGGATTTGACACATACAACATGGTGGGCCTAAAGCGCTTGGGTGTTTTACGCCCTCGTTCTGACTAGGATTCCGGTCATGGAAAAGGAGGAAGTGGTCGGGTGTTGACCCCAACACCACCCTGCAGCACTGTTGGGCCCACTGTGATGTATGTGTTTCATCGACACCATCCATCCCATTTGTCAGCTCATTTTAGGGCATGAGCCTAAAAATAAAGCAGATCAAAAGCTTAAGGTGGACCAGTACACCACAGGAAACAATGGTGATTTGAACACCCACTTGAAAACTTCTTGGGAGTGACAAAAGTTTTGGAGCTGATATATATTACGTGTTTTCCCTCCATCTTGGTCTGTGTGACCTTATCAACATATTGAATGGCAAATAAACCTTACAGTGATCCCTTGGAAGGTTTTAACTGTGGGTGTTATTATCTCACTATTTCCTGTGGTGTGGTCCACTTAAGTTTAGGATCTGCTTCACTTTTAGGCTCATGCCATAATGTCTGGATGGAAGGAAAATATAAAGATCAGCTTGATCCAAATCTTTTGTGGCCCACAAAAAGTTTTTAACGGTCATTCATCACTGTTTCTAGTGGTACGGTCCACCTGAGATTTGGATCTTCTCAGGGCTTGGGATCATCGTCATAAAATGATATGGGAAAACAGGTGGGATGGCATGAATTTGTAAAAAATACATCAAGATGAGCCCCACATGTACGGTAGGAGTAACACCCACTAAGTCGTTTCCCAGGTAACAGCTAATCTGTTCTCAATGTAAGTCCAAACCCTAGGTCATGACAGATTGAATATAGTCCGGCCTATACCAGGCAGGCCCGAGCCGGGAAAAGGGTGCACTTGATGATAAGGATATGTATTTTTCAGGAACTGGGCACTCAGCATCAAGTCATCTCACTATCATCATTAACCTTCTCTTTAGATGATAAAAATTCATGAAGTTGGAAAAATTCTAAAATAAAAATTTTGGATACCGGAAGATAAACAAAAGATTATTGATCAAAATTAGGCTGAAGCACGTAATAAATACGTTATTCTTGAAGCGTGATTCGCCCCCTTTTATGTACTTTGAGATTGATGGTAGGTTACAGGCAAATTGTTTACGAGATATGACAAACACTAGCACCTCTACAGCCACATCACTACCTCATTACCCACGCCCAACAGCATAAGCACGCATACATGTGTTCCAGTGTAGATCCCAAGTTCTCCCTCCCTCTTTTCTTCAAGTAAGTTAATTACAATGGAGTTTATAAACCCCAAAAAGTTTTCATCTCTAAGCGATTTGTAACTAAAAATAAAATTATTTTTTCACAAATTTTTCAAAAAGAATTTTGGAGGGAAACTAATTTTGATTTTGAATTTCAAAATTAGTGCATTTAATTTAATTTAAGAACTATGAGATGAATTCTCAACACATGGTAATGTATTTTTTTAGTAACTGCGTGCTCAGCATCGTTACTAGCCTTTTCTTCAGACGGTTTTGTTAACCGTGGAAATGCACAGGCGATATATTGGACCGTCAGAAAAACCCCACTGCTGCAATTTTAAGCTATGGCTAATTTATATAAGTGCAACCATCGCTCATACTGCCGAACATCAATGTAAAGAGTAGCAGACAAAAATAGTTTGGTGTGTTCTCGTATCAGATTCTGGAGTTAGTGTTTACACCACCAGCATTTCCAAGGTCAAACATCTGATATGCACTGGGACACTAGCATGAGTTTTGATTATTTGATATTAGCTATGGACGTAGACACATTGCATTATAATAATAGGTAGACGGCTAAACCTTAGTACAAACAAACCACACATTAGTGGCCTTTCCCTCCCATTAAAATTCAAATGCATTGATTTTTCAATGTCATGTCTTATTGTTATGTATTTTACCTACACGGTCGATCCATTGCTTTTTCTGTAAGATGTCATGTCACGACATCTTATATAAAAAATCAATGGATGGCCCGCATGGATAAAATCCATACATCAACGATAAAATCATTGATTTTTCTATATTATGTCATGTCTTATATATCTTATAGAAAAATTAATGGATGGACGGCAAAGATAAAATATATACATCATGATGACCCGCCCACAGAACTTTTCAAGAAGCACATACCTACGACGTGCTGTATGCTACACTAGGGGATTCAAGTCCGGTGACCCATGTAATAAGTGGATCAACATTATTTTCATACGGGCTCACCTTTTTTAACAGACAAGATATTCTACAGATTTAAGACGATTGGATTGTCGTCAGTGAAAGAAATGATCATATGCTTGTGGGATGACCAAAATCATTTTCTGAACATGGCATGCTTATGGTGTACCTTATCTAATGAATGACCTCAACCCTTTAAATGTGTGACAGATATTTATGTGATTTTAATGTAATTGCATGTGATTAGAAGGTAACTATTTGGTTTCTTACGGTCTCATTGTGGTATCACCCAAAATTAGAGCTAGACATGAGTTAGAACTCGATTGGCTCGGCTCAAATAAGCTTGACTCGGCTCAACTCGAAAGCTGAGTTCGAGCTAAGCTGAGCCGAGTTGAGCTTGAGCTGACCTGAGCTGGAGTCGATTGAGCTTGAGTTATAACACATTTGTATAAAAGCTAAAAAGAAAATGCATGAGTTCAACTCAACTCACTCAAAGTCAAACTCAGCTCAAACTTGGCTCGAACTGGCCTGAGCTGCTGACCAAACCAAGCCAAGCCGGCCCGTCAAATTCGAAGACCAAGTTGAGCTAAACTTGTGATGGGGTAAGCTGCTGACCGAACCAGGCCGAACTTTACCAAGCTCGACTCAAATCAGCTCATGTCCAGCTCTACCCAAAATATAGATGGGTTTAACTACCTGATCGTCTTTGCATGTGAAACAAAGTGGAATGGCATATGTTTGGAGATCCGGAGTTGCCACATAGGCACGACAGACTTGGCACAATCATTATGTATATGTAGATATTTTTATTTTTAAGAAGTGCATACGGAAAAGGCTTAGTATTTTTGTCATTTAGAAAAATAAGTTAGTTAATTTAATCTCACAGTTAATCTCACAGAAGGCACTGGAATGAAAATTATCTAAACTAACAAAGTACTTAATAAAAACCTTGAAAAAAAAGGTACGAAGATGTAACTTCCAAACAAATGAGGCATTCTTTCGTGAAAATCCTAATCATGGAAGTGTGAAATTCTTGGTTGTGGTCGTAAACTATGGGTAACTTAGTTGCATATTGTCTTCGGTTTGCTTGGGATACAGTAATAAACAATTATCGCATTCTTGCACCACAAGCGCAACCGTAACAGTAGGGGAGCGGATTAGGTGAGACCCCGGATCCACCGAGGTGGGTGGGATCCCTCACTGTAGGGCTCACAGTGATTTATGTGTCTTAAATCCACACCATCCAACCATTTTGAAAGCTCATTTTAGGGCATGATACCAAAAATGAAGCTGAGTCAAATCTTAAGTGGACCACACCACAGAAACAGTCGTGATTGAATTGCTACCATTGAAAACTTCATTGATTTTCAGTGGATTCCCACGGAATGTTTATTTTCCATCCAAACTGTTGATAAGGTCACAAACAACTAGATGAAGAGACCACATAAATATCATCGTGATCCAAAGCTTTTGTGGCCTATAGGAAGTTTTTAATGGTCAATCACCACTGTTTCCTGTACAATGGCCCATCTGGGATTTGGAACTACTTCATTTATTGGATTATGATCTTTCAATGCGGATGTATGGCGTGGATGTGGTCACATACATCAAAGTGGCCCCACGGTCAGGGTTCCCACCCACCCCGGTGGATCCAGGGTCTCACCTAATCCGCTCCCAACAGTCAGCATTTATAGTTTAAATTTCTGCTATGCCCACCATAAAACACGATTTTATGGCTGGGGTTTCAGGATAGGTGCATTTGATGAACGGTGTGGATCCCACTAGTTGGCACATGTGAGGACATGTATGTTCTATCTTAAATGAGGAAGAAATTTCTTGAAATTTCATAACGATGACTTACTGCAAATTTTCACTCCACCTAAGGCTGGCCTGGCAATGGGCTATGTTTTGTTGAGCCAGGATAGTTCTAGACCGGACTAGCACTTAGGGCCCATTTGCTAGCAACAAAAGTTCAAGTCTGAATAGTCTGTCTAAGCTGGATCTGTCATGATCATGTCCGGTTAAGCCAGTGTTGTCCTAATTAGGCATGTCTTCTATTTGTTGGAGCATGTTGGCCTCGTAAGAGCCCAATGTCATTTATTGAAACTCATCTGGGTCTTAGCTTCAAACACTCAAATCTCTGTCGGGCTTATTAGGCTATTAAATGAAATCCACTTATGTACATCGTACCAAAAAAGTAAAATTAAAATCAACTCACTAAGACACTGAATCGGGCCATGCAATGAAAAAAATGATGTAAAATCACAAATAAACGACTTAAAATCATGTATTGTGGCCCACTTGAGTTTTCAAACATCAAAATATAGGGTATGTCCCTTTATCCTTGTGGGAGAAACCTTACTAGCAAGTTGGATATTTAATATTTGAAGAAGTTGGCCACACAAACAGAAAGAACTAAAATTCAAGATGCATGCCTAAGGGAGGAGTGGAATTGCAAATTACATATGAAGTCAGGCCGGGCTATCTGAAAATGATCCATGCATGTCAAGCCCAAGCCCGTCCCATGGGCAAAGCTAACAAGTCCAAGCCCAGTAAGACTCATGGGCCAGGTGGTTCGCATGGTCATTGCCACCCTCAGTAGTAATGAGATTAGGAGGGGAGTAATTTGATACTTGGCCGCGATTGACACTTGATACGCAGGCACAAAGAAATCATTTATCCAGTTAACTCAGTTTGAACTAATTAAATTGTGAACTAACTGTCGCTCAGTCACAGTTCCAAATTCAGATTGATTGAAGAAATCTCAACCTCTGATTTCTGGACATTGTTTGTTGAAAAATTCGTTTTTAACCGTCCAATAAATATTTACTAATCCAAAAACCATAGAACCAAATAAGTGTAATTTATGGTTAAGACCCATAATTTAAATAACTTAATTTGAATTATTTGTATGCTACCTTTGCAGTTTCTAATAAGTAATTTCTAAGTGCCTGTGTATCATTCATAACACTCTGCTCGAGTATCAAAGATTTTGTACGTTTCAACGTCAAGACAGAATTCTCGAGTTGGTTTTGACTCTCTTTTAGTAAGATGATAGGTGGTAGGAAGCAATGGTGGGATGAAAGAGAACATGCATCACGCATGCATTCATGCATCTATCAGGATCATCTCGCACGGACATGTATCATGCAGGGTTGCACTAGTCCACACGTCTGTAGAGTGTGGGGCCCTGCCCATTCACACACAGGCACACGTGCGATCATGGAACACGTTTGCAAAAATCTGTCCTTTTCATCATAGATCCAGCAGTTTCACTCCTCAGATGGGCCACAGCTCACAAAGTAAACTGGCAGTTAAAGCATTTTTCCAGCCGTCCGTTTTTTTGTAGGTACGCTGTGGTCTGACTGAAGTGTAAATGGGCCCATTTTTACGCCAGAATTTCTAATCAGTGTGGCCCACCTCATGGAAAGGTCTGATCTCGCATACATATTCCATATATTGTCACCTGCGCTTGCGTGTGTATGTGCACCACTCCGACACGCGTGTGAAATAAGATGAGAAATGTTCACGTACAACGTTGTATGTGAGCTCTCACATACAGCGATTTGCTTTCCAGCCACGTGTCTCTTCTGTGGAACACCCGGTCCGTGAGAAGGGCCGGCCACACCATAAATATCAGTTGGGCAGAATATCCAGTCAGTGAACCAAATAGGTCAGCTGCGACCATACAGTGTGTCAGACATCGACTATGCATTGATTTTGATGGTGTAGCCCACCTGATAAGTGGGCCACAACAGATTTTTCCCCAACTGATCTTTATGATGTGGCCCATGATTTGCATGGTTCAGATTTTCTACACGGATGACAAGTTGGCAGGAAAGAAAGCGTTGTGTGAATGTATGGGAAAGCTCCACCGTCCCGCATGTGCGTGTGTGTGGGGAGAGAGCGGATTGCCTGTGACCCCGGTCACAGAGATATCTCTGTAGCCGGGGCTGCGTAGGGTCCACAGGGATGTTCATGATAAATCCACTACGTCCATCTTGTTTTAAAGACAAAATTAGATCCGGAATTTAAAAATCAGGGATATTCAAAACTCAGGTAGGCCACACCAACAAAACAATGGGAACACCAACGTCCACCATTGAAACCTTCCTGGAGCTGACCATGATGTTTATATGCCATCCAAACCGTTCACAGAATTATTAACACTCAGATATACTCTAAGAAAAAATATCATTCTCATGCCAAACTTTTTCACCGCTAAGTGTCCAATACCCACTGTTTCTTGTGATATTGGCCCACCTGATTTTTGGATCTACATTATTCTTAGAATCCTGTCCTAATCTGGTGTTCCAAAACAGATGGACGGAGTGGATTTGTCACAGACATCCCTTTGGACCCTACACAGCCCCGGCTACAGAGATATCTCTGTGACCGGGGTCACAGGCAATCCGCTCTCGTGTGTGGAGAGAGAGAGAGAGTGATGAATGTCTCGAGAATCAGGTCGCTTATGACAGAAAACATGTGAAAAAAGCACGTGAATGAGAGCTCGTGAAAATGGAAAATGTTAGTGAGGTGACCTTCTTCAATGCCTTTCTTCTAATTCAATGCTTTGAGTATACTCCCTTTTCGTACATTGCCTGCATGTCATATCTCAGTTAACTTTTTAATGTCCATCCACTAAAACAAACGGCCAAGATCCACGTCCCACATCTCATATATTAGGCAACAAATTGCCTTTCCTTATATCCTAATCACCCGGTTAGCTGATTTAACATACTCACATCCGCTCTTCAAGTGGGCCACACATGCATGAAAGAAAAATGAAATGGATGATACAAAGGGGGCATGACCAGCCACCAAACGTGCAGGGCCCACATGAAAGGTCGAGTGGCCTATATTTTCTTTCGATATATGGTGGGACATGCCTGATTGGTGGTTTAGATGTCACACCTATGACTCACTCTTCCCGATCATTTTCCTTCCCTCCGTTCCTTCACTTTTTTCTAGGTCAAAGTCAAATACGGAGAAAACTCTGTGGGGCCCACTATGTTCTATGTGCCTTATCCACGCCATTCATACATTTTTACCAACAATTTTTAGGATATGAGCCCAAAATTGAAGCATATCCAAAAATCAAGTGGACCACACCACAGGAAATAGTGTGAATTGAACTCCTACCATTGAAAACTTCTTGGGAGCCACAGAAGTTTTTGATCAAGATAATATTTATATTTTCCCTTCACTTTGGACTGTGAACTTATGAACAGGTTAGATGACAAATAAACATGACTATGGGCCATAGGAAGGTTTCAACAGTGGACGTCATTGAGCTTTGGATATGCTTCAATTTTGGGCTCATGAAAAACGGATGGACAGAGTGGATAAGACACATACATCCACGGTGGGGTCCAACGCAATCCGCTTCCTTTGGAAATAGAGTAAGGATAGGGTCTTATTTGAAATTCCACCAAAAATAAACCCCTTCACCGTATCTTTCAGAAGTCAAAGTGAAAAGGATACAAGGAACTCCTGGTGTCACCTGTAGAAAATCTGATTTTTGCAAAAGGTGGGGAGCAGTATGATGATCACCTAGTATGAAAGTGCCACGACATCAAAATTCAATGAATGGATCAAATCAGGTGATCATGATGGTGGGTCCCACCTTTTGCATGCTTCTTAAAACATACCATCTCAATCAAAATATTACCTCACTCAACTCCAGAAACATATTTGTGGGCCCTTTGTACCGTTTTATGGACCCCACTCGTGGCACATTGATTGGATGATTTGGACCATCCTCCCAGTGGACCCTACTGTTGCGAGTCCCACCATTTCTATCAATGGGAAAGAATCCAAGGGTTTTACAAAGGCAGAAACGGACCAGGTAGGGGTCAGCCTGAGCCCAATCTGCCACAATTCAGGGTCAGAACATGGTCCAAATGGGCCTTTACTTGGGGCACCGATCAAATCCAACCCAGTCAGCATCGCTCAAAGATCAAGTCAATACAGGCCGGGCCCTGATTCTAAATGGCCAGCCCACTACTGACACGAGTTTTTAGTGGGTGACTTCCAAACCCTACAATAACAAGAGGGGGTTTGCTGGGGAAGATCGCTTTTAAGGGCCCCCACCATCCGGCTGGAAGGTCCCACCAAGTGCCACTGATGAAAGATCCTCATCGTCAATGCATGTATTGAACTGTGGGTTGTGTGGACAGCAGGATCTCTAATCATTGGTTTCTTTCCCATGTGGCCCACCTATTGTAGGACCACCTAGATGAATGGACAGGATCACCAAGTGGAGAGCCAGACCGGACGAACGCACAAGGGGCAAGCCTCACACATACAATATACATAGGTACACGTACATGCATACGTGTGCAATGGATTCATCAAACCTAGGATCCATGCTCAAATGCAAATGCATGTAATTCTCGCACTCCAACATGCATAAAACCCAACAACCAGATTATTATTAAACATGCCTTTCTACAAGGGAGAAGTGATCTAGTGGGATAAATGCATGGGAACCTTCCCATCCACGGAGTTGCATCTGGACTCTCGGTAGTACTCAAGTCACCCATCCAAACCGTCCATTAAGACCAGATCATTCTTCTTCCACTACAGCGCAAAATTTATACCAACCCAATGGTCTTAAACATCCAAAACTGAACCAATCTACGAACGGTCCTGTCCATCTATTTCCTATCATGCCACTGGATGGACAGTTTGGATTATCTGATCATTACTATGATTCTTCAAGAAATCCTAGGATGAGCGTATAGGCCTAATGGACGGTCCAGATCTGCGATATGGATGTCAACGAGTTCAAATGCAACCATGTCCATGGGAAGGTTCCCATATACTTAGCTCACTAGATCAATATTAATTAATTATTCTACACGAAAAGCAGCCTTGGGCTCTCCCAAAAGAATACCTCAAGGGAGTTATCTGATACTCTGGCTGCGAATGACAATTGATACGCATGCACTCGGAAAATGCATAAGTGGAATCAATTAGCTCGGATTAAACCGATTAAATTGTAGAACCCACAATGCGTAAGACGAAAGTCTCAGAATCAGTTTTGTTGGACAATCCTAACCGCTGATCCGTTGGCACTTGTTTGTGAAATAGGACCATGCGATATTTTCATTTTTAACCGTTGAATAGTTGTCCACCAATCTGATGGTCAGATAATCAAATAATTGAAATTTTTGGGTCGTGATATATCTAAACTGGGACTCATAAATTGGACAGTTTATTTTGAATTACTAGCATTCCAAATACGCAATTTCTAGGTGCCTGCATATCATCCATCACAATCTGCCAGAGTTAATACAGAAAACTAACCCCAAATATCCCTCTGGATTCGAAGGTATCTACAGTAGCCAACGGTCACATGGGCTTGAAAAACTGAAAACGTGAAAACATTTAAAACCAAGCTACACTCACTCACTACATATCCCGCGCCCTTCATCCCATCTTTCCATGTCCCAGAATAACTCCCTTCTCTTGCCAAAAAACCCAATGGATAACTCCAGACAACCGCCACTCAAGCCATGGAAGAAAGGTCCAACAAGAGGGAAGGGTGGCCCGCAAAACGCCTCATGTGAATACAGGGGCGTCAGGCAGAGAACTTGGGGCAAATGGGTGGCTGAGATTAGAGAACCCAAGAAGAGAAGAAGGCTCTGGTTGGGCTCCTTTTCTACAGCCGAAGAAGCCGCCATGGCTTACGATGAAGCTGCTATAAGGCTGTATGGGCCCGAAGCCTATCTCAATCTACCCCACCTCCATTTGAGCTTTGATTCTCCAAGTAATCCACAGAAGTTCCAATGGTTTCCGTCCAGCAACTTCATTTCCATGTTTCCTTCATGCGGATTGCTTAATCTGAATGCCCAACACAATGTTCAGGCCATTCATCAAAAGCTCCAAGAACTGAAGAACAGCAGTAGTAGCCAGAACCGACCTTCTACCCATGAGCGGAAATCCCAATTTTCAGATGCGGATGCAAAAGCCTACTTAGAAAATCCAATAACTAAAGAGGAAGAGGTGGAGTTTTCACCTGAATATCCATTGGCAGGTCAGGAAGAGAGGCCTCAGATCGATCTAACGGAATTTCTTCAGCAGTTGGGTCTACTGAAAGAAGAGAATGGATCGGATAGCAACACCATGTTGCCAGCAGAATCTTCACATGAGAACGATAGGCTGGTGGAAGAGATGGTGGGTCTTGATCAGCAATCTTTTAACTGGGACACATTGGTGGACATGCATGGTGTGGAAGACCATCAAGGAGCTGAAGTTGGGAGCTTGCAGGTCGATGATATACATGATATACATGAAATGAGCTTGCCTGTTTCTATATGGGATCTCTGAAGTGTCAGTTATGTTAGGAGGACTTCTTTTTGTTTTTGACAATGGTTAGGACTCCTGCAGGAATAAGTAGGACTTTCTCCTTCTTCTTTTTCCCTTTTTTTTTTTTGGCCAATGGATGGATAGGACTCATGCAGGAAATAACTAATAATATGATGTGACAAATCAAGCTTAGTTGGACAGTTACAGAGGTTTTATTTTCTTTTTTGTTTTCAGCTTTCCAACTATCATATTAGTTTCCTAAAGTGGCAGTTATTTTTGGAAGAATCAAATCAAATTAAGAAATGTTGCATGCCTTTCAAAAAAAAAGGATGTTCCACGCAACAAAAGACAATAGTCTGAGAAGAAAGCTTAATTGGGTAGGTATACAAGCTCTTTTTCAGGTTGCCGGCTGGTAACTGTAGCTGGTCATAGGTTGCTTTCAAGGCATGTATTCATTCCTCCTTTTTGACAACAGGCGTGCTCCAGTGGTACCGGGCAGATGTGGGGCCCATGTGATATACTTGCACCATCTGACCCCTCTAGCACCCAAAACTAAGCTTGATCCAAGTAATGTGAGCCACAGAAATAGGAACGAGCTGTGAGGGACCCACCCTTGAATTCCACAGGAGCCCACCTGAGATGCGAAACAACCTGAATCTTGGCATGACCCTTCACCTGGACTGGATAAAGGGTCTGAATGACCTTGATTATATATACACAACACGGTCCTCCAAGCAAATTAACAGTGGGCATTCCCTCTCAATATGTTCCCTGTGTTGTGGCCCATCTGAGTATTGGATTGGTATGATTTCTGGGCTCTGGAGATTTTCTGAGGTGACGCATCTTATGGACAGGTTGGATTCTGTGAATGCATCACTGGAACATACATCTGCCTGGTAGCACCATAAGCTTATTGTGGTACCGGTACCACTGGAGCATGCCCCTTTAACACATGGGTCCTCTTCCTTTTTGTTTTGACCATAGAGTTGTTTAGAGCATAGTTGCAAGGTTCGTGATAAATAGCAATTTTCAACATGAATTATTGGGTTTCTTTAACATACCACAACACCTTGTGAGGTCATGTGTGAAACAAGTGGTTTACTTAAAATTTTCTTTGTACACTTGAATTGAGTGAACACAGTACCTTACAAATACCTATAAAATAAGAGTTTTGGCAATGTAATAAAATTATTTAGGATCAAGCCTAGTGTTAGCCTGTAAGGGCAGCCGGCTTGATTCCAGCTCACCCACCATGCAAAAATTTTAGCCATAGAGATTTCCTTCGCTAACAATACCATTTATTCATATCCAAACTCTGACGCACTCAAATACTCACCATGCTCCTCAAAATACTCGACCAAGCGTTTCAAGAAAGCATCATGACTTACAGTTTCAGTGTCGCACACAATGCAGCACTGCCTCCTTGCACGTGTCACAGCCACATTCATTCGCCTGCGTTCACTTAGAAAACCCACCTGAAAAACATGGGATATATCCATTTCCTTAACTTTTTGTATCCAACATAAATTCCTAATTGCAAGCATATAATGTGATATGATATAGATATCAAAAATACCTCTTTCTTTGAGTTAGATCGGACCATGGATATGATAATGGCTTCTTTCTCTCGACCTTGGAAGCCATCGACCGTAGATATCTCCGTCTCCTTAAGCTTGTCTTCTTTGCTTCTCATCATCCTTAGCAAGACAACCTGCGACACCATAACATGCCATACAAAGTGTTCATAAATGGTGGCAGAGAAGTGTCAAAGGCATCCAAACAAACAAAAATAGAGCTGCAGAATACCATGAGGGCAAAGGTTTTACTTTTAATATTAAATATTTTGAGAATGCCTCAATCAGAGTTCAGAGATGCGAAAAATGCAGAGCATTCTTCTCATCAGATGAAAACCAGTACATTAAGAAAATTCTGGTGTTGCATCTAATCAGTTGTTGGGTTTCCTTTCAAAGGGTTCTCTTAAAGGTTTTCTTCCAGGAATTATTGACTCATTCATCCAGATGTGAATATTGTCTTAACACCCCATTCCATACATCTGAGGCCCATGGTTTTGGTGATCCAGATTGTTAATATAGTGGTCCCACCTGGATAGAGGAGCTCCAAATCCCCCCATTGGGAGATCTCAAGTCCTAACCCTTCAATTAGAGAAACTACAAATAGAAGATTCCAATCTGGAAGGCTAAGGAAGAAATAATACAACCGTCCAAAAAACATGGCCAACATTGGATGGCTAAGATCTTGAAATCTGGATGAACTTTGGGACGTACCCCATCAAAGGTGGGGCCCATCAAATCAATAATCCTTACACTCGATCACTAAACCCAATAACCCAGGTCCGGGTGCATCAGGACCTGATAATCCCTCTTTTTCTTCACAATCAAAACTAAGCATGAGAACTTGAAATTAAATATGTTGGGGAGCTAGTTAGACCTGTGCAGCATAAGGGGTTATAATTCCAATATCTGATGGAAGGACACCATTCTTGACCAGTCTCTTAGCATGGGCTATAGCAACAGCTGCCTCACCTTCATTCATAGTGCTGTCTTCTTCATCCTTCTTTTCTTCCATGTCGCACCTGAAATAGATCAGATGGTTTCAACTTTCAAGAGTGCATTAAGTCAACAATGCTGGAGAAGCACTCAATACCAAAGTGCGACATCAATTCATTCATCATCTTAGCAAAACACATTTCTGATTGTAAAGTTCATGCATCCTCTGCTAAATAAGAAATAGAAAAACACATACATTTTATTGCAAATCATTGCTAAAGAAATCATGGCAGGCTAAAGGTGGTTTGAACTACAAAATAATTTCCATGCATGCATGCCCCTCATGTTCAGCAACATGCTTAGCTACTTCGCCTCCATGACAACTTTTGCTTGCTTGCATTTTGAGGTGTGTTTGTAATAGTGGGGTGGGGGTTAATACTTGATGGGACCATGGGTAAAAGACTCAACAACTTGGACTGACTTATTCAGTCTAGAGTCGAGTTGGGACTCAAGACAGGGTGATTCAGTCCGACTCAGCAGAAGCAGGAATGACTAGTCCAGGTGACTCGTGGTGTTGAACCAGATTAGGTCAGACAAAGTCCAAGTCAACTCAGATGAGTCACACAGGACTCGGAGGAGTCTTAAAACCATGGATGGGACTGTAGGCATGCGAGTGCTGTTGATGTGAGCCTCTGCATGGCCAGTTCCAGAGCCTGGTTAAAAGAGGATGGTTGATGTCCAGTGAGCAGATGATCATTCAACTTCTGCCAACCTACCAGCTAAAAGCCAATCCTAAATGCTAGGAGAAGGCTAAGATAATGACAAATGATGACTGCAACTTGAACAGAAGCACCCATCTGTAAGTGCCTCTCCAAACCTGAATAAAAAGGCAGGGCAGGAACAACCAACCAAACAACCAAATTTTCTTAAAGCATAAGAGAATTCCAAGGCAAATGCAGTTAAGAGCATCGAAATGGATGACACCATCCTTTTAGAGTGTCAGAACCATAGTTGAATAAAAAAGTAGGGAAGATTCAAGCATAGAAAGAAATGGGTTTTAAATGTTTGCTCAGCGCAGGTATAAAAACCATAGTTCTAAAACTTGGTGACTTGGCTCGGAGATATTATCGATATCGCAGGTCTACAATACAAAATGGCAAAAGAGTAACAAAAAATTACTCTGATTCTGGTGTATTGAAGATATTATCGTGCGATGTCGATAATATCTCGCAATATTATCGATATCGACGATATTGTCGATTTCTCCTTTAGTAGGTTCCTGTTGTTGACGATATCTAGACGATACCGTCCAGATATCATCCAGACACGTTGGAGTTCCTCCCCACTTGCGATTTTTTGCGAAAAAACACTCCTTCCACCCTTTTTTTTTTTTTTTTTTTTTTCTGTTGATTCTTGCAGCCAACCTACTTTTGGGTGGATTTCGGTCCTTCCCTCGCAACCGTTTTAGAGGAAATCGGTGATTTCAAAGGAAATTCGAAGTTAGCCCCCTCTTGATCTCGGTGAGTATTTTTCCTTTAAAACTCGTTTTTTTTTTCGTTTAAATCGAATAAATTCTGTTGCAAATCAGTTAACATGCTTGATTCTTTATGTTTTGCATGGAGAATCAAGAATCGAGCATTACAACCTTTGATTTCGAGATTTAGGAGAGGGGGGCTGATTTAGGGAAAATTAGGGGAAATTCGGAATTTACTAATTTCTCCCAAATTACTTGCAATGTTGGATCAGAAATAACATTTTAAAGATGTAGGGGGGCTGATCGATCGATTTGCAACATTTTCCCCAAATTCGAAAATAATTAATTAATTTTTTAATTAATAATTACTAAAAAAACTTAATTATTATTTTTTCGAATTTTTTTTTCCAACAGCTATTAATCCACTCCTAATTATGAATTAATATTATTATAAAACTAATCTAACATCACATACACTCTAATTTGATGATTGGAGTGTATGTGGCCCGATTTGGGGGAAATTGGAAAAAATTCGAAATTTCTCAATTCCTCTCAAATTGGGAGTATTGTTGGATTGGAAACATGAAATTAAGGTTGTGAAGGTGCTGATTAATAGTTTTGGAAGATTAATTTATTAATCTTGGATTAAAAAATTAATTTTAAATTAAATTATCTTGAATTTTTTTATGTAATTTGTTTCTTAATATGTATGGTGTTCTTTTGCAAGTAAAACATGTCGGAAGGAGGTAGAGGAGGAAGACAGCCAAATATTGGATGGAGATATGGTCCCCCTATCCCCAATAACCAATATGGGGTCATATGTAATCTATGTGGGCATGTGTCACAGAGTGGTGGGGTAACCCGCTTGAAGGAACATCTAACGGGGGTATAGAAATGTCAAGGATTGCCCCAAATGTCCAAAAGATGTGAGAGAAGAGATTAGCACGGCCTTATAGAATAATATGAAGATAAAAGATGACAGGGCTGCAAGAATGGGAGATTAGGGAGGAGCTAAGGCGGCGACCATATGGTGGAGATGATGTGGTGGATCTAGATGAGGATGAGGATCCAGATTTTAAACGTGCGGTTGAGAAATCAATCCGAGAACACTGGGAGAGTGATCAAATGAGGAGGTGGGAGCTGGGAGCTGGGAGGCGAGTAGGCCTACGTTTAAGGGGGGGTCTACTCATGAGTGTGGGAGTGGGGTTGGGGTTGGGGTTGGCGGGAGTAGTATGAGAGGTTTATTTGGGATGATGCACGCGTGGTTGTAGTATGTGGATGCCAGATCCACCTTCAAAACCGAGGATGTATAAGGGGGCTGGGGAAACACCAAAAGTTGAAGGATATGCTTAGTGGGGGGAACGTGAGAAAGAAGGTTTGAAAGTTCATTGCTAATTTTTTTATATACAATCAGATTCCTGTGACAGGGAGCCCTCATTTCAAGAATATGATAATGAAGTGCAATGAGGGGGTGAGGGTGTTCTGCCACCCACGCCACGTGAGATAATGTAGAAGTATCTTGATGATGAGCATAAAGAGATGAAGGCATATGTGGACACGTATAAGCAGTCATGGGAGATGTATGGCTGCACCGTCATGTGTGACAGTTGGACCAGACCAACGAGGATGTCGGTCATAAATTTTATGGTGTATTACAGGGAATGGGCAGTGTAGCTTAAGTCCGTAGATGCAACCAACGACATAAAAAATGCAGACTACATCTACAAGTTAATGTACGAAGTGATGGAAGATGTTAGGAGAAGGAATATTGTGCAATTTGTGACAGACAATGGGAGAGCATTTGTGTAGGCAGGGAAGGATATCCAGGAAAAGTATCATGTGTACTGGACATCCTGCGCAGCCCATTGCTTAGATCTCATGTTAGAGGCGATCGGAGACAGACCAACTGTGAAGACGGTTATCACAGACGCACGACTCATCACGACTTACATTTACAACCACACTTGGCTATTGTCCGAGATGCGACGAAAGTATGATGGGGATATAGTGCGCCCCAGGGTGACGCAGTTCGCCACAAATTACATCGCCTTGAGTAGCCTTTTCAAACACAGGCAGGGGCTACGAGAGCTCTTCACCTCTTAAAAAGTATTTTGATTGGAATAAGAGCGGGAGAAGAGTAACTTGGAGTTATGAGGAGCTTGTGTTGAGCCATGCATTCTGGGAACGCGGACGCAATATGATGACCATTCTCAAGCCCATATATAGCGTGTTGAGGATGGTCAACAATGAGGTATATCCCTCAATGGGATCGTTGTATGCATCCATACAAGCGATGAAAGACGTCATCCAGGCCCAAGCTCCTAAGCCGTATCAGTGGGTGCATGCAATTATCGACGACCGTTGGGAAAAAACCCTTTCACACCCATTTCATAAAGCTGGTAAGTAGTTAAATGATTGATTTTTTCTGCTTATATACTTCTTTGCATACCATGTATAGCCATTATATTGTCGTTACATGTAAATATGTGTATGTTGTTGGGTTTTAGCTTACTTTTTAAATTCAAAGTACCACTACCCTCACAAGCTCTACCAAGACAACTCATTAAAGAAGGCTATGCACGAGATGTACGCTCACTTATTCCCCCACTATGATGGGAAAGCCACATTCGGTTCCGAGGTAAAGATGTCTGCACTTATCATTTTACTAGCTTCATCTTATATCTTAAACACTCTAGGGTCTAGACTTACCCTTATTGCTTCATATCATCATCAAATCATTAAATTCCGTGATGCTGTGGGGATGTTCAGGAATGAGGCAGCAGTGAGATCGAGGACGACCATGATGGCTTGTGAGTTGTTACATGCTTCATACAATCTCTTGGAACAAAATTTTACTTTTCATACTATTTTGGTAGATGTGAAAGTAATGAGAAACATTTCTATTTCGCAGGTGAATGGTGGGCCGTGTACGGTTGTGATTGCGAGGTCTTACGGCGCTTAGCTATTCGTGTGCTGGCACAGACGGTGTCCTCCTCACCCTGTGAGAGAAATTGGAGTACATTCTCCCTGATCCACACGAATAAGCGGAATCGGTTGGGGTACGACATGCTTCAGAAGTTGGTCTACTGCCACTACAACATGAAGCTTCAAGAGAGGGTGCTCCGCTTGGAAAGAAGAAGAATGGTAGAGGAAGACCCATTGGATCTAATGACTATCGGACAACATGCTTATATTGAGGCCGACGATGACGACCTACTTTACCAGTGGGTTAGGTCCAACAACTTGGATATATCTAATAGGCGACCGGAGCCACATGTGGAGGCGGAGGCAGTAGAGTAGGGCATTGATGTTGATGCCCACGTACAACAACAGATCTCCACTCGAGTCATTCGACCCGTTGACGAGGGATCCGGAGGGGAGCCTGCGACACTCTTTATCACGTGGGTCACGTGGCGGCGAGACATTATTAGATACAACGAGTGATGATGGTGGTGGTGGTGGTAGTGGTGGTGGTGGCAGCGGGGATGGGGGCGGTGGTGGTGGTGGTGGCAGCGGCAGCGAGGATGGGGGTGGTGATGGGGACGACGACGGGGATGGGGACGACAATGATGATGATGACGAGGACAACAGGTATGGTGGCAGTGAGAGCGAGTCTCGTACTGGGAGTCAATCTTAGAGGCCACTTAGCCCATTCATTGTGGAGAGGGAGTTTGATCATGCCACCCAAGACACCCTCACTATAGCATCACCACCACCCCACCCAAAAACCTTCACCGTTCAGCTCTCAACATAGCATCACCACCACCCTCACTTCAACAACAGTGGATCACTTCCTCCAGAGCTGACATCGATCGCCTTCTCCGCACACAAATCTTTGCTACTCTAATCTCACAACAACTTTGGGGATCAATGGTTATCGACACACCCAAGCATGCCCCATCTCTGCGAACACCTCACAAACCCACAACTCCAACGGACAGCCCCACAACTGATATCAAACCTCCTCCCATCCAAAAATCAACCAATGCTACCATCTGCAGATTTCTAACACCAAGCTGTCCCTGAAGAGTTTGCTTACAAGAACTATGCGATCAATCTCCACTTACAACTTGACCAAGATCAGAACCTCCTTCGCACTGAGCTGCTTTAGGATTCAATCCTACTCCACTCCACAATTGCTTCTAAGCTAGAACCCCACCTCTAAAGAAGCTACCAGCACTACCAGGCACCACTGAAACGTTGTCCCTTCACTAGCAAACGCCTCCAAAGAAATATAGATCATTGGTCCATCGGCCTCTAAGGTCCTTAACACCCACTTCCCCTCTGCTCGACCCGCGACCACCTCCATCTCTCCCCCTCCTCTGTCACTCAATTCTGGTCATTCCCTATCACAGCTTCTAAGGCTATCAATGGGCCGGGCTCGAGCCTGCCAAAATCAAAATTTTGATGGCCCGACCCAAAACAGTTCAAAATCCAGGCTAAGGACAACCTCAAGCCCGACCCGTTGACAGCCCTAACAACTTCTCTAAATCTTTGGGTAGTCCCCTAAGCCCCCCCCCCCCCCCGGCAATCCCTTCTCCCCTTCTGCCCTATCGGCTTCCCCCTCTGCTTTCTGGTCTTCCAATTTATTAATCATCTTTGACCCATATTTTGCATTTTTCACAAACTTTCCTTCTCTACTTATGCAGCTTCCCCCTCTACTTTTTCCTGAATCACCTCCGGCCCATATTTTGCTTTTTTTTTCACCAATAGCCTTCGTCCCTCATAGTAGCACCAATTGAGCGTTACAACCACCCAGGCATTCTCCTCCCCTTCCACTCTTAGAAAAGCAAACCCACGTGTGAAACCCCCTCGATCATAGCAACACCACCCCCACCACTTTCCCTACCTTATGGAATTCCCGATCGAGATGTGACTCTGACAAGGTGACCACCCACTCAGAAATCTCTCGAAAAACAATGCCGGGAGCTCCAACAAAGTTCATTTCGCCACTCCGCTCTTCCCCCCCCCCCCCCCCCCCCCCCCCCCCCCCCCCCTTCCTATTCCTCTTCACCAGAGTCCATTTCCCCTCCCCTCCTCTTGGCCCTAACACTCCTGTTTACATCCCACCCTTCTTCCAACCCACCTTCGTCTCGCCTCCCCTTGAGTCCCCTCGCTCTACAATCCCATTCCCCTAATCCATCCATCCGCCCACCGCCTTCTAGCTCCCCCCCCCCCCCCTAAAAGCGCTTCCAATTGACCTCCCTCTATGGCCCTACTCCCTACAAATCCAACTTCTCTCACTCTCCCCACTGATCTCCCACGACCTCCTTTCAAGACCACTTCATGTCTTGAGGTCATCCATGCTCCTAATCATGCCCTCATCCGCCCTCTGAAGTTCGTTTTGGACAATTCTCCCACTGATTGATATCTCTACAGGAATTAGAATCTGCCCATTAAAAGGAACAGGAAGAGATGAAGGAAAGTTGTATTCACTGAGAAGTTATGCTGCCGAGCATATTAGCAAACTCAAGGTACAAGTATATAGTATCTACCCTGCTATGTCGATGAGAATGAGGGTTGGTTCTGTTGAAGATGACTTTTGTACAGCTTCAAGGTCATAGAGCATGTGTCCAGCTACACTTGGATGCGCTTTGATCTATAAGAAGCATAGGGCGAAATCAGGTTAGTTTTTTCTGTAGAGTGAGTATAACAAATGACAATTTTGCTACTACTTAATATAATAAAGCATTTTTAATAACTCAACAAATAGATCACAAGCACCTTACTATCATATAGCTCTTTAGATGACCAGTCCATAATAAGCTCATGCATGCGATACTGGACTGTGAGCATGGCCATCACTTCATCCCCATACAAGCTTGCAAGCCGTTCAAAGAGGGTTTTCCCAAGGCCCTTCCTCTCAGCTTCAACACTCTGTATAGTTGGTGGAAGCTGAAGATGGTCGCCTGCAAGAATACATCTTGATCCCTGCGACAATGCACGCATATAGATAGCTTCTTGAGATGTAAACTTCTACTTTGTATAAGGAAAAGATGTTATTGATTGTATATAACAGCAAGAAAAAACTTCATGATATCACAATTTTCTGAACAGGTGTTGATATCTACAGCCACTCTGATTGATTTGGTTACATTCACTTTCCATTTTGGGAATTGAACTAGAATGGTACTCTTTCAATTTCCTGAAAGCAAAGTGGGTGCAAGCAAATCAAAGAGGATGGGTGTACATGGCTGCTTCCTTTTATTAATTTGTAATGGGCAAAACAGTCAATGGCATGTCAATGAATTCAGACGATTGTATCAGTTTCATCCAATCCCCCAATAGAAAGGCCTCCACAAATACCTAGACTGGTCAAATGATTGCATCAATTGACTCATCATCGTCATCTAAGCCTTATCCCAACTAATTGGGGTCGGCGATTGCACGTATTGCCTAAAATTCAAATTTTCACATACATCTAACAAAGAATTTATTATACCATTTCCAAAGAAGGGACCTTTTCTATGAGTGAGAAATCTATTAATAGGAGGTGAAAATATAACAAGAACATTGCTTCAGATAGAGAAGGGTACTGAAAATAAAAGCCCAGATGACTCAGCATAAAACATGCTTACAAGTTACAACATCAGAGAACAAAGGTATAAAATTAAGTACTATAAGCTACTGACCTTTAAGGAGTTGTCTAGCATACAAATATCTAAGAAAAACAAGGCAACTGTAAGGGTAAAAAAAAAAAAATTGGATAATTTTTATAACCCAGGAAGCACAAGAAATTATCCAAAGTTTTTTTTTTTTTTTTTGAACGGGAAATTATCCAAAGATATAAATATTAAATGCTACTACATACGAGGCCAGATCCAACACAAAGCTTTGAATGTGAAAAGCTTAACGTATACAATGCACCCAAGTGCATCTAGATGCATATAATTCCTTTTTGTGCACCTCAATACGTTGAAGCGCATTGCACTTTGATGAACTTAGACACATTTACATCATGTACTTTGACAGACTTAAATGAAAATTGATGCATTTTACATGAAGCTTAACGTACAAGGCTTTGTATTGGATCCGGACTCTATAAAAATACCATGAAAGAATTACAGACCGCACCTTCAACAAAGCCATCCAGCATGCAACTTCGAGTGCCTGAGCAGCTTCATCAATAATCACCAAATCAAATGTAGTTCCTTGCAGTTTGTAGGAAGATGCACCTGTCAAAGTTGTCAAAACCACATCTGCATTCTTTATTACATCTGTGATTGCCAGCTGCTGCCTCTTCCTCTCCTCCTTGGCAAGGGTTCTAAGCTCCTTCCTGATGTCCCTTTTTGTATTTCGATCTTTGGTTTTCAGTAGCTTCCCATTCAGAACCTGAGAAACAAAGAAAGCAAGCACATCTTCAATGGGAGGTGAAGAGAGTCTTAAGAGGTTGAACAAGATGGTGAAACTCGCATATGAGCTTCTTTCAGGCATGCAGACCAAAAGTATCTCTGTACGATGTTTAAGGGATGACCATCCATGAAAGTGGAATTATATGATCTTCAACCTGAGGATGTGCATAGCATCATGAGGCATTGAGCCTCTACAAGTGGGGTCCATGCCTCAGTCCCCACCATTGATCTGATGTGCCCACAGCCCACAGTGGATAGACCACTACTCGAAGATTTCCTAGATAGGCAACTGCAGATCAAAGGGGGTTTGTACTTTCCTAAACCATCTATTTGCAGGCCGCCGATCAAAGGGTTAGGAACTTAGGACTGTCCTGCGGGGGAGATTTTTGAAGCAACATCTATCCCATTGTTACCAAGATCATCAAACCCCCTATGTTTTCTGTTTTGAGTTTCTCGATCCAGATTATGGGTCATTTGCAATCCAGATTGCTATTTTTACCAATCTGAAGTTGTCGTTCTACACTCATAGTGTTGATTAAAAGTTTGTATTCTAGATTATAATATAACGTACAGATTTATACTTTGATTTATGAAATAGCAAGCATATAATAATTACTAAGCATGCAATATCTAAAACCAAAAACGTTCATCATTTCAAATTTAAATTAAAACTTCAATTCGTAAATACAACTATATTGTGTATGCTTGCTGGCAGTGTTTGCGGTATTGATAGTATCGGCCAATATTTCAGCCGATACTATCGATATCGCGAGTCTGTGATACGAAAGCTAAAAAGGATAACAAAAAATTATGTTGATTCCAACGTATCGACGATAATATTATCGTCAATGTATCGGCGTGACTCCCTTTTAGTGATTCCATACATCGTCGATACCTGGATGATATCGTCCAGATATCGTCCAGGCGCACATGACTTCCTCCATACTTGGGTTTTTTTTAAAAAAACTTGCATTCTCCCCATTTTTCTTGTAATTTCTCTTCATCAACCTAGTTTTGGGTAGATTTCGGTCCTTCCCTTGCAACAATCTGAGAGGAAATCGTTGATTTCGAAGCAAATCCGAAGTTGGCCCCTTCTTGAACTCGATGAGTATTTTTCCTTTAAAACTCATTTTTTTCATTTAAATCGACTAAAATCTATTGCAAATCAGTCGGCATGCTTGATTCTTCATGTTTTGCATGAAAATCAAGCAATACAACCTTTGATTTCGAAATTTGAGGGATGGGGGCCGATTTGGGGGAAATTGGGAGAAATTCTAAATTTTCCAATTTCACCTAAATTACTTGCAATGTTGGATCAGAAACAACATTTTAAGGATGTAGGGGGGCTGATCTATCGATTTGCAATATTTTCCCCAAATTCGGTAGTAATTAATTAACTTTTTAATTAATAATTAATATAAAAAATACTTAATTTTTTTTTTCGAAATTTCTTTTTTTAACAGTTGTTAATCCACTCATAATTGTGAATGAATATTATTATAATACTAATTTAACATCACATACACTCAAATTTGATGATTTAAGTATATATGGCCCAATTTGAGAGAAATTGAGGGAAATTTGAAAATTTCCAATTCCTCTCAAATTGGGAATAATGTTGGATTGAAAACATGAAATTAAGGATATGGAGGTGCTAATTAACAAATTTGGAATATTAATTTATTAATCATAGATTAAGAAATTAATTAAAAATTAATTTATCCCGAATTTTTTTATTTAGTTTGTTTCCTAATATATCTTACATTTATATATCTTATGGAATCAATTTAAACACTATTTGCATCAGTTCAATCAGACAACGCATGGCTTAGGATCTTTTACAAAGGAACCCCATTATGTGGACTTTTTTTTTTACATATTATGATTTAAAAGTGTGTATTAAGGTCCATTTTAACAATCCCTGAAGTTTCATTGAAAAATTCAATCAATTCCTCAATGTTTCCCCATGTTTCCCAATAAGTGTGATACATTACCCAATACAAACGATATGTCCCTAGCAATACACGATACGTATCTGTATCCCAAAGGTGCGAAATGTAATGTGATACCGACACTACGGACACTGCTTACTGGTATGGTATCCATACCACATACAAGAGCAACACCGATCCAGGACCTTTGTTTATCTAGAGTGGATCCCGTCAAATCAACAATATGGATCCCAAGACCGTGGTCCCCATGTAGACATTCTACATGCTCAAGGCCCAAAATTGTTATGCAAATTCAAAAGATTCATCTTTATGAAATTGGGCGAAGCATGCAACACACATAGTGCATGGTTATGCACCTATGAAGCATTAATCACATTATTAGTTTCCAGACCCCAACTTATGTCTTAAATCAAGGTTCAAAAATCTGTTCACACCTATCCAACTTGCCAGTTGAGCTGGTAGCGCATGGCCCCTTCGAACAGGGAGACTCAGGCTGGAATCGTGCTGATGTAACGGTTTCAGTGCTGCCTGAAACAACTACGTAATCCAGAAAGAAAAATCACAAACTCCCCAAAAAAAAGGAATCTGATCAAACTTACTCGGCAGTCATCTGGGTAAACTCCTTTCCCAGAGATGAGGTAAAAAAACGAGTGACAACCTGGCCCTGTTACAGCTTAAAGCTAGCCTTGACTTGTGTAATCATCTCCTGAGAAAATTCAATTTGTTTCCTTATTTCTTAGTAATTAGATATTAATCTTTCTTTAACTGCACCGAAGTCATAGAGAATATTACTATCAATTATTAAGTCTTCAAAAGGATGTGGTCCGATTCCGAAGGTGAAGGCGCGGCTTCAAACCCCAATTCTTAAGGTAAAGGGCCATATTATCATATATCATACTTGAAATATTTAATTATATATTACAGTTTAGGAGAGATGCTGATGCCTGCAAGAAAAACTAAGGGCCTGTTTGGTAGGCAATTAAAAATGAGCTATCTAATTTTAATTAATATCAATTGCGTATTAGAGACATAGTTCATATAAATAGTTGGTTATATTTTTAATTCCTAACAAAAAAATTTGACCTCTAATACATAATTACGATTAAATATAATGAGTAAACTCATTTTTAAGTGGCAACCAAACAGTTCTAAACATTATAAAATACAAGTTACAATGCCGAGTACACATTTTCCATAAGCTGTTGGGTCAACTCATTGGAGTTACAATTTTCAGGCTAAACGAGTCAATTCTTATGCACTAGCTTTAGAAGATTGTCCTCAAACACATGGATTGAGTGACAGCTTCAACGAAGTTCAAGAACACACAAAGCAAGGATAATGAATTATGACATGCATGTGGGTTTCATATAGACATGAGCATTTACTTTCCACCAAAAAGTATTTGTCATCAAGGTTTTAAACTGGGGTATTAGGTATCGTATCGTTTGCCACCGATATGGTTCCATATTGCCCCCATATCGCCCCTCTATTGGGCTGTTTCAGGCTGATATGGGCTGATAAAGACATATCATTCGCAGGCATTACTGGTATATATTGGGTGACATGTGCTGGTATTGGATGATACTTTAAACATTGCTTAGAATACTTTCCCTAAAAATACAAGTAGCAAACATGATAAAATTCAGGTTGACCACCAACAAATCACCTCAGGGCAATTTGGGCTTCAAAAGAGCTTTCTTAGTGATAAAAAAGGTGATTATCGTCAATAAGGTACTATATGATGCACAATTTTATGAAACCATGTCTAGACCCAGCAGGGATACAGGCGTCAGCCACCTTCAGCAACCTGAACTGTACTTCAGGGCAGCATCAAGGGATGGAATATGCCCTAATGTCTCCATTATCAGATGATCCCAGGCACCAGATGAAAATGACAATTGCACGAATTGTCTGCATTTAACAGGGCCTGATTGGACAGTTAAGAACATACAATGGGAAGATTTTCAGGGTATCACTTATCTGCCAAAAGGCCCCCCATATGAACAATGGATCACTAAGGCAGGCCCACATGTAATGTAAATGTAAATGGGGCAAAGCAAATGCTTGATCAAACTTTTGTATTAATTCCACATTAAATATATCAGAAAATTTTCAAGTACTAGTTACCTTCATTTCTTGCGAATGTCATTTGCAAGAGCACTATTATCCCCTCGCAGAACCTAACAAGTAATTGACAATGGTAAGTATAAAATAAAAATTGAAGTCAGAATCAGGCACAAAAGTTCCTTGTTTACATGATAAAAATCTAAGTAACATTAAAATTTAAAGTGTTTACCAAAAAAAAGGAAGGAGAAAAGACTGAGGATTGAATTGCAACTGGGGAAGATTAGAGCTTCATGAAATTTTATTCATAGCCCATTTGCAATGAAGCAAGCATGAAAAAATTGTGACATGTAAGAATTCCAAACTCGATCCATGCAAAGCCCCCATACAAGAAATTGTATACCACTCACGATTCACAAAATGGCAAGTGAAAACCCTGATCGGATCAATGGCAAAGTGTTGAAGACATGCAGATGCAATTATGAACCCAAATATCTGAACATTAATTGTCATTCAGTGAATTGTTTCTTGAAATCAAGAACAACCACAATCATCTCATCAATATGGTAACCACAACTACAACTTTACATGCATGTTCAACAAAAGAACTCCTGTATCTAGAATCATTATCATTCATTATAGAAAGACAATTAGAAGCATCCCTACCTGTGCATCAAGCGCGCTCTCCAATACCTGAGGAAGTAAGCGGGCAGGATGACCCAATCTCACCAACTTCACCCTAGATGGAAGAAATAGCAAGTGCATGTGAGCAATACAACTCGATATTTCCAGCTCAAAGGAAACTGAAATGGCCACCAAATGAAAAGGTTTCAACGAAGTGAAATGTAATATCAACAAAATCCAACACCGCGCCAACTAAGCTAATTGAGAACTTGCTCCGATCAACAGAGAAAATCAACAAAATAACAACATCCACAAACTGCATCCATTTAGGAAAGATGGAGCATTTCCTGGGCACTCGGTTTTCAAACAGCGACAACCCAAAAAAAAAAACTCCAGCATCTTAATAATTTAAAGAAAATATAGGAAACAACTGCAACAAAGTTGAGAAATGCAAAATGGTTGCAGCAAGAACATGGAACAATGAACAACATGGTACACAGATGATACAAACAGGATCAGGTTAAAATGTAGCTAGTATGTATTATTGCTGACTCCACTGGCATTGTTGAAAAAAGTACCAAAGAAGTGCAGTAGGCAGACCACAAAATGACAAAGCAACAGATTAGTGTCCAAAATGCCAGATAGAATTTCTTCTTTGACAGACAACCCCCTGGGTGATGCATGAAAGTTTCAAAAGATGGAACATTCAGCAAATATTTCTTAATAGAGGACATATAATGGGATTGGCAAGGCAATAGTACTTGTATGGAAACAGCCTTTCGACAATGTTGTCGACAGCAATATTAGAAGCAGCACATGCTAGAATCTTCGATCCGCGTTTCACTTCCTGCAAGATAATTTCCACCACAGTTGTTGTCTTTCCAGTTCCTGGAGGACCATGCAGCAAAAAAATGTCCTGGGATGACAGGGCCTTTGTTATGGCACCTTTCTACAACAAAAACGACAGTTTGTATTAATTGAGGGGGGGAAGGAATGAATCATGGAGAGAACCGGTTAAATTTTCAAAATGTATTTACACAGAAAACAGCGACCCATAAGCTTATAAAGATAACTGCAATTAAATAGTCGTGCAGTCCACTGCATGAGAGAAATATGTTGATGCTCTTCGAGCCGTTTTTTAAAGAAAATTTTATTAGTAGCTATTTTGTATAATCAAACAGAATACTCTGTGAACACTTTGCAATGTGGCCTCTACATTGAAGTTCCTTGTCAAACTACACATGCAAAGCATCCTCACAAAGTGCACGATTGCGAAATGCACAACTAATTGAGTGAGCCCACGAGTGTATGAAGATCATAACAGCGTACACCAACTTATTGTTGATCTGGGTATGAATAAAGGAAAGAGGAGTTACTTGACAACCTGGCAAAGCATGGCAATCCATGCACACTTACGTACCCCAATCGAAATTGTAAATCATGGCTAATGTTGTAGATGGGCGATAGAACGAAAATCAGGTTCAGTCTTACCCTTTTGGTTAACAGACATTAGTCTATTGAATTTGAACCTTGATCATTTAAGCCAATCCAACAGTTGGCATATAGTTTGAGAAAGTGAAAAGAGAAGCAGCAGCAGATTTGAGTGTGACAGATGGGAGGAATCCCTATCAAGATGTTAGCAAGTATAAACAGCTACTAAACAGGGGAGAAAGTACAAGTTCAAAGTGTGAGCTCAAAACAAGAACAGCACCTGGGTAAAAAATTCTTGCAACTGTTGGCACCGTCCAGTCAATGTGACTCTATAGTGGGCCCATGATTTGGACAGCTTGGATTGAGGTACATGTATACCACTTTTATGGTGGTTATATGCATGCCTATGGATTATCATGCTCTGACTAGAGTATCAATAAGGATTATCCGATTCTTAATTTCAAGTAACACATGAATAGTACTGGTGGACATTAAACAACATGATGCCATTTGCTTAGAAACCCATATGATGGAAACACTAAATATAGAAGAAACTATAGTAACCAATGTATTGAACACCTGTGAATGGTCAAGGTTAGAGTTGAATGATGTAAATGATACAGCCTTCTTTGACACAGTTGGGGATTTCTCTCCAAATAATACAGGAATCAAATCTGCAGCAGGTCCCTTCTGAACACCCTTACTTAGTTGTACTAAGGCATCCTTCATCCTACGATAAGTTACCTACATAAACAATTGATAATTGTGAATTAGAAAACTCATGATAACTAATTCTATATCAAAATATTCCAGAATCAGTTAAAGCTACATTCCTTGCCCAGTCGTTCCACCTTATCATCTTTAACTGCAAGGCATACATACTCTATATGTATTCCAATATCTTTTTTTTTTTGTTTTTTTTGTCATGCAACGCACCCACCCTGTTAGCTGGGCAACGGACCCACACGGTTAGTCACACAATGCACCCACCCACCGGTGGGGGTAGTGTCTCCTTGGCATTTCAAACCTGAGACCTGCTGTTGAAACGCCTAAGCGTCTTCCAGCTGGGCTAGCAGGCAAGACCCTATGCATTCCAATAACTAATATGCGTCTACTGTCATTATATGACAACACGACAGTTCGGGCATGGTTGCATCTCTCACATACCATGCCCCTCTAAATCTATGATATCAGATATATATATATATATATATATATATATATATATATACACACACACACTAGTATATATATATATATATTCCCATATATATATATACATTTACTAGTATATATATATATATACTAGTAAATGTATATGGGAATAGAGATACAACTCCCCATTTACCAAAATCCAGGATGCAGATAAGGAAATGAGTATCATTCGTAATATGCCACTTGTATTCAGATTTATGACTTTTGCTTGAACTATTTCACCTATTATGCTGAATTCCATGATATTCGTTGTCTTTCAAAAGAAAAAGATATTTCATGATTAATCAGTCTAATTTGGTGCAAAAATCATGAAATCTCATCATATTTAGTGCAACCAAATGCACCCTTAAGCAAAATGATGGTGTAGTCTTTCTAGCCTCTGCCAACTTAAATGGAAATATCAATCTCTAATGTATCTGCAGTACCACCTTCTACATTATGAAAATAACACGTTTTGGGATTTTTATTTCTTTTAAATGGTAAATGGAATGCATTAGGATTCAGCTATATCAACGAGCATCTGGCATCAGTATCAGTATCATGACCGTACACGATACACCAAGCATATAAAAGTATTTTGTTTATATGCTTCGAACTGCTAACACTGCTGTTGCAAGGTGCATGATGAAGATACTCCCTAGCTGCCTTCAGGAACTAATGAACAGGAGTGCTTGAGATTCCACACAGGCAATCCAAGAATAAGTGATTTACACAATGGGCCAGCACTCAGCACTCTGTAATCCATTAGTTATCTATACATGGATGTCTTTTTCAATAGTTTTATAGTATCTTTAAATAGTCAGTTCTCTAGTGGATCTAGTACTTTTCAAATCTAAAGCAACATCAAAATTTCCTGAAGTTTGACTTTGAATTTTATGCAGAGAAGTATTGTGCACAATCCAATGAATTTTCTATGCTTGGAGCAAATACCTGACTGACAAAAGATAGGTAAAAGTTTTATCAGTTTATTTTAAACATGCAATCACTCAAACACAATGCCAAAATAGTATGAGATGCTTCTTCTTTATGCTATCTAGTTATCAACCAAAACAGTAGGGTTTGGGGGGGGGGGGGGGGGGAGAGAGAGAGAGAGAGAGAGAGAGAGAGAGAGAGAGCATACCTCATTTGCAACCTTTTCAAGACGAAGTGGGTTGTTCAAACCATCCTCTGGAATATCATCAAAGGCAACGGTGATGGAAGAGTCCTGTTCAACATTATTAGCAGATTGCTGTGATGAGGAAGAATACAAGATTCTACTGTTCCTGAAGAATATGACAGACTTGATGAATGCAATCACTCAACATTCCGTGAAATGAACGGGTACCTTTAGACGATAAACCACACCTTGTCCAAGGGAAGTGGATCCTAACTCAGCCTTATTGGGTTTTAGAACAACTACATCGTGAGGTCCAAACTGCAATCAAGACCCTAACAGTTCAGCTGCCTTCAAAACGGGAGAAATTAAGGGTTTATATGGACACGATTACTTGAATTGCAAACATTCAATAAATTCACAAGGAAACAATGGAATTAATAATGACATTTTCTAGCATATATAATGAGGAACTAGGCAACTGGCCCTCAAATTGCAGTTGCATTCCTTCAAGGTGCAACTAGAAAGTAATGCAACTGCAATTTATAGCCTACTCCCTCAGGCCTGAGGGCCTGTTTGGATTGATGGAACCCAAAAAGTAAATGAGGAAAGGAAAATGTCACATCTGAGGAAAACTATGGAAAAGGAAAACTGTGGAAAAGAATCCCCAAATAACCTGTTCGGTTTAGCATACATGATTTCAATGGAAATGTGGAATAGTCAATGGTCAAAGTGTGAGAGTTGTCTCTCAAAAAGGGCGGAAAACTCATTTCTTAGTTTTAGAGAGGAAAAGGAAATGGCCTTTTTTCTGAGGAAAACTATAGAAAGGAAAACACATTTCCTCAGTTCTTTTTTCTTTTGCAAACATGGGGAACTGTCACATCAGAGGAATCAGTTTTATTTCCTCCATTGAATCCCGTTTTCCAGCAATCCAAACAGGCCCTTCGACTGAACATGAAAGAAGTTAGCTACAATTTGGTCATTTCCACCTTAATGAAACTACCTATTGCAATTCAATTCAATATTGCATCAAAACACAGCCTATAAGAGCAGGAAAAAAAAAAGAAAAAAAGACCCATCAATAGCTATGCCTTCACAGCTTCATAAAAATCGAATTAATAGAATCAATGAATGAGGAATATAAGAACAGAGATAACAGATCCCAAAAAGAAATGAAAAGAAATTCCACCTCACTTTTTTTTTCTTTTGGCATCATTGAAGTAAATTTCATTGGATTCAGAAGTACCATACAGCAATTGCCTTGGGGTCTGTTTGGTTTTCCAATTACCAACCATAAGTGGTTGTAAATGGGTCATGATTATTTACTCTTGTAATTGTGTGAGCACATCACATACATTTGACAGTAATGATGATTTTATTACATTGTTTGTTTTGCCCTGAAATCACTGTGAAAATGGTGGTTTCATAATGGCAAAATGTAATGATTACTTTACCTCCTTCATTTACAAATGTATTTGACTCTCAACTTATGAGCCATAATTCCTGTTTAAACAAACACCTGTAAATGATAATGATGACTCGTTTACCTTGCATTTCATAAGAAATTGGAAAATCAAACAGGCCCTCAGATTACGCAGTATACAACAGCACGGTTTGCCTCATTATTACATGTTAACATTCAACCCCATAATTTGCCGACCCCATTAGTTGGGATAAGGTGCAACCCCATAATTTGCTAACCGATCATCCAATTTTTTCACTCCTCGTCTGAGGCAATGGCGGAATTTGGTCAATTCCTGGTACCGAGAGACAAACTACCAGGCACCAAGGTCGCAGTGGATCAAACTAAGCTGACTAATTGGATTCATAGAATCATCCATGATCCAAATCATTGTTTCCAGAACCTCTGTGAGAAGCTGCACAGCCTTTACTCATACAGAGGGTCTGCAAATCCACTTCACTCATATAAATTTGCTAAGCTGAGCCCACTTTCATGGCTCGTCAATAGAAATCTCCAGCAAACCTACCAATCTTGCAGCTACCATGCTACTCCCATCGATTCAGTTTTAGCCAGTCATATGCTGCCCCTTCTAACCTTTCATAATTTATCTCCCATTGCTAGCGAAGCTACAGTAGCTCAGCTGCTGTGGTACAGAACTCTCTTCAAGGCATGCCAAAATAGTCAGCCTTTCTTCAGAGACCTTGCCAGCAATGCCCCTAATCAATGTCTAAGGTTCTCGTGATTACAATAAAGAGTTTGCCATTCCGCTCCTTCCATATTTACCATACAGGACTGGAGCCAATAATTCAATGAAATATAGGGTCTGAAATTCTTTATACATGCAGCATTCCTTGTCTGACGTGAGCCAAATTAACGATAAAAAAACACTGATGTGGAACATGTATATCTTTTGAGTGGAACTCTAAGATGACTTCTAGCTACAACAAATTTTTATCGATTAAAATATCCATGCGTATCAATCTTTAAAGTGAGTGAATAAATGCAGTTCAAGCATTTGATATAACTCATCAAAATCATCAACCTATAGATATTAGAATATAGAAAACAATAAGAACATATTTATATGATAAAGCCACAATATACCTATTTACTGGTCAGTATATTCACCTTGTGAGCAGGAAGAACATCTCCCTTAGTAGATTGAAACTCAAGAAGAGCTTTCCCCATCAGCCCTGTCTAAATTCAAAGCTAAATTAGCAATATAAAATGCAAGAAATTCAACTTAAAAGCAAAAACACTCTAATCATAGAAATGAACTAAATCCACATCGAGAACCTCAGCATTTGTGCATTTCAGATTAAGAATCGTGGAGCCTCTCTTCTGAGCTGTATCCAAGTTCCTTGACGAGCCTGAACTTATGGATGCTGATATTTCAGCTTCCTGATCAGTTGAAAAATGCAAGTAAATAAGATATCAGAACACCTGGAAAATAAACTCAAGATGCACTCATGAAAAATAGTAGTAACTTTACATTTGAAGAATAGGCTAACATTTAGACAAGGATCTCATCGAATCTAGAGTATTGTAACTGAGAAGCATGTTTTTTCCCTCTTCATGTCAAGATCCTTAAATAATCATTTGGGCGCTATGGATAGCATCAGGTCAGAGATTCTCAGCAGAATAATGAGTTGTAATTGATTGGTTACCAAGCATACACAGTTTGTGTCCATATTCCTATGATGCATCAGGATTGGAAGCAGCCTATATTGAGTAAATGCAATGAAAATATTATCTTGGTTCTAAAATTATCAAAGAAACGCAGCCGAAAACTATAATAGCACACTTCATAAACTTCCCACATCTACATAAATCATGTCGATGCACACTTCCGCCAAATAATAGCTTATGAACAGTACTATGACAGGAAGGAGAACATGTATGATGGAAAGCTTATAATGCATATTTGTTAGCAAACAATGCATTTATGATCTTCTATAGTCCGACAAAAATAATGAATCTTTATACTATGAATGATCATGAGAAATTAATTGGACTAAAACAGAGCATATTGAGTGCAATTTTAGCAGCAATAGGAGTGGGAACGAGGAATTAATTAAGATTGCCGATCAAGAAGCTTCCAAAATGACCACTTTCAATATCTTGGGTCGATAATTCATGAGTGTGAAGAGATTGAGAAGCATGTGGCCCATAGAATTCAAGTGGAGCAGAAGAAATGGAGATGTGCCTCTGGAGTTTTGATTGTAATTTCTCTCCCAGCATTCAAATTGAGGTTCTGGGCTCCAAAACTGCCATATCATTGATTGAAAGAAACAAATAGAGAGAGAGAGAGAGAGAGAGAGAGAGAGAGAGAGAGAGAGAGAGAGAGAAATCATTGGTTTTTTCTCGTTTCCTGTCGATTGAATTCTCTAATGCATCCAAACGCAGATGAGGAAAGAGAGACCTTTTCCATGTCGATGAGAGGAGTCATGATGGAAAGAAACTGCTGGAGAGAAACTGGAGACGATGAGGAGCTCTTGTTGCTTTTCTTCCCTCCATCCATGGCAGCAGCACACCTTCTCTATAGCCTTTAAGCTTTTACAAATTTTAACAATAAATAAAAATGAAAGAGCGGCCCAAGCAGGGCTGGGGTTTTAATGTTTGCAATGGGTTTTGTTTTTGTTTTTGTTTTTGTTTTTTTTTTTTTTGAGCGGATTAGCTGTTACCCTTACCGTGGGGCTCACCTTGATGATGTGTTATGTATTCATGCCGTCCATCCGTTTTTTAAGACCATTTTATGACTTTTTCCAAACATTTAAGCATATCCAAATAACAGGTGGACCACACCACAGGAAAGAGTGGGAATGCTTGCCATTAAAACCTTCCTAGGGCCAACCGTAAGAAGATCTGTAATGTTTATTTTCCATCCAACCGTTGATAAGGTTAAAAATATATCGATGAAGGGAAAATATAAAGATCATATTGATCCAAAACTTTTGTAGCCTACAAAAAGTTTTTAATAATCATTCACCACTTTTTACGGTGATGTGGCCCACCTGAGATTTGGATATGCTCTGTTTTATTATTTACGTTATGAAATGATCTGAAAAAACGGAGGGACGGCGTGGATATACCAAAAAGTTCATCACAATGGGTTCCAGACGGTAAGGGTAACACCCACTGAAGTGTTACCCGGGTAACAGCTAATCCGCTCCCTTTGCAATTATACAACCCGGTGCATTGCAATAAGATACGTCCGTACTTTAACCTTTTGAATCTGGACCATGTTTCAATGATTCGAGCCGTCCGTTTGTTTGATGTATCTAACTTTTTTTTCATGGTGGATGGACGATAAATAAAATCTCTCAATTGAATTATTTCAAGCCTCTGATCATTTGGGTCTTTTGCTTTGGACATGAACGGTCACCATTCTCCTTTACTTGCTTCTAATTGTAATTCCGAACCCTTTTAATTGAAATGTTACACCTTAGTCCAAAAGTTATGTTTGCATGCTAGTAATTGGGTTCCATTGACATTCTTTAATATATTTATAGTACTCCGAATTTGATTAAGAAAACCCGATCTAATATTTTAAATTAGTGTACAGATATAATATTTGACTAGATGGTTGTAATAAACCCATTAAAATATATACTTTAACTAAACTTGAATTCCAAGCCTTGAGTGGGCCACAAAGATAAGGATCACAAATAAATGACTAACCAACGTATTTAATTATCCATTTAGATAGCCAATATTTGGACAGTTTAAATTATTCTACTAATTTGATTTTAATGTTGCAGCAGCATGCGATGTGTATAATAGACGGTAGCCTAGTGACACTTCTGTTAAATGTATAACTCTCCTACCTTTAGAAGGCGTGAAAAAATGCATTTAACTCCAATTACAATTTCATTAGATTAAACAATATGAGATTTCAAAACTCATCAAAAGTGTTAATTTGAAATACTTCCAATTACCTTACCTCCACGTGCATTGACACCAAACACAAAAGGTAGTGATGAGGAATTCATTTACCTACAAATACTTCTAAAATGGGACTACCGGACAACTTAATAGTATATTTATCTTCCCAACTCCTTTCCATGAACCAACATGTATGTGTTGGAGATGTCTTCAATTTGAAATTGGGGGTCTTCGGTTAACTGACGAGTATCGGTTCGATCACTTGAAAATACTTAGATGAGACAGTTACTCTTTGGACATAACAGACCATGTTCGGTTGCTCAAATGTTCGAGTCAATCGACTGATGGTCGGTGCACCGCTTAGTTCAATTTTACACGATTTGTTTCTAATTCTGGTTTATCGCTATATAATAGGGTGTAATGCAAGATTATGGTACATGATAGATGCATGAGAGGGTTGAGAGAGTTCTAGGAATAGAGAAAAGCTAGGGTTTTCTTTTGTGGGGCTTGCATCCAATAAATTGTTCTTCATCTTTTATAACTTCATTTCTATAGTGATTTATTTTGTGCCATGATTTTTTTTTTCTGAAAGCATTTTTCCACACGAAAAATTCAAATTATCTCGTGTTTTAAGTAGCTTGTTGCCATTGTGATCACTTTGTTTGTGTTTTTCACCGTAACCGCAACAGCATCTCGCATGTAATCAATTCTCTCTTATCTTTTAAACCCTTTGGCTAGTATAAAAATGTGAAAAGTGAATTGATTGCCTGCATGCAATTGTATCACAACTAGTGGTACTTTGATTTCATCCCAGTTCCCACCAACGTCCCATGTATTTAAAAAATCAAAACTATAAGCCACACCGTCAAGATCACTTTTCTCTAAGACTAGGTTGACCTGTTTACTGCGTGGGCCAAGCCTGTATGTTGAGTCAAATCATCCGCTGTCCATTGATTCCAGCAGCATTGCCTGCTTGATGAGTTGACTGGAGTGTGGACGACGCCTTTCAATACATTAGGCAAAATTCTGGTTCAACTATAGCCCCAAATTCACTTCAATGAAAAAGAAATTCTAGCCATCTAATTTAGCCCGCAGAATCCAGGCCGTTGGTCATATTACATTTACCTGTCCATTTGATGGACACTGATTGGCTTTTGGACCGTCATTTTGTATGGCTTTTGGGCTGTGTCGCGTGGATGATGACTGACGTTGGCCAAACTTGGATGAAAAATGACAGTAAATGATTTTTATTAATGGAATGTGAATTGTCTACAATGCATATTTTACCCAGTGGGTAAAAATAAAATACCCAAGCTCTTTGGGCCACCATTTTATACATGTAACGTCCACTTTCACGCATAGTCCTTGATTCTAGCACCTGGAGCCAAAAAATCAGTCAGATCCACAACCCTGGTGGGCCATACCACAGATAATAATGAGAATGAGATGCCAGACATGGGTTTGTATATGGGGCCACTATGGTGTTTATATTTCATCAAACCCATTCATAAGGTATGAATAGTGAAGAGAAGGTACAAAAATTGATTTGACCCAAAACTCAGATGGCCCACAATGTGTATACTTATAGGTTTTAAGTGCAATTTTACATTGTTCTCATTAATGTAAATCATATGAGTTTTTTTTTTCTTTATTATCTTTTAGGCAGGCTATTTACTATTATTTACAACTCAAAATCTGGGCCGAAGCTAACCCCAAGTCCAGCCCATTGAGGGTCTTAGTTGTAGACAATCTTGGTCCTCATTACTTTAAGATAAAGGGACCATCGTATAGAAGTTCAAGGCTATTCAAAGGTGGATCTCACTCTTAAGATGATATGGCTCAAAAACCAAACACAACTAGGTGTGAGACCACCATGGTGTGTGCGTATTCAACTCATCTAGTCCCATCAAGAAAATCGGATGCCTACAAAATTCAGGCTGATCCAAACGTCAGGTGGGCCATACCATAGAAAATATTAAACCATCACACAAAAACCTCCACATTCATACCAGTCTCATCTGATGGTTAGATGAACCTGATTTTAAGGGCATCCCATTTTCATTGCGGTGTACTGTGGTGAATGATGAGATGTCATACAAAGCAACCAGTTGGACCTGCAACGAGTTGCACGTGAATAATCCTCGCATACAACGCAGGATATGCTGTGAAGTCAAGGAACAAAAAAAAAATTCAAATTGAAATACTCGAACCCTATGATCATTTAACTCTTTTCCTTCGGATTTGAATGTCTCCTAAACTATTGTTATTTGGGACAATGATATAAATATTAAAATCTCCCAATCATGAAAATTTTCAAAGTTTATTGCCAAATCAAGAGCTTTGAACATCAGACATGACATAGGCCATAATCACAGGGTGTCCAATGTCAATATAGGTCAGGATGGATAGTAGGAAACCCGAAAGTAAATGACTAAATACTATTCGATGGTTGAGTTGCATGCACTCAGATTTTTTTTTTCTTTTGATCTTTTATTAATTGGAATGTGATGAATCATTTTGAAGAGACAGGCAAGTGAGTTGATACTCTGGCAGAGTGTTATTGTTAGTACACAGGCTCTAAAAAAATTGTAAACTAGGCATATATTGATTTAAGTTAGACCTTCCAAAACAGATTTTGCAAAATGACCTTAGCCTTTGGGTGGTGGACATTTACTTGTTGAATTGGACCATAAATTAAATGTCCATGGTTCAGCCATTAAAGAATTCATGTGGAATTTTAAAGAGTTATTGCTGTACAGGTACCTATCTATTGAGTTATATATGGATTAGTACCTACTTTTAAACTTATTCAAAATCAATACCTAAGGATTGCAAACGTTAGTCATATTGGTACCCACCGTCTATCTTCCCTACGTATATGATACAAAGCCATATGGTATTTCTAAAAAGACAATATTATCCCTCTTTTTAGTTGCAAACAGATGGTTACATGTGTGTAATCTCAGCCTGTCATCGAAAGCTATGTGAGGCTCACTGAGATGACCTAGACAAATCCACTCCGTCTATCCATTTCTGTTCATCAAAAGATTCTAATAAATGGAAAAAACTTAATCAAGTGGGCCACACTGCATGAACAGTAAGATCTCAAATGTGCATTATTTAAACATTCATTGAGCCAATCTCTACTATTTTGTATACCGTGGTCCACTGGTGATTTAGATCTGCTTCATTTTTAGGCTCATCCCCTAAGTTTAATATAGAAAAATGGATAGACGGTGTAGATATACAACAGATCAGCAAGGTGGGCCCCACAGCTTTACAGCCACTAAAATACAACTCGCCTAATCCCTCTCCCCGAGCGTGGCTTCGCTGGATCCCCGAATCCACCGAGGTTGGTGGATCCCTTGCCGTGCTGTCCACTGTATGATGTGTGTGTATTACATCCACGCCGTCCATTCATTTTGAAAACTCATTTTAGAGTATGATTCAAAAAAATGAAGTAGATCCAAATCTCAGGTGGACCATAATACAGTAAACAATGGTACTCAACCGTTAGAAGCTTCTCGTGGGTCACAAAAGTTTTGGGTCAAGCTGATATTTATTTGGTATCTTCATCCAGGTCTTTGTGACCTTTTAAACAGGTTGGATGGAAAATAAACATTCCAGTGGCCCCCCATGAAGTTTTTAATGGTGTGGATTCAATCACTATTATTTCATGTGGTATGGTCCACGTAAGATTTGGATCTGCTTTATTTTTTGGATAATGCTTTAAAATGAGCTTTCAAAATGCATGACGGTGTAGATGTAAGGTACATACATCACAATAGCCCCACAGTTGGGGATCCACCCAAACCGCACCCCCTCTCCCCCCTCTTGGGCTCGGATTTCCTACGCAAGAAGTTCCTATGCTAGGAGCCAAGGTGGGGCCCAAATTGATTTTTTTTTTTTTATAAATCCACCCCGTCCATCCGTTTTGGGAGCTCATTTTAGGACATGAGAACAAAAATGAACCGGATCCAAGACTCGAATGGGCCGAAAATGTGAGGATTGAACGTCCACAGTTGAAATATTTGTGGAGCCACAGGAGTTTCGAATCAGGATAATATTTGTGTTTCCAGTTCATCCCAATAGTAGTGACGTTATGAACGGTATGGATGTTATATAAACATCACTGTGGACCCCAGGGAGGTTTCAACGATAGTAATTTACCTACCCACCTTTTCCTTTAGTGAGGCCCACTTGAGTCTTGGATCCGGTTCATTTTTGTTCTGATGTCCTAAAATGAGCTCCCAAAACGAATGGACGGGGTGGATTTATAAAAAAAAAAATCACTTTGGGCCCCATCTTCTTCATTTTCAGACCCACAACCTAAAATAAACTAGAGAAACAGATGAACTGCGTGGATCTAACATATACATCATGGTGAGGCCCACGAGTGGCCATCATATAGCTGCCAAAAAGGGCAGCAACTTAACCCCACCGTTCCATGTGGTGTGTTCCACTTGAGATTCGGATCCGACTGATTTTCGAGCCTTGGCCCGAAAATGATCTAGCAAAATAGATGGACGGATGGATGAAACACATATATCATGGTGGGGCCCTTATTACCGTCCAAAAGGGTTTCCGCCCTTGCCAACACTAGACAATAGCGTCCTTTGGATGAGCTATCTGTACAGCAAGCATCATCGTTATTGTACATAAGTAGAGCTAAATGCGTATTTTTGTGACAAAATAGATGTTTACGTTACTCCTCCGTCAGCCATTGTCAACAAAGTAATAAGATGTCCGTATATTACAAACTTTAGGTACTTATTTGGAATAAGTTTAAAGTAGGTACTAATCCATCTATGGCCCAAAAGATAAATAACTGTATGGCAATAACTCAATTTTAAGTTATGATTTACCTAAATTAAGGGCCATGATTTAGATATATTAATTTTAATTACTTGCATGCCACTTGTACAAATTTCTCAGTCCATGCACATCAGCCATCATCCTCTGCCACAATATCAAAGTTTTCCAGTAACATGGTTGAGCTCTTGCATGTTTCACCTAGGTACCCATCCAGGTCACTTTTTCTAACGTTGTGGAATCGAATTTAACATGCATGAAATCCATCCATCCATTGGTGTATCGCCCATTGTTTGCCTTGATACCTCAAGTGGGCCACCCAATATAAAATTGGAAAAAAAAAATCCTCAAAATTCCTGATTGTTTTGCCAATTATTCAATTAATTGAAAAGAACTGCCATCATTATAATTTTACCACCAGCAAACTAAACACAAAAACGGTGAGGAGATATGTAAGGCCTGTTTAGTTCACAAGATTAAATGGCATAGATCTGCATTAGATGGAATTAATGCCATTATTAAGGAATGATTGTATGCTTCGAAATACTATGGTGTTTTAATCATTCAATCCTATGTTTGGAATCAAATTCTTCCATAGAAAAGCAATGTGTGAGGAGAAACTTGTGTTTGGCAGACCACATAATTATAATCAAACAGACTAGATTCACAACTGATGTTGATGACTGGTATGCATATGTAACTCGTATGTCGGTCACTGATATGCATATGTAACTTGAATGTCATGTGTTAAGGGGGCACTAATGAACGGACAGGATGATAAAACACATGCATCAATGTGGGGTCCACAGATGCAGTGGATCTAAAAATCCACCAAAAATCCCACATTATCTACTGTTTTTTTAATAACGTCAGGTTGGCATTGGATAATACCTCAAACCCACGTAATCAACTCTTGGGACTTAATGATCTGATACCTCATTAATCTAATCCTTCCCTTTATTTCCAAACGCCTGATGAGGCATGCCAGATGAATGAATTGGAAGTCATGTAAATACCACAGTGGGCCTTACACAAAACTGACGGCCTGCATTCCCTACCCAACTGATTCCTACGGTGTGTGGCCAACCTGAATTTTAGATCAACATGAAATTTTGGGTTTCAGGTGAACATGGGGCAGCGTTCCTGATGAATGGGGTGGATCTAACAAAAAGTCCACACAAGTGGCTCTCGATTAGCGAAAGTGTGCGAGCCAGGTAGCTCTCAAGGGTGTTAAACAATGGTGTTGACTCATCCTCTTCACATGTGGCACAGTGTACAGCTATCCAGACCATTCAAATTATGAGAAGCATTGTGGACGGACCATATCACTAAAATCACACTGATAATGAAATCCTAACCATCCAATATATGCCTGCCAAATGGATGGTTAAAAGTAAAACAATGAGTCGTCCAAATTCGAACGGCTTCGCAGTGTAGTTTCAGGTTATGCTCAATCCATCCACAGGTCAGCAATCTGAACAGTCTGGATTGCCGTTCATCTCAGCAATCTGAAGAGTCACCACCATTTTTAAAACGCAGCTAAACTAATACAAGAGTAAAGCGCCATCTAGAGCAAACGACACTCCAGAATCCAGGAAAAAAAAAAAAAATCATCACAATTTTTTCCAACCAAACACCCAATATTCTGATATTTCAAGATAATTAGGACATTAAAATTAAAACCCTAAATTTATTTAATATTAAAAAAAAAAACCCAAACCGCATTATGATTCTTATTATTACGAAGAAAAATATCTGTACATGTACATTAACCGTATAAAAATACAACTCACAGTAACAAAATCCGAACTAAAAAACAAGGAACCATATCTCTACAAATTAAAAAAGAACGAAAAAAGAAGAAGAAGAAAAAAACAAAGGAACCCCATTCAGTAGATCTACATGTGGATACGTAGAATGAAAGCCAAGATCCGCGTACATGCGTGTCGGATACGGGGATACGCCCTGAGCGTATATACGGCCGTCTCCTTCAGTAGGGTTTCTACTGTCTCCACGAAGAGATTTAGGCTTCGTACGGGCGGAATGTAGAGAGTCAGAGGAGCCGCCGAGAAGGCGAATGCGAAGAGAAGCTGCAACATCTGACGCGCGCGGGGGAAGGGATTTCTTTCTTTTCTCTGTTTTCTTCTGGCAAATGGATTTTGTAATGAGTCGGTTGTATGCGATCTATATTGGATTGGGTTGGGAGCAGATTAGGTGCAGCCCCGGCTACACAAAACACAGTCCGTCCCTGACCGTGGGGCCCACCTTAATGTATTCATTACATATCTAATCTGTTCATCTGTTTTTTCAGATAATGTTAGAGAATGTTGATAACGTTATCTGTTTTTTCAGATAACGTTATCAACAGGTTGGATGGAAAATAAACACTATGGTGGGCCATAGGAGGTTTTTAAGTGTAGGCTTTCAATCACCACTGTTTCCTTTAGTGCTCTTCAAATAAGATTTGGATGTGCTTCATTTTTTGGACTATGATCTAAAATGATCCGGAAAAACGGATGTACGGAGTGGATATTCAATAAATATATAAAGGTGGGCCCACGGTCAGGGCCGCACTGTGTATGGTGAATCGGGGGCCGCACCCTCCACTGGATTGTCTTAGACTTCCCACGCGGAGAGCGTGGGGCGCGAATTAGGTGTTAACAGCTTAGTGGGTGTTAACCCTACCGTGTGGCCCACATGGATGATATGTTGTACATCCACGCCGTCCATCCTTTTCTACATCACATTTTATAGGAGGTTCGAAAATTTATGCATATCTAAATCTCAAGTGGGCTATATCACTAGAAACAGTGTGATTGAGTGCCCCACCATTAAAAATTTCAGAAAGCCCATCTTAAGGTTTTGGTAATTTTTATTTGCAATCCAAGCTCTTAATAATGTCAATAATGTCTTAATTAAGGGAAATTATAAAGATCAGATTGATCCAATACTTTTGTGGTCAACAAAATGTTTTTAATGGTTATTCATCACTGTTTCTAGTGTTATGGTCCACCTGAGATTTGTATCTTATTAGGCTTTTGGATCACTTCCTAAAATGATATGAAAAAACATATAGACGGTGTCGATATATAAAAAATACATCAAAATGGGCCCCACACGGTCAGGGTAACACCCACTAAGCTGTTCCCAAGGTACCACCTAATTCGCGCCCGAGAGCGTGACTCATTCTTCCCTGCCGGGACAAAGTGCATCAGATCGAAGACTTAGATGACCCACACAAATATGAAATGGTGTAAAATCATACGAGAAACTCTAAATTCACGTGGTTTGCCCAATGAGTATTGAAATGTCCTCATTTTCGTGGGCTCCATTCATCCAGCCTCTTAGTATCAGATGAGTGGATTGGATGGCGTATACATACTACAGTGGACCTCACACATAATTTGGACGATTTTACTGGTGGTGGATTTCCATCTCAACTATTTCCCATTTTTCGGCCTCAGCAGGTGGCGTAACTGACAGATGGTGTGGATCTCATCCACGTGGAGGCGTTCCGTCCACGTTAGCCAAAGTAACCCCCGTTATCCGTCTATAAATGTCAACCTGAAGCATACGTGGCCATAGTGTTGGGTTTGTGCGCACGTGTTGGGATTTGATCCACTCATCAGACGGTACTGGTGAATATGCGATCCTCTTCGTGTAAGGGACGCCGAAGTTCCTGCGCTGGGATGCTAGGTGAGGCCCACCGTGAAGTTTGTGAGAAATCCACCCCGTTCATCCGTTTTGAGACATCAGTTTAGGACACGCGGCCAAAGCTGAGGTAGATCCAAAACTCAAGTAGGCCATACAAGAGGAAACAGTGTGGATTCAGCGACCACTGTTGAAACATTCATATGTCCACAAAATTTTGTATCAGGCTAACTTTTTAGTTTTATCACTTCATCCAAGTGCGAATGACCTTGTAAATGGTTTGGATGTTAAACATCAAGGTGGAGCCTTAAAAGGTTTCAAAGGGGGAGGCATTTCTTTCCCCAACACGTGAGTTTTGTATCCACCTCATTTTTGTCCGCATCTCTTAAAATGATGTCTCAAAACGGATGAACGGGGTCGATTTCTCACAAACATCAGGGTGGCCCCACCTACATCCCAGCGCAGAACAACTTGCGAATGGCTCTCGCAGGAAATCCGCGTCCTGATGTACGTCGGCAAGGCGGGTTTGCTAGTTCTTGCAAATATGAAATATACGTGTGAGATCTGAGCTTTATGTGAGGCTGAAATGATGCTGGGATCTTCTCCTGATTTCACTCTTTAGGTGGGCCACAACTCACAAAGTAAATTAAAGGTTAAATCAATTTTATATGTTATGGCCCACTAGAGGAGTTAAACGGCCTGAATCAGAAGATATAAACAGCATAGCTCATTGATGAAAAGCTCGATGTTAGACACGAGTCAAGTTGGGACACAGGCTCAAGGGAGTGAATGTGTTTCGCTTCCATGCGCGTGGAATTGGCAAACCTCTGGAAAGGTGATTGCCAGAACTTTCTGGATTAAAGTTTTCGTGGGTCATTCTTATTCACACGTGTGTCTGTCGGCAAACGTGCCACGAAGACATGTACGGCTGCATCTCGTGCAAAAGACGACTTTTGACTTCCGATTTTTATTCAACAGGACCATGGATTATGTGCTGGTGATAATGGAAAATTGATATTTAAACCTAACAAATGGATTATTTTCATACAAAAAGGAAAAATGGTGGGAAATAAAAAATGGATGTTAAAAAAACTAAAAAAGAAAATGGATATAAAGAAGCTTAGTACATTACATGCATGCATTTTTATAGGGATGATTGTAAAAATTTCCCTCCTGATTTAGATTACTAGATTTTTTTTATTTCTTTAGTTAGTCATGCGATGTACCCACCCTGTTTGCTGGGCAACACACTCACACTGTTAGTAGTTAGTTAGATGATGAACCTATGTAATTGGTGTCTTATTAGATTTTTTTTTTTTTTTTTGGTTAGTCATGCAACGCATCCACCTTGTTAGCTAGCTGGGTAATACACCCACATTGTTAGTCACATAATGAACCAATCAGTGCAATTAGTATATCTCCTTAGCATTAAAATCTGATACCTACTCTTGAAATGCATCCACTTGAGCTAGGAGGACATGGTTTAGATTATTAGATTACTGCAAATGCATCCTTCTGATTTCCTTGCAGATTGCCCCAAAACCTATCAGCAATTCAGCACTATTGTTTATGAGGGATTGGTAATTTTAATGTTGGCTTATGGGTACTTAGCTGAAGTTCATTTATGTCACCCATGCTGTTCAACAGTGGTTATTCCACTAGCAATAAAGAACATAAAGTTGGGCTGATCCAAGCCTAACGTGTTGGGTGGTTGTGCCCACACAATATTGATTGAATTAGCTAGATGTCATTGGCATCTAACATCATAGTGGAGGGAACAAGTTGGGTATCATTGTGCGGCACAGCCACCCAACATGGTGGACCACCTGATGGTTAGATTGGGCTAATGTTAGGAACTTACCAAAGAGATTATAGTTCCCATGAGCAATATTTAGGGTGCGATTACAGGTCTCAGGAGCGAGTGATTAGGGTCCGACTACAAGCCCTGGGAGTGGTGCATGCCGAGAGCAATTATAAGCATCAGGGTGCACGCAATTAGGGCATGTTTGGAATGAGGGATTAGGTGGTATTGAATTGCATTGGATGGAATTGACAACATTATATAATAATGATTATATGTATGGAAATACCATGGAATTTTGACCGTCCAATCCCATTGGGATTAAATTCTTCATTTGGGAAAAACATTGTATTAAATGAAATCAACATTTTGTGGATCATAGGAATTGCAATCAACACACTAGAATTCACAATTGAAACTAGAATATGCATATGCACTTGACTACGCGCCATGCTTGTAAAGGGAGAAGACGTCAATTGATGCATGGACCGAACTACAGAACGTTTAAGCGAAGAAGTCTCTAGAAAACAGGTTGAATCTGATGCTACAATTGTTCAACATGAAGATGGTGGTGGGGACCGATGCGGACGACCACATCTACACTTTAAACTGGCTGATTTGTAAGTTGTTGGACATTGGTGAACAGATAAAGGGTAAATATCAAGCCTGCATCTTATTGAATTATCTTCCAAGTTCATATGAGTCACTCAAGGACTCATTATGTGCAGGCAAGGAAACTATTAATGTTGAGATTGTCATCTCAGCCCTCCAGTCGAAGGTGATGAGACAGAAGATCGGTGACGTGAGTTCGTCCTCTAATGCACTATCTATGAGGGGGAGGAATTCTTAACGAGGTGAGGCAATCGTCACGTTCGAGATTCAAGTCGCAAGGGTAAAAGCAAGTTGAAATGTTAAGTGTGTGTCCAAGTAGGGCACATGAAATAAGATTGTAATAATCTCAATAGTAAGAAAGAGAAGACAAGAAAATCTTCAAAGGAAGCCAGTACCGCTGAATCTTATGAGGAGGGTAGTGATGTGTGCGAGGTCTTGACAGTGTTAGAGATGGGGTCTCTCAACGATGAGTATATCATGGACTCCGGGGTTTTGTATCACATGTGCCAAGATTGGAGCATCTTTACTTCATACAGGGAGTATGAGGGCAACTCGGTGTTTCTAGGCGATGACTATGCTGGTAGAGTAGCGGGGATTGGATTTTTGCGCATTGAGATGCTTGATGGGATCGAACGAATCTTGATGGAAGTGAGGCACGTTCCTAGGTTGAAGAAAAATATGATTTCTCTTTGTTCACTCGAGGTGATGGGGTGTAAGTTCACCGATTTTAATCGATTTTGCAAGGTTTATAAGGGGGTTCTTGTTATTATGAAGGGATAGCGGCATGGAAACATTTACAGGTCGATTGGAAGTACTTCATCAGGTGGAGCTGCAGCATCTGTAGTGAATTCCACGTCTATACGTATGTGGTATGCACGCTTGAGTTACATGAGCAAACGAGGCATGAAGGTACTCTCTTTATCGTTCTTTACTTCCAAATTTTAAATGTATAAACTTTAGTATATGCAAGCACTAGATGTAGGATAAACAGTCTGGGTTGTTATTTAAAACTAGGAAACATGTTTGTAAAATGATGCTAGAATATGTTCATTCAAATGTATGAGGGATGTCGCCTATAGTTTCTATTAGGGGGTCATCATAGTTCGTGCCGTTTATCGACGACTGTAACAGGAAGGCATGAGTTTATTTTTTGAAAAATAAATCCGATGTTTTTATCACCTTCAAACATTGGAAGGCAATGGTGGAAAATCAATTAAGGCATAAATTAAAAGTGTTGAAAACCGATAATGATGGAGAGTTCGTTTCGGGGGAATTCAGTCAGTATTGTAAGGAAGAATAGATCATGAAGCACAATATAATGCGCTACACACCAGAGCAAAATGGTGTGACAGAGAGGATAAATCAGGCTCTTTTAAAGATGGCCCAATGCATGTTGAGTAATGCTAAGTTAGGCAAAGAGCTATGGATTGAGGCCATTAGCTCGGCTTGTTATCTGATAAATCGGTCACCTTCTACGACTATTGATTGCAAAATTCCATGAGAAGTATGGAGTGGTCATACGACTGATTACTCAAGTATGTGGGTATTTGGTTATGAAGCTTACTCTCATGCACCATCAGTTGAGAGAGATAAGCTAGACTAAAGGGCCAAAAAATGTATATTTGTGAGCTATGTTGATGGTGTGAAGGGTTACAGGTTGTATGACCCTGTCACACGAAAAATTACTTTGAGCTGTGATGTTAGATTTGGTGAAGGGTTTTTATTTCGAAAGAGGTGTCAAAGGAACCGAAAATATCAGAGGTTGTTGACATCCAGGTTAATAGAGATGAGACACGAGCCGAGACTGAGACGCATGCAGAGATACAGGATCAAGTGGAGCAGCTACCTGTGTGAAGAAATACACCTATAGATCGCAAGTTACTGGCGAGGTATATGAATTACTCAAATGCTACATTCACCCTTATCATGGATGAGGGGGATCCATTTACCTTTGAGGAGGCACTGCACGATGTAAATGCTAAAAAATGGAAGGCAGCAATGTAGGACGAGATGAACTCTCTATACAAGAATAAGACGTGGGAGTTGGTGGAGCTTTCGGTGAGTCGAAAATCGATTGAGTGAAAATAGATTTTTCGAAAGAAACATGATAAGTACAAGGCTAGTTTAGTGGTGAAGGGTTATGTTCAGCATAAATGTGTGGACTTTAGTGAGATCTTTACGCCGGTTGTGAAATAAGTATCTATCAGGTTCGTATTAGCTCTGGTTTCTCGATACGACCTCGAGCTGGAACAAATGGATGTAAATACCACTTTCCTGCATGGAGAATTGGACGAATAAATTTACACGACGCAACCAGAAGGTTATACGGTACAAAGGGTAGAAAACAAGTTTGCAGGTTGAGGAGATCGTCATACGGTCTCAAATAGTCACCTAGGCAATTGTACGAGAAATTTGATTCATTCATGATGAGTCAAGGCTTTTTTAGGAGCAAGTATGATCACTGTGTTTAACTTTTTTTTTTTTGTCAGTCAGGCAACCCACCCACCGAGTCAATCGCGCAACACACCCACCGAGTCAGTCATGCAACGCACCTACTAGTGTTGTCAGCAATGTGGATTTTCACCACGGATGGGTTTCGAAACCGAGACCCCCTGTTAAAACTCCCCAAAGTCTACCAACGAGGCAAGGCTCCGAACCCCACTGTGTTTATTTTATTACATTAAGTGACAAGAAATTTATCATACTGGTTCTTTACGTTGATGACATGCTTATTGCCAGTCATAACATGTTTGATATTGATGTATTGAAGACTCATTTTTTATGGATATTCGAGATGAATGATCTGGGGCTACAAAGAGGGTTCTCGACATTGATATACATAGAGACAGTAATAAGAGTAGTTTGTGGTTGTCTCAAGCTGAATACCTTGGAAATGTATTGATAAAGTTTGGAATAGATAAGGCCAAACCATCATATTATGACTTCAAGCTTTCTTTAGAACAATTTCTAAAAACATATGAAGAAAAGCATATTATGTCTCGTGTGCCTTATTCAAGTGCAGTGGGCAACTTGATGTATGCTATGGTTTGTACAAGGCTAGATATTTTACAAGCTATGTGTGTTGTTAGCAGATTCATGTTTAATCCCGACAAGCAATATTGAGAAGCAGTGAAATGGCTACCTTGGTACATTCATAGTACGCAGGACTATGCTTTGACATTTCAAAGGTTTAAGGACAAGTTTGATAGGTACATCGATTCAGATTATGTAAGCAGTGTGGATTGCAGGAGATCGACTTTTAGTTATTCATTTGTGCTAGTGATTGAAGTGATTAATTGGATGTCCAGGCTTAAGTCGGTGATGGCTCTTTCCACTATTGAAGTAGAGTATATGACGCTGATAGAAGCGTTCAAGGAGACTGTTTGGTTGAGGGGCATGATGAATCAGTTGTGGCTTTAACAGGAGACTGTGTCGGTCAATTGTGACAGCTCTAGTGCTATAAATTTGGCTAAGAATTTTGTTTATCACTCTCGTACTAAACACATTGATGTGGGTCACTATTTTATTCGACGGGTGCTTTGAGGAAGATGATGTAACTCTGGAAAAGATTCGCACCAGCATAAATCTAGCGGACATGCTCACCAAGGTGGTTTCTACAGAGAAGTTCAAGTTATGCGCAACTTCTCTAGGATTGGCGAAGACGGAATAAAGACGCAGTGTGCACGAGAAGCTGTGAAGCTATGATTGAAGTAGAGATGATGAATGAAACAAAGAAAATATGGTGTTAGCGATTAAAGCCACAATGGACATTGTTGGAATCAGATGCCTCTGATCTTGCTGACTTGGTCTTTCGATTCCATTGATGCCAGCATCGATCCTATCGAGGGCTGGTCGATCCTATCAACCGACTTTCCAAATTTTTGAGTTTGCTTGTTGGATTGTTTATGGACCTTTGTCGATCTTATCGACAGGCCACCGTTGATCTTATCTATGGACCTATCGACAGTGCGCGCAGTCTTGCACGATTTTGCGGCAATTGTTTCTATTTTTGGTTATTTGCTATTTAAGCAAGTTATAATCAGGATTAGGGTTGTTTCAAGACATTCCTTAGGGTTTGTGAGAGTTTTTGAGAGAGAGAGAGAGAGAGAGAGAGAGAGAGAGAGCTTAGGTTTTCTCTTGGAGCTTTGCTTGTGGGTTGATAATCTATTATAAACTTATGAAATTCATAGTGTTGCTTGCTTCGTGTTGTGATTTTTTTTCTGCAAGGATTTTTTCACGTAAAATCAAATTGTCTCTTATGGTTGATTGTGTGTGTGTTGTATGGTTATTGTTTGATTCTCTTTTGTGCTTCCGCAAGGTTCCTAACACATAATAGCACATGTGGAAGGCCTAAGTAGGGATGGTTGCACATGCACAACACATCATGCTCCTATGTGCTCCCAAGTAAGAACAAAATTGGATTATCTTTGTTTCACTATTCCATGAGATATTATACTAGCTTTAATCCAACTATTTTAATATAAGCTTACTTTAATATTTTTGATTCCATATGAATTAGGCAAATTATAAATATGCATGACTTATGTATAGGACGTATCTTTGTTTGCATCCAAATTGCCTTTTTATTTTGTACTATGACATTCATTTATCCACGGCCATGAATTAGCATTGCCAACATAATGTGATTTTGGACCATGACATAAAAAAATGGTTACTCTACATGTCCATGATAAAAATGGACAGTTAAGAAATGTATGATTAGCAGTTCATATTCAACTTTCATGTATGGTCCACCTTATAGTTAACCATCTGGATGGACCGTTAGAAAGGAAGCGTTCAATAGATTGGACCTGAGACCTTCTCTATTAAAGCAGAGTCAGGGTGGATTTCACAAAAGCATCACGGTGGGCCCACTCGAGCAGCCAACCAGCCAAAGCCAGTGGAATGCTAATACTTAGGTAAGTTTTTGAAAATCTTTTTCATGAAGGTATCAGAATGTAAATTCCACAATAATTAGGTTTTTTTTGTAAAATTCTCTTCTGTAAATTCTTAAACCTTCAAGGGCACCGGTAAGGTAAATCGATAGATCCAAGCGTTCCATCCCCGACTGCAGATTCATCTTCTTCTCGGGCCTAAGCTCTCTTCCTTTCTGCCACCAGCGAAAAATCTAGGGGTTTAGCTTTTCTTCTTCAATGGCTTTGGCGGGGCGTCTTCGTCCTAATTTCGCTCTCATCCAAAGGATGGTGAGAACCGAAACCGTTTTCACGCAGAGATCTGGCACTCAAAGGAGCTCCGCCAGCCCTAATTTCGCCACTACCGAGGTAAAAAGAAAAAAAAAGGGTTTCTTTCATCATTTTCATCTATTCCTTCGTGACTATCAGATCGTATTTGTGTTATGAAAGCCCCAATTTCATTGGAAGATTGAACTGATTTAAGCCGATTCCTGTGGTAAATGAATCAATGTGAGCCGTTTATGGTAAAACTGATATTGCTTTTGTTGTTTTTTTACTTCTTAGTCTTTAGAGGTGTTACACCGGCGGAAGTGTACAATGTAGGATGGGTGAAATGGTGTATTTTTTTTTTTTTCTTGTAGGTTAACTCCTGATCTTAGCCATTTATCTGCTGGGCCCCACCATGGATGGTTCAGTTGAAAAAAATGTTAGTCATATGATTGGTTGATCAGCCATTGTCTAACTGTCGATCTGTAGGAATCAGTCCAACCGTTGAGATAGCTCAATTGCCGGTGCTTTTGGGGAATGAAGTATCCACGATGGGGTAGTCCACGTGAATTGCCTGAATGTCTGAGAGGTGGGCCATTTGTACTGCTGTTCCGTAGAACTGAATGCACTGTTTGTTTCGGATCAGCATCGTATAATGCCTTATCATACAGTGCTGCCCCCGCCCCAAGCAGAGGCGATTTTTATTTGGGTCAGCATGCCATATGGGTGTGGTGGCCACATTTAAGTGATCCAGGCCGTGCGTTTCAATGGGCTCACTGTGGATGGTCGAATGGATGAAAGTTTCCTCTATTGAATACTCCCAGCCATCAAATTGGTGGGCCTTTTTCTTCTATTGCATATGATCTGTGGACTCCATTTTACTCTTAACCATCCATTTTCAGGCAACAATTGAATGTCTGGAACTAGAGTTGTCCAGCGGGTTTGGATGAACAGTTGGGTCTCTGAAAGGTATGCCCTTCCCATATGGAATGCTGATGCAAGCAATATTTCTCTAGTTTGGGCTCAGCATTCTATATTTCCTCTCGCAGATGTACTTGCTTGTCGTATTTTAACATTCACAGATGGTGAATCCATTCATCCTCTAATGTTTTGCTTATTTCTGCTATTCAGATGCTGTAATAATTTGTAATATTTCAAAAAAAGAAAAGAAAAAAGAAAAGATGCTGCAATAATTTGTACTGTCCTCATTCTGATATATCTTTCCTATTAATTATTTTCATAAAATGGTATTTGTTGGTCACTTTTATAAGTATCTGGTTCTCTTGGTATGGCTGTGGTCTGACTGTTGTTGTTCTTCTTTTAGCAGAATTTGAGGAATTATGCAACTGCACCCAGTTCAAACGATGGAAAAAGTGAAGGTGAAATATATTTTTCAACCTTTTGATAAGATAATAGCAGTGTAAATAGAATTATTTTGTTCTAAATGAGTTATAAAAGTGGCATTCAATTGAAGAACATGTTTTAGTACTCATTTTACCTTAGTTATTGTGAGAAATTCCATCAGTTTTTGACATTTCAGTTCCATCCTCGAATCTGCTCAACAGTTCTTGTTATTGATAGTTTTCTGGTTGGTAAGGGTCATAGCATTGGATGCACGGGTATGGCCCCGGTGATTTTCAGAGTTGTGATGATATGGACTTGGGCATTGGATGCCGTGCGGAGGCAACTATGGTTGTGGATTGTCGTATGGTTATTGTTGGCTTTGGCTTGGGATGTCGGGAGGTGACATGGTGGTGCTTGTAGAATTGGATCAGAGCATGATCATGATGCTTATTACATTTGTGTCGGCATCATACCTTACCTACCACATGCATTCCATCATACATGACTCCTTCATTGCATATTTATCTTACTGGACTGCATGTAGGACACACTGCACACATGGGTGTACTCATTGGGCTTTAAAGTTCATGCATTCCTTTATAATTTTTCAGGACAATGCTAGAAATAGGAGAAGCAGACGATGCTTGCCGAGTGATTTCTGGATACTATGCTTCTTGAGCATTTTGTTGATCATGTACTTTTGGAAAACAGTTGTATTGTAAATATGTTGTATGGATCGTTAAAAAAAAAAAGTAAATATATTGTGTAGTGGAAACTGGTTATTTTGCTCATGTTGGAAATGCCAATCTTTATGTCTAATATCCATTTAAAAAAAAAGACTCCAAAATTTACAAGTCGCGCGCCGAATTCAGGACTCGGTGTATGGGTGTTGGGTGCCAGATTCGGGGCACGACAGATATGGTGCAATTGACTTGGTTTAGCACCATTCATTCTTCAAAGATGATGCTAATATCACATTTAGTGTTTTGAATAGCTGTAGCATGTTGTGTAGTGTCCAACCCTCTGTAGCGTGTAGCGTAAGCCACATGATACTTTTATTTTTTAATTTAAAAATAGAAAAAATATGATAAATAGTAAGAAGAAAACAATATTATATATATATATATATATATATATATATATATATATATATATATATATATATATATAAGATGATTCATTTTTTTCAAGTATAAGCATGTTCAAACAAGTTATTTATTATCATTTATTAAAAGCCAATCCACATATATAAACCAAATCAAATCATTATCACATCAACAGCTTTCTAAACAAACCGCTTTAATTAATAATGTCTAATTGAAACCATAAGTCAACAAGTATGAAAAGAAATTAAAATCCCACATGTTGAGAGTATTAAGTACAAAATACAAAATACAAAATACAATTATCATTTATTAAAAAAAGTAGCATAAGCTACGACGCTACATATGGTACGCGTATGCTACATACGCCTATTGTGTACGTTACAGGGGATTTACACTATTTGTTAATACTACGTAGTGTCGTGGCTATACTATGCTATGCTACGAATGCTACCGCTATGCTTTAGACACTATTCAAAACACTAATCACATTGTAACTAATGAAATATCTTCCAACATTCAAATCTAATAAAGAGGAGGGTAAAGAAATCACTCAGTGTATGAAAGTCTGAAGAAGGAAGGAAAGGGACTTACACCATCTATGTCTTAGTTTCTAAACAAGAAGCAAAACAGTCGGATGTTCCACCTCTCATGCAGAATCTCCTTTATCAAGACTTGGTGCTTGAAGCTCCCATAACTAGACTTCTTTCTATGAGGAACATTCAACATCATATTGACTTGGCGTTCGGTTAGAACATGCCGAATCTTGTGCATTATTGAATGAGTCTGGCCGAAGAAGTCGAACTCCTGTTGATTGAATAGTCCGACATAAAGAAGTTCAAAAGAAGAAAAAGAAGTGAAAGAAGGATATCAAGGAGAGTGGAGCCAAGTATGGTGAAGTTGCAAATGGACATTGCAATGAGAAGATATATAAAGAAGGTGAATTAGTTATGGATTATTTCTGCAAAGAAAGGTTTCTGAGGGGAGCATACAACAAGCTCAAGTCTAAGAAGATTGGACCATGCCGAGTCAAGAGAAAGTTGGTGGCAACGCTTATGAGATCAAGTTGCTAGATAACTTGGGTATCTCACCAACTTTCAATGTGGCGGATTTGTTGGAGTATCGTGGCAAGGTGCTTGATGTGTAAGAGGAAGTTAGACATGGACAAACAACTTCCCAAGAAACAAAAATAAAAAATTGAACTAGTGTTGCAGATAACTTGGGTATCTCACCACCTTTCAATATGGCGGATTTGTTCGAGTTTTGCGGCAAGGTGCTTGATGAGTAAGAGGAAGTTGGATATGGACAAACAACTTCCCAAGAAACAAAAATAAAAAAAAATTGAACCAGTGTTGCAAATGAAGATCATCAGTATTTGATGAGGCCAATAAAAATAGTACTTGGTGAAATATAAGAACAAGTTTTATTCCAAATGCATATGGATCACGGGCGACAAATTGAAAAGATTGGACCTCTACTACTCGTATGAAGCGTTCAACTTGCCCAAGTTGAGTTCTTTCCAACCCGGGGGAATGATGTAGGCCCATGGCCCACCATAGGGCTCAACATGTGCTGATTTTGGACAGCTTGTTGCTAGATTTATAGCCTATATGTTAGGAACTGCAATTTACTATTTGTGAAAGATATGGGGGGTTGATTTAAATATGTGATGGAATATTATGAGGATTATTTCCTAGATTTACTTTTACTATTATTGGGCTTTTTGCCATCGTAGGTAGATTAAATTGATTTGAAATCAATCTACTAGTTGGGGATTTTTATTAAAGATTCATAAGGATTGCCATTAGGGTCTATAAAAGGAGGGTGGTGGTATAGGAGGTAGGCATTTCAAATTTTCCGAGTGTGAGTTTTCTTAGGTATTGTAACAGAAGAAGTTTGATATCAATGAAGTTATTTCTCCCTCTACACTCAAATATTCTTGTGGGTGTACTGTTGTCCATTTCTTTGTGATTCAAGTGTCGAGATCTCATTGACTTGATCGCTAGGTTGCACCAAGTACACATTGAAGCTAGTAGTATGTGATACTGATTCTTCATTTCAACAATTGTAATTGTGCTGGATATGCCACATTATTGCTACCACACACCCACACACACTTCACTGCACAATTATGGTTCTATTGGTTGTGTCGCTAATGTTATCAAGCCACTCTAGCACTCTCATGATATTTCAATATGGCTATGTAATATCCACGATATTGTTTAAAACTTCTGTTGAAGTGGTGGAATAAACTAGTTTTGGATTAATTGATTTTGCGGATCTTCTTAAAGATTTAATGCTGCAATTATTTGATGACTTCTATGGATAAAAAATTATTGGCTCTTTGGGTAGCTGAGCTCTATACTTTAGAGAGCATCTACATTGCAAAGATTTGTGATTTTGTTATTGACATCCTTGGCTTGTCACCAAATTTTCTTTGAACTGTTACCCAAACCATTAATCACTGTGGGACATAATTTGACGACATGAGAGGTTTATGCTATATGGGTTCATATGAGTTTACAGGTACTTCTTGCTTATTGTTTTTACACATGATTATGTCTTATATTTGCCAAGCTGCTTCGGCTGATATGAATGGTTTATGCTTATATGGGGTCATATGAGTTTACAGGTACCTCTTGTTTATTGTTCTTTACGTTTTATTTGCTAAGCTGTTTTGGCTGACAATGGGAGGCTGAGACACATTGAGAGTATCAACAAGAGTTTTCTTGAGTTGACCATGGCACATAGGGGAGAGGTGAAAGCTACCGTGACGACCGTCATTGTAAGTTGTGTCGTCTACTTGGAATGTTATCTTGCATTGCAAATAGCATCTTGATTGAAAGATATTGCATAATTGTAACTTGTAACTTGGTGTCAATCTTGAGTATGAACACCTGGGTATGAGTTATTTAGTTCTAACTTCTAACCCTAATTAAAGTATTTGATAAAGTATGTCAGTGATTGTCTTTCTTAAAAGGGTGCTCATCAGTGATTGTGGCAGTGAACTTGTTTTTATCCTTTCAAATTGGGTTTTGATTGTACTCTCTTTGCAAAGCCGGTAAATATCAGTAACAGTATGTCTGAGCTTTTTAAAGAAAAGAAATAGCATGTGATAGTCTGTAACAATATTTGCTTGCTACTGGATGTCTCCTCTTATGGAACATTGAATTGTTGATGCTCTGATGGAGTTCTATTTCTAGAGGTAGAGGTTCTGTGAACATTATTGTTGGTAGCATTAATGAAGAAAATGATTTTGCTAGCTTTAATTGTTCAAGTTTTATTCTCTCTGGTGGTCTGCAAGTTAAATTTGTAGATGTCAAGCCCTATATTTACTTTTGTAGGACATCAACTTAATTTCTATTGGCAGCCAATTCAGTGCATGCTTACTGCACATGTGTGAATGCATCATTAGGACTTTCTAATGAAATGAAAAATGGTCATTTTGTTTTGAGATACACAGTCAGTTTTAACATGGAGGGAATGAAAAAATCAGTGTGAAAGCTGAGATGGTGCCTTCATGCTTTCTAGGGACCAGAAGCCATGCTGACAAAGTTGGCAGGTATGCCATGCTATATATCCAGAAAATATCAGCAGCTATTTCATGATATAAAATAGAAGTAAAAGCTGTCCACCCATCCCCCCCCCCCCCCCCCCCCCCCCCCTTATCAACTACCTTATGCTGTCAAGTGCCAATGACTTCCGTGTGAATTTGCTTTTGAGTGGCATATCCACTTAATTCTGTCTAGTTACATAGATGGCCAGAGGAGGCTGGAGGAGCATTGAGGGCTGAAAAATCTCTAATTCTAGAATGTTTGAAAGTACTCGAGCTCTTTATTATGTGTGTGGATCTGGTCTTACTTGGATGGGAAAATACCAATCACTTGTTAAAAGCATGTTACAAAAGGGCAACCCTGCAGCAATAAGTGTACTTAGTCCGACAAGAACAGTTGATCTCTTGCCATTTGTAGCATATGGTAAGATGCTGAAGACTAATCTGCCTGTGGAAGATGCATTTGGCTTAGGGCTGGAAATCTCTTCTAGGGTAAAGAAAAACTTTTTGCTACTAAAGCTGATAGTTGACACTGCAGAAACATAGGGACTATGCTGATCACGATGAACACCTGATTTTTTTACCCCCTGAAGCTTGAGAGATGGTATTGTTGAAGGAATTGTTTCTGTGTATCTTTCATCTTGTGGCAAGCATCAATTCAGTTAGGAATTGTGGGAAACATTCTTAGGTGACCTGGTTGCTCCATCTCTTTTAGCATGATTGCCAGTCACTTGGCCTATGTCAGCATTGGATCTTTTTTCTTTTCTTTTTCAGTTCTGAATCTGGGCCGCTAGAGTGTGTTAGTTCCTTATGATGAATTGGAAAGTTCATTATTTGTTCAATTCATCTAACTTCTTTTTTATTTCATCAATTATTAAGTGCTAACTCAGTTTGGAGGATCTATTGTGTGCTATGCAACTTTAGTAATAAATTGCCATAGAAGAGAGAGATTGGTCAAAATGGATGGTCAGCAGATTCTCAAAACAATTTGTTTCTCTGCCTTGCAGCTATTATTCAAAAGGATTGAGATATCAAGGAGGATGTTTCCAACAGGCTTAGAATTGAGTCAATTATGTAGAGATGGGCCCTTGAAGTTTGTTTGATTGCTGCATGTGTAGGGAACTTGGGGAAACATTTTATAAGAGATCTCTTTCAACTGGCTTTGCTTATGTGGCAGTGTTAGGAAGTCAGAAGGCAACATAAGCAAGGGATGAATGTTGCACAGTTGATGATGTTAAGATGGATGTGAGGAAAGACTGGGGAGGATAGGTTAAGAATGAGCTCTGCAGTAGTAGCCCAGGAGTAGTCCCCGTAAGAGGAAAAAATGAAGGAGAATCAGATTGAGATGGTTTTTCTCATGTGCTTAGCTGCAAGAACCTTCTACCCATGTTCTTCTGCCTGTATCATACTTCAAACTCAATCTTATTCTTGCTTCCTAAGTTTTTATACATGTTAGCATTTTGAAACAGGTGTTTCCTTGCTTCCGCTCGGAAAATTTGCTGCCAATTCCCTTAAAACTCTTTGTGCAACTATAATAATGTGCAATGAATACCGGATATGGATCCTGTAAGGAGGGTAACTTTGATTAGGGTTGAAGGTCTCGAAAGAGGACGAGTGGAAAATCTAAAAGAACTTGGATTGAGGTGGTAATGAGGGATATTAGGGCTTGTTTACTTACTGAGCATAGAGCCTTAGATAGGAATGATTGGTAAAACAGGATTTATAAAAGCCAACCCCAAATAGATGGGACACAACTATGATGATGAATTGATGATGATGTCTATGTTGTGTGGTAGTTGTGTTTGTTTTGGCTTGCATCTGGTTTGTGATATGTTTTTGCCCTTGGGGCTCCGATATTATCCTCGGAGATAGTAATCTTGATTTCATAATTTTGTTTGTAGTTCTCTTTACTATTAAGTATGAAAACATGTATTTATTGCAACTAGGAAAAGTGTCCAATGTTCTACCGAAGCAAACAACTTTTTCTTCCAGTTAGCAATCAACACCCATATAAGTAGGGGAAATGGATTACGTCTTGTCCCCGCCTAGATTGAATTGTTCCAGGCAGGTGCTCCATGGGGCCTACTGTGATGTATGGGTTTTATACCGTGTTTACTGTATCAGTATCACGTTACGCATCGCACCCTTGGGATACAAATACATATCGGTTATCGCATGGGATATATTGGTCGTATCGGAGAATTTATCGCACTTTTTCGGGAAACATGGGGAAACATTTGGAAAGTGGTCGAATTTTTCAATGGAACTTCAGTGATTGTTAAAAAAGACATTAATGCACACTTTTAAATCATAACATCATAAAAAACAAGTGCACATAATAGGTTTCCTTTTTATAGGGTACTAAGCTATGCACTGTCCGACTGAACTAATGCAACTATATTCAAAGTGAATTCATAAAATTTATAAATGTAAGAAGACATTTATGGAAACACATTCAATATGTTGAAAAGCAAAAGAAGTAGAAATTTAGGAATATAACCGCGAATGATGTGTTTGGCTGTAGCTCATGATACATAAATTTTAGCATTTAGTAATTATTTTTAAATTAAATCATTAATTATATTTTCGAAAAAAATCATCAACCTCCCTTAAATGCTCTAAAAATGTAGTCAAATGACCATTGATAGAAAAGAAATTTCGGAAAAAATATTTTTTAATAATTTTTTATTTTTAATTAAAAAGTTTTTTTTTTCGAAAAATCTCCAGAACTACATGAATTAGTAGATCGGGCATCATGCATGTTTGATTTCGTGTTTGGGTAGTAAGATTACAAGCAATTTGGGAGAAACTGTGGAAATTAAAAAAATTCCCCCAAATTGGACCACCTTCCCTCAAATCTTGAAATCAAAGGTTTATATTCTTGATTTTCCATGCAAAACATGAAGAATCAAGCATTTTTAACATTTTAACACTGGATTTAGTATGATTTAAATCAAAAGGGGACCAAAATGCAAAAACACTCACCGAACCAAAACCGGCCCCAAATCTGCTTCGATCTTGATTCCGGCTTGAAAACCTTGTTTTTCTCCCAAAAGATTCAAAAGGATGGACTGAAATCCACCCTAGAGGTGTTTACAAGAAGGAAGAATGAAGGAAAAATGCAAAAAATGGAGTATTTTTTGGGTTTTTTTTTTTTTTTTTAAGACAACCCGGTTTCCTTGACGACATCGAATGATATTTGTAGATATTGATAGGTGTCATTGATACATAAGAAAAATACAAAGGGAATAGTGATGATGTTGAGAGATATATCACAATATCGGCGATATTTCACGATATCTAGCGATACGTAGTGTGATATCAATGATTTTAGATACTTTGGTAGGGTTTCATATTGCTTGACCTGTGATACCGATAATATTGGCTGCTATTATCAATATTGCAAGCAATGGTTTTATCCACTCCATTCATCCAAATTTCCAAACTGTTTTAGGGTTTGAGCCCAAAACTAATAGTGGGGATTGAATGACCACCATTATGATCATCCTAGGGACCACAAGTTTTGGATCAAGTTGACATTTGTTTTTTCCCTTAATGTAGGTCTATGTGACCTTATGAACAGGTTGGATGGCAAATAATCATCATGGTGGGCCCTAGGAAGGTTTCAACGGTGGGCATCATAATCACAACTGCTTCCTATGATGTGGTCCACTTGAGCCTTGGATCTGCCTCACTTTTGGGCTCATACCCTAAAATGATTTGGAAAAATGGATGAATGGAGTGGATAAAACCCATACATCACAATGGGCCCCATAAAGCCCCTGCCTGGGCTGATTTCCATCTAGGCGGGACCAGGACACAATCTGCTTCCATAAGTAGTAGGCATAGGACCTTCATATTTGTAATACATACCACTTATCTAGCAGCCCCATTGACACCGTGAACATGCCATGCTCCACAAATGTACTCTATAGGAATTTTAGCCATGTGAGTAGTGAATTTTTTTTTTGATGAGTTTGGATTGGTTTAAAACCCAAAAACTTGAGTTGGTTCAATAGCCAGCCCAGTCTTGTAAACTTGACCTATTCGTTGCTTGACTCAACCGGCTTGGCATTCGATAATTAAGTTTGAAGTATGCAGAGTTATAATAAATATTTAAATGGTTTTGCTAACATCCCTACCTTCATGAGAACATTAGCAACATCCCCAAGGCTTTTAAATGTCATGTGGGATGCCTAATCATCAATCATGACCATTCATTCAATAGTACTATTGGGACAAGCCATGGTGCAAGAATCACACTGATCAGATGATCGTGTAAACCTTTGAATGGGGCTGATTTGTTACAACCATTCATTGTTTATGGGCCAGAGATCAGATGGTTAGAATCGTCAAACCAAAGTGTTACTTTGGAATCATAAACAATACAATGTGAAATCTCTTGAATAGATGTTTCAAGATGATGATTGGAACTATTTTGCTTCTCCAGAATCTTGTAGCTCCATTTTTTATGCTATGGATCGGATATTTAGGATCATCTGATTGGTGTGATTTTTGCACCATGGCTTGCTCCTAGTTTTATGAATGAATGTTCCATTCAAATCAACAATAGGTCATCCCATGTGTCATTTAAAGCTTTGGGGGGTTAGCAAAACCCATATTTAAAATAGTTATGTTGTGGTAAAATATATAAATTTGGCCAAAATGAACAAATGTGCAACTCATGGTGTCTTGGCTATAGACCTTGCTTCCATAGCTGTTATAGACCTTGGCTTCCTTAGCTAGGCTTGGCTCCTTCTAACTTAACCCAAAAAAATAAAGGATAGCTGATCATGCAAGTGACATGGTCTGAGTCACCATGAGTCATGCCAAATTGACCAGGTCAGTGAGCTGCGTCAATGAGTCTTGTCGATTTGGGTGAGCTACACTCACTAGCAGGTTTCCTGGCGACTCAGCTCAAATCTTGTCGAGTTGAGTTGACACAGCCGAGTTCAAGCTGAGTCATGGAATTTTGGAACTATTATGGAGACAATTGGTAAAACTCTTCATTTGCAGGCCAACCAGACAGGTAAGATTGTCTAATGGAGGAGATTTCGCAGCACTGCTCATCCATGATTGAGCCCACCAAATGAATAGTCTGGATCACCTGAACGTGGGTAATGTATTAGTAGTGTGGTTGAACGATAAATGCTGTTTTGTTACTTTGAACACCATATAATCTTGTACATAAAAGGAGTAGCTAGAATTCTTCACAACTATAGCCATAACAAAAGGGATGCTTCTCCAATAAGAGAATGGATTCCTGTAAGCTATTTTAGGAAGCAGTTGGTCTGAGCTTCCTTTCTCTTCAATGGTATTCCACCATTCCATCAGTGGCAACATTCATTTCTTAAACTTGTTTAATATTTATTGCTTTTTATTGACCAGCCACTCCCCCCAGAAGAGGAAAACAGCTGAAAGATACATTGCAGGGTATTATTGGACATGGAAAGATGGTGAAGCTTGAACAGAAGGTACTCCTTGATAGCATATGCATGTGCCAAACACTGATTCTTCATCAGTGGAATGTGTCATGAAAGACGTCTAACACCATCCTATTGCCTTTTGTTTTGTATGCATATTCTTCCCACCTCCCTTTATTCTGGATTCTCCAATTTATGAGTTTCATGATTCCATTTTGGATCTTTCAAAAAAAAAAAAAAAAATGATTCCATTTTGGATTTCTGAAAATGATTTAGTCGTCTGTCCCCAAGTCTTTAACTTCTACACATCCATTTACTGGAAAAAAAAAAAGCAGAAGAAGAAGGAAAAAAGAAAAAAAACCCAATCAAAATCGCCTGCTTTGGTCACATTATAACTGTGTAGTTGCAGAATAACCATTCTCATTATGAACTGAAGCATTAGAGCTCAGCCATGGCAAGTGTGAAATGGCTCATTGGTTTTCTCTTTATTTCTAAATTGCCCCGCCTATATATATATATATATATATATATATATCAGCCTGCTCACGAGTTCTTCCTGTGAGCATGTTTTGACAGCTCATCAGATGTGATGTGAGCCCTAAATCTGAACCGTCCACGTGATGCAACACCCCAAAAAACCACAGGGGCCCAACTTTTACCTTGATCTAGAACTTTGGTGGGCCATGGAAAAAAGGACAGTTTACTCCCTTGATTTGCGCCCCCCCCCCCCCCCCCCCCCCCCCCCTCCACGGCCCACCAGAGCTTTGAATCAGGTTGAAAGTTGGGCCTTAGGGTTATATATATATATATATATATATCTGCGCACCAGTTCTCATGAGAACTCGTGAGCACTTTTTGAGAACTCATCTCACGTGATATGAGCCCAAAATCTGAACCGTTCATCTGATGCAGCACCCCAAGAAACCCCCCAGGCCCAACTTTTACCTTGATCCAGAACTTTGGTAGGCCATCTCTGCAAAGAAAGAGGCAAATCAAGGGAGGAAGCTGTTACCTTTTGCCATGGCCCACCAAAGTTCTGGATCAAGGTAAAAGTTGGGCCCTGGGAGTTTCTTGGGGTGCTGCATCACATGGACGGTTCAGATTTTGGGCTTATATCACATGTCATGAGTTCTCAAAACATGCTCATGATCTCTTGTGAGAACTGGTGTGCAGGTGAGCATTCTCTCAGCACTGTCCAAATGCGCTCCGCGCATGCTCAATCTTGAACTAGCAGCATCGAGCACTGTCCAAATGCTCTGCGCATGCTATTCACATGGTCCATAAAAATAAAAATTGAAAAAAAAAAGAGAAAAGAAAGAAAAATCAAGACATAATTGCCAAGCCAATAATTTATTCTTTCTTCTCTTTTACATTCTTCACAGATTGATCAAAGCATTCTCAGGGGATTGGTGGTTGAATTTGGGCAAAAGCTCTTTGATATGTCGATCAGGACTGGAGCAAGGCAGATGTTCCTGAGGGATCCTTTCAATTTCGAGAGCTTCTAGAAGCTTTGGCCATGTTTGCATCGCCTGCTGAAAGACCCTGCTCTACAAATTTCCTTTTTACTTTAATTTCCATCATGTTGGACTGGGGTTTTTCCTTGATGGGCTGGTCTTTTCCCTTTCCTTTCTTGTGGGGTGGGTCTCCCATCCACCTCTAAAATAAAAGCTAGAAATGTAAAGGGGGGACACTCCTTTCTGTTACTTTTTTCTTTTCTTGAAGTCCGTTTTTAAAGGTCTTGTGGGGACACCCTGCAACAATTTTAAATTTTCATGTGTTCGTTTCTCATCATAAGCCACTGAACATTGCCACTGGCCAGGTTGAAGACTTTTTTTTAAAAATTTTTAAAATTTAAAATTTCCCTTCGGTATTCATTCTCTGAAGGAAGCAATGAGGCTATTGTCTAACATTTTCTTCTCATTTTCTGAAGCAAGCAATGGGGCTATTTTCTGCCCCTTTTTCTCTCCTTAACTGTTTCTTACCCACCAGAGAGAGAGAGAGAGAGAGAGAGAGAGAGAGTTTGGATGGGGAATAAAGTAAAAATGAAGTGGTTGGAACTTTGAGTAGCTTGGATATTTTCCTTTTACCTTTACTTTCTGTTGTAGAAGGTGATGCAGGCGCTATATAGAAATTGCAACTTGGATTTGGGTGTGGTGTTATGGTGCCAAAGAGCATTGAAAGAAAACCCGGTCTGGTGTTTGAGTTAGCTGCCAAAACATACTTTGATGACATTGAGATGCACCACCATTCCTATGTGGGAAAAACAAAGGAAAAAAAAAAACAAACAAACTCGGGCCCACTCATCTATCATACCAAATTGCTTCGATTGCTTGTGAGTAGGCCGCAAGCATTTTAAAGTTTTGTCTCCAGCCACCAACGAACGTCTTTGTCACAATTATAAGTCAAAAGTATTGTTTTAACAATCTCTGTGGAGCAGTTGATGGAAAGGCACTGTAATTTAGCACATCTGATTGCTGCATGAGCCCTTTCATCTTGACCGTCCAATTGTTCATCTGAGTTTCGATATGACCATTGTTCTAAGAATTGCACTAGTTAGGTGTTCTAACCATTCGATTGAGTGGCAAGGCCATTAAAGGACAATTATGATCGAAAAGTCAATGGCGGATTGGGTTCTACCCAAACCAGGAAGCTGACGGACGGTCATGTCTGGTTTCTGTGGGGCCTACTGTGATCTATATGTTTTATCTACATCGTTCATTTATTTTGACAGATCATTTTAGGTTATGATCCCAAAAAAGGAGGCAGATCAAACGCTCAAATGGACCACACCAGATGAAGCAGTGTGAATTTAAATACTATCGTTGAAAACATCTGAGGGGCTACAGAAGTTTTTCATCAAGACGATATTTTTGTTTTCCCTTCGTATGGGTCTGTGTGACCTTATGAACAGGTTGGATGGCAAATAAACATCATGGCTGTTTGCAATGGTATGAGTTCAATCCCAACTGCTTCATGTGGTGTGGTCCACTTGAGCCTTTGATCTACCTACCTTATCAGCATGAACCATAAAATGATCTATCAAAATATATGAACGGCATGGATAAACCATATAGATCATTGTGGGCCCCTAAAATGACCGTCCATCTCTAGGTCCTGGTGGGGGTAGATTTTGGGGCTGTTGAGGCGGCGGAGACGTGGTTTTAGCTGGTGACCCCAACACCATCCAGCTAGCTGGTGTCAAAGCGCTGTGAGCCCCACCATGATGTACATGTTTTATCTTCGCTATGCATCAATTCTGCTAGCTTATTTTAGTGCATGAGCAAAAAAATAGGGAGATTCAAATCCCAGGTGGACCACACCACGGGAAAACAGTGTTGATGGAACGATATTATTAAAAACTAACTCGGGCGTACTCGAATGTTTATTTGCCATCCAACCTATTGATAAGGATGCACAGACCTAGATGCAGGGAAAACACAAATATATCCAAAAGTTTTGTGGCCCAATTTTTTTTTAACAATCCCCACTGTTTCCTTCCTTTGGTGTGATTTACCCGCAATTTAGATATGCCTCATGTTTGGGCTCATGCCCTGAAATGAGCTGGCAAAATGGATGGTAAAACGCATACATCAGGGTGAGGCCCGCGGAGCTTTGACACCAGCTCCTGAACTATTGCTACAGCACACCTGCCTTTGATCTGGGATCATTTTTGAACGATCTAAACCATTTATATGAAGGGTGTTTACTTTGTGTGAGGATAGCTGACGAGTTATAAGATTGAAACTCTTAGATTGGAAAATCTCAACCGTTTGATTGTTTCCAAATGTGAATTTTCAAAATCCCATTTTGAAATGTGCGTTAAAATTCGTGTCTATCATTGCTGGATGGCTTGAATTTTGCAGTGCTGGCACATGCGGTGGAGTGCACATGAGCTGCCTGCAGGTACACATATTTCGAAGAAAGAATCTTATGTTTGCGGCTTCATCATGCTCCCATAATCTAAACCATTCAAATTGAGCGATACTGATCATTCATCTGGCTGCTGCCTCATTACAGATGCACCACAGCTAGAGAGAATTGAACGGACCTAGACTTCTACCTCTATGTGGGTCCTTGCATTTCAGTCCCAAAATCCATTTCTAAGTGAGGCTGAGGGTTGTTTCCTACCATTAGCGATCTCCACCGTAGAATGGTGGAACACAAATACGTCCACATGCTCCACGTGTAAGACTGAGGTAATGGTCCCTCTTCTCTCATCTAGCTCATTTAGGAAAGCACATTGCCCAGCAGCCATCACAAATTTCAAAGATTCTCGGTGTGTTTGTCTCTTTGTATCGTGAATGAAAGTTACTTTTATGTGGGGAAATATTCTGAAGCTTTCGTAAAACTCAATTCATCTTCTTTTGCATTTTCCACATGCAAAAGCACGTAAGATGCTTTGCAGTATCCAACGTAAGAAATAGTAATCCTCCCTCGGATCTTGGATTTTCATGTACAGTACCACATGAACGAATATACGCGTACACAATGAAAGTACATCTCAAGAACATATATATATATATATATATATATATATATATATATATATATATATATATATATATATATATGACTGAAAAATGATCATCTGGTAAGGTACCAGAACTTGTAATACCGTACCATCTTTAACTTGCCAGCTGTGTAAGACATTTGTACCATGAGAACGGTAGGCCCCACACTGAAGATCACATGGCACAAAAGTCATGGCTATCAGGCCGTCAGGTGGGTCACAATTAATATTGGAAATGATGGACAAACGATAGACTGTGTGGCCCACCTAGTGAGTTGGTCAGCCTGATTTACGAGAAGGATGATGTTCATTGTGGGGCCTACCGTTTGAAGGGTACTGATGTACTCCAGAAGTGGCATGTTGGCTGGAAAGTTGTCAAGGTGACACAAGTATATAAAATAAAAAAAAATATTCAGACGTACATGCATGATTCACGCGTGTGGATGGGGAGAGAGAGAGAGGGGAGAGATTATGTGAAGACCAAGCTATGTATTTGCTTGGACTTCACATAATCTCTCTCTCTCTCTGTGTACGGTATTACCTTGTGAGTGAAGAAAAATGCAACGTAAAAGACAAGAGCTGGAGTCAAAGACAAGAAGAACAGCCGTCCCCTCTCGGACGCGGATTGCGGGGTGACCCTGACACCACAGACCTCCGTGGTGGAAGGATTCTGTGGGACCTGCTGTGATGTTTGTGTTTTATCCACGCCGTCTATCCGTTTTGCTAGCTCATTTTAGGCTATGAACCAAAATTGAAGAAGATCTGAAGGGGACCATACTACAGGAAACAGTGAGGACTTAACGTCTACCGTTGAAAACTTATTGGGGGCCACAAAAGTTTTGGATCAAGTTGATATTTGTATTTTCCCTTCATCCAGATTAATGTGAACAGGTTGGATGGAAATTAACGATCGGGAGGTTTCAACAGTGAACGTCCACTTGAGGTTTGGATTTGCTTCAATTTTGGGCTCATGGTCACCTAAAATGGAGCTGGAAAAGCTGATGAACGGCGGGGATAAAACACATATATCACGGCGGGCCCCACAGTCGGTGGTGGCAGGGTCACTACGCAATCCTTCCCTCCCGTCTCACTTCGAAGGTCCCCCTCCAAACCGTTTGCCACTCCACCCAAAAACAAACAAAAAACCTCTCTCTCTCTCTCTCTCTCTCTCCTCCCTCTCTCTCTCTCCCCTCTTCCTTCTCCATATTCTAAGCAAACCCCACACCTATCACAAATCATGATCATGATCATTATCGAGCCTTGTTACTCCCTCCACCACCTTTCTTTTTTTCATCTATAAATTCCCTTCTTCTCTCTTTCATGCCAGTTGGAATAACAAGACTCCTAAAAAGTACTCATATCCTTCAAATGAGGAAGCCAGATCAGTCACCCAAAAACACCCACACCCAAAACAACACCAAACTTAGGAAAGGGCTCTGGTCTCCTGAAGAAGATGATAAGCTCATGACCTACATGCTTCGCAATGGCCAAGGCTGTTGGAGCGATGTTGCTCGCAATGCCGGCCTCCAACGGTGCGGCAAGAGCTGTCGTCTTCGTTGGATCAATTACCTCAGGCCTGATCTCAAGCGAGGCGCCTTCTCTTCCCAGGAAGAAGATCTCATCATCCATTTACATTCCATCCTTGGAAACAGGTCATCTCCCTCTCTCTCTCTCTCTCTCTCTCTATAAACAAAGGAAATTGTAATTCCAGATGCATTATACATATCAACATGTCACACAAGTATGCAGTATCTAGGACGTCCTATATGGCAGTCCCCACATCACTTGTCGTATCTAAAACTACGCCTAGCCCGTTAATAAGTCGATCAAGCCAGGCAGGTCGAATACAAGCCGTTCATTTTCATTTTTCTAACCATCTAATTCCCTGCCTGATAATTTGACCACCCAGTTTCCTGGGCTAAGGAACAATCACAGCAAGGACCAACAAATGTACCAGAACTCACACACATGTAATATGTTGGCTCATGTGGTGCACCTATGTTGGCCCTTGACAACTTACCATTCAGAAGAGCATGAATGTGGGCATTCATGTATGTGCACATATACATGATGAACATGTATTTGTTACATCTATGAGTCATGTCTTGGCATATGTTTGTCATGCATGCATGCGCTCATGTACCATATTCTTTAGGTTGACCAAGAGACTTTGTGTAGAAGGGAAGATCATGATATTACATGGCACCCCATTCTTATATGCTACCTAGATATGTAGACGAATATCATAAAATCATCTCCTTTTGGAGGTAGGTGTTTGGTTCTACTAATTGAATTTTGTACATGGAATGTCTAATTTTCCAATATTCTAAGAATGTAAGCTACACCATCATGCATTTCTTTGACATTGGTTTGTCTAGAAAATTTGTAAGCACGTATGAGAGGGTAGGGTAGTTGGGTCATTTGGAAGAATGGAAAATTTGAAATTATTGGACATTGACACATTAGGGCAACAAATTAAGACCTATTACGTATGTATTTAAATTCGTATAAAAAATAAGAACCGAGAGGGACAGTGCGTGGCATGGATTGGATTTTTCCCTGCCTTTTGAGCTAAGGATACACACATGCATTTATACCTACATAAACACACACACACACACACACACACACACACAATTCACTTAAACCAAGTTTTTATTTATTTATTTTAAAATTTTCTCACTTCTTTTGCTTTTACAATCCAAGCAGATGGTCGCAGATCGCTGCTCGCTTGCCGGGGCGGACCGACAACGAAATAAAGAATTTTTGGAATTCCACCATAAAGAAAAGGCTTAGGAATTCATCATTATCCTCACCAAAGCATAGCGATTCTTCAGAACCTTGTGAAGTTATGGTGGGGCATACATCCATTCACGACCATGATATCATGACTATATGCATGGACGCGTCCTCGTCGTCATCATCATCAATTCAAGCTATTACTCTAAGCAACCGGTTCGACCCGTCCCCCCAGTTCGACAACGGTTGCATCACGGCTGGCTTGTCGGGCTACCCTTATATGCCTCCTTGCTTAGCACAAGTTGGCATGGATGACGCATTGTATGGGGATGATGGGATGTTGATGGGTGGTCACATGGGGGTAGAAGGAGAGCATTTTGTTCCACCCTTAGAGAGCGTAAGTTTGGAAGATAATATTATTACTACTATTGCTAATAGCATTAGTGATAATAATATCACTTATGACAACCACAACAACAACAATAATGGCATAAGCATCCCCAGCAACAACCACAACAACTACAACAACAACAACAACAACAACAACAATAAAGGAGGTAGTGTTATAGGGAGTGGGAATTATTGGGGAGGTGAAAATTTGAGGGTGGGGGAGTGGGAGTTGGAGGATTTGATGGGAGATATTTCTTCCTATTTTCCTTTCCTTGATTTCCAAGTTGAATGATTGAAGGTTGAGAACATAGTGGGTCCCACCGTTTTCTTTTTTCAATATTTTTTCATTTTAAATTTCTAGGGGGATGGACATGGCTCTCTCCTTTGGTAAAAGGAAATAAAAATAAAAAACTCTAAGACCCTTTACTCAGATAACCAAGAAAAAAAAAATATGCTTTGGGAAAATTAAAAAATTACCCTGAAGTCACTGAGACCCATTTGCTAATACTTAGGAATGTGGCAAGGGTATTTTAGGAATCCTGAGAATGTTGGGCTCTTTAATTATATGCATGTTCTTTAATATGAAGTACGGATTGCATATTTTGGAGGGGGCATTTCAATCTTGTGGAGCAATAAAAATACCTGAAGAGAAATGTGAATAGTGATGGTGCAAGTCGAGGGGACCACCACATTGGTGGTGATCTGTAGTTACAATGCAATGTAAAAACAAAGGGGAAGGAATTCTGGCAGTTGAATAGGATTTACCAACTCTCTCTCTCTCTCTCTCTCTCTCAAGTTGATGACTGCATGGCATCCACTCCGTCCATCATATTTCTATTGTTCTCCTTGAAGCCCAAAAATCAAGGGCTTCACTCGTTTAAAATCATGCCTAAAACGTCTAAAATGGTGTGGTGTGGCTCACCTTAGTTTCAGAATGACCTGATTTTTGGTTATCCAATTATCATGGTGGGATGCATCTTCTGAATGGACTAGATGAAGTATAAAACAAGGTAGGACCCACGCACAATCTGAAAGGCTTGGGTGTTCCATGTCAACTATTCCCGGTCGTGTGGCTGAATTGAAACTTAAATCCAATTGATTTTTGGGCTCCAAGAAGAACCTCAGGTGACTCACATGATGGACGGATTGGATGCCATATACACATCATGGAGCGCTCCATGCATCGCATTGTAGGTAAAGCTTAAAATACAAAGCTTTTGTAGGAAATCCAGCCTCCTTGTAGCACTGCACACATATGGCAAACCTTTCTATTCGTTTTGGGTTTGTAGGAAGAGCTTTGTTTCCTTCAAGTGGGGTACAATCACATAGATGAATGGTCCACATGAACCTGATTAGACCGTCTACTTGTGACATCTGTTTCTCATAATTTTGGTCGTTACAAAGCTTAGATGTGAATATAATAATTCCACTCTGTTGACATGTGATGGATCCTCACTCCAGATTGGACCCTGTGATGGTTTATCACCATTCTGAAAATGGCGGTGACTCATGCTCCTCACACGTGGCAATCATATACAACTATCCAGATCATCCAAATTGTGGGGCACATTGCAGATGGAGCATCTCTTTGAAATAAACACTGATCATGAAATCCGAACCACCCAATTGATGGCTATATATCCAATGAATGGTTAAAGGTGAAATAGTGAGTGGTCCATATTTCAAGGGAAAAATGGGATTGTTAGTTTGTTACTATCATCTTCTCCCTGTAATTTTCGGTTTATGCTCCAGCCAGAATTAGGTCATTGATTTGGGTGGTCTGGATTGATACGCACAATGCCAGATGCGTAATGTTGAAGGGTCAACCCATTTTTTCAAATGGTGGTGAACTCCCCTTAGAAGTCCAAACGCCCTCGAGTAAAGGATCTATTAAAAAACCACGGAAAGAGGGGGGAGAGGGTCCATTGCCATCAACGTTAACTTGGTTATCAAGCATTTAACATCCTTACATGACCTAAGGGTGTACCAGATCTCAACCGTTCATTCATCGGCCCCACTATGAATAGCATGTACCCAGAAAATCACACGGTCAACATTCAATTGGCAAAAGCACTTCAAACGATGGTTAAAGATTATCTGAATGGTGTGACCACTGTGGGTCACACTCGAAGAACAGTTTGAAGCCGTAAAAGTCTGGCATCCATACAGATATTACACTGGATAATTTCTCAAGCATGAAAAGATTTATACATGATACGTGGCCAGAATCTTTGCACAATATAGTTCTTCAATTCTGACAAGTGGGACATGTGATCCGGTAATCCAGATCGTTGGTTTGAGGTCTCCCATCATGGATGGAATGTACCTCAAAAATCTCCTTATGATCACAATGTTATGAAGAGAGATACCAAGGGTGCATATTAAACCGAAAAAGGTCCCATGTCTGAGAGATTTCTGGGGCATTCTCCATTGATGTAGTGCTGGTCACGGACGCATTTTTGGCGGGGATGGACCAAAGTAAGGACAAGAAGAAGGAGCTCAAGATAGAAAGAATTGACATTAGTTTGATCGGTTGAACAGTTTAATCAACCGGTCAAACCAGATCAAACACACACCTTGAAGACTGTTCGGAATTCAGTCAAACTTTCTGGACATATTTTGACATTTTTGACCGGTCAAAAATTCTGTTAATTCCCCCGAGGTTACATAGGGAGTTGGCTGAACTCTCTGGACAGTATGGACCATTTTCGACCAATCAATTGTTCCCATCGACTCTCAATTTCGACCGGTCGACGAGCTTTGTAGATTTGCATGGTTTTGCAGATTTCTTTCCGTTTTCGTTTAAGACTTTCGATTCGCAATTACAATTTATTTGTTAGTATTTAAGTGTACTTAAGATGTTGTTTAAGGTTAGTTTTTGATTAATTAATACAATTTGACTTTTGTCGTTCTTCATATCGTGGATTTGAGATTTTTTCCTCGTGGATTCGAGGAAGCTCCGTAGATTCGAAATAGTTATCCCTTGAGGAAGACGGTGATCGATCTCATCATGTCCCTCCTTGCGTCAAGTGGTATCAGAGTGAGGACTTTCCTCGGGCCGATGACAACTAACGAAGGTGTATACAATAATCTTGTGGATGGTGATCTAGGGATTCATTATCTTGTGGAGAGAATGAAAGCTCTTTACCGGGAGACTTGGTTAGTCATGCAAGGGTTGCAGGCAACCCTCGACCATATTGCGGAATGCCTAATTCTGCCCCGAACCTAAGGTGACTCTTAGATGCCAATGATCGCTGTACGATACAACCTTGTTTTCTGTAGAGCGCTTTCAGTGGTAAATCATAGGGCTACCCTGGATGAGTCGAGCTCTAACGATAAGGATTTCGGTGGTGTTAATGCCCGACGATCGGTCCATGGAGACGACGACTAGATCGTGCTGAAAGAGACTATCGAGGTAAGATTGAACTTTCCAGTTTTAATGGCTTGTTACGTATAGAAAAATTCCTCGATTGGTTAGCCGAAGTAGAGCGATATTTCAATTATATGGATGTCCCGGAAGAAAAGAAAGTAAAGTTGGCTGAGTTTAAATTGAAGACTGTTGCTTTTGCATGGTGGGAGCAACTACAACTCTCACATTCCCGATAGAATAAGGTGCCCATCCAATCATGGCTGTGGATGAGACGCCTTCTTCAATCATGGTTCCTCTCTAGTGATTACGAGCAAGTATTGTTTCAGCAATACTAAAATTGTCGACAGGGGAATCAGACCGTTACAGATCACATCGAAGAATTCCAGCGGTTGATGATGCAAAATAACTTGTTGGAGACCGAATCACAGAAGGTAGTGAGGTCCATATGGTCCATAGTGCAGTTGGAAATCATGTTAATTGCCCTGGCCGTCGACAGACTCGGTAAGGTTCTTCTAAGAGAGAGCATGAGCCCATGTGCCGTGCCATCTTTGTTAACCCTGAAGAAAGATGGGAGCTGATGCATGTACATTGGCAGCTGACAATTAACAAGTTTTTCATTAAATACCGATTCTTGATATCGCAGTTGGATGACATGATTGATATGCTAGAGGGTGCCAATGTATTCTTTAAACTAGATTTGAGGAGTGAGTACCATCAAATTCATATTCGGCCTGGTGATGAGTGGAAAATGACCTTCAAGATGAATGAAGGGTTGTATGAGTGGTTGATTATGCCCTTCGTTCTATCAAACGCACCGAACACTTTTATGCATTCGATGAATCAAGTGCTGAAGCTATTCATTGGTCGGTTTGTGATTGTGTATTTTGATGATATCCTGATATATGGCTAGAGTGTGACAGAGCACATGGGTCATCTTAGGCAGGTGCTACAACTGTTAGCCGATAACAAGTTGTATTTGAATATGAAAAAACGTAGCTTCTTAACTGATTGCCTATTGTTTTTGGGTTTCATTGTGACATCTATGGGCATCCGTGTGGACAAGGAGAAGGTTCAGGCTATTCGAGATTGGCCAACCCCGTTGAATATCCATAAAGTACGGAGTTTTCACGAGCTAGCAACATTTTATCGTCGATTTGTCCAAAATTTCAGCACCATTGTTACGCCAATTATAGATTATATGAAAAATGGGCCGTTTTAGTGGGCCGATGAGGCCGACAGGAGCTTTGCTGAGATCAAGCATCGATTGACTTATGAGCTAAAATTGTATGGACTAGTACGTACAGGCGTTGCAGTATTGACGCCATTACCTGTCATTCTTCATCCCTTGGATTCGAGATCTTTTTCTCATAGATTCGAGAAAACTCTATCGATTCAGAGTAGTTATCCCTTGAGGAAGACGGTGATCGAGCCCATCACGTCTCTCCCCGTGTCATTCATCGGCAGCTGGACTTAATAGATCAATGGTCTGGATTATGGAACCATGGACCCCACTTATAAAATTGAAAATTCGTGTATGCTGCTATCGGATTGACAACGGCCCACATGATCAGTGGATCAACCTTATTTTCGTGAGGTGATCTTTGTAGTGGGACCTACCTACATGGCTTGTGTTTCTCATCCAAGTAAACATTGGTAGGAATGATGCAGATGCATGTTAAGTTAGTGAGGCCTCCCATGACCAAACAAGGGAAGGCGTGCATGATGGCCAGAGCCGATATCATCGGCATATCACAGTGAGTCCGTCTCACAACAATTATTGTGGGAAAAATGTTTACACACATATAGTTTTACTGCCATCCACAACTTTTGAATGACGCATGGGATGTTCACTCATTGGCCAGGGACAACTCATTCAATAGTACCAATGGTAGTTAGCCATGATGTAAAAATCACGCTGATAGGATGATTCTAACCCTTTTAATTTTCAAAGACTAATTTGTTATAACTACCTCTAATATAAGGCCAAACATCACATGGTTACGATCATAAGTCAAAGTGCTATTTTGGCATTATATATAAGTATATTGCTTGTGGAGTAGGATCTATCTAGTAGATGTTTTAAGATCACTATAGGACATATACACAGATGGTTTTACTAATGCTCATACAATTTTCGTTACGTCCAAACCTGCATGAAGTGACTTACCATCCAAGTGAATCAATTCATTCATTCATAAATAGGAGGATGCGGTATGTGGTGTAAGGATCATGTGCGCCGATTAGATGACTCTAATTAACCCTTTAGATTAGGCCATTTTATTACAATTATATGTCATTTATGAGCCATAAATCATATGATTAGAATCATCAAATAAAAGTGTTACTTTAGAATAGTAAGAATTACAAAGTAGGATCATCTACTAGATGTTTCAACATGAAAAGTGGACCTATTTTATTTCTCCGATCAATCTTGATTGTCTGTTTTCATGCCATTGATCAAAAGCTTAAGATTACCCAATTGGCACGATTTTTGCAACATGACACGCTTCTAGTTGTGCGGAGGAATGGACGGCTTGGATCATCGAACATTGTCCAAACTAAAACATAAGATAAAAAATTTTACATTCTGAGGGAGAACATGATATGCTCTCCAAAATGTAAAAGATCATAAGCATTCACATTACTACAGTCTATGTAGCATATATGCCTCAATCATAGATGAGAAATGACCAAATATATCATATAGCACCAATTGAAGATAGCAAATTTTTTAATGATTATTTTTATCATGCATGCTCCGGAGGAACGAACGGCTTGGATCACCAAACGCTTGTCCAAGCTAAATCATATTTAATTAGGACAACACATTTCACATTTCCAGGGAGAAAATGATACTCTTGAAAATATAAAGGATCATAGGCCTTCACCCTACTATATTTGACGTGACATATACACCTCAATCATTATCATACAACTGTAGATGAGGGATAACAAAGTATCATAATATGGTATAATTTTTTAATGGTTATTTTTATTATACTCTACTAGGAAATAAAGGAACATCTGTTTATATATTCTTATTTACACACGTTGGTTTGGTTAACTAAGTCAAATATATTTAGCTTTGTGATTTGTTTTATGCTGGACCGATAGTTCAGTCATTGCTGTAATATTCTATTGTTACTTAATAGAAAACTCCAAGGGGCTATTTGGATGCTTGTAAAGTAAGGGATTACGGGGGTTGTTTGGGTGCATGTATTTACTTGTAGAGGCTTTACACTCGTGATATGTGAGGCCCACTATAATGTGTGTTTGGTTCATTCAATCTATCCATCATGTGCTTTCCTTGATGCTCTCCTGTAGCTTTAAAAAACTTGTTGATTATCAAATGGACCACATGAGGGTAGGATGGGTAGTCCACCATTAAAAAATTTCAGATTACATTTGGGGCTCACTATGATGGGTGGAGGACATCAAATCCTTCTAGTGTGCGCATGCTTTAATGCTCTCTTAGGGCTCCTAAAAAAGTCTGTTTTTGAAAGGTTTACATCCCAAGCTTTATGATATGAATACATAATTTATCCATTGTGCAAACTTTACAAGCTAGCCGAACATATAAACAGATTACCATTTAAAAGCCAAATAGAATAGCATGTAAACCGTTGACACATAGAACTCTTTTAAGGTGTAATGTGATTGTAACTCAAAAACTTTACAAGCACCCAAACAACCTCTAAAAAAGTGAGAGAGTGTGTATTGCTCCTCTAAGAAAGAATCTTCTCCTGCACAACATAGTATTAAAGCAAGAGATGCTTAGATAGGCATCCTCTCTCCCAGCCAGCTTCTAACATTAATTTTAGCTCATTTTATCCTCTTCTTGTATTGTTGTTTTTTCTCTTATGCTTTTCTTTTGGGGGGTTAGGGGAGAGATATTCAATAGAGAGAAGCTATGGAACTTGCTTCTCTAACATTCAATTTTTAGAAAACTAGAAACCAAACAACAAAATAAGTTAGGTTCTTGATGGGGTGTTCCTCCTTATGAGGAGAGGAGAGAGTGCAACCTGGGCGTTATCGGGCGCTCGACCAGTCAGGGTTGGGCGACCAAAATTCGCCCTGGATGATTTGTTAGTCGCTGGATAGTTTTGGAGATAGTTGGGCGACCGACGTTTGGTGATCCAGCACCCGACCAGGTTCGGTCGGGTAGTCAAAATTCGGATGTTTTTCTGAGCAACTCTTTGGACAATTTTGCCTATTATCGGGCGCCCGACTGTGTCTAGTCGGGTGCTCGACTGGCGAGTGGACTGCGAAATACAGTTTCCTGTTTTGGCTCTCTCTTGCAAAATACTATATAATTGCTTCTAAATCGAGATTAGAGCATCCTAATAGGTGTTCTACATGTCCAAGGTAGACAGAGAAAAAGAAGAAGAGAAGAAGAGAAAGAGAGAGGAAGATCGTAGAGAAGAGTTTTTGCTCGTGACGCTTCATCCACGCAGTAAACAACATATAGATTTTTCCTACGTCCTCGGATTCGGTGAGATTTCTCAATTTTCATTTCTTTTTAATTGTTATACACCCTTGTGGGTGAAGATTGATTAGATCCAAGTAGGTTATGCTTGTAATCGCTGTGTAATAGCTTTTTACACGGTGGATTTGTTATTTGGACGAGGTCCCGTGGTTGTTACCTCTGTTTGAGGGTTTTTCATGTAAAAACTTTTTTATGTTCGTGTGATCGATTGTTGATTGTGTTTTCCGCATTATCATATCCCATAATTCACAGTAGTTGAACTGCGAGATCCTGAACCTTTGTGCACCTCCAACAACAGTTCTTAGAAAATGAAGGTTGGGTTAGGGCGGGCCAAGCTCTCTCAAGCTTAGTTCGCATTGTTCAGCATAGGCTTGAGTCTGGCTTTAGGCTCATGACAGGCCAAAATAGCATAGCTTGAGCCTGTGCCTGAGCCTCGCCCAACTTGAGTGTTTCTCACATGAGAGAGAGATTGAGGCCTACTTAAGGCTCGTTGCTGCGGCGGCTACAAAGGCTGTGTGGTTAGTCCCGTTGCTTAGTAAAGGCGAGAATGGCATTAGATTTGAGGTGGATCCCAACAAAAATTCGACAGTTTGGCCGAAAGAGTTGATGATCGGGCGAGCTTCCCATGAGGTCGAGCTCTATGGGCGGTTGTGGTGCGTGTCAAACATCCACAATGTGTCCTGGTGGCCCCCTCTAGGTTATAGGATGTCCCAAAAATCAGCCCTACTTAGAACACCGTTTCAAACCATGTGAAATCATGGCTAAAATATCTAAAACCACTTGGTGGAGACCACCTAAGTTTTGGAATGGACAGAACTTTGGTTTGACACATTATGAATGGGCCGGATGTCTAAACTAGATCTCAGTGGGCCATATAAATAATCTGGAAGGTATCAATGGGTGGGCATCCACTCTCAACTATTGTGGGTGGTGTGGCCCATCTAAGTCATGGATGGATTGACTTGATTTTTAGGCCAAGGTGTATCTGATCAATTTCGACACCCATCATAGTCCCATGAGGTCGATCTCATGGGACTATAGCCGTTGGATTTGGTAATGTTCTTCCGGCGATCCAAACGTGTATTGGAAGATTTCAACCCTTTGATCAATTAACCATATCCTTTCAATATTAAGCGTTGTTTTGTGGGCGATTGATCAATACTTTAGGATCTTCCAATCGAGAAGATTTTCAAGGGAAACCATCATCAGCTGTGCATTTCATCAGATCAAAGGTTTGGATGACCCAACATGACCGCAGATCCATGTAGCTAATTTCTGTGGTTTTCATCTCGGCTTATAGGTTATATCTTTGAGAAAAACTTTGATACTGTGCTAGAGTGTGATGGTTGATACTCAGGCACTAAGAAACTGTACATGTGGCATTCAAATTGTGGACCCAGATCTAGATGGTTCAGTTTGACTTAATTTATTCCACGTATATATTTTCTGAGTGCCTGCATATCAACCATCGCCCTTCCAGAGTAGCAAATAATTCCCGTGGGCCCACGGTTCGGTCATCTAAAAGCCTAGCCTAGCCCGACCCTTGAGACCCAAGGCCTGGGAACGGCTCAAGCCCAGTATGCCCAAACTCGAACCTGAAAAAAACTGGTTGGCCCGGGCTGACTTGTCCGGGCTAGAAAATTGATTAATTCCCTATTTCCCACTTGACCCTTTCTAATCTATCCGTTGATTAAGTTGACTACACATGCAGAAAGAAATAGACATTTTAGAATAATGAAATAAATGGTCTGTATTCAAGATGTATCGTGTTGACTAATTGAGTATCGGAATGGTGTATTTGTTGGATATATGTACGTATGAAGACGGGTCAGGTCGGGCTGAGTTAAAATGCTTGCAGCCCACCTGGTCCAAAAATTTCTGGACGCTGAATCAAGGCCCAAGAGCAGTCCATGAGCTAAGCTGGTAGGTCGAAAGCAAGGGTGAGCTCATTCGGACCAAGCAGTGGTGGGAGATTAATGGCTAGTGGCACATGTAGCATTTATGGTGCGTGTATATTGCCAAACTACCTTGAAACTGTTAGCTGAACAACTTATGAAGGAGGCAACTTATTGAGCATCCGCCCGTTTGGATACCACCAAATAAGTTGCTTTTCTTGGTGATGGCAGCAGAACTTATTTGAGATAAGTTAGTTTGGTTAATAAATAACAATGATTACTTATTTGCGGAAAATCAGTTAAGTATTTAGGCAATTTTATTTCGCTTTTTCTACTTTTTCACTGCCAACTAAAGCAAGAGGTGCTCCTCCATAGCTGTAAAAGTGCCTATTTTAGTAGCAACCGTCCACCCACGTTGACCATCCAGCTTGCTGGGCCCACTGTGATATATTTGATCCTTGCCATCCATCTGGTTTGGATATGAGTGGGGCTAGCGAGTGAAGCATATCTAAACCTCAGGAGGAGCTCACATCAGGAAGCAACGTTGATAATTATGACATGGTTGAAACCTCCCTGGGCCAGCGTGATGTGTTTTACTCATGCCATTCATCTGTTTTTCCTACTAGTTTTGAGTGGCCCATTGGGTAGTGGGGCCACATGCTGTGCACATGAAATCCACACCGTCCACCCTTGTTGGTCCATCCCAAAAATGAAATAGAATCCAATCGCAAGTAGACCGCACCTCAGGAAACAGTGGTCATTGACGCCCACCATGGGTCGGCCCTAATGATGAGTGGCCATATCCAAGGCGGGCCTGCATGATAGACGGCCCACATTAGAGGTGGGCCCCACATTTGGGACGATCCACATTAAAGGTGGCTCCACATGATGAGCAGTGGATATTGATGGTGGGCCCACTTGATGGATGACCAACATCAAAGGTGGGCCCTACATAAAGAACGGTGCAAATGGCCCACATCCAAGGTGGGCCCATGTACTGCCCACATCAAAGTGGGGAACCACACAATGAACAATCAACACCAAAGGTTGGCCCCAAATGATGGATGGTGGATGTGCATGGACAAAAGACTTGAGGAATGATGTTGGAAACAAACATGCTTTTCTACTTTTTAGTTGATAAATCCGGGCCATCCAATCATCGAGATTCAAAGCGATGGGTTTACACTAAAACATATGCTTTTGAAAAATCCGGGCCATCTCGATCCATCCAGGCACAAAAAAAAGAAAAAGAATTCGTCGCCTGAGAGATTCGAACTCTCGCGGGGAAACCCCATGTACTTAGCAGGCACACGCCTTAACCACTCGGCCAAAGCGACTGTTGTTGACGAAATTGAACCACAGTGATTTATATATGATTTTCATCTCTTCTGTCCACTATAGGGCCCCAACAGAGAGGACGGGTTCTGATTTATGATCGTGTGGGGCTCACCAAATAGGGCGAGTTCCATTTTGTGCTGGTGAGAAATCACATGATCAAACCCAAGGATCCACATTGTGGGCCCGTTTGGATGCCCAAATTGAGGGGAATTGCAATTCATTCAGTCGGCCACGGATCAGGTGGTGTGTCGATGTGTTGCGGCTGTGCGGCCACACTTGTTGTATGTGCTTTATATCCACGCCGTCCATCCATTTCCCCCCTCGTTTTAGGGTATGAAACAAAAAATGAAGCAGATCTGACGTTCAAGTGGACCACACCACAGGAAACAATGATGATTGAACGCCCACCATTAAAAATTTCTTGGGGGCCACAAAAGTTTTGGATCAGCCTGATGCTTGTGTTCTCCCTTTTTCCAGGTCTGAGTAACCTTCTCAACAGATTGGATGACAAATAATCATTACGGTCGTCCCTAGAAAGGTTTCAACAGTGCGTATCATCATCCCGACTGTTTCCTGCGGTGTGGTTCATTTGACCTTCATATATGCTTCATTTTTTTGTTCATGCCCTAAAATGAGCTGGAAAAACAGATGGACAATGTGGATATAAAACACATATATCTCGTTCAGCCCCACAGCGCCCAACACATCACACGCCACCGCTTGTGGCGGTGTTGGCAATAGAGCTGGACACAAACCAAGCCAGCTCAAAAGCTCAGCTCAGATTGGTTTGAAAAGGCCAGCTTGGATTGGATCAAATAGAAGTTCAAACCGAACCAAACCAAGCACCGGAGTCAAGCTCATTTAAAAAATCAAACCAAGCTCAAACCAGGATAATATTGGCTTTGCTTGGCTTTATTCAACTCAGTTTGATTCAGCTCGTAGATTATATGCGCATTGTTTCCTGTGGTGTGATCCACTTGAGCTTTGGATATGATTCAATTTTGGGATCATGTCCTAAGATGATACATAAAAATGAATAGACAGGGTGGATAACATGACTACATGGATAATATATATATATATATATATATATATATATATATATATATATATATATATATATATATATATATATATATATATATATGAATGCACACCATTTATTGTGGTTTGTGTACTTTTGTTTGGAAAAAAAAGGCTTTTACTGTCTATTTTGAAGTTTGGACTCTTCCTTTGGAGGATGTTAAACATCATATAGCAAGACACTTTCGTATTTTATTTTATGTGTTATTTCTAAGTTCTTTAATTCTTGTCCGTTTAAAAAAAAAAAGAGTTGGTGCCTGTTTGAATTCGACCCGAACCAGTTTGAAAATTTCAACCAAACCGATTCCTGCTTGAATTAGATTTTTTTGGAGCAAACCAAACTCTGGCCGCATGGGTCAGCCTGAAACCCAAACCAGACCAATCCACAAATTGGGGAGGCACAAAAACGAGCCAAACCCACACTGGGGCTAACTCGGCCCGACACGGATCATTGCCCACCTCTAGTTGGTAACACCACCTCATCCGTGTCCCGTTCAGTACTACAGAAGAAATGAGAAGAGTGGAGTGGCAACAGTTAGGGGGCGTTTGGCAAATCTACTAATAAGACCTTATTTGCTTATTCTAAAAAAAAACGCTCTTATTATGAAAATAGACTATTTGGTAATGTTTTTGATTTAGAGTTTATTTTTTTAGAAACTAGCAAATAAGCTTTTAAATAATAAGTGATAGAGAGGTTACTTTTTCTTTAAGAGCTTATTTAGCTTAAGCGGGTAGATATTTTTAATTAATTTTTGAACAAATTTATCCTTAAACCTTTCAAATAATTCTCACATTGCCCTCTTCTCTTCTTTAGAATATCTCTAAGGTGGGCCCACATGATGAACAACCCATAATGAAGGTGGGTTTTCACATCAAGGTAGACCCACATAATGCATGGTCACATCAAAGGTGGGCCCCACATGATGAACACCCATATCAAAGGTGGGACCTACATGATGGATGGGGGACATTGAAGGTGGGATCACATGATGAAATGTTGACATCAAAGGTAGGCCCACATGATGAGCAACCCATATTGAAGGTTGAGCCCCACATGATTGACGGTGAACACCAAAGGTGGGTCCCACATGATGGATGACCCACATTAAAATGTGGCCCCACATGATGGATGGACTATCCACATCAAGTGGGCCCCATATGATGGACGGTTCATAGCAAAGGTGGGACCCACATGATGGATGGTGGACATTGAATGTGGGACCACATGATGGAAGATTGACTTTAAATGTGGGACCACATGATGAATGACCCATATTGAAGGTTGGGCCCCATATGATGGATGGTCTATAGCAAAGGTGGGACCCACATGATGGATCATGGACATTAAAGGTGGGTCCCATATGATGGACTATCCACATCAGGTGGGTCCCACATGATAGATGGTCAACAACAAAGGTGGGACTCACATGACAGATGGTCCACATCAAAGGTAGGATCCAAGTGATGGATGGTGGATATTGAATGTTGGACCACATGATGGAAGGTTGACATTAAAGGTGGGCCTACATGATGACTGACGCATATTGAAGGTTGGACCCCACATGATGGGACCTACATGATGGATGGTGGACATCATGTATGGTGGGACCTACATGATGGATGGTGGACATCAAAGATGGGCCCCTCATATTGAAGTGGGGCCCACATCAAGGTGGGCCCACGTAATGAAAGGTTCACATCAAAGGTAGGCCCCACATGATAGATGGTCCACATCAAAGTGTGGTCCAACATGACGGAACATGCACATTAAGTTGGTCCCATTTAAATGGTAGTCTACATCAAAAGTGGGATCCACATGATGGATGATGATCATTGAAGGTGGGCCCACATGATGGTCAGTTGATATCAAAGATAGGGTTCACATGATGAATGACCCATAATGAAGGTGGGGCCCACAAAAAGAATGTTCCACATCAAGGTGGACTCACATAATGGTCAGAGTGGGCTTCACATGATAGATGACTCACATAAAAGTGTGGCCCCTCATAATGGACATTTGACATCAAGTGGGACCCACCTAATGAAAGGTCCACATCCAAGGTCTCTCATGATGGATGACCCATATCCAAAGTGGGCTGTATGATGGATTATCCATATAAAAGATGCACCTCACACGATGAATGGCATATCAAAACTGGGCCCCACATGATGGACAATACACTTCAAAGGTAGGGCCCACACTATGGACATATCAAATATGGAGTCCACGTGATGACGATGGGTAGTGGACTTGCAGGGGCCCCACATAAAAGACAATTAGCATTGATACTGGCCCTACGTGATGGATGGTCCACCCAAACAACCATTTGCATTGTTTTTATATTTAAGTTGTTGTAATCTTTTAAAATGACAACTACCTTTAAAAAAAACTCGTATTTGAAAGTTTTACCAAATGTGCTTATTTTAAATAAGAGTTTTTCTTTTTTTGTTGTTGTTGAGATTCTAGAAACGAGCTTATTTATAGCAAGAGTTAGAATAAAAGAGGTTATTAAAGTAGCTCTTATTGAATTAGAGTAGAGATGTCAAACGCCTGTTAGATTGATAATTACGTCTAAACGGTAATTGCAATTATGATGCAATTAAGGTTGGACTTGAAACTATAAAAAATGGAATTTTCAGGGTCGTCCCACGTCATAACTGTAAGACGTCGGATCCAATACAAACGTTTCGCTCCATGAACTTAACATACAAAGTAAGGTGTGGTCCTATTGTGATGTTATAATGACATCTGATCTCTCAATCATGTGCCAAAACTCAGGTGGATCACACCATGTAAAATCAAGCTTGTAACCTCTAAAATCACGTGTTGTGGCCCACCTGAATTTTGCAATGGCCTGCATTTTTAGATGTCCATTCATCCTGGCTGGATGCATATTATGAATAGATCAGATGTCATATAAAACACATGATGCCCTACATACCATCTGGAAAGTTATTTATGGTGGGCACCCCTATCCCAACGGTTCCCTGTAGTATGGTCCAAATGAGTTCCCAATCGGCCAGATTTTTGGGATCCAAGGAGAACATTAGGGAGCTCACATTATGGACGGATTGGATGTCCCTAAAACATCATGCATGGTGGGCCGCACATGTCAATTTCTACACTAAGCTCGTCTTAAAAACGTTTGTATTGGATCCACACATGAATAGCTTAGATCACCTTGGATATGCCACACATGCATGTACCTCTTTGCTTTTATGTCACTAGATTGCATGCAACTAATCTCATGAGCAAAAGATAGACGGACCAGATCAGAGCTTGTTGCATTGTACTGGATGTCTCTCAAACAACCTTTTAAGGCAGGATGGATTCATAGCTTCATACAGGAAAACAAAAATTCTTTCCGGCAGACAAAAGGAGAAAAATGGGGTTTAGGAACTGGTTGAGCAAGTGCTATTGTAGGCATGCGAGTGATGTCGACGATCGTAGGTGCCACCAAGGACCAGGAGACACTCCCCATGGTGCCTGTACCGTGGCTTAACAAGGTTCCAAACGACTCGAATGCTGGATCTTAACCTCACACGAATAATCAACGGCAGCCCCTTCCCTGATTCAAGCATATCTTGCATGGCCCGCCCTGCGCCGTACATCGCCTTGTTTCTCGTCCCCACGTATAGCCGAAATGTCTCCAAACTATTAGCTTCCACGTACAATGCTGGCCCCTTAAGATTGCAGAAAGAAAAGAAATAAGAATATCACAAATTTATTCGACTCTGTTGAGTCTTCACTTGACTTGACTCGGTACGCGTGTTTGCTTCATTGGTGGAGAGCTAGAGCTTGAAACACGTTGACTTGACTCGGTTGAGTTTTGAGTCGAGTCTTCAAGTTTTAGAACTGTGACAAGATTCATCCAGGTCATTCATCTCGCTGATCCACGTGCAACAACGGGAGGTCTTACTTGTGTGAATAAAATGGATGATTGGAAAAGAACAAGATCAATGTGTGGCCCACTTGATGAATGACCCAATCTCATACACATGTGCAGTGAACCACACATGTGATCACCACCGTCCGATCAGGTTCAGATAGTTTTCAAGTCCACTTTCAATGAAAATTCAGTGCATGTATCTAAATCATAGTATTAAGATTCTGGGGCTTGTTTTTGTACTTGTGAACTAGCGAAAGTGAGGCGTCCGAAGGCAATATCGATAGTCGGCGGCCGGATATGGAGTCCGAAGAACTTTGATCTGTTCTCAATCTCTAAATCGATGGAGCAATTGCTGGTTAGGATTTTAGTGACCACTCCAGAATTGTCTGTCCCTTCTCCAAGCCCAAACTGTCGAATTCCTGCCATCTGAAATTCAAAATTCCCATTTTTTTTTTCAATTATAAAAGAAACACAAAGCTTACACTTTATCCATTGAATCACAGCTCAAAAACTCGACTCGACCAGATTTCACCGAGGCTCATAAAAAAAACTCGACCAGACTGGCCAGGGACCTACATGGTTCCATCCCCTTGATGATGGTCCAGATCTCACATGCTTGCGGTCTGCTGGATTTTTCTTTTCCCCCCTCGTTGGGCGCGTGCTGGAATTATTTGGTCACGAGGAAATGGACTTATCCATCTACTTGGTACGTAGTTATTTGATAATCTGGCAGTCTCTGACGCTCGATATGCAGTCCCTCATAAATTGTACACGTGGCATACAATTACTCCAATAAAAAAGAATAAATTGTGGAAACTAAAATTTCCAAGTCACAGTACTAAAATTAGATGGGTTAAACGGGGAGTGGATTAATTAGCTGTTACCCGGGTAACAGCTTAGTGGGGTGTTACCCCCACCGTGGGGCCCACCTTGATGGTTTTATGTATATCCACTCCGTCCATCCGTTTCTCCATATCATTTTAGGAAGGCATGCCAAAAATTATGAAGATAAAAGTCTCAGTTGCACCACACCACAGGAAACAGAGGTGATTGAATGCCTCACCATTAAAAATTCCAAAGGACCCATTGTAAAATTTATTTGCAATCCAGCCTCTTGATAATGTCGAGAAGATCTGAATGAAGATAAATTAGAAAGATCAAATTGATCCAAAATTTTTATGGCCCACAAAACGTTTTAAATGGTTATTCATCACTATTTCTATTGGTATGGTCCACATGAGATTTGAATCTTCTTATGATTTGAGATGGCATCCTAAAATGGGATGGAAAACAGATCTGGACATACAACGAATACATCACGGCGGGTCCCACGGTTAGGGTAACACCCAATAAGCTGTTGCCCTGATCGGTGCTGTGGGCTCTACAATGTTGTACAAGCTTTATCCACACCGTCCATCCACTTTCCAGCTCATTTTAGGGAATTAGCCCAAAAAGAGGTAGATCCAAATCTCAGGTGGACCACATTACAAGAAAGAGTGGTGATTGAACACCAGTCATTAAAAACTTTTTAGGGCCCACAAAAGTTTTGGATCAGCTGATATTTGAGTTTTCCTTCATCCAGGTCTTTGTGACCTAATTAACAGGTTGGATAGAAAAAAAAACATTACAGGAGCCCTATGAAGTTTTTAATGGTGAGTATTCAATAACCATTGTTTCCCAATGGTGTGGTCCACCTGAGATTTGGATCTCTTTATTTCTGGGCTCATGCCCTAAAATAAGAATACATGGAATCAATGGGTGTATGAGTATAGGGTAATCATCACCGGTAGCTCCTGAACTACATCAGTTAGTGGGCCCCACTGACTGGTCACTGTCAAATCATGACCTGACATCGATTCTACTGTACGCACGTAGCCTATGTGATCGCATTATAAATTGGGCCATCCTTCTTTAGATATTTTTGTGACTTAATAAATTCTCGGATGCACTACTTGCGTTGCACCTTTTCCTATATGGTGGTGAATCATCCGCTTTACACGTGGCATACGCATAAGTCGATCTGGGACATCAAAATTGTGATTCCATTTTCGATGAGCTTCCCTTTAACTCACATCAAACGAATCATCTTAACTATCTGACGTCAGCCATTGAATTTGCATTGATATTTTTTCCTACCGTTAACCATCTAATGCATGGCCACCAATTGGATGGTTAGGATCATCCAGTATGTGGTTTCCAGGATGTGCTACATCCACAACGAGGAACAGCCAGGATTTCGATGATCCAGATTGAAATGCCTGCATAATACTGTCCACTGAGTCACCACCATTTAAGAAATTGCGCAGGCTCTAGCCCATAAACGATATGTCACAAAGCGGGAAACATGGACGACCATTGATATTCTGGCAGAGGGCAATTATTCAAGGGAGCGAATTAGCTGTTACCCGGTAACATCTTAGTGGGTGTTACCCTTACCGTGTGGGTCCCACCTTGATGTATTTTTTGTATATCCATGCCGTCCATCTATTTTCCTTTATCATTTTAGACATGATTCCAAACCTCAAGAAGATCCATATCTCAGGTAAACCATAACGCTGGAAAAAGTGATGAATGACTACTAAAAATATTTTATGGGCCACAAAATTTTGGATCAAGTTGATATTTATCTTTTCCATTCATCCAGATATTTTTGACATTATCAACGGGTTTGATGGAAAATAAACATTACCAAAACCTTACCATGCCCCCTTTGGAAGTTTTAATGGTGACGCACTCAATCACCACTGTTTACTGTGTTATGGTCCACCCGAGATTTGGATCTGCTTAAGTTTTAGTATCCTGTCCTAATTTGATCTGTAGAAACGGATGGACGGTGTGGATATACAATACATCATCAAGGTGGCCCCACGGTAGGGGTAACACCCACCTAGCTGTTACCCGGGTAACGGCCAAGTCGCGCCTATTATTCACACACAAGCAGGCAGCTGTTGTACATGTGTGGCACACATATAGTTCAATCCGAACCGTCCAAATTGATGGCCCCAATGTGCACGTGTCGTGACCCAAAATAACACCAGACATGATTCCACCTCACTGGTTAGTGGACATCTGATTAACAGCTTAAATGGAAAAAATCGAACGGCTGGAATTCAACAAAGACGTGGCCACCATTTGGATCTAAGGAACATTGTGCCACGTGTACAAGCAAGAAAAAAACTAATTAGTGGACATCTAACCAATGGCCAAAATGTAAAAGATCCAACCGATGGAATTCAACAAAGACATGTGAGTGAGGCCCACAGTTTGGATCTTAAGAGCATTGTGCCAGGTGTACAGGAAAACTGATTGCTGGACATCTAACCAATGGCCAAAATGGGAAAAAAAAAAAAATCTAACGGATGGAATTCAACAAAGACATGTTAGTGGGGCCCACTGTTTGGATATTACGATCATTATGCTACGTGTACAGGAAAACTGATTAGTGGACAGCTAAGCAATAGCCAAAATGGAGAAAATGTCCGAATGGAATTCGGCAAAGACATGTTAGTGGGGCCCACTGTTTGGATCTTACGAACACTGTGCCACGTGTACAGGAAAACTGATTAGTGGACATCTATGATCAAAATGGAAAAGAAATCCAATGGATGAAATTCGACAAAAAACATGTTAGTGGGGGCAACTGTTTGGATCTTACGAACATTGTGCTGCCACGTGTACAGGAAAACTGATAATTATTGGACATCTAACTAATGGCCAAAATGGAGAAAAAGTCCGACGGATGGAATTCGACACAGACATGTTAGTGGGCCCAACTGTTTGGATCTTAAGAACATTGTGCCACGTGTACAGGAAAACTGATTAGTAGACATCTAACCAATGGCCAAAAAATGGTAAAAAAATCCAACAGATGGAATTCAACAAGGACATGTTAGTGGGGCCCAATGTTTGGATCTTACGAACATTTTGCCACGTGTACAGGAAAACTGATTAGTGGACATCTAACCAATGGCCAAAAAATGGGAAAAATAAAAATAAAAATCCAACAAAGACCTGTGAGTGGGGCCCACTGTCTGGATAGGAAGACTCCATACCTGAACAGACATCTTGGGAGGAGGAGGTTTTGTGAAAAGGAAGAAGACAAGCAATGCGACTCCCAAGCTCACCATCAGCCTCCACATTATCTGAAAAGAAACGCACAACAAAGAAGAAGAAGGCCGGCGACGGGGGCCGCCTCCACCGGCCGAAGGGAACATCCCATCTTTCCCATCGCCACCCTCATCATCGTCACCTTCCTCCTCATCGGGGCCGTCGATCATACGGTTATCGACGCTATCGGCACCGTTGCCGTGGCTGCGGAGATCGTAGGGGATCTTCTTGTCATGGAGGAAGGAATTGTTGGAGCCGCGGGACGACGAGTAGCGCGAGAGAGTGAATCGGGAGACTTCTGGGCAATGAACGGTGGAGATGGAGGTGTTGGGGTTGTTCGGGGTGGGGTTGGGGTTGGAAGGGGTGTGATTGAAGGGGGAGAGAAAAGCAGAGTCTGGATTCCTGCAGTCGGTGCTGTTGGTGTGGGAGACTGTTGATGGGCTCTGCACGTAGTACATTGCATGTGGGTAGCTATGGAACAGAGCTTCTTCCTCATCTCCATACATTCTCTCTGTTAGATAGATAGATAGAGAGAGAGAGAGAGAGAATGGGTGATGGGCTCCTTAAGATGGGCTGCTTAAGATGGGCCTTTTCAGGAGAAAAAGGAAGAGGAGGGGTGGCTATTTAAAAGGGTTGTTATTTGATACTCTGGAGCGTAAGATGATTGATACGCATGCACTCTGAAAAAGTACATGTGGCATACATAACTAAAGGTAAACCTACTAAATTGGAAGCCCACTATCGATAAGTAATGATCACAAATAATCAAAAAAAGATTTGTTAAAAACAATCCTAACCTTTGACTCATGGACAACTGTTTGTTGAAACTGAACAATTGGATTTTTTTTTTTCCCATTTTATACAGTCTAATAAATGTTCATCACGCTCTGCCGGAGTATCTAAGTATCTCTTTTTTAGGGTGAATTGTGTCATATGATTCATGGCCTGATTCCTTCTACAGTCTACAAGTATTCCGAATTCTTAGAATTTGGGCCCGAATTTCGGTAATCTAGACCGTTGGTCTATCTGTTTATCCCATTGTGGTCGTGGGACTTTCAGAAGCATTTTTGCCCAAAATTAGAACTTTTCAGTTTGAATGTGAACTGTTGTCTTGTTCCACTTCTTAACCATCTGTCTGTAGTCCACAAATTGAAGTTTTAATATTGTCATGTAAGGATTATTTATGAGATACCGTCCATCGATAGTGTATCACATCAGATAAACGGTCTGGATTACTAAATCATGGACCCCACTAGTCAGAACGTGAACATCAGTGTATACTGTGCAAAGTTGCGCTAGTATCATATAATTCCTTGCTTTTCTTTTTTAAACATAAAACGGACCGTTACCTTTTTGGGCAGGAAGTCAGCTAGGCTGCACAGAGAAGCGGCTTCAATGTTCTGAGCCGTGGTTTTATCAGTGGATCGTGGATTAGCTTGATTTTTGCACCAGGTGGGGCCCATTTTTTGGGATCGGATTAGCTGTCACCCCGGTAACACTTAGTGGTGTTGCCCTAACCGTGTGGGGGCTCACCTTGATATATTTGTTATATATCCACACTGTCCATCTGTTTTTCCATTTCGGTTTAGGATAAGATCACAAACTTTAAGAAGATCCAAATCTCAAATGGACCACACCACTAGAAACAGTGATGAAAACCATTAAAAACTTTTTGTTGTCCACAAAAGTTTTGGATCAAGCTGATATTTATATTTTTCCCTTAATCCATGTCTTCTTGGTATTATAAACAGGTTGGATGGCAAATAAACATTATGAAAACCTTACCATAGGCCCTTTGAAATTTTTAATGGTGAGGCACTCAATCAACATTGTTTCTTGTGGTGTGGTCCATTTGAGATTTGGATCTACTTAATTTTTTGTACCACACGTCCTAAATGGCCTGTGTAAATAGATGGACGGTGTGGATATACAACATATCATCAAGTGGGCCCCATGGTATGGGTAACACCCACTAAGCTGTTACCCAGGTAACACCCAATCCGCTCCCCCATTTTTGGACGGTGGAAGTCATACACACCTGAAAAGATGGCAGCAATGCCTTAGCTGAACAGTAACTAACTAATCCAACCATTTGTATTGAATCCGCAAGAGCTAATCCCCTACGTACAGCCGCATGCAGCGACGTATAGTCTTTCACCGTATTTCTGCGGACGACCGATTGGCTACGGACAGGTTCAGTATCCATCTTATTGCTGAAGTGACGCCACTAAGTTATGTGGACCCTACCATGATGTATGCGTTGTATTGTATCCACACCGTCCATCTATTTGGATAGATCATTTTAAGACATGAGCCAAAGAATAACGCAGATCCAAACTCAAGCGACCTCACCATAGAAAGCAGTGGGAACAATGACGCCTACCTTTGAAACCTTACTAGGGCCCACCATGATGTTTATTTGAGATCTAACCTATTCATAAGTTAACACAGAAATGAACGAATGGAAAACAAAAATACCAGATTTATAAAAAGACTTATGTGACCCCAAAAAGCTTTCAATAGTATGCATTCAATGCCCACTATTTTCTGTGGTGAGGTCCACTTGAGCTTTGGATCTGCCTCATTCTTTGGATCATGCCCAAAAATGATTTCTCCAAATAGATGAACGGTGTAGATACAATACATACATTATGGTGGGGCCTACAGAACTTGGTGACGTCACTTCTTCCTCAGTTACGCTGTCTTTAGCATAGCAAATCCACGTCCCACTTCTGCAGGGAATCCGTACCATTAAAGCTGCAGCCCGCACTTCTCCATGAAGATGGAAACGGATTGCCTCGAGATCCTGTCTGGGGCCCACCGTGGTGTTTTTGCCATATCATTTTACTTCGTGATCCAAAAAAAAGAAAAAAGATGCAAAGCTATACTTGATCACACCGCAGGAAATGGTGGGATAATGACACCCACCGTTGAAACCTTTCTAGGGGTGACCATGATGTTTATTAGCCATCCAAAATACAAATACCAACTTGATCCAAAACTTCTATGGCTATCAAGAAATTTTCAACGGCAGGCGTTCAATCCCGTACGTTGTTTTCATGTGATGTCATTCAGTTGAGCTTTCCATCTAAAGACACAGACATCACAGTGGCTCCACAGAGTGACCGGCTCTCCAGGCAATCCGCATCTCATGAGGATAACCCTCAAAGAAAATCAGGTGATCTACTCACTAGGTGGGACACACCTGTCTATTGAGTTAAACAGTCTGTTATCCCTTTAGATCCCAACAGTGTGGCCCATGGGTTGATCATGATAGTCTGATTTTTCTGTCAGCTTATGTTCACGGTGGGTTCTGTTGTTTTAATGGAATGGATGTCCTATACAAGTAGCATGCTGGTGGGAAAAAGACCCTACGGCACCACTAGCTATGGTTGGGTGCCACAAGGCACCGGCGTGCTTACAGCTATCTAGACCATCCAAATTGTGGGTCCATTGTGGATGGGGATATCTCTAAAACCTAGATGGAGCATGTCTCTAAAATACACTGATCAAGCAATCTCAACGATCAATCAGTGGTCCAAGCTTGAAGGGAAGAATCAGATGGTTGATATTATCTTCCCCGTGCAGCTCTGTTTTTGTTATGCTCCATCCATAGTTGGGTCCAAGATCCGGACAGTCTGATGGCCGGATAACTAGCCCACGTATATGCTTGAAGAGTTCCCACTAATATCTTCTGAAAAAAGAGTCGCGATGGACTGAGTGATATGAGGAGGCTGAATATGTGTAAGACTCCCTTATTGGATAAGACACCTGTAAGAGATCCGTTCCATTCATTAAGTACGGCGCAATGAGAACATACCATGTAGAAAAAATCAGGGCAGTACACTTTTCAAGTGAGCCACACATGTATGTTGATTTTGGTACAATTGGACGTTTTTAATAGCCATTTTTTGTTATAAAAGTTCGACTTTCTTGACTTGAGGCTCAACACCATTTTTGGGCCATGGCATGATCACCATGTTACCTACCTGCTTGGATGTTTAACACGTGTTCCCTACACATTGATCTACGGCACGCATTTCACCCCCTCAATCACGGAAGTGGATTGCCTGTTCCCCAGGGCACAGAGATACTCCTGTCCCCTCTTGTCGGAAGCTGTGTGGGACCCACAGAGATGCCCCTGACAAATCCACTCGGTCCATCAGTTTTTCAAGACCACAATAAAATATGATTCTAAAAATCAGCCAGATCCAAAACTCATGTGGGCCATACTGCACCAAAAAAGGGGGATTGAAAGCTCACCATTGGAAGCTTTTGGAGGGATGGTATTTGTTCTTACAGATTATCTGAGTACTAATAACTTTATGAACGGTTTGGATGGCATATAATCATCATGGTCAGCTCCAAGAAGGTTTCAACGGCGGACGTTTCTGTTCCCACTTTCTCGTTTTGTGTGGTCCACCTGAGTTTTAGATCTGCATGAATTTAACTTATTGTACTAATGTGGGCTTGAAAAACTGATTGGACGGAGTGGATTTGTCACGGGTATCTCTGTTGGCCCCACACAGCTTCCGACAACGGGGGCACAGGAACTGTACGCGGTTTGGTAGGTGACCCAACACTAGTAAGGTAGCTGATGTCAAGCTCTTTGAGGCCCACCATGATGTATGTGTTTTATCCACGCCATCCATCCATTTTACCTAGCTCATTTTAGAGCATGAGCCCAAAATTGAAGCATATCCAAAGCTCAAGTGGACCACACCACAGAAAAACAATGGAAATGGTGACCGTCCACCATTGAAACATCCCAGGGCCCACGGTGATGTTCATTTGTCATCCAACCTGTTCATAAGGTCACACAGACCCTGAATGAAGGGAAAATACAAACATCAACTCGATCCAAAACTTTTGTAGGCCCCCAAGAAGTTTTCAACGGTAAGCATTCAATCTCCTCTATTTCCCGTGGTGTTGTCCACTCGAGCTTTGGATCTACATCAATTTTCCGCTCATGCCCTAAAGTAAGCTCGAAAAATAGATGGACGGCGGGATATAACACATACATCATGATGGGGTCCACAGAGCCATCAGCTAGCCACCTGGTGTTAGGGTCACCAGCCAAACCTATCTCCACAGCAATCTCTCTGTGCAGTCACATGCAATCCGCGTCCCTGAATCACGGCTCATTTGTAAACAGTGTAAAACTCACACGAGTATCTACTTACTACTTTGGGAGCTTGTAGCTGAGCCGAACCGCGTCGAGCCGAGAAGATACGAGGTCATGTGCGAGATTTACGGAAAGAGGGTCTTTTCGTATAATTTCCTCGAGTTTCGATCGAATTGTCTGTGACTTTCAAGAATGGGGGGAATGATGGCAAAGTTCGCGTGCTTTTCATTTCTTAATCGAAAATCAATGGTCCCCCATTCATATGCCCAACGGTGCTTAATGCGCACCCTTTCTCAATGCATATCCTTTGATTCAATTCACACCCTTGGCTTCAGTTGTTGCGGGTGTTTGATCAGGGACCGTCCATCGTGGTTCAGACATACCCCAAATTGTGGGCCCCACCATGGGTGGGCCTTAAGGATTGGATAGATCCAACCATTCTGATTGCCCTATGAATGGACAGTTTCTTTTGAAGGGTGACCTTTTTTAGGCCATTGAGTGTTGGATGTGTGGGCTGTTTCCCATCTTTCTTTTTATCCGTCCATTTGCAGGCCAATGATCAGAAGGTTATGTTTATCCAATCAACTGCAGCTTTTGAACCAGGGTAGTTATTTGATACTCTGGCTGACTATGATGGTCAATAGTCATGCGCTCGCAAAATGTACACGTCACATGCATATAACTCAAATCAAGCCGTCCAGATTGTGCAACCCACGATGGATATCTCATAACCCCAAAATCAGATCAATCGAATGGGTTTAAAATCTGATGAGTGTACGTTTGTTTGTCGAATTCATAACATTGATGGTTTTCTAATTTGACCGTCCATGAGATGTCCATCAACTGGTCAGTCAGGGCATCCAAGGTAATCCCATGAAATGAAAGGTCCGGATTAATGCTCACGGATGGTAGAGTTGCAACCGCTGAATGCTATGATTTTCTCTTATTATTCCAATTTTCCTTGTGATGGAGAAAGTCATTAATCTCGACAAAATGATTGTTGGCTGTTTTCTTTTATAAGAAAAATAATATAAAAACCATTTTCCTCTGGATTGCTTTCTTTTGAAGGGTTATTTTTGAAGGGCCCACTGAATTGGGCGGTCATGATGAGAGTGAGAGGGTATATACAAAGCAAGAAGCCATTATACAATGCTATGGCAGGTTTCAGTTTGTACAAGTGCAGGGCCATTGGTTAAGTAATCCAAACGGTTGATGTGATGGGACTCATGACGGATGGTCCACTTAGTGAAAATCCCACGGATTGGGATATCCTAGAAATCATATTTTTGGATCTTTATTGTTTTAATGTGGACCCTTGCTGTATGTTCCTTCTCAACCATTTATTTTCTGGACAAAATTGAAGGGTTGTGATTTTTCCATCTGGGAGGTATTTGGGGCATTGGTCATCCAACGGCTGTCCAATCATATCAGCGAACCATGAGGCGTCGCATGTACAAAACGAAAAACGAACATACTAGGGCCCCTGCATGGTATGACACCCTCTTTTGCAGCATGTCATTAGTGCTATCGATAATGCCCCTTCATTTAGTAAGACGTGCAGGATATAGCTAAAGATCCACGATTATGCAATGTGGGGCCCACCTAAAGACAAATCATGATTTTCCGGGGACGGGTACTCATTTTGGGTGCATGCTTTGTCTGAGCACTGTTCGATCAAGCTCACCATTGATGGTAGGTGCCGATTGGCTGGTAGGAGAGATTGTGTAAGTGATTCAGGTCACAAATGCCAGATGAGGGCCATTTGTCAGGTGCGTACGTGCCTGTCATGGACAATCCCATAGCTCAAATAATCAGCTTGATCCGTGCATAAACTGGGCCATACATACATGAGGTAAATGAATATTTCACAAGAAGTGGCAAATGGTCTATGTTCAACACACATGTGGGCTTCATATGATGAGTGTACAAGCTTAATGTCGGAGCTAGGACATATTCTCAGTAAGTCCCACTTGAATCTTGCAAACTACGATAGAAAATAAATATGAAAACGTTATTTACATAATGCTGGAAGTGGCTTATGTTAACGTCCAAAATTGAGCTAACAGATGTTGACCAGAGATCAATGGTAAATCTTCGTCGCTTGGTATAGATATATATTAATGTTATAGATTGCGGGATCTAAGATCACAAAGAAAAGATCATGAGGAGGGTCAGTCGTTCTGATGGAGGATCCTCTGATGCTTAAGTCAGTAATGGGGAAAATATGAGTGTAAGAGTTTTAGGGTTTGTTGTGAATGAATTCGTAGTGCATACCGGGAGATGATGTGGAGGTGTCCTTTTATAGATGATGATTTATATCTGATGGCGGTGGATCCATAGATCTTGTGTAGGATACGTTGTTGTATTAGATCATGTCTAAGATACATCTCTGGACTAGGAGATATTATTCTTATCATGTTCGAATTCTGCGTATCCCAATCGTAGTTGCTATTTTCATATGACAGTGTATAACATGCTCAGATATGAGGACGTCTGGCATCCTTAATGTTGGGTGCGTTTCACACAAACCTTCGGATCTCGCCTCCCAATACACTAGAATTATGGACTATGATAATGCAATAATCAAGAATAAACATCAACCACACGAACACAAGGAGTTTTTACGTGGAAAACCCTCAAAAGATGTAAAAACCACGGGACCTAGTCCAGATCAACAATCCACTATCTCAGGGAACTGTTACAACTAATCTCAAGCACACACCGCTTGGATAAAACCTTCTTCACCCACTTAGGATGGATAAACAATAAGAGAATAGTAAAGGAGGAGCAATCTCACCGATCCCGAGGACGTAAAAGTGCTGAGACGACAGTTGCGCAGAAGAATTCCTCTTCAAGCAACTTCTCCCTTCTACAAGCTTCATCTCTCTCTCTTTTTCTCTTTCTCTCTTCCTCTTTTTCTCTTTCTCACCTTGGACGTGTAAACCACTCAATGGGATGCCCTAATTCCGTTTTGGAACTCCTTAAGTAAGAAACTGGAGGAGTTGCAACCCAATAAGGAAACTGTGTATAAGCAGTCCGCGCCGGTCGAGCGCCCGGTCACTAGACCGTCGGGCGCCCGGCCAGGCCCAAAAACATCCAGCAGCAAAAAAACATAGAAAAGAGCAATTTTGGGTGCCCGGCCAGGTCATCGGGCGCCCGGTCACTAGACCACCGGGCGTCCGGCTGCTGTCAAAATAGCCCAGCAGCATTGCTGCCATATCTGAAGAATTTTGGTCGCCCGACCAAAAATGGTTCGGGCGCCCGACCTCACCCAATTTCGACTTCTCCTCTGGCACTTGTGGAGGAAACGTCCCTATCAAATCTCCCCCTTTCCGACTCAGGAGAAATTCGTCTTCTTCAAGCCAGCTAGGTTTCTACAAACCTCAAACTTGCCCTTGAGCAAAGCCTTGGTCATCATGTCTGACCCATTATTATCCGTATGAACATTCTCAAGCTGTAACACCTTCTGTTCCAAAGTATCCCTGATCCAGTGATACCGAATCTCTATGTGCTTCGACTTGGAATGATGACTTGGATTCTTGCTCAAGTGTATAGCACTTTGGACTATCGCAATAGACCACGTGCTCCTCCTGCTTCAGGCTAAGTTCCTGTAGGAACCTCTTCATCCAAAGCATCTATTTGCATGCTTCTGTGACCGCAATGTACTCGGCCTCTGTCGTCGACAATCCTACGACCTTCTGTAGCTTGCTCTGCTAAGAGACCGCTTCCCCTACAAACGTGAACATGAACCCCAATGTAGACTTCCTGGAGTCTATGTCACCTGCCATATTTGCATCTGTGTAGCCTTCTAACACAGGTTTTCCGTCACCATAGCATAGGCTCAACCTGGATGAGCCTCTCAGATATTGCAGTATCCACTTCACCGCTGCCCAATGTTCTTTGCCAGAATTGACAAGATACCGGCTGACAACAACAACCACATATGCTATGTCTTGGCGCGTACACACCATAGCATACATCAAACTTCCTACCGCTGACGCGTAGGGTATCTTCCGCATCTCTTCCACTTCCGCCTTCGTCTTGGGACACTGCTTGTCGCTCAATTTGAAGGGACCATCCAGTGGAGTACTGACCGGCTTCGCTGCATTCATATTGAATCGCTTTAGGACTTTCTCAATGTATCGCTCTTGTGACAACCAAAGCTTCCTGCTGCTTCTGTTATGGGTTATCTCCATTCCTAGGATCTGTTTTGCCGAGCCCAAGTCTTTCATCGCAAACGACTTGCCCAATTCCTGTTTCAGCCTGTCAATCTTCTAGATGTCTTTTCCCATGATGAGCATGTCATCAACGTACAATAGCAGAACTAAGAAATCACCATCTGAGAACTTGCGTGTGAACACACAGTGGTCCGACTCCATTCTGTCATATCCATGCTTTAACATGAACGAATTGAACTTCTTGTACCATTGCCTAGGAGCTTGCTTCAGCCCATATAAGCTCTTCCTAAGCCTACACACCATATGCTCTTTGCCCTTGACTTCGAACCCTTCTGGTTGGCGCATGTAGATCTCTTCTTCCAGGTCACTATGGAGGAAAGCAGTTTTGACATCTAACTGCTCTATCTCCAGATCCATGCTAGCCGCTAATCCAAGCAACATGCGTATGGATGTCATCTTCACCACTGGTGAGAATATCTCCTCGAAGTCTATTCCTTTCTTCTGACCAAACTCTTTCACCACAAGTCTGGCCTTGTACCTTGTCTGTGAATTCTTCTGCTCATTCTTCTTTCTGAACACCCACTTGTTGCTCAGAGCTTTCTTGCCCTTAGGCAATTTCACCATATCATAGGTGTGATTCTTATGCAAGAATTCCATCTCCTCTTGCATAGCTTTCAGCCACTCCCCCTTATGTTCGTCGGCTAGGGCCTCAGAATAGTCTTTTGGCTCTCCCCCATCTGTGAGCATAATGTACTCATGCGGCGAGTACTTCTTGGATGGATGTTTGTCCCTTGATGTCCTCCTCACCTGCGGTTCAATAGGTGGATCAAGTTGGGGCTGCTCCCCATGTCCATCTTCTGTAGGGACTCCCTCATCATCTTCACCTTGCTGTACTCCCCCGTCATCAGGCACCACGAGAGGAGTAATCGGATCCATGTCTTCCAGTTCACCTGAACTGGGTTGGGTCTTCTCTGGCTTTTCAATGTCTTCTATACACTGATCTTCAATGAAAATCACATCTCTGCTCCTAATGAGCTTCTTCTCGATCGGATCCCACAACCTGTAACCGAACTTCTCATCACCGTACCCTAAGAACACACACTGCCTGATCTTCATATCAAGCTTGGACCTCTTGTCCTTTGGTACGTGAACGGATGCCCTGCATCCAAACACCCTGAGATAACTATACGATGGATCACGTCCAGTCCACACCTTCTCAAGTACTTCTCCATTCAACAGAGCTGATGGAGACCTGTTTATCAAATACACCGCCGTGTGCATTGCTTCTCCCCAGAACATCTTGAGCAACTTTGTATGGGATAACATGCATCTGATTCTCTCTACAATGGTGCGATTCATTCGCTCAGCCACACCATTATGCTGGGGGGTCTTGGGAACTGTCTGTTTATGCTGTATACCCAGTGACTTGCAATACTCATGGAAGTCACCTATGTATTCACCACCATTGTCAGTGTGGATGCACTTTAATGGTCTGCGTGTCTCTCTCTCGACCATAGCATGAAACAGTTTAAACACACCAAAAACCTTGTCCTTGGATTTCAAAGCATACACCCAAACCCTCCTAGATGCATCATCTATAAAAGTGACAAAATACAATGCCCCACCCAAGATTTTTGTCCTCATAGGACCACAAACATCAGAGTAAACCAATTCTAATGCATGTACTTTATTAATATGAGAATCAATTTTAACAAAAGAAACTCTATGTTGTTTTCCAGATAAACAGTCAATACAGGTTTTGAGAGGTATACCTGTCACGTCTGGAAGAAGCCGCTTCTTCGTTAGTAACTGAAGCCATTTTTCACTCATGTGGCCTAGACACTTGTGCCACACGTCAGTAGCTGAGTCTTCCGCTGCGTTCAATCCACCATTATATACATTGACACTTGCCTTGTAAAGAGTGCAACACTTCTTTCCTCTGGCAGCAATCAACGAACCCTTGATGAGCTTCCAACGCCCACCAACAAACCGGCTTTCATAGCCATCATCGTCCAACCTTCCCGTCGACATCAAGTTGAGGCGAAGGTCTGGAATGTGTCTCACATCCCCGAGAACCAATGTGTAGCCCACATCGGTCTTCAAACAAATATCACCAACCCCTATGATCTTTGAAACACCAGAATTTTCCATTTTCACTGTCCCATAGTCACCTGACTTGTAGCTTGTGAAGAAATCTCTGCGTGGAGTCGCATGAAACGAGGCTCCCGAGTCTATCACCCAGTCGGTGTCCTGACTCGAAGCCTTGAGACAAATATCGTGATCTGCCGAAAGAATAACAACAACGTCACCATCTGAAGCGACCACAGTAGAACCCGATTCATCTTCCTTCTCCTTTCCTTTACCCTTCTTGTCACTCTTCTTCTTGTGACATTCGTGCTTATAGTGGCCCTTCTTGCTACAGTTCGAGCATTCAACATCTTTCCTGGCAACTGACTTGCCTCTTGATTTATCTCGGGCCTTTTCGCCATTTCTGTTCTTTCCTCTCCCCCGATCTTGTGTCACAAGGGCCTCTTGTTGAGCAGGCCCTAGAGACTTCCTCCTTGTCTTCTCATTGAAGAGACAACTTGTTACCTGATCCATGGATACCTTTCCTTCTGGCGCGGAGTTACTCAGAGACACCACCAATGTCTCCCAACTGTCAGGCAATGAGCTAAGCAGTAGCAAAGCCTAAAGTTCATCATCCAGGACCATCTTCATGGCGGAGAGCTGGTTTACAATGTTGCTGACCTCATTCATGTGTTCAGCCACAGAACTACCATCTTTGAACTTGAGATTCACAAGTCGTCTTATTAAAAATATCTTATTGCTGGCTGTCTTCCTCTCATACAGCCCTTGCAATTTCTGCCATAGGCTAGCGGCTGAGGTCTCTGTAGACACATGGTGGAAAACCGAATCATCCAACCATTGTCTAATGAACCCCATCGCCTTCAGGTCCAATTTCTTCTAAACATCATCTGACATATCCTCTGTCTTCGCCGATATGCCTAGAATTGGAGCATACAAGTCCTTGCAATAAAGCAAGTCCTCCATCTTAGCCTTCCATATGGTCCAGTTAGAACCATTGAGGCTGATCATCCTTGATGAGCCACTTTCCATAATTCAGAACCGATCCCACTCCGTTCAAACAACCTGAACGCTCTGATACCACTTTGTTGGGTGCGTTTCACACAAACCTTCGGATCTTGCCCCCTAATACACTAGAATTATGGACTATGATAATGCAATAATCAAGAATAAACATCAATCACACGAACACAAGGAGTTTTTACGTGGAAAACCCTTAAAAGAGGTAAAAACCACGGGACCTAGTCCAGATCAACAATCCACTATCTCAGGGAACTGTTACAACCGATCTCAAGCACACACCGCTTGGATAAAACCTTCTTCACCCACTTGGGATGGATAGAGAATAAGAGAATAGCAAGGGAGGAGAGATTTCACCGATCCTGAGGACGTAAAAGTGATGAGACGACGGTTGCGCAGAAGAATCCCTCTTCAAGTAACTTCTCCCTTCTACAAGCTTCCTCTCTCTCTTTCTCTCTCTTCCTTTTTTTTCTCTCTTTCTCACCTTGGACGTGTAAACCACTCAATGGGATGCCCTAATCCCATTTTGAAACTCCTTAAGTAAGAAACTGGAGGAGTTGCAACCCAATAAGGAAACTGCTTATAAGCAGTTCGCGCTGGGTCGGGTGCCTGGTCATTAGACCATCGGGCGCCCGGCCAGGCCCAAAAACATCCAGCAGCAAAAAAACCATAGAAAAGAGCAATTTCGGGTGCCCGGACCAACATGGTCGGGCGCCCGGCCAGGTCATCGGGCGCCTGGTCACCAGACCGCCGGGCGCCCTGCTGTTGTCAAAACAGCCCAGCAGCATTGCTGCCATATCTGAAGAATTTCGGTCGCCCGGCCAAAAATGATCCGGGCGCCCGACCTCACCCAATTTTGACTTCTCCTCTGGCACTTGAGGAGGAAACGTCCCATCACTTTATTGAGCTGTTAGTTGCATGTCTGTCCCTTGAGGTCAAGCCTAAGGCCTCAGGTCCAATTCCACTATTTGAGACCAAAGCCAAGTCCTTAGAACTCTGTGTGCTACCTAAGGCCAATCACGAGGCCTTAGGTTGTATCTACTATATGAGGCTGAACATGAGGCCTCAGAATTATATACGTGGCTTCATGCTGAAGCCGATGACTCCTTCGCCATGACAGACTTGGATCCTTTTGTGTCATGTGTGATGATTTGGCCTTAGTGTGCCACATATCGACGGTTCCGCATCTTCCTGTCCATGATCATCGACTTAGGAGGATTTGCCTATAACAACTTAAAGGCGTATATCAATGTACGCTTCTTTAAGATGGTGGAAGCTGTCAAACAACTACTTGATCTAAAAGTTTGAGTTGTTAGAGGTGTTGAGATGTGGAGCCAATCAGACCAGGAAGTAGTCAGGCGCCCGAAGGTCAATGGACCAGGCACCGGGTGCCCAGGGCGGGTGCCCGACCAGCCGCGAACTGTTTTACGGGCTTTTCTATTTTTGGATTTTTCTATATAAAGGGGTGTAACTCGGGATTAGTGTATACAATTAGGTTTCCTATACGTTCAAGGTGAGAAAGTGAGAATGGGTTAACAAAAAGTGTCATCTCTGTACATGGGAGCATCAGAGAAGGTAAGTGTATTGCTTGTAACTTCGTTTTCTTCATAGTGGAAGTTTGCACCCGTGGTTTTTTACCCTTGTTGGGGTTTTTCCACGTAAAATATGTCTTGTGGATTGTTGGTTTGTTTGAATTTCTCTTCTAGTTGTTATTTCTTCCTGTTTTTCGTTTGTGGGTGAGACCAGAGATTGGATCTCGATTCACCGGCGTTGTTGGCGTGCTGCGCAACAAGAGGATGATGTATCAATGTATATTGAGGGACTTTAATACTTCAAAACTCCTCCACACGTGTAGGGTGGAACTCTGCATGGGATCATACTAGGCAAGGGTGGAGGGACACACAACTCACAATCAGGTGGAGGGACACTTCACAACCCACACCATAAATGGCTTCCTGTGGGAGAATATACTAGGGATTCTGATACCATGTCAAACAACCACTTGATATAAAAGCTCAAGTCGTTAGAGGATGGCGTATCAATTAATTATGAATTTACAGGTGTATAGAAGCTTCCCAAATGGATAAGAGATTTGGCTATAATACTTGTAGAATTCAATTAAGCCGTGTTCGATCCAATTTTTTAGGGAACTTGCACTACCCAAAGAAGACATAACAAATATGCATTTAATAAAATAACTAGGTCATGACAGAGGCTAATAGCCCAACCTAGACTGGCCCCATCATGACATGCATGTGCCAAATGCGCCTACAAGGATTAAGTGGGATGGAATTGTTGGAGAGCCTTCAAATAGTGAATGGTTTATATGCTCGGACCGGTTTGCACGATTGGCCCAGATGCATAGCAGAAGTGCTGGACGTTTTTCATTCACCCTAGACCAGTCGGGTGATCAGTCTGCAGGGGGCTCATACCGGTTGGTGGTGAGGCAGTCGTGATGTTTTTCCATTGGATAATTTTTGTGTTAGCTCCGACCGGTCGGTTGCGCACGCGGTTTCTTACGCAGTTGTGCATAAGATGTTTCTAAATTGAGATTTCTTGCTATAAATATGGCATATATCTGGACTTAGATGGAATCCTAAGGTGTCCAAGGTTTCTTAAGTATGTTAGGAAGAGGGGAGAGTGTTTTGAGAGAGAGAGAGAGCTTAGGTTTTATCTGTTTTTCCTTGCTTGTAGGCTGTCAATCTGTGTAATCTTCTGGAATCATAGTGGATCACTTTGTGCCGTGATTTTTTACCCGTTGAGGGGTTTTCCCACGTAAAGTCGGATTGTCTCGCGGTTGAATGCTTGTATGGTTTTGATTACATTGTGTTTCTTGTTTGATCGTATATTTTACTGTGTGTTGTTCGGCTTTCGCTTCCACTACCAGCATCCCTATTCCCAACAGGAATTGCATTTGGTTCTGTGCAAATTCCATGGGATGTTTGGATACATCGAAAGGAATGAGATTAGGTGGAACGGAATTGCATTTGGTCCACGCAAGATTTCTTGTGGATTTTGAAATCCACTACATTTGTGGGCCCCACATTGACGCATATGTTTTTCCATGCATTCCATCCATATGCATCCTTTACACCTGACATTTGAGTTGTATACGTGTACAAGCGACTAACATCAGTTATGAATCTTGTCCGTTAAATACAAATCCATTGTTCACCAAGCAAGGTTTTGCTTAATACAATGTTTTTGCATGTGGAAGAATCTGATCCCAAACATGGGGATTGGATGGTCAAAATACCATGGTATTTCAGACATACAATCATTGTGCAATAATGGATTTAATCCCATCGAGTGCAATTCTATACCATTTAATCTCCTAGGACTAACAGGCCCTTAAGATGTGAGTAGAACAATCTTTCCTACATGCTATTGTATGATCGATCCTTCTCCCATAGACCACTGATCAAATCCTATGGATTTCTGGTTCAATCCCAGCTTTAAATGGGTTCACTTTGATAGAGAGAACTGAGACTAATAACTGATGAGTTTAACTTAAAGAGCTCATTTGGTAGCAACAAAAGTTTAGTTGTGGTCAACAACTTGCCTAAGTCGAGCTTATTTGTTTTGGATAAATTATTCCCATCTTGTTTGTCAAGCACCAGGAATAAGGAATGATAATTTAGCACATGTGCATATACACATGGCAACCACGCACGCAATCCAAACCGTTAATCAGTTGGGCCATGATTGTCTGAAATCACGCTAACCATATGATCTCTATTGAATTAACCCAAAATGGATGGTTTGCCAAACATATGATTGACATTTAACATACAACAGGTTAATGCCCATTGATCAGATGGTTAGGATCATTATTCTAACAGAGTTTCCAAAGATTGAAAGACTTGAGACACAGCATGATATGTATATGTATATATATTGTAGAATCAAAATACAGACCAAAAACAAACAAACATCACGGTAAGTAAAGGAAAAATCTAAGTCAAACTAGTTTTATTAGCAGAGGGCGAGACGAAAATAGTCAACGGCGGAGGAACCTCCACGGTCCAGTTGTAGTCCCAATCCTGAAAATGTAAAACAGAAAACCGTTTTATTAGAGTTTCAAAGAGTTCCCACTGCAAATGTGTGGGGATTCCAACATTGCATTCTGCTTCATTTGCATGCATGAATGCAGGTTATTATTTCAGCATCCAGTCCACTGTTTGTTTTGCAATTAAATTTTCCGGGGAAATCGATTTGTTTTTCCTTTACCATTGTTTGGATAGGAAGTTCTTTTTAGTGTGCAAAACCAAAAAGAACCCTCAATGGTTGGTTGGGGAGACATCAATTCACTTGTTTTCTGAGGAAAGTGTAATAGCGACAATCAATTTCCTTGGCTATCGTTTGTAATACAAACAGTAGAAGACATCGTATTCATGGAAATCGATTTCATTTCCAACCATTTCCAGCTTACAAACAAAGTAGTATTTACAGATTACAAGATATCATGGGGCAAAACTTAGATATTTTCTTTAAGATGTTCAATAGAAGAAACTCCACTAGGTTTTGACATGGGTAGGGACCGTGCCCGCGTGGATTGGTGGAATACTTTTTTCTACTGTGGAAAAGAAATCATTTTCCTTAGATGTAACATTTTTCGCCATTTAGCCAAAAGAAAAAAAAGAAGCTGTGATATCGATTTCCATTTCCACAAATTTCCTCAAAAACTGGTGATTTCCATTTCCTCGAAAGAAAACTTCAGAAATGAAGATTTTCATATTTTCTAGAGAGAGCTCTCACCTTTTAACCATTGACCTATACACATTTTGAAGAAATCATGAGTTCTAAGAAAAGCAGGTTATTTAAGATTCTTTCCCATAGATTTCTACTTCTGGATATTTCCTCCAGAGTGAAGTTTTTCTTTCCAAATCTACCTTTTAAATTCCACCGATCCAAACAGGCCCCAAGTGCATAAATAAAAAGTTTAAAGATTGGCACATTACCTCCCAAAACCAGCAAACGTGCGAAGGCTCATATAGATAGTCAAAGCGATCCAGATTCCGACAAAACCATTACTTGAAGAGAGAGGAAACAAGCACCCAATGCTAACAATAGCCACAAGGACCTGAAAACGGATAATTGTCACATATTTTCATCAGGAAAAAGAAAAACGATTTTTCGGGGGGAATGGATATTCATCTTGTGTGGAATTTTTGATATATTTGGAAACTGCTATAGTATATAGAATACCCATATCCAAACACATGCATCTCATTGCTCACTGGTAGTGCACTTGTGCTCCTTAGAGAGGTCGTTTGTTCAAGTGACTCAATCAGGTGACACCAAGTCACGTCGAATTGACCAAGTTTTTGAGTCAACTCGATGGGTCTTGATAAGTCACGACTGAGCCAAGCTCGTTAGCGAGTTTCCAAGAGACTCGGCTCAAAATCTCATCGAGTTGACTTGGATGAGTTTCGAGTTGAGTCACCAAGTTAGTCACCAAGTTTTAGAACTATGATGCAAAAAGTACAAAGTTGTAGACTGTATAACCAAAATTAGAAGAAAAGGGTGCATGTAACAAAAAAGATAGGGTGTAGATAGTGGCCCATTTTCTAAAAACTAGTTACAGAAGAGAGATGAGCTCTTGGACTTGCCATGGAGTAAGCAGTATATGCAAAATCTGATGCTCCAAAGTTCACCCCGTCTAAAACAAATGCCAATGAATTGATTGGTTGGGTAGCGGCAACAAACTGCAGTAAGTGAAGAGAAATTTTAGTTACAATCCTTCAAATTCTTAAGGAAGAAGGCAACCATTTTCTTCTTCTTGTTGTTCTTCTTCTTTCTTCTAAAAAGGAATGATGACATACCGGGATTCCTATACGCATGAGATGCAACACTTGGGCGTTCTTTGTAAATATTCCCCCTCCGAACTGCATGGCGATACCAAGGAAGACAGCCAGGAAAAGTCCCAGAACAATGCTCAACTGCAGAATAAAGCACATAAGTAGTAAGAATAATAATCTAATACCAGTAATTCGCTGAGCAATTAGGATTAGTCTCAATATATAGCTGTCTAAATAATAAAAGCAGATAAAGAAAATTGAGAAAAGGAAAGTTTATTTTTTTTCATTTCTTTTGTATGGAAAACAATATTGTACCTGCAATACTCGAGACGTGGTGGCCATTGCTTTGGTTTTTTCTCCTCGGGCAAAAGCGGATGCAAGTATTGCCTGAGAGTAGTTACCATCATTGAGTTTGACCATAAGCTATTCCAAATCTAAGCTAGTTTTAATTACTTCGTGCTGAAGTAGATTGACTTCATAAAAAACAAAGCATTTTAGACCATAATATGTGGATCTAAGGTACTTGGAAGTAACTGATTAGGAATATATGAAAAAAGTAATGGGTCATTTGGTTCCCATCAAAGTTATGTTAGGATAAAACCAACGTATTCAATAACGATAATGGTGGTGGCTGTGATGGTTATTGTGCTACATCTGTCATGCATGCATTGAAAAGATTGCAACTCCTTTGTGGATTTTATGGGTCTGGGTTGCCCAATCCACACCAACAATTAGTATTTATTTTTCTTTGCAAATCCTCGTCTTTTGTTTTATTGAAATTACTGCCATTGTCCAAATAATGATTGTTGACAAACTATTAAAATAAACCCAATCCAGATATGTTGTTCGAATGTATATTTTTTTTTTTCCGGTAACAAAATAGCCCTTAAGAGTACCTCAGGAAGTTCTCGAAAAAACCAGCAAATTGGAAACACACCCCCAAAATCAAAATTGGGTCAGTGCCCCTCAAAGTTGTCCTGAACAGACTAGTGGTTTAGCTAGGAAAAGTGGAGAAACTGGAACCCACGTAATGCGGTTCCCTTTTCCTGATATGCCCAAAACACAAGACGGATTGGTTCCCATGAAAAAGCAGAATTAATCAGAATTTGGGCTGACTTTTAGTAAGTTCAGAAAACTCAGGGATGTCCACGAGAGAGAGAGAGAGAGAGAGAGAGAGAGAGAGGATAAAAGGTATTGAATTTGGACATGCATGGAAACTGTGCAAAACAGCTGAATCCATCACATATAAGCCAGGTTTAAGTTTTGAAATTTGTATGAAGTGTGAGCAAGGATGACAATGAAAATGAAAAAAAAAAAGAGAGTGGAAACTCAAGTTATTTGTGTTCTTTGTGTTTTTTTCACCAATGCTAACATGACTCAGTAAGGAATGCATTTCTAACCTGTGCCGCAACAGCCAACCCGTCAGCAAGAAGAGATGTTGTCAACCAAATCTGCAAGCAGATCTGAAATGCCGCCATGGAAAGTGATCCTTGGCGTGCAGCCAAAGATGCAGCCAGAGTGACACAGATTGTTACAGCTATTACCCTCGCTAGCAATAGAGACCCTGAGTACAAGCACCCAAACAGAGTAAGGCTTGTGGTTCAATGAATATCCAAAAATAAGGACTATATGAAGATAATAGTCATTTGGATAACAGAACTAGCTGAATATTAAACAAAAAATAAAAATAAAAAAATCAGAAAAGCAAGCAGTTATACCCAGCAACAGATAAGATCAAGATGACACACTGGGTAGAAGATAGAAAATATAAGAATTTTATTTACATCCGTTTCTTTCATCTTTTTTTTTTTTTTTTCAGAAAGGTGGGAGCACACCACTTGTAACTTTGTTGAAATAGAAAATGGCTTTATACACATTCGGGCAGATGCCACCAAAAGAGACGGGCCTCGCCTATCATAAACCTTAGTCTTTTTGAAAAATACATAGATAAATTCGAAGAAGAAATAGGCACTCTCAATAAGACAAGGGGCACTAAATCTAAATCCTTCAAAAGAATTTTCCAACAGGCCTTTTACTGATGGGAGAGAATAGACCCTCTTACCACTTTTAAGAAACCGACTAAACTGCAGCTCTTTGATACTTGGAGGCAAGACTTCAACCTTTTGCATTAACCTCAATAACAGTATCAGTGAAATTAGGTACCTACAAGAGAAACAAGGTTTTTGAGACATGCGAAGGCTATGCACCAGACATAAATAGGCAGCTAATAAAAAGAAAATAACAATGCTTCCATTCTCAGAGACCAGAAAAAGTAGTGGAAAGATGCATGTTTCAGTAGAGCAACCAGGTACAACTTACTGAGAGACAACATGGGCAATGGCTGCACCGCTGACTCCTAAGCGGCAAACAAATATAAGAATTGGGTCTAAAATGATATTTGTAACATCTCCTGCCACTGAATGCAGTCAAGGAAAAAAAAATGATGAGTGTTAGATACAACTGTATATAAGACCCAAATAAGAAAGCTGAAAGTTGACTGAATATACTATTATTGAACACAAATCAAGCATGATTTGTCAGATAAGGCTACATACAAATACTATATAATGAAGATGGAAAAAAAAAAAAAAGAGGAAAAAAAAGTGAGAGTTCATCCATTCTTCTGATATTTCTCAAAATGGTCCACTCCACTTTGGTTCATTGAATCCTACTCAAATTTTGTGTTTTGATCCTCAAAATAAGTCTAGATCTAGTTTAAAATTAGTTTGAAAGCTTCCTTCATGATTGAAAAGAATAAAGTAGTGGGAAAACTAGAGAAAATTTTCAAAATGGGCCCTTTATGGATTTATAGGCCTGTAATGGCGTATTGGCTCTGTAACTGATACAGGCAGATTTCATAACAGACCGATCAACCCAGTATCATATAACAGGGTGAGTGTTTCCTTTATGCAATGGCCGATACGGCTTTGGAGAAGCAGTGGCCCCAAAGCCCATACCAAAAGAAGAAGAAGAAGAAGAAGAAGAAGAAGAAGAATCCATTAGAAGTATGCAAATATTAAAGTATGACCATTGAGAGCATGATGCGTCCAAGAGCCAAAAAGAATAATTATTACGCTGTATCATTTTTTGGTTGAAGTAAACATTCTTCACTTAAAACAGTTGAGGAAATCAAACAAACTAGATGATAGCAATATAAAAAAGAAAAAGAAAAATAACTTTGCTGATTTTCTGCTTACCCGTAGCATATAGAGGAGTTTTTGTATCCTTGAATCCTCGAAAGACCCCTTGCATGGCCAGAGATAAAAGAACAGCAGGAGCACCAAGTGACCTCAATGTCAAGTATCGTCGGGCAGGGGATAGCATAGGGGAATCCTATTTGGACAAAGGGGTCCAGTTATTATTATGATCATATTATAATTTCCAACAGTACATCTTTACCATATCAAGATGAAATTGTGAGAGTTTAAATGCATGCAACAAGATATATCCATATCCATCTCTGTATGTACAGACCAAGATATCTATTGGAGTTTCTATGATATTTTTAATAATTGCCCAACTTTTTCGAGATATATATTAAAGTTTCTATGATATTTTTAAAAATTGTCCAACTTTTTTCGGAAACTTCCAAAAGAAAATTAGATCTGAGCAAGGGTGAGCAATAGAATCGTACACAAGGGGGAAACTATCAAGGAGCCCCTCTTTAGCTCATGAATCCACCGCACATATCCTTCCATAAGGGCCTGTTTGGTTTTCCAATTACAATGGTTAATGACTGTAAGTGGGTAATGATTATTTACTCTTGCAATTTTGTGGTGATCATATCACTTACATTTGACTGTAATGATGATTTTGTTACATTGTTTGTTTCTCCCAAAAATCAATGTAAAAATGATTGTTTTAGTGTAAAACAATGTAATTATTATGGTTTAATCATTTACAATTGTATTTAACTCTCAATTTACTTAGCATTTTGTAGGAAATTGAAAAATTAAACAGTCCCTAAAAATATAGTGAGAATGAAACTTCACAAAAGACTGCACTTGGGAGATTTGCCTAATTTCTTCAACCCAATTCTCTATACTCCAAGGGAATCCTGTTTCAGGAAAGTCGAGGCTGCCCTAGGCAGATTATGCTATTACAAACAACTTTGAATACTGAGAATTCGACACTTGCGTGTATTTTTGGAGCTATAAATCAACCAGCTTAAGAATTAAAATAGAAGGCCATGTTTGTATTCTCTTTCAAATCATACTACTTACAATAGATGGATAGTAAATCTGGTACTTCAGTTGGGAAGCAAATAAAAGCAGTGGCAAACAACAAGAGTAACAAATTCAAGTTCCATAGCATTATTCCAAAATGAGCACTTACCGAGTGCACGCCCATGAGTTTTAAGCAGATTTTTGCACCAAAAATGAGAGAAATGGCTTGGATTAGGCCAAGAATTCCACCAATAACCAGTGCTGTTGATACTGATGGAATATGCCTTTTCCCACTTTTCCTTTTCCCGTACCCAAATGTGGTCTGATTTTTTTTCCCAGTAAGGAATGAGTTGGCGTCAACCTTGTCAGAATCAGCTGCTACAATGACCAAAGAAAACATGTCAATCTAATTACTGCTTGAAAACATCCATACAAGATGTATAGACCAAACAATGTACAAATTGAGCAGAACTAAACTCGAAGAACATTCAATATATATATATATATGTTCATTTCTTCTTATGGAAATGTGTAAGTATGGGCATACCAGCATGTGGAGTCAACTCCTTCATTTCACTATTTACAGGTAAAGCCTTTTCCATGGTTTCTTTTTCTTCTTTTTCAATGGCCATTGTCTTACAGATAGCATCTTCCTCAGCAACAAAGGATGTTGTAATACTAACAAGCGGGAAAATAGCAATCCTTGATACTTGATTAAATATAGCAATTGAAACACCCACAGCAGCAAGCTCCACTGGACCTGTAAACCATAGACCCAAAAGCATTTGCGTTAATCTATCTATAAGATACTTTGAACTGTTTCGGGCTGTCAACGGGCCGGGCCGGGGTAGGTTCCGGCCCGGATTTTGAACTGTTTCGGGCTCGGCTTATTCAAACTTCTGACTTTCCAGGCCCGAGCCCGGGCCATTGACACACATGGGTGTCATTATCCCCACTGTTTCGTTTGGTACGGTATCTGCCTCATTTTTTTTAGCTAGTTGCCTAAAATGAGTTGGCAAAATGGACGGACGACCCGGATCAAACACACATATAGGTGTGCCCTAGGAAATTTCAACATTAGGCTTCATTGTCCTTCCTTGTTCGTTTGATTCGGTTCTTCTAAAATGAGGAATTCTGATTGCGGATCCCATCTTTAAGCTCAAGATAAAACACCCCTACACATGCAACACTGGGACATGCGTACTCAATCCAGGACGTTCAACAGACGGTTCTAACGTTCCTTATGTCTTACCATTAAAATAAGGCTGGTCTACTGACCAGATGAGCGACAAATGTGCGTGCAATGGAGAACATTGGTTCTCGATTTCTAACCTTACATTTCTTCTTTGATGGATGGCCCACAAGGTGGACGGTGCCTTAATTTTGATGAAATGAAAATTCAACACAAAAGCTACCTCATGAACGTATCCGATCCTATACACGTATGCCAAGATAGCACGTGCTGGGCGTTCGTGTATGGCGCTTGACGATGGGGTGCGTATGGAACACTCATTCCTAGTAAAAAAGGACATAAGGATTGAACGAGATCGGAATAGGTGCGGCACAGCCTCACCCAACACAGTGAGGCCATGACTGTGGGGCCCACGTTGATGCATGTACTATATATCCACGCTGTCCATCCGCTTTCCAGATAATTTTAGGGCATGGGCCCAAAACTAAAGCAGATCTGCATCTCAGATGGACCACACCACAGGAAACAGTGGTGATTGACCATTAAGAACTTCGTGTGGGCCACAAGTTTTAGAACAAGCTGATACTTTTTTTCCCCTTCATACAGGTCTGTGTCACCTTAACAACAGATTGGATGGTAAATAAACATTACGATCCCATCACTGTGGGCCCAAAGAAGTTTTTAATGGTGGGTGTTTAATCAACACTGTTTCCAAGGATATGGTCCACCTGAGATTGACATCTACTTAATTTTTGGGATCCTACCCTAAAATGGGCTGAAAAAACGGATGGACGGGGTGGATATACAATAAATACATCCAGGTGGGCCGCACTGTGTTGGGTGAGGCGGGGGCCGCACCTAATCCGCCCCCAAGAATCTTGTGTATAACACCGCTGTACTGTGTGTGACGTGGCAAAGTTCTGTAGGCCCCCACCTTGTATTTGCTATATCCATACCGTCCATCCATTTTTCTAGATCGATGAATTTAAGGCATGAGTCCAAAATTGAAGCAGATCGAAAGCTCAAGTGGACTAAGGTGTACGTGTGTAGTAACAGTGGGATGTGCGTTCTAACAAAAAAATAAAAAACCAAAACCATCTACAAGGACAGCGTCATCCACGGCTTAAAAAACTTGGGCGGTTATTATAAATATTATAAACTGGGCATCTTTTTATCGATAACGTTAAATGCAGGTGGTTAGATGAAGAAAGCGATTAGGCGAAAGAGGAAAAATAAATAAATACTTTTTCTATTTAATTGAGTTAAAGCTTACCCAAATAACATGAACAATGGTTATGATGACGACGACAACAACAGTAATGATGATGAATCCTTCTTTACTTTTCTATTAATCTAAGATGTTGTACTCCCTTTTCATACTCGTATATGAATGTAAAAATGGTAACTCTTTCTCGATTGGCAAATGTAAATTAAAGTGGTAATTCAAAGTCAAGATTAAGCATTTCTAAGGAGAAGCTAGAAAGAAGCACCAAGTCCTTTATCATATCACTAGGCATTCTTATGAACAAGGCAAATGTTAGGCTTAGAGTTGGGCGCAAACCAACCAGCTTGAAAGCTTGACTCAGATTGGTTTGAAAAAGCTCGGCTTAAATTGGTTCGAATAGAAGTTCAAACCAAACCTAGCCTCAGTCAAGCTGGTTCGAAAAAACAAACTAAGCTTAAACTAGAGCAGTATCGGCTTGGCTCGACTCAGCTCGGCTCAAAGCTTGGTTTGAATCAACTCGAAGATTGTAAGCACATTATTTCTTATGGTGTGATCCACTTTGAGTTTTGGATATGATTCCATTTTGCGATCATGTCCTAAAATGATATGTAAAAACAGATGGATGGTGTGGATAATACATATACATGATGACATGGATAATACAAAATATATATACATGAATGCACACCGTTTCCTTACACTAGTAAAATTATGCTTTGGTACTTTTGTTTGGAAAATGCTCTTATATGTCTATTTTGAAATTGCACTCCTCTTTCGGAGGATTTTAAACATCATGCAGTAAAATACTTTTGTATTTTTTTTTTGTAACTTTTTAAATTTTTTTCTTTTTAAATAAAAATAATGAGCCACCACTTGTTCAAACTTAGCCCAGCCCAATTCAAAAATTTTGACCAAACCAATCCCGGCTCAAACCAAATTTTTTTTGGAGCAAACCAAATTCGGGTTGCATGGGTTGGCCGGAAACCCAAACCGAGCCGATCCACAAATTGGAGTGGCACAAAAACAAGCCAAACCAAACTAGGGCTAACTCGGCTGGGCCCATTGCCCACCTCTAGTTAGACTAAGTTAGGGCTGAAAGTCGGGCGGGTTGGGTTGGGTTGGGTTGGGTCGGGTTGGTGCTGAACCCTAACCCAACCCAAGGTTCCTATACCTCAACCCTAACCCAACCCAACCCAACCTCGGGTTGGGAATTCTCAACCCAAGCCCAACCCAAGTGGGCTCGGTCGGGTTGATCGGTGGTCGGGTTGATACATGCTAATATTTTCGTTGTTACATTAGTCTATTATGTTTCAATACACGCCTTATTTTTTGTACCTATAGCTTTATTAATTATATATGTACTTATTTATGTAAAGAACTTCACTTTTCCTAAACAAATAAGTTAAAATACAAGTAAACATTATAAGTTTACTTCACTAAAGTATAATAAAAGTATAAGTAACTTGTATATAGATCGGGTTCGGGTTGGGTCGGGCAACCCGAGACATCAACCCAAGCCCGACCCAAACTTCATCGGGTTGATGTTTTCATAGCCCAAGCTCAAGATCGGGTTCGATACTTCTTACCCAAACCCAACCCAATGTCGGGTCGGTCGGGTTGAACCGGCCCAACTTTCAGCCCTAGACTAAGTGGTGTGCATGTGTACATTAATAATGTGTGATCCTTCGGACTATCAGATTATTTTTATTATAAATAAGAGATGAGAAATCAGAAAGTTGTAGATTCCAGATTTCCCTGCCTCGACATTATCAGCAAAAAAAATCTAAATCAAGCATATAACAGAAATACACCCAGATCCACAACTCAAGTGGTAGACTAAGTGAAGATAAACTCGTTTCAACACAGTGGTCATGGTATCCACTCCCACGTGGAGGGCCCAAGTGGCGGTGGCTAACATTGCGGTAGTAACATTGGGGGTGGGTGTACTAACAATGGGGCGTGTGTACTAACCTTAATTTAAAAAAAAAAGAAAAAAGAAAAAAAAGAGAGCATATAACAGGCATTAAAGGGTAAGAAATGGTTAAGCAAGAACACAAGAATTCCTACAGTGAATTTGCATTAAAAAGAAAGAAAGTTACAGAATGCAGCGGCCAATCACAGTGAGAAAGACATACCTATATGGCCAATGAATGCTGTGTCTATTAAAGAAGCAATAGGGTCAGCTGCTAAAGCCAGAGCAGCAGGTATTGCAATCCGTGCAATCTCCAAGCCTAGCTCATCCCTCTTGAAAACAAGCCTGTTAATTCCATTATTGAAATAGGGATTAATTAACCAACCTACTCCATCGCATATCTTTTAGATATGAATTTTCATTTCGAAGAACAGAGTGAAATGCTAACCTTAAATCCATGAAAAAAAGATGAAAAGGGGTTTTAATTCCATTTCCAGATGAATCAACGTCAGTGTCCTCAGGCAAAGCTGGGGCTTCAGGGTCGTTTGGCACAGCTGCAGCTTCACTGTCCTTGGGCATAGCTGGGGCGTCCATTCGTTACAACTACCTCCTCTTGGGAGAAGAGAAAACTCAACTTCTGGCAGCAAGATTCTTTCTTTTTTCTGGATTCATCATAGACGAAGAGTGTAAAACAAGTGAAAAATCATCAGCTGACAGCTAACCATTTGAAAAAATAGGTAAAAGGCAAAGCAAATACCCAAGAAGAAGTAGGAGGAGGCAGATGGAAGAAAGAAGAAGAAAGCAGACGACACAGATCGCTCCAAAGATGAGACATTATATATAGTAAAGGAGGGTACAGAGAAATAGAATACAGTGCATGACTGATGTCCAGGAAAAGCGGGCGCGGATTTCCTGCGAAAGCCTTGCGCAGGAATTTCCTGCGCTGGGAACCAAGGTGGGCCCACAGTGATGCTTTTTAATAAATCCACTCCGTCCATCCGTTTTGGGAGCTCCCTTTAGTATATGAAAACAAAAATGAACCGGATCCAAGACTTAAGTGGGCCGAAAACGTGATATTTGTACGTACACAGTTGAAATATTTGTGGAGCCACAAGAGTTTCGAATCAGGATAATATTTGTTTTTCCAGTACATCCCAGTAGTAGTGACGTTATGAACCGTATGGATTTCATATAAACACCACTGTGGACCCCAGGGAGGTTTCAACAGTAGTAATTTACCTACCCACCTTTTCCTTTAGTTCGGCCCTCTTGAGTCTTGGATCCGGTTCATTTTTTCTATTAGGTACTAAAATGAGCTCCCAAAGCGGATGGACGGTGTGGATTTATCAAAAAACATTACTGTGGGCCCCACCGTGGTTCTCAGTGCAGGAAATTCCTGCGCAAGGCTTTCGCAGGCGAATCTGGACCAATCACCGATGTTTGAATGACTTACGTCGAAACAGAGGCAGATGAGACCTCCCTCAGTACCCACACAGAATATGCGACAAATAGATAGCCACCGATTTGGGTCCTACAGTGTGGGAGTGTTTGTGTCCTTCCACTTCCACTTGAAGTGGATTGCGTCCGACCATATTGGGGCTCATGTGGGGCCCACCGTGATGTATCTGTTTGTCCAACTCCACGCCGTTCGTCCCTTTTCTTACGTATGAGCACAAAACTGAGACAGATCCAACGATCAAATGGACCACACTTTCATTTAATACAACCCAAGCTCACCATTTCGTGTGGTCTAATTGAGCTAATGGATCTACCTCATTTTTTAAGCTCATACCTTAAAATGATATGAGAAAATTGATGAACGGCATGGATATACAGATACATCATGGTGGGCCCACAGAAGCCACTAGGTCTGACGCAATCTGCTTCCATTACCATGATACTAACCATTCTATGTCTCATTTGAGTGTTAACATGGGAAAGGGCAGTGGGAAAACGACAATTCTACTCTCTTCAAAAGTGAATAACCCTGGTCCTTCCATGGTGGTGAGGACCCTTGTTAACGTTTGAGAGAAATCCATCTTGTTCACAAGTTTGGCCAAGTCATTTTACGAGGGGCATCGAAAATGGGCCAGCTCAAGTGGGCCACAAGCCAAAAAAAAAAATGAGTAGATTGTTAGAGGCCAATGTTTCCTGCCAAGACTCATGCATTTAATCTACTTGACTTTTGGGCTGAATTTGGATATCTGATCGGCTTTAATAGGGAAATTCTATTTGCCCCGACCTCATTGGTCCACCTCAGTACATGCTGCATTTAAAGCAGCACTGCTGTCAGCGTCAGCCATTGATGTGGACCATTGAAGTTGGCACCAAACAGAATTTCTCTGTTAAAACCAAGCGTTAAAACCAAGCAGAGGATTTGGATGATTTTGGTCCATGTGCTAAACGGAGAAGAGGAAAGATGGTGAACAGGTCCAATTGGAAGCAAATTGCCTAGTGAGTAACTGAGTAGGCTAAGCTTAGTGAGTATACTCAGTGGGGCCAACATGATTTATGTATTTTATCACTCTGCCCGTCCATTTTACAGGATAATTTTAAGGCCCGAGAAAAGAAAACTGAAACACATGCAAAGCTCAAGTTGACCACACCACAGGAAATAGGAAACAGTATGAGTGGAATGTCTAGGGTTGAAAAATTCTTGTGGGCCACTGTAGTTTTGGATCAAGCTGATATTTGTGTTTTCCCTTCATTCATGTGTGTGTGATCTTATGAATAGGTTGAATGGCAAATAAAGACCACAGTGGGCACTATGAATGTTTCAATTATTCCCACTGTTTCATGTGGTATGGTCAATTTTATCTTTCGATATGCTCCACCTTTGGGCTCAACCACTAAAATGGGCCGGAAAAACGGATGGACAGTGTGGATAAACCACATACATTCACAGTGCGCTCAACAGAGTTTACCCGGTACGATAACAGCGTACTGAATAACTTAGTACGCAATCCGATTTCGGTCCAATTTGTCACTAGCATCACAAACGTAGCCCCAATTTGTCAGATCCAACGCTTAAGTGAACCACACTATAGATGACTCTTGCATTTAATGCACCCTTAATTTAATGCAACCCAAGCTTACTATCTGGTGTGGACCACTTGAGCGTTGGATCTGTCTTATTCTTTGGTTCATGATTTAAACTGATCTTATAAAAGGGATGGACGGAGTGGATAAACTGATACATTACGGTGGTCCGTCCACAGATCTGCCCGGACGGCCGTCCGGGCGGTGGCAGGACGCAATCCGCGTCTATTCAACAGTTGCCTGATAATTGACAAGTATGAGCGCGGATTAGGTGTTACCGAGGTAACAGCTTTGTGGGTGTTACCCCTATCGTGGGGCCCACCTTGATGATTATTTTTTATATCCACTCCGTCCATATGTTTATACGGCCCCTTTTAGGAGGGTTTACCATCATTTATGCATATATAAGTTTCATATGGACCACACTATAGAAAACAGTTTTTATTAAGTGTTTCGCCATTAAAACTTCCAAAGAGCCTATCGTAAGGTTTACATAATGTTTATTTTCAATCCAATCTATTGATAATATCAATAAGATCTGGATGAAGGGAAAATAAAAATATCAGATTGATCCAAAACTTTTGTAGTCCACAAAACGTTTTTAATGGTTTTACATCATCACCGTTTCCATTGTTATAGTTCATCTAAGATTTGAATCTTCTTATCATTTGGGACGAGTCCTAAAATGAGATGTGAAAACAGATGGACGGCGTAGATATAAAAAACATACATTAAGGTGGGCCCATACAGTTAGGGTAACACCCACTAAGGTGTTACCCGGGTAACAGCTAATCCGGTCTTGATAAGTATTGATTAGCTGTAACGTTGTCAGATTGCAATGGAGATGCCTTTCGTGACGGTGGGGCCAACTCTGATGCTACTGTGATGGAGATGGCTTCCGTGACGGTGACGGTGGGGCCAACTCTGATGTTAGTACAATGCTGATGGCTTCCGAGTTTCGCATGAAGTTCCTGCGCTGGGAGCTTAGGTGGGGCCCATCGTGATGTTTCTAAGAAATCCACTCCGTCCATCCATTTTTTTTTTTTATCTCTTTTTGTGACATCAGACAAAAAATGGGCCGGATACAAGACTTGAGTAGGCAGAGAACGTGAGAATTGAACGTCCACAGTTGAAATAGGGCCACAGAAGTTTTGAATCAGGCTAATATTTGTGTTTTCAGTTTATCCTACTAGGAATGACGTTATGAGCAGCATAGATGGCATATAAACATCACTGTAGACCAGGGATGTTTCAACAGTAAGAATTACCCTACGCACAGCTCTTGTTTGATTTTTCATTTCTAGCTGTGAATGCAATGCGGATGTATAATGATTATTTACTTTTTTATTATTAAAATCGAGGACAATGGTAAAATATAGGGAGGCCAACGTAAATGTATGTGGCCATTCATTTGTTTTGGCAAATGACCGCACCTAATGAAAAAGCAAATCTAACACTTATTGTTCAAAACTTCTTGCTTGCCACTGTTTCTTATGGTGTGGCTCACTTGATGTTGGATCTGCTTTAATTTTTGGCTCATGATTCAAAATATTCAATTAAAACTAATAGATGAAGTATATATATATATATATATATATATATATATATATATATATATATATATATTTCAAACGGAATAAAGAAGGTAATAATAGATTATTTCCATGCTATTTTCATTTCTTAGGAAAATAAAACAAGCCTTTAGTGCAGGCCTACTTGAGTCATGGATCGTGCTCATTTTTGTTCTCTAATCTTAAAAGGATCTCACAAAATGGATGGATGTGATGGATTTCTAACAAACATCACGGTGGGCCCCACTTAGGTCCTAGATCCAGCACTCAAGTGGACCACAAGCCAAGAATAAGTAGGACTGCTACAGGATTTTTCTGCTGTGGGACCCACCTTTGCATTGGATCAGATGCTCAGATTTGTGACAACCGCATCACGAAAGTAGGCCTACAACAGAGGTATAAGTTTGTTTGTACAACGTACTTTTGTCGGAACGTATGGGAGACTTAAGCCGAGCTACACGGCGAGCTGTTTTGGTACTAACGTGAAAATATCACGAGCTTTTGAGTAAATAATTTGAAAGTAACACTAAAGCATAGGAGGTTTTGTTGGAAAATTCCCGATATTAAATGAGGTACAGTGAACATAACACAAAACTCTTGTGTCTACCAAACGTACTGCATCTGTGCCAAACACCGATGCTTGAATCGTAACTTTCCGCCGAAATAGAGGCAGATAAACCCACCCTTTTGTATTGAAAGCAAAAAATCCGACAAATCTAGCCTCTAATCTGTGGCCTGCACTAACCCAATTTTCCAATTTCCTCAACCTCAATGCACCTGTACTAACCCAGTTACCACCTCCTTCCTCAGAATTTCCGAGGAAACATCCACATGGCTATGACCCGATGAAATGGGATCGTCAGCAGGTCAGATATCTCTCCAATATATATATATATATATATATATATATATATATATATATATATATATATATATATATATTGACGTGTGAACAAGTCCATGAAATGGTCATCAGGTCAACTGATGCGTGGATAAGTTATATGTGAAGTAGAGTCACAGATAGAACCTCCCTCAGTATTTGAAAGAGAAAAGCCGACAAATCGCTACCTTCTAATCCTTGTTCTGGATTTTCACCCAAATCACACACCTTTTATTTTCAAGATCCACACATCTCAATGTACTTGCAGAAACTTCTTTTTCCTTTTCTTTTTTTCTTTTTTTTTTAAGTTTTTAATTTTTTTTGAAAGGTAACAATCAAGGAAGGTTCTTATGACAAGAAAGATGTACCTGTTATAAGCCTTCCCAGTTGTAACCTCCTTCAGAAGAAGCGACAAAACCTGTCACGCGGTTTGGCTAGTGAGACAGCACCGGCATGCTAGCTGGTGTCAAAGATCTATGGACCCTTCCATGATGTGTGTGTTTTATCTACACCGTCCATCCATTTTTCCAGATCATTTCAGTGCTATGCCATAAAAATTAGGCGAACCCAAATCTTAGGTGAAACACAAGACAGGAAACAGTGTTGGTTGAACGTCCACCATAAAAACTTCCTAAGCCCTACTGTATTGTTTATTTTCCATCTAACCTATTGATGAGGTCACACAGACCTTGATGAAGGGGAAAACACAAATATCAGCTTCATCCAAATCAATCCTCCATGGCCTTGAAGAAGTTTTCAACAGTAAGCGTTCAATCCCGCTGTTTTCTGTAGTGTGGTCAAACTAAGATTTTTTTCTACCTAATTTTTGGTCTGGTTCACTAAAATGATCTGGAAAAAAGGATGGACGGCCTGGATGAAACTTATACACCATGGAAGGGCCCACAGAGCTTTGACATCGGCTAGCTGGCTGGTGTTGGGGTCACTAGGCAAACCGCGTCGGTCACCTGAAGTTAGGCAGTGGGACCCAATAACAGAGCCATCAATTCAAAGGGCGAGAATTAGGCATTACCCCGGGAACAGCTTAGTGGGTGTTACCCTAACCTTGTGGGGCCCATCTTATGCATTTTTTTTTATATATCGACACCAGTCTATCTGTTTTTCCATATCATTTTAGGATGTGATCCAAAGCCTTAAGAAGATCTAAATCTCAGGTGAACCATATCACTAGCAACAAGTGATGAGTAACTATTAAAGACGTTTTGTGGGCGACAAAGGTTTTGGATCAATCTGATCTTTATATTTTACGTTCATCAAGACCGTATTGACATTATCAAGAGCTTGGATTGCAAATAAACATTACCGAAACTTTACAATGGGCTCTTTGAAAGTTTTAATGGTGGAGCACATCAATCACAATTGGTATGGTCCATTTGAAATTTGGATCTGCATAATTTTTGGAACTTCATCGTAAAATGGGATGTAGAAATGGATGGACGGAGTGGATATACAAAATATCGTCCATGTGGATCATACGGTAGGGGTAACACCCACTAAGCTGTTTAACACCTAACTCGCGCTCCAATTCGAAAGTCTCAAAAAAGCAACTGATTGGAAGTCGCGGTGCAGTTGCAAATGTCCACAGCCGTTCAACGATTCAACATGCATACATCATACAAGAGAAGCCATGCTTTGGCAGTGTATGCTCAATCATACTGATGCATCCGTCCAAACTACATTTTTAATCCATACCATCTGAATTTCACGGGCAGTGTATGGCTCAAAAAGGTAGAGATGTAAATTGATCGACCATCTTGGACGGCAATTAATTAAACATTACTTGTACAACACCTATTCTACACATTTTTGTATCTTCTCTTTATTCTGGTGAGATAAACCTGATTAACGGGTTTGATGAAAGACAAACACCATGGTGGCCCCACTTACAAACCTATGGTTGGCATTTCTTCCCCATTTTTCCATGTGGTGTGGCCCACTTGAGTTATAGATATTGCTGATATTTGTTCTTAAGACCTAACATCAACGATATAACCTGATAAATGGACTGGATTTTACATATACAACATGGTGACACCACAGTCTTGGGTGGTGGTGTAGATTATTCTAGTCCCTACTTCATGTTGCTTGGACTACGGTACAACTTCGGACAGGAAAATCCAGGATACGGTAGAAAACAAGAGATTTTTTATGGGCGCGGCTTAAGTGGATCCGGTACTGTTTGGCCCACCATAATGTATATACCTTACATCCATTCCGTCAATCCCTTTTGAAAGCTCATGTTTGGCCATGATTCAAGAAATGAAGCAGATCAAAATCTCAGGTAGACCAGACCACAGGATACAGTGGTGATTGACTATTAAAAACTTCTTATGGGCCACACAAATTTTGGATCCAGCTGATATTTGTGTGGTCCCTTCATCCAGTTCTTTTTTTACCTTATCAACTGGTTGGATGGAAAATAAAAATTCCAGTGGCCCCCAAGATGCTTTTAATGGTAGGTATTCAATCACAACTGTCTTGTGGTGTGGTCCACATAAGATTTTGATCTGATTCAGTTTTGATTCATGCCCTAAAATGAGATTTCAAAACGTATGGACGGATTGGATGTAAGTAAAATACATCAATGTAGCCCGTAATCAGGTATTCACCCACCCAGTTGGATCCGGGGATCCACCGAAAGCCGATCCCTTTTTTTTTTTTTTTCAACGGTTTTAATTACAGACTCTATAGAATATCCAGGAGATGTGTACGGTAATACGAATATTCAAATCTTCCTCATGTTTCTGCGTTGGACAACCCCACTACTTCACATGTGGCAAGTATAGGAATGGCGCGACCGTCGTTGAATCCGAGGATCCACAGACATGGGTGGACCCTTGACCTTGGGGCCACCCTGATATATATGGCTTACATCCACGCCGTTCATCCGTTTTGACAGCTCATTTTAAGGAATGATTCAAAAAATAAAGCAGATCCAAATATCAGGTGGACTACACCACAGGTAATAGTGGTGATTGACCATTAAAAACTTCTCGTGTGCCACAGAAATTTTGGATTAAGCAGGTATTTGTATGATCCCTTCATCCAGGTCTTTGTGACCTTATCAACAGGTTGGATGGAAAATAAACATTCCATCTCAAAGACCTGGATGAGATGTGGATCGACACGAGATGCCTTTAACAGTCAATCATCACTATTTCCTGTTGCGTGGATCGACATGAGATGTGGATCTGCTTCATTTTTACGATCATGCCTTAAAATGAGCTATCAAAATGGATGGACGGCGTGAATTTAAGCAACACACATCACTGGTGGGACCCTCAATGAGGGATCCACTTACATCGGTGGATCGCGAGACTTCGACTTTTTGAACCGGGAACCAGCTATGTTGGTGGTATGGAGGTACCCTCACCGTAGGACCCCACGGATGAGAAAGTGCCAGGCAGCAGACGGCCTCTATGAGATCTACCTTTTGGAGCAGACGTATTGTGACCCATTTCTAATCAAATGTGTTGCTGATCAGCGTTGTGGGGTTTATGTTTCTGCTCATTGTCATTGTTGTTGTGATTGTAGGAATTGATAAGTGGTTTTAAGAAACTGTTTGGCCCACCATCATCATTATCGGCCTATCATCATCATCGCTGACCTTTTGGGCCTACCTTTGCCGTCCATTTCTGCCAGACCATTGAAGAACAGGGTTATGATCCATCTTGCCGACATCACTGGGCGCATAGCCGTCTCCACCTGGGCCTATCTTGTAGTCTATATTTTGCTCCACACTATTTACCGGACAATTATGGGGGGTGGTTGCTAATTTCTGCCTACGGTTGCAATAATTCAAAAATTTCCATGCCCGAGTGCGATTCCATTCATGTATTTTAGATATGAAACTTTTTAAAGAGTTGCTTAGATAAAAACGCATGTACACGTATATAACCTTAGACACACATACACACTATAATAAATTTCAGACCCTCATATACTTTAGTACTATACCAGATCATCCACCAAACTAACCATTTAAATCATTAATCACAACTAGATCAAGATATCCGATCATCCACTTCACTTTTGGATTACCCGATCATAATAAATCAACTACGAGATCTTCGTATCCGCTCGTGTACACTTTAATTAAAGATTTTGAATCATTCATCTTGCTTGTCACATATGCATGTGCTTAATTTATTTTCAAGATCATGTTCTAAGGTCTCTGCTCTCTTGTACATATGCATGTGCACATGTATACACATCTCAAGCCTAAATATCATTACAGACTTGATTAACTAACAATCCAAACCATCGAAAAGACTTTTTAAAGGCTGATTAAATTATCCAACCATTCGATTTTAACCTGGACCCTTATATCATAATTACATCCAATCATCTTTGATTTTAAACCTCTCATCCTAATTCTGAGGTACTAAGGAATGTTTTAGACCATTAAAGTTTGATTCCAATAACTACTTATATGTTATTAATTGCTTTTCACAGTGTAGACATTTCTACCTAACACCAACCCTTAGAAAATCCAATTCTGGAATCTAATCACTTAGAATCCTCCAGCATTTAAGCCCATAAGCCTCTCCACCCTTCATCTAGCCTAGCCACCCCCTCTACCAAGAAAAACATGAGTGAGGAAGTGAGCGTAGCATTGGTTTGGTCTAGTCCAGCCCTTACCTTAGCCTCCTAAGTCAACCTATTACCTACCTAAGCCACTCGAACCAATTCTTGTGATGCTACCATCCACCCAACCATGCAGTCCTTAGTCAATTTTATTCAATCAGGCATTAACATTAAGCAACATCTATTCCTTTCTTAACCCCATGTTTATCTCATCCAAAACATTTTATATATAGCATTCATTTCCACCTAGTTAATTCAAGTGTATGCTCTAAGGCTTGTTGAGTTTCTCGGATCCTGCCCATAAAAAAACCTAGGTCGAGTAATTACTCTACTCAATAAGTTAGTGAGTCAAGGTAGGTTCACCGGGCCCAAGACATTGCTTAATAGCGATGATGCATTGAACACTGCATTAAACACACACATCATAAGTATAAGAACAGAAAATAATCCTTAGAATTGACTTTATCTTGTGAGTAGAGATCATACATTAGTACGAGCAGAGTTGGGTGCCTAACACCTTCCCTCTCTATAACTGTGGTCCTTACTTCGAATCTCAAGTAGTATATTAATGAGTCATCTTAAGACTAAGGATCTTTAGATTTTCGATCTTAAATATTTTTACAAGGTCTAGCTAACTGTAGATTTGAAGTAATTGACTAGTGGTGGCCCCTATTTATTTTTATAAACATTTATAAAAAATTTAACAAACGCTAAAGCCCTCGAAAGAGTCAAACTCATGAAAGCCACGATTCACGCCCGAAACGCGAATCCAACATCCATAGGATGTTGAGCCACATAAGGAATATGGATCATCTTATCATAAAATGATTTTTGAATTAATGGGCCCAATTTTGTGGCCCACTAAATAATTGTTTTAGCGTAATGATTGGCCACTTGCTTTATTGAGTTGGGCTTATCTTAATGATCTATCTTAAATGAAGATTTCATATGTTGTTTTTTTTTTTATGATTTTAAAGGATTTAGCACTCCAAGATCAGCCATGCATGAATACCTAATTAAAGGTTGTAAACAGGTTCAGGTTTTCCAACACATATAACTGTTCACCTGTGATCAGATTACAACTTAAAGCCAAACGATACGGGCTGTGAATACTAATTTACAACTGTAGTCTGATTATCACTTAATGATTTTACGGTCGTCCAAACAAGGGAATCTGCGCTGATTTGGTTGAGAAACTACGGAAATGCCATCAGAATTTGGAATGTCGTGCTTGATCAGAAGGTTATATATACATTTTCGCGTGTCAGCTTGGGAGGTGGACCCAATCCGTCCAACCATAGTGACCTTGGTTCCAAATGGACGATTTCTCCTTCTCTGGACCGTCCATTGGTTTGGTTTTCAAAAACCCGTTCATGGCAAGGACCAACTACATGGACCGTACGAGTTTAAACCTCCACTTTGGACAACTATGCCCATACCAGGGTGCAAGTTGGGTTCAACTCATATTGTTAGCAATTAGTTACCATCTCATTGATATAGTTGAACAAATGAAGAACTTTAGCAGAGATGGCTCTATTCACATATGGGTTACTTGAATATTAAGAATTTTAGAAAAATAAAAAAGATATTAACTCAATAGTTAATTATGTACATACATAAGGAGAGATTTTCTCTTAGGAACCTCTTCTCATGAGAATTAATAGAACCCTTTGAGAACTCATTTCACGATTATGTGTATATGCAATCTAGGCTATACAAGTCCATCTAGATTAATTAAAGGGTTAGGCAAAAAATCATGTTGTTTGGCAACTTAGGTGGACGTAGATGAAAATCAAGGTGTGAATTCCCTCCCACTTTACTATGACCGTTCTGATTTTTGGATTAGGTTGACTTTTGAGCCTTTGGTTTCATGAAGTGGCTCATGTAGTGGACAGTTTGGATTTTGTGAATACATCAACTGCGAATGAGTTCTTAAAGGGTTCACATGGGGCTAGGGCTGTCAGTGGGCCGGGCCTGGTATAGGTCTGGACCGGATTTTGAATTGTTCGGGCTGGGCCATCAGGCCGGCCCTATTCAAAATTCTAAGTTTTCAGGCTTGAGCCTGGCCCATTGACATCCCTACAAAAGAATCACTTCTTAGTAGAAAATCTCTCTCTCTCTCTCTCTCTCTCTCTCATATGTACGTGGAAAAGGGAAAAAGATTCTACAAGGTCGACCTTATGGAACTGCCTATGAGGTCAAGCTCTATGCAGGGGCGGAGCCAGGATTTTCTTCCAGAGGGGCGAGGCACAAGCAAAAAGCAACGGTGGGGCGCCATTGTTTCCATTTCTGTGGTGGGATTCATTTGAGCTTTGAATCTGCCCCCATTATTTTTTCCAAGCCATAAAATGATCTCTCTAAATGGTTGGACGGTGTGGATATAACACATACATCATGGTCAGGCCCATAGAAGTTAGTGAGGTCACTTCATGGCGAGGTCGCTACTGAACCGTCAGAGCTCAGCTGGACGCACATTTCTTTAGCATGAAGTTCCTGCCAAGAGAGCTTAGGTGGGGCCCACTGTGATCTTTGTGAGAAATTCACCCCGTCTATCTGTTTTGTGAGATCAGTTTAAGACATGTGATAAAAAATGAGCGGGATCCAAGACTCAAGTGGGCCAAAAACGTGAGAATTGAAGGAACACAGTTGAAATATTCATGGGGCCACCTAAGTTTTGAATCAGGAATCAGGCAAATATTTATGTTTTCACTTTATCCAGGTAGGAATGACGTTATGAACAGTATGGATGGCATATAAACATCACCGTTGACCCAGGGAGGTTTCAATGGTAGAAATTTTCTTACCCACCTTTTCCTTTAGTGCGGCCCACTTGAGTCTTGGATCCAGCTCATTTTCAGTCCATGTCCTAAAATGGGCTCGAAAAACGGATGGACGGGGTGGATTTCTCAAAAATATCACATTGGCCCACCTAGGTTGCCAAAGGAAATTCGCGTCCGTCACCGTTAAGCTAATCCGCGTTTTAGACAAGGTCCTGGCTTCAGATGGACGGTCCTGTTGGGGGCTCTGTGGGGCCACAGTGATTTTTATATGTTATCCAAGCCATCCATCTATTTTGGCAGATCATTTTAGGGCTTGAACCCAAAAAGGAGGCACATCAAAGGCTCAACTGAATCACTCCACATGAACCAGGCCGTTGAACTCTTGCTATTGAAAACTCAGGGGCACTTCCCCCCTCCGGCTCCTCTGTGGCTCCGCCCCTGGCTCTATGGGACCCACCATGATGTTTGTTAGACATCCACACCGTGCATTTGTTGGGTTCCCTCTAAATTATGGGATGTTCTAAAAATTAGTTGTATCCTAAACTCAGGTGAAACACAAAATATGAAACTGTGTAAAAACATGCCTAAAACGTCTAAAAGTACTTGGTGGGGCCCATCTGAGTTTTGGAACGGCCTAAACTTTGGTGTGACCCCTCATTCAAGTGGGACACACACAATGGATAGGTTAGATATCTAAACCACATCTCGTAGGCCATATAAACAATAGGAAATGTTTCAATGGGTGAGCATCCACTATCAATTGTTGTTTATGGCGTGGCCCACCTAAATCATAGATTAAGTTATTTTTTGCCCACTATAGAATGGTGCATTTAATTGATGGTGTGGATGTCCAATACATAGAGGCCCATAGAGCTCTCATATATGTGTGTAGACAGACACTGAGTGAGAGAGAGAGAGAGAGTCGTTAAAGTATAGGCCCACACGAGCAAGGTTTGAGCTTTCCATTAGGTAGGCCACGTACTGTTGAATCTTTTGCCTCACAATAAGGCAATTTAAGTAGTTAGGTGAGGTAAATGTAAAAGAAAATGCAATGGCTGAACATCTATTTCAACTACCTATTTGTTATTTGTTTTATATATGGTGGCCGACCAGCAAAGTGAACAATGATCTAATCAACGTCTCCCACTAGTCATATGTGCTTGATTGTGGAAGCGAAGGGCTACACAGGTGCCTGTTATAGGCTGACTTTGGAAACATGATGACATCATCTATGTGATTTATCAACCATCATTTTGCATACTAATTAAAAAAAAAAAAAATGAGGGCCATGTATAAATTTAATTAATATAACATCTAATCAAGTTTGGACCATCCATCTTCAAAAGGTCATATAAATCATTGCTATTAAAGTCTTTATGTTCGTTATGTATATTTATCACAACGTTGGGTGTTCCTATACGTGCGAGCATCCATATTTAAGTACTCAGATACGTCACGTGTGCCACTATCTATTTTCAAAGTCCTCACACGTGCTACATGTCTTTAGTTCTTGACAGAGTACACTATAGGTAGTCCTGCATCCTGTATAGCACGTGTATATATATGACTTTGCATACATACATAGAAGCCCCTGAGAGTATACATTCCATCACAATGTACGGGGAAATGATTGCCTACGGAAGACTATCTCAGATGAAAATGATGGCCCACACCATATGACGCGTCAACTTTCAACGAAACAGAAAATCGCTCACGAGGTTGACCTCTCTGCCCACAATGCAATGGTCTAATGAAAGGAACGCCTGATGAATGGTTCCTCGCACATCTTTTCTATGCGTGAGAAGAGCGAGTCAGGGATAACCGAAAGGAGTAACAAAGATTCATGGTTTTCTAATGCTTCCACAATGTCTTTCCGTGGCTGTATTGAATACATGCACACAGTACACACACACACTCTCTCTCTCTCTCTCTCTCTCACACACACACACACACACTCAAATGGCTCTCTCTCTCTCTCTCTCTCTCAAATGGTGCATGGTATTTCTCTCTGACACACAATTGGGTGAATGGTCACTCTCTCAATGTACGACTTAGATAAAGAAAGAAAGAAAAGGATACTGATGCAAGTGCAATCAACGGTGACAGATGTTGAAACAGAAAGAGTAGAAGAGAGGAAGGTATTGGTAGGTGCATGAAATGGCATACCTTTGTTGGTTCTCGAAATGCAATCCCTTGCGGGCACTAGAGATCTTGCTTCACCCTCACCTAAAAGGATTCTCCTTTTAAACGTGGATACTTGCAAGTGACCCAACTCACGTTCCCACTCTCCCCCCTTAAATAAGTCTCTTGTGTGTGCAAAATCCAACTGCCACCCACCTACTTCCATGAAAACATCGGTAACCCGACGGACCACCACCATCCGCACGCATGCACACACTCCCCATGCACAACTGGCATACATGTACTTCAATCCAAACCGTCGAAACGGTGAACCCGCGAACTGATGGTGCATAGTATCAAAACCATGTTGATCAAAGGACCCTTATCCGGTTGAATTTGGTCCTTTCTACTTTCATCGATTTTAATCACTTGTTCAATAGTCATCAATCAGGAAGTTGGCATCATCAGTTACGAATAAATGTTGGACTTTGCCCCATTTGCAGTGGATCCATCGAATCAGTCGGTTTGGATTGCAGATACGTACAACAAGCAGTGTACAAGGAATGTTTGAATCCACATGAATCATCATAATCTAGTAAGGTGTAAAATACTTATCCATGTACGTTAGCTATCATATGCATAGTGTCGACATTACTGGAGGGTTTCTCATTTAAAATTACTGCGGCTATTGGAACAGATGGCATTTGCAACACCACTTAGTTTGGGCCGCATTTTTTTCCATAGTAAAGTGGGTGGGTCCCACACCCACTTAAAGGGCAAAAAAAAAAAGGATAAAAAATTACGAAACCCCCCAACTAAAATGAATTAGGACAAAAAAACCCATTTGTATTTTCAATCTTCAAGAACAGCCCCCACCATTATAGGGGAGAAATTTCCATATGTAACCTCAAGTTTGATCAACCAGCCAAAATAGACCTCTAAAAATTTTACTTTCCCATTCTAAAACTTCATCTGTACGGACATATATTTTTCGGACAAAAATAACCTGGGAGAATTCGGTGAATTGCCCGTGAATTCAGTGAATTTCACTAATCCAGTTACAGAAGCTATCTTCAAGTGCAAGCCTCCATTACAGAGCACATCGAGGAAGCTCCATGGTAGTCGTCTTCTCCAAGAAGATGGTGGAGAGACTGTTGAGGTAGGTAGCATATATGTTTGCAATGGTAAGGTGCACAGAGTTATGTGGTATTCAGACTATGAGAATCTCATTGAGTAACTTCAGCTAGATATCGATTCAGAAGTAGGCCTGCCCATGGGTCGGGTTAGGGTCGGGTTGGGCCCAACCCTGGACCGAACCTAAATATATTTAAATGTCTGGGTTTCGGTCCGAGTCGTGATCGGGTTGAGCTGACCCAACCCTAAACCTACCCTACTTGTGAAAGGGTCAACCCTAACCCTACCCTACCCTATATGTTAAACCGGGTCAGGTTGAGTCGGGTTAGGATTATGTTTCTATGGTGTGGTCCACCTAAGATTTGAGTCAGCTTCATTTTTAGTATCATATCCTAAAATGATCTTTTAAAATAGTTGGATGGTGTGGATTTAAGACACATAATCAGGGGCCACCAACCTTGGTGGACTCCGGATGTCACCTAATCTGCTCCTGCTCCTGTGAGATGAGCGTAGCTTGGGTGAGAGTCGGTGAGACCCGAAACGAGCCGTGTGGGTGAGACCCTAACCATGAGGCTCACCTCGATGTATATATTGTAAATCTATGCCGTCCATCTACATTTCCAGATTATTATAGGACAGTCCCAAAAAGGAAGCAGATAAAAGCTTTAGGTAGACCACACCACAAAAATTAGTGGTCATTGAACTCCCACCATTAAAAGATTCTAGAGTCCACTCTAATGTTTATTGGCCATTCAACTTATTGATAATGCTATATAGATATTTCTAAAAGCAATAAACTAGTATAAATGGGGCAGTTCGGGTCGGGTGGAACGGGTCGGGGTACGGGTCGGGTCGGATGGGTTTGGCATGTACCCTAAACCGTACCTAAATTAAAAACGGTCCAGCCACATCTACTCAGGACTGAACCGTTTTCTCAGCCGGGTCGGGACGGATCGGGTTTCTACCAGGTCAGGGTCGGGCAGGATTGGCCGCATTAATGGGGCAGATGTGCAGCCCTATTCAGAAGGTATCCACTCCTATGGCGGTGGAAATCTGATAGTAATGTTAACATGTTTTTCGAGACCAAAATCTTGATGAGAACACGATAGCCAAGTGCCTGATTTCATCGTATAATGTGCGGTTTACACGACTTTACCTAGGTAAACTGCAATTCAAACAAGGCCTAAAAAGGGATCATCAATGAAATGTAACACGAAGTGGTTAATGATTCAAATAATTAATTAATTGAATCTTGTATATGATAATAATTATGAACTATCAATTTTTTTAAACATTGATTGGATGACAACGATTTTTAAGAGGAGGCAATCAAAGATAGTCTTTCCATAAGTACCAGTTAATATCACTAGCTAAATCCTCATATTTATAAGCAAATATGTACGTTATGGTAAATATGCTATTCATTTATCTAGACATAAGGGCTTGTTGGTTTAGCGGACTTTCTTAGTAAAAAGTAACATAAATGGGTCATCATTACTATTTTACAACATTTATTTAAAAATATATTACAGTACACTGTTTCAATAGTCAAATGCAAATGTGGTAGAAAATGGGTACTTTTTTTAATAATTACAAATACAAATTGTATTGCAGTGGAAACTCTAATGCAAACACTAACATTTATTTATCTTGGCGTTAATTTGACATTGAAGTAATGTAAATTTGTTATTATTATATTTTTATCATGATAAACCAAATAATATACTTAGTGTCATTATTGTAGCCAAATATTGTTGATGTCACGGGCAAGTATTTTATAATTATTGCCTCTCCTTTACTTTAATATACCAGCCCAACAATCATCATAATCAAAGTATTTTTTTACCGGATTGGTTGTCAAAAGTGGGCTCTTTATGATGTATGGTCCATATTACTTCGGAGACCTCTTTTATAATAAATATAGACATCCATTCTATAATAATTAATATTAGACCTTGTTGCTCGAGTCCACCCATATAATGGCTTCAGGATTGCTACGATGGACGCGATTTGGCCGGTGATCTGAACATAGGGCTTTCAATGGGTCAGATCTAAATCAGATTCGGTTGGATCTGAATCAGATCTGGTTGGATCCGAATCGCATCCATTTGGATCCGACTTCAAGTCCGAAAATCTATAGTCCGGATTCAAATTAGATTCGGATCCGACTTGGATCCTAAAAAGTGATATTCATATCCGATCCACTTATAAATAGTCATATCCATTTTTAGTCTAAAAATCCATATAGGCATTAGATTCCGGTTAGATTTAAGTCTGAATCCACCACATCACAAATCTAAAAAATATATAAGATAATATATTTAATTTAGCGAAAAAATGGTACAAATCCCATTGTTTACTATGGTATGGTTGACCTGAGATTGGGATATATCTAATTTTTTTAGGACGTGACCTAAAATAATCTGAAAAATCGGATGGCCGGTGTGTATGTAACATATACATCAAGGTAGGGTCCCATGAGTGGGACACCCACTCAAGCCCAAAAGGGCTCCGCTCGTTGATGCTGCTGGGTAGTACCATCCTCTGGACTTTGACTGTTCCAACGACACTTTTCTATTTTTTTTTTTTTAAATGGAGCCCACACAAGAATGATCTAGTCTGTCATAGCTCAGCTCAGCTCATTCATGGTGGCCCAAGATATAAAAAATTATTGGTTAGATGAAAAATAAACATCACAGTAGACCTAGAAAGTTTTCAAGGGTAGACGTACGTGTCCAACTGCTTCCTATAATGGCGTCCACCTGAAAATAGGATTCAACTAAATTTTAGGGATTTACCCTAAAATGATATGGCAAGATGGATGGTCGGTATGGATGTAACATATACATCATGATGGGACCTACGAGTGGGCCTTGGGACCACTTTTCTCAAAAGGGTTTATGCACCAACCTGGGTGTACAAAACGGTTGAAGGCTTGAAGCATGCAATAGCAGGGATCCAATTGTATCTCACTATTAAATCTGGATTTAACTCGATTATGATTCAGATTTTTTTTTTTTGTGAACTCAGATCCTGTCCATTTAATTAATCGAACCTATTTTAAGATCTAAATCCACATTATACAGATTCAAATCGAATCAGATCTAACCCACTCCATTAAGAGCCCTACCGAACACCAGCCTAGTAGCTAGTGTCAAAGCTTGTGGGCCCCTCCATGATGTATGCATTTTATCCACACCGTCCATCCATTTTGTGAGCTTGTTTTAGGGCATGATCCCTAAAAATAAGGTAGATCCAAAGTTAGAGTGGACTACACCCAGGAAATAGCATGGAGAATGATGTCCACCGTTGAAACCTTCTTCGTGCTCACAGTGTGTTTATTTGTTAACCAACCCGTTGACAAGGTCACACAGGCTTGGATGAAGGGAAAATACAAATATTAGCTAGATCCAAAACTTTTGTGACTCCCAATATGTTTTCAACGTTAAGTGTTCAATGCCTACTGTTCCCTGTGGTGTGGTCCACTTGAGCGTTGGATCTGCCTCATTTTTAGAATCATGTCCTAAAATGAGCTCACGAAATGGATGGACAGTGTGGATAAAACACATACATCATGGCAGGCCCAAAGAGCTTTGACACCAGCTACTCGGCTGGTGTTTGGGTTACCAACCAAACCGCGTCCTGGTACAATGGTCCGGCTTAGGTTTTAAAAATAAAAGCCATGAGGTGAACCAATCCATTACTTTTCTACTGTTTAGTCCACTGCATATTTGGCAACAATTTGTCTTATTTTCCACCATTACTTCGATGAACTTGGATTATATATATGGATAGGATCTATCCAATTACTAGCAATTTTTGAGATATAAACCACCCAATAGTAGGGCCTTACGTATGTGCAGACCTAATAGTCTTTTGCATGAATGGAGGTTACTCTCCACCATACTAAATAGTCCGTTGTTCTGTAAACACAAAAAACAAGGGTCTTTTGTTGGACTTGTTTTCTCATTTGCCTTAATATACAAAAAGTAAAAGAAAGAAAGAAAAAAGAACGGTCAAAATGGGGATATAGATATGGAACTTAACGTGGAAGTGTGACTTCGCATAAAGATGTTAGTATGCAATGGGAAGTGGACGCGGATTGAGAAATAGCCTCGCACTTCGCTAGGTAGGAACGAACAGGGATTCTAAGGGTCCACCTGTGATGTATAGGTTTTATCTACACCGTCCATCCATTTTTAAATATGATGTAAGGGTATAATCCTAAAAATAAGGTCGATCCAAATCTCAAGTGGAACACACCAAATGAAGCAATGGTGATAATGACAATCACGGTTGAAACCTTCTCAGGGATCATCATGATGGTTAATGTCCATCCAATCTGTTCATGAGGCCACAAAGATATGGATGAAGGGAAAAATCAAATATCAAATTGATCCAAAACTTCTGTGGCCCCCAAAAATATTTCAACGACAGATGTTTAATCTCCACTGTGTGGTCCACTTGAAACTTGAAACTGCCTCATTTTTTGGATTATACCCTAAAATGATATGAAGAAAGATGAATGGACAGTTTGGATAAAACCCATATATCACGGTGACCCCTCAGAGCCCCTGGTAGTACCCAATCCGCGTCATGAGAAATACCTCTAAGGGGTTTTCTGTGCTAATTCTTTTTAACTGGGTATTTTTTGGCAAATTTCCAAAAAGTTTGCTCAGCTGTCCTCGAATTAGGTGTTACCCCGGGAACAGCTTAGTGGGTGTTACCCCTCCCGTGTGGCCCACATGGGTGATATTTTGTATATCCATTCCGTCTATCCGCTCCAACAGCTCATTGTAAGATGGGGTTCCAAACATTATGCAGATACATATCTTAAGTGGACCATACCTCTGGAAACTGCGATGATTGAGTGTCCCACCATTAAAAATCACAAAGAGCTTATCGTAAGCTTTTAGTAATGTTTATTTTCAATCCAACCTGTTTATAATGTCAAGAAGATCTTGATGAAGGGCAAATATAAATATCCTTCTGATCAAAAACTTTCGTGGCCCACAAAAGTTTATAATTGTAATTCATCACTATTTCTAGTGATATGGTGCACCTGAGATTTGTTTCTTCTTATGTTTTGGGACCACATCCTAAAATGAGATGTAAAAACAGATGGACGGCGTGGATATATAAACACTACATCGAGATGGGCCTCACACGGTTAGGGTAACGCCTACTAAGCTGTTCCCCTGGTACCAGCTAATCGGCTCTCCATATGGACTATAAAGAGAAGTAGTACGGAACTCAGTAAAGCAAGTGATTTCAATTCCAATAAATCAACGCAAGTGGCCCAAATGATCCCATTTTCAGCAAATTAATAAGCTTTAGAGGGATATCTATGTATTTTTTTTTATAAAAGGAACCCACTCCTATCGCCCTTATCTTTTAATGCACGCACTTTGCACGCGAAAGCTTCAAACAAATCAAACAGTTGTCCTCTGGTAAAAAGCTGAAACATCTTTCCACACTGACTGTGACATGTTGATGCTTTTTTTCTTCTTTCTTCTTCGTTTTAGCGTCCACTTTTATGCCGTTGATGGGAGGGTTAATGTCGTTCAAAGAGTGTGATTTTTGTGGCATGGTCCATTGACTAGTAGACCTATCGAATGAATGATCTCAATCTAGTCCATGTAGATATCCCTGCAGGATCCGGTCTCATTTTCATAATGAACATCTAAACCAGAGAGAGAGAGAGAGAGAGAGGGGGGGAGTGTGAGTTAGTGTGTGCATGCGTCATGTCATTGTCGCAGGAAAGTGGGCGTGAGTCAGGAGGCATGAAAGCACGCCTCCATTGGCTCGTCATAGGTTTTTGTCACGACCTTGGCTGCATGGACGCTCCCTATTCCCATGCATTATCAGTTTCATAAAACTTTTTTTTTTCTTTTTCCTTTTTTTTTGTTTGTGGGTTTACACACACCTCACACCCACACATAGCACACACACTCACACCACAAATTTTGGGGAACTCGCTTGGATGAGATTATCCTCATATATAGAAGCTAACTTCTTTGCACATCAGGATTTCATGGAAAAACAATAGATTTTTTACACAAGGAGTGATGTGATGAGGTCGATCACCATCTTCCTTCATAAATAACTACTCTAAATTCATGAAGCTCCCTAGACTCTTCAACATGGGTCCTATTAATCCAAAAGGGCAAATCTCAAATTCATGAAAAGAAGATCGACATAAATCAAAGTTTTGATTAATTACGAAAGAAAGATATTTTAATTATGTAAAACAAACCCTAATTATGTAAATAAAAAAAGTTCTAATCAAAATAGGAAAGAGATATAAAAATTGCGCAGAATCTGTGAAACCTATTGACTCGTCAGCTAGTCGAAACAGGCCGAAATTGTCCAGAGAGTTCAGCTTTGCAATCTGAAAAAAATCGTTACCAACGGACTAAATCTATCGAGAATCCAATAGTTGCTTAATTTCTGCCACTTTTTAGTTTTTATTTTTTAGATCCATTTATGATAGGAATATGCTTGATCCACACCCTTCATCAGGGGACTCCTCCCTTACATAAGTTTGTCCTTAATTAGATGCCCATGAATATTTGAATTGCAAGTAAAATTACAAATTCTTGACAATAATCATCAACCTTAATTACAATTAGCTTAAAATATAAAATGATAGTTGTATAATAAAAAAAATTAAAACTCTATTTGCAATCCTGCGATCTTTCTTAAAGCCTATTTTTGGACAATATTCAAAAACAAAATATTACAGTTATCCATATCCACAGCTAAGATTCCTTGCATTCAAACAATCTCTATGCTATACTCATTTGAAGATATTATTAGTGTTGGAGAGCCTTCAAACATGTGCGCGGTTTGGGTGCTAAGACCGGTCGGGCGACCTGGTCTAGTCGTTTGGCCCAGATGTACGAGAGGGCTACTGGACAATTTTTTCTCACCCTAGACCTAGGGGCTTAGACCAGTCGCTAGACAGGGCTAAGGTGGGCTTAGATCGGTCAGGCAATAAGTCTAAGGTGAGGCAGCGTGCATGTTTCTCCTTTGGACTGTTTTTGTGTAAGGTGCGATCGATCGGGCGACTGGTCGACTGTGCATGAGGTTTCTTGCACATTACGCGGTAGTGCATAAGATATTTCTATTTTCGTGATTCTTGCTATATATGTGGCATGTATCCGGACTTAGATGGTATCCTAAGAGGTCCAAGGTTTCCTAATCGTATTAGGAAGAGGGGAGTGATTTGTGAGAAAGAGAGCTTGAGTTTTCTCTGTTTTTCTTACTTGTGAGCTGTTAATCTCTGTAATCTTCTGTTAATCATAGTGGATCGTTTTGTACCGTGGTTTTTTACCCGTTGAGGGGTTTTTCCACGTAAATTCGAATTCTCTTGTGATGAATACTTGTGTGTGATTTGATTTCATCGTGTGGTCTCGTTTGATCTCGCATTACTTTGCGCGTTCGGCTTCCGCTTCCTCGGACGGTGTCCCCAACAATTAGATTGTTTGTTCCATCCATCCATTAGCATCCTTTAAGCACTTTGAAGTATGGTTCTAAAACATGGTGACTCAACTCATGACTCGGTTGAGTCAACTCAACTAGATGGAATTCTGGGCTGACACATTGGAAAATTGGAAATGTAGTGACTAGTGAGACTGGAACCTGAAGTACTCGACCTGACTCATGTTATCCGCCTACGTAAGGGGAGAAGTCTTGGCAGACCTGTAACGACATCAGTGTATCGGCTTCTTTATTTTAATTTTCCTCTTTAAAATTTTGTTGCTATTTCAAGATATTATTAACTTAATTATTAAATATTGTGTCTGATTATGTGAAGAATCATCTGCCTCCTCGAGCTGAGTCAACCAGGATAGCCATTGAGTCAAACTTTTGATTTTTTTTTTTTTTTCAAAGAATGCTTGGAAGACTGCCCTTTGCGTGTCTATGGGTAGCGGATTAGGTATTACCCTCACCGTGAGACCCACCTTGATGATTTGTTGTATATCCAAGCCGTCCATCTGTTTCTGCAGACCATTTTAGAATGGGTCCTAAAAATTAAGTAGATACAAATATGTAGGTGGACCACCCGACAAGAAACATTGGCGATTGAGTGGATCACCATTAAAATTTCAAAAGGGCCCATGATAAGGTTTTCGGAATGTTTATTTTCCATCCAACGTCTTGATAATGTCAAGAAGATCTGGATGAAGGGAAAAGTACAAAGATCAGCTTGATCCAAAACTTTCATGGCCTTGAAAAGTATATAACTGTCACTCATCACTGTTTCTAGTGGTATGGTCCACCTGAGATATGAATCTTCTTAAGGTTTGGTATCCGCATCTAAAATGAGATGGAAAAACAGATGGACGGCGTGGATATACAATAAATACATCAAGGTAAGCCCCACACGACTATTAGGGTAATACCCTCCCAAAATAAAGCAGATGCAAGCATAAGGTTGGCCACAAAAAGAAAACAATGCCCCCAAAACCTCCAAATTCAAGTCGTGGGTCCACCTGATTATCGATTGGCCTTATATTTATGGCATCCCAATCATCATATGGTAGGCGCACCTTTTGCATGGATTAGATGCAATGCATATACCACTTGGGCCCCACTAAAATTTGGGGTTTTTAAGGCCTTCGATCGATTGTTTCTATTTTGTAGCTCATATGATAATTGGATTTGCCTGAATTTTTTTGTTCTGGGTGCACATCATGGTGGGGCACATTTTGGATGGTTTGGATGTCATTCAAAAAACCACATGTGCCCACAACAACCTGGTAACACCCTCAGAGTTGTTCCCATAACATTGGATTAATGGTATTGAAGTCGAGCATAAGGCGTACGTACTCAAGCATGAAGATGAACATGCGGCAGAAAAAAGCATGCCTTTGTGCTCATCAGGTGGGCCAGAAATGCACATTTAATATGTATTGTAAGCAAGACCATTGAACCATCCATTATTTTTAGGTAGAGGTGGCCCACCAGATGAGCGGACCAGTATATTTATGCATAGATAACCATCTCCACGGTGGGAGCAGATTAGGTGCGGCCCACCTTGATGTACGTATTGTATATCCATACCGTCTATACGTTTTGGTAGCTCATTTTAGGGCTTGATCCCAAAATAGAAGCAGATCAATTTCTTAAGTGGACCACACCGTCCGAAACAGTGGCGATTGAATGCAAACCATTAAAAACTTCCAAGGGCCCACCATAATGTTTATTTTCCATCCAACCTATTGATAAGGTCACAAAGACCTGGATGAAGGAAAAAATATATAAGTATCAGCTTGATCCCAATCTTTTGTGGCCCAGAAGAACATTTTAATGGTTAATCACTACTTCTTCAAGTGGTGTGGTCCATCTGAGAATTGAATCTGCTTCATTTTTTGCATCATGGCCTAAAATTAGCAGAAAAAACGGATGGATGGCATGGATTACAATAGATACATCAAGGTGTTGGCTGAGGCCGAGACCGCACCTAATCTGCTTACCTCCACGGCGGGCACAAGTGCATAGGGCTCGCAAATCTCTATTTCTCTGACGCTCTTTTAAAACTATAATTATCGGGTTTGTATTAATCACCTGTCTTTTTCTCGTATGGTCCTGATTCTTGTGGTTAGTGTAGATTCTAGTCTGGATTCCTTCAGTTGACTCCATGATTCTCGCCTTCCTAGGGAGAAGTCTTAGGTCATTACTATCATTATTACTATTTTTTTTTTCAAATCAAATATTATTTTGGCTATTTTTAAAGAATTTTCTTTTAGGATTATGATTTTATCAAATAATACTTTCACTATTTTTAAAGAAATTTCTTCCTACTTGCCCGGTTGGAAGATGCCTAGGTGTTTCAACGATAGTCTCAAGTTCAAGGGCTACGGAGACAAGTTAACCCCAGGTGGGTGCATCATGTGACTAACCAAGTGGGTGTGTTGCCCCCTAGCAGGGTAGCTGCCGTTGCATGACTATCTTAAAAAAGTGAGTTTATCAAATAATACCATCACTTAAGTTGAAAGTATCAAAAGCCAAGCTTTGGTGAGTGAAATGACCAAAATGCATTTTATTTTAGGAAGTGGTAGAGCAGAGTATTGCGATAAGCACGCAGTGTATGTATGATATCCAAGTGGTTGCATACTACCATGATCATCATGCGAACCAAGAATGAGGCCATTGATTATTTTCGAGCGGCCTCACTTTGGTTTGTATGATCATCTTCATGAACGCACTTGTTCGGTTGCTTGATTATCATAAGGGGTTTTGACGGTGTGGATTCAATATAAATTAGAATTCAAATCTTCAATTGTATTTGACACTATGTTGATGGAATTCATGTAAATAATTTTATTTTATTTTATTATTATTTGTTGCGGTGGATGTATAAGGCTGTTTTTATGAATTCTCAAATGTGGCACACTATGTGAAATATATTTCAATCACTAGGTGTATCACTTTATTTTAGTAGATCCTATTAATTCTTACAGTTACATTTAGGCCATCTTCATGCAGAAGTTATTGTCTGAATCATATGCACATCTAAAAATTCCCACCTATGGCCCATTTTAGCCATAAGGGCTAAAAGTTAGCCTGGTCCATGATTTAGGTGGGTCATACAAAAGGAAAGAATAACACTCACCTTTCAAGCTGTTTTCCTTCGTGTGGTCTACCTAAATCATGAATGGGATTGATTTTTGGTCTCGATGCCTAAATTTAAGCCTGGCATTTAATGGTTGAAGTGGATTTCAGATAATCATTACAATTGACCTTTAAAAAAAATCAAAGGTGGGTGAACCACTCACGAGTCATTTACTTTTGTATGGTTCAACTAAATTATGGACTAGACTGATTTTTCAACCCTATCGCTAAAACGGAAGGACATGTCTGGTGATTAGGGTGGATTTCTCTTAAACAATATGGGAGGCTCACTAATTCTTAAAGTCAAAGTCAAGTTGATTTTTATGCTGGCATGATTGGTGGTAATCGGGTTTGAGATTATGCCTTATCCCAAATGCATGAATGGGTGGATTGTAGATTCCATTTACCCTGCCATACACCATCCCAAACACAAATACTTTTTATTATCACCATCTATTACTACTGAATCCATAGTGTCAAACAAACCCTAAAGATAAACCATGCGGGGTGTATAGATCTTGACTTTACCACATTTTTTTTTTATATAAAATATAAATAAGGACATCTTAGTCACTTAATCACCGAAATGTCACACTTCGGTAGTTTGCAAGAGTTCAGGCATTATTTGGTAAAATAAAAATTCTTGCGTAATTTTGTCCCAAAGAGTTAGCTTTCTTGGGCAAATAGAATTAATCATGTGTTAAAAATACTAGTGGTGACGTCTCACATATGTGGAGAGACAGAGAGAGTGAGTGAAGGAAATGGTGGGTGATCCATCTCACTTTATCTCTTGTTGTGGTTTACTAGAGTCTTTAATCTGTAAGACTCCATTAGGTGGGCCACACATGATCATCGATTTATGTCATGACCATCGGATTATTCAGATTGAGTGATTCAGTAGACCCCACTATAGTTGTGATCAACATAGATAAGTTTGGGATGGGATGCTTGAACCGTGGTCCTTATATGTGATTATTAAGCCAAATATGAAAACCCACGATATGAAAACCCTAGAGGGAAAAAGTGTGATGGGTAAGCTTCTTTGGCTCTATTTCTTATAAATATGTCTTGGTCCCCTCACTCATATAAAACAGAACACCCTAGTCCGATTGAAAGGTTTTCCTAAGGGTGTAAGGTGCGGAAGACTAAGATTCATGTTGGCGACATCATGGCATCAGAAATGTCTTTACACCTTTAAGATTATTATGTTGAATCTCTATTACTGATGCATAGACAATTCATTTATTCCGTGACATTCAACTTACACGATCTACTTAATTTTTAGGTTGATGTCTTAACATAAGCCTAACATAACATGTGTATGGAGTGGATGTCACAGAGTCATCAGAGTAGACCCTACAAACTCATTGTTGTGTAGTCTCCTTGATTAGATGCATCATGCAATTGCAGGATACACAAAAGTAATCTTTGGCAAACTACATGCACCAAAAGAAGTGAAAGGAATTAATGTAGGGAAATGGTACTATGAGGTCAAGCTATGTGGGCCCCACCATAATGTGTGTCTAGCATCTACCCCACCAGTTAAATGTGTCATTCCATGGTGGGTCACGAGCTTAAAAATCAGATCAATCCATAACTCAGATGGGCCACATCACAGACAACAGTTGAGAGGGGTTATCCACCTATTAAAACATTCATGAATATTTATTGGGCCCACCAAGATACAGGTTCCCAAATCCAGCCCATCCATTGTGTGTGTCCCACTTGGATGAAGGGTCCAACCAAGTCTCAACTGCATCCAAAACTCAGGTTGACCCCACCAAGTGCTTTTAGATGTTTTAGACACGTCTTTACATGGTTTTAGATGGTATGGCCTACCTAAATTCCGTATATGGCTGATTTTTGAGATATCTCATAACCTAGAGGGACCCATCAAATGCACAATGTTGATGTCCGATACACATCAAAGTGGGGCCCACACAGCTCGACCTCATGGGAACTTTCCATGAGGGCTAGCTGTGTGGGCTCCACCGTGATGTGTGTCAAGCATCTACCCCATCAATAGATGCACTATATATATATATATATATATATATATATATATATATATATATATATATATATATATATATATATATATAAGAGTGAAAATTGATGATTGATAGGAAGACTTGGCCAGACAAGATCATGAGAGCCATATTGGTGAGAGCATGACCACCAACCATCTGATCTTCACTCGATGGTGGCCACGTGAGAGTCACCACCACATCACAAGTCTAATCGGCATTCTTCACAATTACTTTGCACTAGGAAAAGGAAACCGTCGTATGCGTCAGTGACATCCACGCCTCAACCACCCTAATTGCCTCGACCCCTGTTACCATGAAGTGCACCATGGGGCCCACCACAATAACAGAATCACAACCACTCTGTCTATCCACTTCGCATGCCCACCATTCAAACCATTCTGGGCCCACAAAGATTCTTTATATGTCATCTAAACCGTTTATAAGGTTAGAGATGAACTGAAAATACAAATATTAGTTACCACCCAATGGAATGTTTCAATGGCTGGCGTTCTATCCCACTGTTTCCTGTGGCATGGTACACTTGAGTTTTGGATCTGCTTCATTTTGGACTCATGTCCTAACAAGAGCTTGAAAAACTAATGTATGTCACACAGACACCGCAGTGGGCCCCACATAGGTTCCGCCTACCTACAGGAGCTTCTCTGCCGGCGGAGGCACAGGCAATTCACATCCGGGCCGGAACGGGTGCGAATTAGGTGTTACAAAGGTAACAGCTTAGTGGGGACCACCTTGATGATTTTCTATATATCTAAGCCGTCCATACGTTTCTATGGACAGGTTTAGGATGGGGTACTAAAACTTATGCAGATCTAATTCTCAAGTGGACCACACCACAGGAAACAGTGGTGATTGAGTGACTCACCACTGTTTTATTGATGTTTATTTGAAATCCAACCTGTTGATAATGTCAAGAAGACATGGATGAAGGTAAAATACAAAGATAAGATTTACCTAAAACTTTTGTAGCCCACAAAAAGTTATTAATGGTCATTCATCAATGTTTCTAGTGTTATGGTCCACCTGAGATTTGGATATTCTCAAGGTTTGGGATCCCATTATAAAATGAGATGGTAAAATAGATGGATGGAGTGGATGTACAAACAATAAATCAAGGTGGCCCCATAAGGTTAGGGTAACACCTACTTAGATGTTTCCAGGGGAACAAGTGATTCACTCCCGGCCTAAACAAGCGATGAGCATCGCATCGAAGGGGAGCCTATTGCCTGTGACCCCGGCCACAGAGATAGGCTGTGTGGGGTCAACAGAGATGTCCGTGACAAATCCACTGCGTCCATCTGTTTTTAAAGACAAAAATAAGACAGGATTTTAAAATTCCGGTAGATTCAAAACTCAGGTGGGCCACGCCGACAAAACAGTGAGAACACCAGTGTCCACCATTGAAATGTTACTGGAGGTGACCAAGATGTTTTATGTGCCATCCAAACCGTTCATAGAATTATTAACACTTAGATAAACTGTAGGGAAAAATATCATCCTGATGCACAGCTTTTGTCACATCTAAGTGTTCAATACCCAATGTTTCGTGTGGTATGGTCCACCTGAGTTTTGGATCTTCATGATTTTTATAATCCTGTCCTATCGTGTCCTTAAAAAACAGATGAATAGAGTGGATTTGTCACGTACATCTCTATGGGCCCTTCAAAGCTTAGGTCATAGAGATATCTTTGTCTCCGGCCTTTTAAATGGACTTATTGGACCAATAAATAGGCTGCAAACAGGAAGTGTTACTTGGAAACAGCTTAGTGAGTGTTACCCCTATCGTGTGGCTCACAAGAGTGATATTTTGTATATCCACGCTGTCCATCCATTTCTCCAGCCCATTTGAGGCTGGGGTTCCAAAACTTATGCATATCCAAGTTTCAGGTGGACATATCACTGGGTAACACCCACACGGTTAAGGTAACACTCGCGAAGCTGTTCCCCGGCTAACAGCTAATCCGCTAGGGCTCTCAATCTAGCGGGTCAGATTCAAGATCTCATTTGTCCTGACTCCGTATATAGCATACTATTCAGGTTGGATAAGATCTAACACCAAGATCTGATTGAATCCTTGCTATTAGATAATTTTTCATTCGTAAATAAATAAAAAATATATTGTTTCCTTTTTTATTTTAAAAAAAAGAGTAATTATGAAAAAGATTTTTGCTACACCCCCGGTTGCGTGAGCAGGGGAGATTGCTATTGAAGTGACGTCACCAAGTTCTTTGGGGCCCACCATGATGGATGTATTGTATCCACACCGTCCATCCATTTGGAGAGATCATTTTCGGGCATGACCCAAACAATGAGGCAGATCCAAATCTCCAGTGGACCCACAGCAGAAAACAGTGGAGATTGAAGCATACCATTATAAACTTCTTGGGGGCCACATAAGTTTTGGATCAAGCTGATATTTGTGTTTTCCCTTTGCCCATGTCTGTGTTAACTTAAGAACTTGGATCTCGAAAAGGCATCATGGTGGGCCCTAGGAAGGTTCCAAGGGTGGGTGTCACTGTCCCCACTTATTTCTGTGGTAGGATCCACTTGACCCTTGGATCTGCCTCATTCTTTGGCTCATGCCCAAAGATGATATGTACAAATGGATGGATGGTCTTGGATACAACACATCCATCATGGTGGGGCCCACAGAACTTGGTGATGTCATTTGTTCTCAGCAGTAGCTAATAGGAGAGAATCTCTCCAGAAAGCCTTTCCACGCTGGAAACTTAGGCAAGGTAACTGCTTATGTTTGGGAGAATTCCACCCCGTTCGTCTGTTTTGTGAGATTGTTTTAGAATGCGAGGCAAAAAAAAACGAGTTGCATCCAACAATCTAGTGGGCCGCACTAAAGGTGGATTCTGATCATGATCCAACCCAATGTTTATATGGATTTTTGGGTCGGATATTTATAAATGGATCAGATATGGATTTCACCTTTCCGATCTTAGTTGAATTCGGGTACTATCCGGGGTCACCTTAATGTATGGGTTTTATCCACACTGTCCATCCATTTTTGACATGTATCCTTCATCTAGGTATATGCGACTTTGATGGAAAATAACGATCGAGGTGGGCCTAGGAAGGTTTCAACTACGGGTGTCAATATCACTACTGCTTCCTGTGTTGTATTGTGGTCCACTTGAGACTTGCATCTTTTTTTTTTTTTTTTGCTAGTCAGGCAACACACACACCCACCCAGTTAATCGCGGTACACACCCACCCGGTCAGTCATACGTCGCACCCACTAGTGCGATTAGCAGTGGGAGAATGTTTCACTACCCTGATGGGTTTCGAAACCTTGACCACTTGAGACTTGCATCTACTTTGATGGTTTGCTAATTTGAGGGCATGGGCACAAAATGAGGGAGATCAGAAGCTCCAGTGGACTACACCACGGTGAAAGTGGTGATTGAATGCCCATTATTAAAAGATAAGCGGATTGCGTATTGAGTTACTGAACTGTGGGGTCCACCGTGATTTATGTATTTTATCAACTCCATCCATCCATTTCATCGGATAATTGTATGGCCTGAGACCAAATAAAAAATAAAAAATGATACATATACAAAGCTCAAGTGGACCACACTACAGGAAACTGTGTGAATTGATCGTACACGTTGAAAAATTCTTGGGGATCACAGAAGTTTTGGATCAAGCTGATATTTGTGTTTTCCCTTCGTCCAAGTCTCTGTGATCTTATGAACAGGTTGGCTGATAAATAAACATCAGTGCATACCTCAGAAAGGCCTCAACGGTGGAAATCACTATACCGACTGTTTCCCGTGGGTATGATCGACCTGACTTTTGGATATGCTCAACCCATAAAAGGAGACGGAAAACGGAAGAACAGAGTGTATAGATAACCACATACATTCACAGAGGTCCAACTGAGTTTACTCAGTACTATAAATGCGTACTGAGTAACTCAGTACACAATCCGATTTCGATCAAAAGCTCCAGCGGACCACACCACGATTAAAGTGGTGATTGAACGCCCATTATTAAAAACATCCTGGGGCCACGAAAGTTTTAGATCCAACTGATATTTGTTTCTTCCAAACAAACACCATGGGGGGCCCTAGGAAGGTTTCAACGATGGGTGTCATTATCCCCACTGTTCCTTATAGTATGGTCCACGGATATACTTCATTCTTGGGCTCATGCCCTAAAATGAGCTAGCAAAATGAATGAACAGCGTGGATATAAAAGGCATAAATCACAGTAGGCCCCACAGCGCTCAACACCACACAGATTGGTGGTTTCCGGGTCACCACCTAATCCGTTCGTATGGCCCACGCACAACTCAAAGTTAATGCCCCACAGCATAACTAATCCGCTCGTATGACCCACGCACTTCATCCGCACCTATGCGTCAGGGTTATGCCTCATGCATACCTCAAGCTAATGCATGCCATTGCCAGGTGTTGAATGCCCGTGTATTAAGAGCCATACACTGCCAGAGTATCAAATGATTTCCCAACTGAAACTGAAAAATAGCAACAAACAATAGGAACGAAATTTTCTCCAATTATCCATCCCAAGCAAAATGACCATTCAACAGAAGCTGCAGGCAATCCACCCGCCTCCTCAAAAATTTCAGGTACAATGCCACATCTTATGTTTAAAACAGACATGTGCCCTTCCTCCCTCCTTAAGCTCTCCCTCAATTCATAGTACTAAATAAATAATAATTTTCCAGAAAATAATTAATTAAAGTAAAATAAATAGCCTCCCTCAGGAACAGGTAGAAAAAATAAATTTTAAAATGGAAATGATACCTAAGGCTGACAAAAATCAGAGCATATTACCACAAGCCAATGGTCTTCCACCAGAAGCCCCCGACCCCAAGCCAGATGAGTATGTTGACGACTGAAATGATGAATCCGTAGCCCCACCACTTGCCCAGCGGCACATAGTTGGCACCATAGAAGACAGGGGCAGACCCGATGCCGTAGTGAGTGAGACCACCCATGAGGTTGGAGAGGAAGGAGAGGACCATGGCAGCAAAAAGTGGTGGGGTGCCCAGTGCACTTGCAACCGACAGGAAGGCTGTGAACATGGCACCAATGTGTGCGGCCCCACTGGCGAAGAAGTAGTGGGTATAGAAGTAGAGGAGAACCAGAATGCCGAATGAGAGCTGCCATGACAAGCCTAGCCCACCTACAAACTGTAACAAAGCCCCATTCACTCAAAATGTTAGTGAATAGCTTCTGAAATTTGATTATGTCCGAGAAACTAATTTGAATTTCCACCAAAATATGGACAGAATGATTTGGCATGAAAAGAGTCCGCCTCACTTAAACGCAACATTCAGGGCAGATGTTGTTACCAGAAACTGCACACAGAACAGAGCATTGCAGAGCCAAGTTGGCAACCAGATGGCTTTTCAATTCAAGACCAACTTGAAACCGTCCCAATGCCAATTTGGGCAGAAGGCATCCCCATCTGCCTCAAATGGCCATATTTCATATTGACACACATTAATATATTATTAATATGGTTGTTTTTATTTATTTATTTTGAATAGTTGACATGGATAATTCTTCAATACTAAAGGCAAACAAACTAGGAAAATTCTGTAATCTAGTACAAGATAACACCACCATAAAAGAAAGCACAAAAATACATATATTAGAAGCAGAGTTCTCTTTTCTTTTCTTTTCTTTTCATTTTTAAATAGATCAGAGGCAGAGTTCTCTGTTAGAGTGACAAATGGGTAAATTCCCTACTGCAACTAGCTTGTTAGCACAAGGCCCATGGTTCAGCTATCCACACCATTGATCTAATGCTTCCACGATAGACAACCCATTACTCAAAGATCTCCCCACTAAGACAATGTTAACCCTCCAGCATTTGGTCTCTTTTCCATTAAGTGTGGATTTTTGGTGTTCATTTTTTTTTAAAATTATCCTACTATTTGCATGTGAAGAATCAAAAGGTGAGGACATCTCAATGGGGGTGAGCTTTGAGACATGGTCCATCCTCGATTGGGGTCAGTAAATCAATAGTCTTGACCACCGAACCATGGGCCCCTGCAAGAACAATCTAGATGCACAAAGGGAAGTTCCTACTGATCACTAACACATTAAATTCCAGTGTTATGTTCTATATCATTAAATTTTTTTAGCATAAACCAGTATCTAATTGTGGTGCAAATTCTTCTTGCCTTAATATAGTGAAACTTTCATGTCGTACACAAGTGCTCCAACACTCTGCCTACAACGATAGGGGACCCTTGAATAGAAAAGGGATCCACTGTAGATTGCTCATGGCACCAACATCACCATGATTAGATTATCTAAACAAAATATAATTAAGGGCATGCAAAATGAACAGCAAGACCATTTGTACTCTTAACATCCATTTTGCATACCCTTAATTGGAGGGCTTTGATCAGCCAATCATGGTGACGTTAGGTCCATCAACTATCTACATTGGGCCACAACAATTATCCAATGGTGGTGAGCAATCATAGGGAGCCTAGGAAGGTTAATACTTATGGAAGTCAACAAGCATCCAGATGCATCAGGCTGTGAATAGTGTCTTTTGAGTACCAGTCTGTATATTTGGATCCCACGGTCAAGTGATCCAGACAGTTGATTTGATGGGCCCCGCCATTGAAAGAGATGCCAAAAGACCTCTCAGATTGAAGGTCCTACCCCTTTAATCAATGGACTAGGTAGATGGCTAGAAAGAGCCAGAGAAGGGCCAAAGATAGGAATCACTGACCTACATGGATGGATAAGAAATAAATACAAAAAGGGGAGAAGGATTGAATGGTTAGGAATAGGATGTTCCAAAGTGATGCATCAGGCTGTGAATTATGTCTTGGATGGTTAGAATCTTCCAATCTTGAAGACCCTAACAAACAATCACTAGCCTACATAGACAACTAAGAAACAAATACAACAAGAGGGCATAAAAGGGGACAGGATTGGATGGTGAGGATGTTCCAATCCGATGCAACTGGCTGTGAATTGTGGCTTGATGTACCAGTCTGTACAAGTGGTGTTTATGGTCAAGTGCTGCAGACAGTTTATGTGATTAGCCCCAACACAGATGGGGAATGTCAAAAAACACTCCCAGACTGGAATATCCTAACCATTCAGTCACTGGCCTACATAGACAGTCAAGAAACAAATACAGCAGGGGTCTAGAAAAGGTCAAGGATAGGATAGATTAGGAGCCTCCAGCCTGGAATATTTTCAGGCATATAAAAACCACTACGCTGCCCATCAAATAAATAGTCAGGAATCAGCAAAGCATCGCCCTCAATTTGTTTCCGCATATAAATCAGGCTAAAATAATTATGAAGAAAGAAAAAGAAAAAAGAACAGATTCTGCAAGACCAGAGCAGTCTTTTGGCAAGAAATTGTCTATTCCTAATTTGAAAGGAAAACAAACCTTGACAACAGTCTGACTGAACCAGGAGATGAGACCATATTTGTTGAGATAGCCAGCCATCGCAATAAGCGCGGCGAACCATGTCAGAGTGTCCCAGGCCACCGCTTCAGACAAACACTCCTTCCATGTTACAACTCCAGTTATGAGGAGGACAGATAATCCAAGAATGGCAGCAGTGACAGCATCCACATTCAGTACACCTCCAAAGATCCAGAGCCCCACCTATGAAAGAAACAGAAGAATATGGAATCAATTAATAAGACTGAAAGACATTTCACAAATCATGCCATTGCATTTTGGTATCTATATGCATGTGTCTGTCTGCATGAATGTGGGCCAATCTGCAAGTGCAAGCATGGATGGATGTGTTGTCTATTCGCTTGTCATGACATAAGCAACAACACTACATGAGTTATATAGCCTTGTATACTTTAGATGTGCTAAGAGAACAAACTTAACAGGCAAAATCTCCAAAAAGATCTTACAAAATGAGAACAAATGGTTTTTTTTTTTAGAAATGGGAGCGGATTAGCTGTTACCCGAGTAACAACTTAGTGGGGGTTACTCTTACCATGTGGGGCTCACCTTGATGAATTTTTTGTACATCCACGCTGCTCATTCGATTTTTCTGCTTATTTATGGACGTTATACCAAAATTTAAATAACTCCAGTAGACCACGACACTGGAAAAAGTGGTGAATGACAATTAAAACTTTTTGTAGCCACAAAAGTTTTGAATCAATCTGATCTTTGCATATTTCCCTTCATCCAGGTCTTTTGGACCTTACCAACGTGTTGGACAGCAAATAAACAATACAGATATTCTTACAGTGGGCCCTGGTAAGTTTTTTATGGTGAGCGTTCAATAACCACTGTTTCCTGTGGTCTGGTCCACCTGGGATTTTGATATGCTTAATTTTTGGGACCGCCTCCTAAAATGGTCTGTAAAAACGGATGGACGGCATGTATGCACAACATATCATCAAGGTGGGCCCCATGGTAAGGTGTTACCCAGGTTTACAGGGTTAACACCTAATCCACTCCCTTTAGAAATGGAGCATCTTGTTTACAGAAACAAAAAAGGTGCAGCCACCGATAAGAAAACAGATTCAGATTATAAAATCATAAATGGGTCATAATAGATTGGATTCAAGAGCTGAAATGAGGATGTTGAGATGGATGGGTGGCAAGCATGATTCTGAATATTAGTATCAAGGGGCATATCAGCCCGGCCAAAAAACAATACGAAACAGGCATTGTGTATCAATATCGATCCGTATTGGCAGTTGAAACTTCTTTTAACACAGAATTAAGGAAAATATCAGGAAAAAAAGAGAAGATAATAAGATGTTCAAGAATCTCTTTTTCCTTCTTCTTCTTCTTTCTTTTTCTTTTTCTTTCTTTTTCTTTTTTTTTTTTTTTTTTTTTTTTTTTTTTTGTATTTTAGACATGTATATCAAGCATGATTGAAATACAAATCAAGCATGATTTGGTGAATTAGAGCCCATTACATTGAAATACAACAAAAAGAAGATGAAAATATAAAAAAGTGAAGGTTTACCTTTCTGATTCCCACAATGGTCCACTTCACTTCGATTTGTCGAATCCCATTCAAATCATTTGTTTTGATCCCGAAACAAGTCTAGATCTAGCCTAAAATGATTTTTTAAGCTTCTTCAATGGTTTAAATGAAAAAAAAAAAAAAAAAAAATGGAAACAAGTGAAATTTTGAAGAAAAAAGTTCTAAAATTGGGCTTTTATGGGCGTATTGGCTGTATCGACCTGTATTGGTGTCAATGCACCCTGTATCGGCCGATACGGGTCATTTTTTTTCATATCGAGCCAATATGGCCCCATATCGCGTATCCCTCTCGTGTCAATACGGATACAATATGGCCGTATCGGCCAACACAATACCGATATTCAGATCTATGGTGACAAGACAAGGAAGATAGAATTAGAAATGAATGAATTCGAGGGAACTTAGTAGTACCAATAGGGAATAAGATGATGGAAAGTAGACTTAAATGATTTGGTCACGTGCAACAAAGACCAAGATCTGCGTTGGTTAGGAGTGAATTGACAAGTAAAAGGCTCTAAAAAGGCAAGGGGAAGGCCCAAAAAAATGTGGATGAAGGTAGTAAGAAAAAGACTTATGACCTATGGTCTAATTGAAGGTCTGGACCTTGATGGAGTGGCATAGAGGAACATGATTCAAGTAGCTGATACCAATTAATTGGGATAAGGCTTAGATGATGATGATGAAGATGATGATGATCAGATTGGATCCAAGCATCAACTTGACTGTAAATAAAAAAATATTTGTTAGAGATGATAAAAATATAAATGCAGTTAAAAGATATGGAGATTGTTCTGACACACCACATCAAATTTTAGTCAAGTTAAATAGTCCATGCATTTCTGTGGTAATGATCATGGAGCATATGCATCAATCAAAATTTTGAAAAATTAAAAGTAGCAAATTAAAAATGTCTCTTAAAAGACATCCAATAAAATTGGAAAAATCCAGAATCTTTAAAAAAAAAAATTAAAAAAAAAAAAGGTCAATCAACTTTACCCTCAATTCATCTCCCACCAATGCATGCAATTAAATTTACTTCAAAAACCATGACACTTCATGGCTTTCCTCTTCTTTTTTTTTTGGTGAAATCATCCGTGATTAAAATCGCAGTTTCAGGGTATGACTCACCTGGGGACTGAAATGAGTATGAATCAGTTAAACTCATCCTTTTGGGCCTGTCACTGTTTGTCTTGTTCCGTTTCAGTCCTGTATCAGTCTGTTGACTCGTTACATTGCAGACTGAAACCAGTACAACTTGGTTGGATGAAATTTTAAACCATGATCATATCATTCAATTACCAAACATGATGCAAGTTAGGCAGCGAATCATTTAATTGTATGGAATGGTACGGTTCAAATCGTAAAAGGTACAATTTTAGGAACACCTGCTGTAGCTTTTATTTCTATATCATCCTTAAGAAACCATGCAATGCTAACAATTTTTAGAGGTTGAAGAGCAACAATTTTTAGGGATTACGAAAATCTTGTTGATATTTATATTATTTCACAATTAACACATGGGATGTGGTAATACAGCTCCACTCTCATGTATTCACATCGATGCTGCAGGTTTATTCCCAGCTGGCAAACTAGAAAGAAAAACAAAACAAGCTTTCCATTTCAAAACTTTAGAAGGTATTCTCAGATACAGGGCATTATTATTGACATAGTGGCTACTCTATAAGAAAGGTAATCATCATGATTTTTCTTTTGGGTGCATAAAAGCAAATTGGACTGAAGTTCTAATGCCAAAACATCCATGGCAGGACTCCATGACTTGGGAGGCAACTTTATATCACAAGAATGTGAGTAACAACAGAATGAAAAAAGGGGCAGAAGCAGATTATATAGCAGAATTAACTTGGTTATAAACAAAGCCTAAAGGGCATGTATGTTTTGACTGAGTCAGACAAAGAATGAAGCAAGAGCAGAGCACTGCAAATGTGATCAAACCAAGCATTTCTTGCAAAGACAATATATTGAAGTTGACTATAATTTGAATCAATAAAAAAGTCTTACATGTGACAAGTGTTATCATTTACTTGATACCATAAAAAATACAACCTAGATATCTTATGTGCCTACAGAATCAAATCTTGTAGCTGGTTTATTGGCCGACCATTGATTGGTCAATGATATGCCCTAGGTAACTTCAAGAACCCAGAATCAACCACTTGCAATATCACACAAATGGCATGAGAGACATTACAAGAGGTAGTACATAGAAATCCCAAGTATTGTTTACCTACTAGACTAGGGCTGCATTTGGATGCATGTGTGAGTTGAATTGTAAACCTCAATTTTGATAAGAGACGTGACAAAATTGATGAAGCTTCCTGGTATTCATAGTGAGCAAATATATGTCGTATAGCAGTAATGTTTCTCTCGCGTCCAACCTGAATGCAATTGCAATTTGGAGCCCCCAAAATATGAATGTCAAGGAAATAAATTGCAATATGGTTTACTTCCATTTTATTAGACTAACAATTGCAAATCAATTCTGATGCAGTCCACATAGGTCCCACTTATCTCAAAGGCCAAGATTGAGAAGGGCCACACAGGATCATCTCTATTTTGGCAGGAATTTGGGTTCTTTCTATTTTTAATCTATTGTAGGGTTATTTTGGTACTTTCCTTTTTATTGTTCCTTTTTAGTTATGAAATTATAAGGTTGTTAAAGTTAGTTTTGATTAGTTGAGGGTTAGTTGTGATTAGCTCACTAATCACCAAGACTATTTAAAGGTTAGTTAGGGTTGTTCTATGAATGCTATGTTTGAGAGATCGTAAGAAACTTTTTTGGGAATTTTGAAATGAAATTTGATTCTCTTCTAAGTAGAGAAAAAGAGAGAAGAAGAGGAAGGAATTCCCATTCTCTTGCTCTTGTTGAGATTGGGGTTCGATTGACACTCGCGACATTTGCAGCCCGATCTTGGAGGACTTCTGACGGTCCATGCTAGAGACACTAGCCGGATTCAAAATCCTCACTGTGGGAGGCCACACCGTGGATTCGGCACACTCCCTCCTGCATCAAATTTGATAGTGATCCACACACACCCTAGATTGTTCTTTCAAATACCTACTAAATAATCTGCAGAATAGACTATAGTACCTAACACCTTCTCTGCAGGTAAAGGCATATAAGAAGAAATTGAGAAAGCATGAAGCAACAAAATCACAAGGAATTAAGAACATGCATACCGTCAGAAACAGTGTTGCTGCCATGATCAACTCGTTTTTGGTCATTGGCCCCATCTTCTCCAACTTCTCCTTTGCAAGCTTTGGCGCATCAGGACTGCTCTTCACTGTTGGTGGATATATCAAATACAAAAGCAATGGAACAACAATCAACGAGACCAAGCCCGGAACGAAGGCGGCCACAGCCCAATCGGTCCACCCAATGGTCTGCTTTATCGTATTAAATGTGAGATTCGCACTCAAAGGATTTGCCGCCATAGCTGTTAAAAACATCGACGACGAAATCACTGAGGTCTGAAAGCAAGTGAGCATCAACCAAGAGCCCAACCGGTTCTCTGTTCCGTCTCCAACGTTGCTGCCACATGCGACAGCAAAGGGATTTGACGAGTGGGAGGAAGATCCCACCTGCCCGAGCAGACACTGAAGGGATGGCTGGCGCAAGGAGCGCCTCACTGAACACCAAGCTGTAACCCAGACCCAACGACGAACTACCGAAGAGTGACACAAACTGGTATGCGACACGGTTCCCAAGTCCGGTCTTTATGAAACCCCGGGCAAAGAAGAAAGCCAGGGCAATGAGCCACGGGATGGGATCACCGAAAGCGGAGAACGCAGCAGCAAAGGTTAGGGTTTTGGTGAGAACTGAAGCGCCCAGCCCCATCAAGGCAACGGCACCGAGCGGGAGCGGCTGGGTGATGATGCCAACGATTGTTGCAAGGAAGATCGCAAGCAGCTGCCAGGCATTCTTCGACACGCCAGATGGGACCGGAACGAACCAGAGAATAACACCCGTCGCGATTGAGGCAATTAACGGCTTCAAAGCCGCACCTTGCCATGGCTCGGAAGGGACTACGGCGGCAGAAGAGGCCGAAGCGTGGACATTAATGGTCCGTTTCGAGATCGACGGCACAGAGCGACTCGAGGGTTTTGAAGAGAGAGAAAACCCTAGGTAGGGTTTCTGGAGCGGAATTGGAGGCGAAGAGATGCGACATGAAGGGGAGGAGAGGGCGGATCTGGAAAGGTTTGGGAGATTTTGAGATCTTGAGAGTGGAGATTTAGGAGATCGAGATCTGCAAGTGGAGAGAGGACGAAACCCAAGATTACAGGAGGAGAGTAGGGCAACGGACGCCATTAATGGCGGAGAGCAGAGCTTCTGTTTCCCAGTTCAGAGGAACATATCAGGAAATGAGGTAAGAGGAGCTTCTGTCGTTTTATAGTGAAAAGAGAGAGGTGGTTTCGGACCGGTCGATTTTGATCCGACGGCTGACGTGTGTTTCGAATATACGAGCTTTGGAAAGGGGGGAGTTATTTGATACTCTAGCTGCGTATGAAGCTTCATACTCAGGCACTTCAAAATGGAATACATGCAAAAGATTAACTCAAATTAAACCGCCTAAATTGTAGAACTCGCTGTCACCAAGTTACATGACAAAAATCATGTTTCTTTCAAAATTCTAATCTCTGATTGAAGAACACTTGTTTGTTGAAGTAAGGCCATTGAATATCTTTCGTTTTTAACCATCTAATAAATGCCAAAAAATCTGATAGTCAGCTAACCATATAAAAGTAATTTTTGGTTTATGATACATCTAAAATTGAAGACATAACTTGGACAGTCTAATTTTAATTTATTTTATTCCATGTATGCAATACATGATTAACCTCTAAGTGCATGCGTATTATCATCACACTCGGCCCGAGTATCTAAGTTTTTCTCTTTGCAAAAAGGACTGGTTTTCTGTGGTTTCTCCTATCGGGAACTCCGTCGTATATAGCTTCGAGATTACCGCCCGACGCGGATCTATTTCTAAGCAGATTTCTGCTCACGTGCGGGCTGGGAGCCGGGGAGGCCATGCTTCTCCCGGGGGGTCGTGATTCAACGACTGGCCTCTCAAAGTATTCGGACGGGGCAAACACGTGTCAGAGATCCGGGCGGTTTATCAGGTAGCGCACAGTGTGAGAATGACATATACCAAAAATCAGTACAGTACACTCATCAATTGAGCCACACGTACCTTGAATCTGGACCGTTGGACTTTGTTTTCCTAGCCGCTTGTTTCTCATGCAAAGTTTGACCTTGATGATCCTGGGCCACCATATTGTTTTGGTCCGTGACATGTTGTGAGTGTATGCCTGATGGATGGCTTGTATCTCTAACACGTGTTACTTCACCCACACGAGCGCCCCTCTTGGAACCACGGCCCCTCACCAACGCAGATTGCCTGCCCTGTGCTCCCGACAACAGGAAGTTCCTGTAGTCGGAAGCCACGTGGGGCCCACAGTGAGGGCGCGAATTAGGTGTTACCCCAGTAGGAACAGCTTAATGGGTGTTACCCCTACCATATAGCCTACATGGATGATATTTTGTATATCCACTCCGTCCATCCGTTTCTACAGCTCATTTTAGGTTGAGGTTCAAAAAATTATGAAGATCCATATCTTAATTAGACCATACCACTAGAAACAGTGTGATTAAGTGCCTCACCATTAAAACTTTTAAAGAGCCCATCGTAAGCTTTTGATAATTGTTATTTGCAATACAAGATCTTGATGATGTAAATAAGGTCTTGATAAAGGTAAAATATCAGATTGATCCAAAACTTTTGTGCTCCACAAAACGTTTTGAATGGTTATTCATCACTGTTTCTAATGGTTTGGTCCACCTGAGATTTGGATCTTCTTAGAATTTTGGTACACATCCTAAAATGATATGAAAAATCCGATAGCCGGTTTAGATATATAAAACAATAGATCAATATGAACCCCACATGGTTAGGATAACACCCCCTAAGCTACTCCTGAGGTAACACCTAATTCACGCCGCCCTCACAGCGATGCCCGTCAAAAATCCAGTCCATTCATTAGTTTTGGAATACCGTCAGGAATCTAAAAATCACTAAGATCCAAAACTCATGTGGAACGCAAACACCATCATTAGAACCTTCATAGAGCCGGAGAGCGGATTAGGTGAGACCCCGGCCTCACCCAAGACGGTGCGGCTCTTACCGTGGGTTACCGTGGGGCCCACCTTGATGTATGTATTATGTATCCACACCGTCGATCCATTTTTAAAGATCGGTTTAGGGTATTGTACCAAAGATAAATCAGATCCAATCATCAGGTAGACCATAACATAGGAAACAGTGTTTATTGATCATTAATGGGCCACAGAAGTTTTGGATGAAACTGATATTTCTTTTTGCCCTTCATCCAGGCTTATGTGACCTTATCAACAGATTGGATGGTAAATAAACATTACAGAAAGATGAATTTACGTCCTAAGAAATTTTTAATGGTAGGATGGTCAATCACCACTGTTTCTTATGGTATGGTCCACCTGATAATTTTCTCTGCTTAATTTTTCGTATAATGCCCTAAGATGATCTGGAAAAACGGATGGACGGAGTGGATGCATAATACATACATCAAGGTGGGCCCCACAGTAACCCCACAGTAAGGGCCGCACCTCTTAGGTGAGGCCGGGGTCTCACCTAATCTGCTCTCATAGAGCCCACGCTGATGTTTATATGCTATCCAAACCGTTCATAAGGTTATTACCACTCAAATAAATTGTAGGCACAGAGATCATACTAATACAAAACTTCTGTGGCCCCACAGTTTTTATTATTGGGCGTTCAACTCGCTGTTTCGTGTGGTGTTGCCCACATGAGTTTTGGATCTTACTGAATTTCATGCTCCTGCCCTATTGCAGTCTTCAAAACTGATAGACCGAGTGGATTTGTGACCGGCATATCTGTGGCCCCACATGGCTACCGACTCCTGTACTCAATGGTGTGTTTGATGGTATACATCCCATGTATGTATTGCCATAGGATACATTTAAATCTGGGGTCATATTTCAATGATCCAAACCGTTTATACGATGGACCACACGTAGAATGAAGGAAACCCAGAAAAAGAAATCTCTTAAATTATAATATTTCAATCTTTTAATAATTTGACTTTTGTCCCTTTGAATATGAAAGGTCTTCTTAATCTTTGAGTAACCAAAGGGTTCAAATATTTACATGGTAGAATTTTTCTGATTCAAGTTGAGTTTCATCGTATAAACGGTTTGATTCATGAAAAGGAATCCGATCCCCGGCAAAAGACTCAGCGAATCAGGGGATGTATTCTAGTAAACCTGCGCAACGGGGTGCCAATTAAGGTCGGACCCACCCCTGCTCACGTTAGTTTCGTCCCTGCGGGGAATAAGATTGTCATTACAAGAGAAGGTGAGAATGTTGCTTTTTAACCGCATCCTCCTCGAACAAGCAACCGGAATCTAATGAGAATCCTAAAATGACCAAAATGCCCTCCTGCGTTTTCTGACCGCACACTCGAACCCACTTGCTCTGACACTGTACACTTCCCACTCCCACTCCCACCAAAAGGGAGATTTTACCACCCGAACAGAACACTGACAAACTGAATACAGCGAAGAGAGAGATTAGAAGCCGACACGTGGTTGTGGGCCCCAGTAAAGCATGTACCCTTTGTGCTTCGTCAAGGGCCAGGATTCTCGTGACTCAAACGTTAACGTGGCAAGTATGAACAGGATGATTGATCCTAACCGTCCTGATAGTGGGCCCATTCTAGAGGAGGCATGGCATACCAAAACCAGATTGATGGTAGGATGCTAACCTATGTTTAGTGGCTCCTAATATTGACGGTTCGGATTGAGTATGATCATGGGTCGTGATGCTCCGTAGAAACAATACACCACAGACACGAGGCGGTTTGGTTGCAACCCGGCCCGTCCCAATCCCGAAACGGCCAGGGGCTCTGACCAGCCACTTCGCTATATCATTTTATGGTACAAACCCCAAAAGTGAGGCAGATGCAAGGCACAAGTGGACTACATCACTCGAAGCAGTGGTTATCAGGACATCTACCGTTGACATATTTCTAGGGCGCCATCCAACCGGTTCATAAGGTCACACAAACTTTGGATGAAAGGAAAACACAAATATCCAAAACTTCTTAGTGTGTTATATATATATATATATATATATATATATATATATATATATATATATATATATATATATATATATATATATATATATATATTATGCTGTCCATATGTTTTTCCATCTACTTGATCCCAAACCCGGAGAAGATTCAAATCGTGATGAACAATACCTGTTTCTAAATGACTTTTAAAAACTTTTGGTGGGCTGCAAAAGTTTTGGATCAAGATGATATTTATATTTTTCCTTCATTCAGATCTTCTTGGCATTATCAACAAATTAGATTAAAAATAAACATTACAAAAACCTTATGACGGGCTCTTTGGAATTTTTAATGGTGGGCCACTCAATCACAGCTGTTTTCAGTGGTGTGGTCCACTTGAGATTTGGATCTGTATAATTTTTGGAACCCCACCTTCAAATGGGCCGGGTAGAATCAGATGGACAGCGTGGATATACAAAATATCATCCACGTGGGCAACACGATAGGGTAACACCCATTAAACTGTTCCCCGGGTAATACCTAATTCGCTCCCTAACCTAAAATATAGGAAAATGGCTGGACGGTGTGGATTAAAACCGTAAATCGCGGATAGTACCCAATCCGCATCCCTACTACCCCAATCCGTGTCCCCTGAAACATAGTAGTGCAACTTCTCTTCGATCCAGACCGTCCAGCTGATGGACATCAGTAGAATGGTTTACTCCTGGATTGCCATCTGATGTCCCCGACCTCTATCGAACAAGGAATCTATGCGATAGCATGAGATAGGAAATGAACACTATGTTTGTGTTTTCGGTTTGAAGAAGCAGTGCCTATGATTCAGCGATCCAGACCATTGGTCTGTTGGGCCCCACGATAGATGGACCATACCCCAAACATCACCTTAATAAGAGATATCTAATCTTTTGGTCTGCAAATAGATGGTCAATAATAGAAAGGAAGAAACTGTAGAGATTCGACTCGCTACTCCAGAGCTTGACCCATGGCGTACATTAACTTAACATCCAAAATGCGGGGCCGACTGCAAATGGGTCATCAGACGAGTCATATTGATTGAACAAATTCTAATTAATTTATAGGCATTTGCTCGTCAAATTCGGACAATTGTACAATTTTTAGTTTGGACCATCCATTAGATGTCCACCAAAAAGCAAATTAGGAAACCTAATCAGTGTAATTTTTCAGCATGCTAGCCATCTAAATCAGTAACGCATTGAAAAGAAGTTGTGAAAAGTAGACTGTACTTAAACGTTGAAAAGCTGTGGGCCCCACCATGATGTATGTGTTTTATTGAAACTGCCATTCATTTTGCCAGATCATTTTATGGCATGAACCCATGAATGGGGCAGATCCAAAGCTCAATTTGACCACACCTCAATAACAAATGAGGATATTGATACCTATTGTTGAAACCTTCCTAGGGCCCATCATGATATTTATTTACTATCCAACCTGTTCATAAGGTCAGATAAACCTCGATGAAGGCAAAGCATGGCTTGATTCAAAGCTTCTTTCGTCATCAAGAAATTTTCAATGGTAGGTGCTCGATCCCCACTTTTTCCTATGATGTGGTGCACTTGATCTTTGGATGTGCCTTAGTTTTGGGCTCATGCCCTAAAATAATCTAGCAAAATGGATGAATGGCATGGATAAAACACATGCATCATTGAGGGGAGGCCCATTAATGCATGGCAAGGATCTTGCTCACTTGTTCCACGGTAGTAGACGTGCCCTTGCATTCTCAATCATAGACATGGCATACAAGGGTTGTCATTAGAAAGATCAGAGATGTGGACTTGGCCTTGTAAACATCCATGATCTTTACCTTTCATATGGATAATCATCTATATATCTTAACAAATATGCAAATCACATTTATGATCTTTTTCTAATCCACACACACAAACACACATATACTTTCTTTTTTTCTTTTCTTTTCACACCATGTCGGTACTCAAACCCGTGACCTTAATGTTGAAGCCCACGTGGCCTACTACGTACTGAGCCATGAGTAGGGGCCCAAATTAATCTAATCGAATCCGCCTATATGTCACAATTGAACCTGACCACTTCTCTTGGCCATCTAGTAGACCAGCTATCTCGGACAGCAAACTGATAGAATCAATCTGCTGCAAGTAACTATGTATTCCTACATCATTGATCCACGTAGCATTACTTTTTCAACAAGGTGAGGCTATTTAAATCGGGTGGGCACTCAATTCCAACTATTTATTTGAAGCTGTGTGGCTCACTTGAGTTTTAGATCTGCCTCAGTTTTTATGTCTACATACTAAAATTATCTGACAAAATTGGTGGACGGGGTGGATTTTTCAAAAGCATCATGGTGGGCCCATGATTGTTTTAATAGTGAGTGTTTTGTACCTACTGTTTTTTGCTGTGGTTGACTTGAGTTTTGGATTTGTCTCATTCTTGGGCCCACCCCCTAACTATGAGCAGGCTAAAATGGTGAACAGGGTGGATTTCTCAAAAACATCATGGTGAGCCTCACTAGCTACCTTGAGCAAAGAGAGATTGTTTCAACGCTTAGTGCCAACTGTGTGAAGCCGCGCATGGTCAACTTGAGTGTTAGATCTGCCTCAATTTTTTGGCCCAACCCCGGAAGTCATCTGGAGAAATTGGTGGACCGGGTGGATTTTTCAAAAAATCATGGTGGGCCGTGATGGTTTTCAACCATGGGTGTTGGGTAACCCTTGTATCCTACCACGTGGCTCACTTTGTTTAATTTATATCTGCTTCATTTTTGGGCCCACCTTCTAAAATGAGCTGGCTAAAATTAGCGTACGAGGTGGATTTCTCAAGAACACCATGGCGGACCTGAGAGTTTGACCTGGGGCTATTCAATCTCCGGTGTTTCCTGCCTCCTGCCATTTATCAGTATGTTTGGGCCCCACAAGCTTGAACAAAGATGCATCTTGAGCGGGAGTCGTTGTGGAGTAAGGTTATGTAGGAACCCTTGTCAACTGCATCTCCGCTCTAGTGGCCAATTGGACGGCCCCATCCATGGTCTAGGCCGAAACCATCTGAACCCTGATCCTGGATTGAGGGTCGCAAGCCGCCGATGAATCGCGACACTTTTTGTGATTCAGATTCAGCTAGGTTGTTCCACATTTCCAAACGATGAAACTCCTTTAGATATTCGATTACGGATCGATTCCCCTACCGACAAGTTTTGGTATTGCTGGAATAGGATTTATTTCGTAGTTGTTGGGTAGGAATTGGGTCCATAGGAGACGCTTCATCCGAGGCCATGACCGGATGAGCACCTTTTTCTGTCGAGGATGGAAAATCCTGAAGTTGTTCCCACCATGCAGACGCACCGAATTTTAGTTTATAAGCGACCAACTTTACTTATTTTTCTTCTGATACATCCATGTAATCAAAATACCACTATACCTTAGCTAACCAATCGAAAAACTCCTCTATACGTAATATTCCATTAAAATTGGAGAGTTCGACCTTACCTCGATATCCCCTCTTAGCGTGATCTGTGTGTTCGCCTCCATGGACAGGATTTTGGATCTTGATGTCGTCGACTTCCTCGTCGCTGGAGCTTGAACCAGTCTGGATTAGCCCTGCGACCCACGCTGGGGGCGATCTACTGAACAATCAGATTCTATTGTACAGTGTCCACGGAAGGTTGAACTTCGCATGGAGCTCGGGGTGGATTAAGCGCATTTGCGATCCAGTTGAGGGAGGCCTGCAACCCTTGCATGGCCATTCCAATTCTCCTGGTGGAGAGCTTCCATCCTCTCCGCAAGATGATCAATCACATGATCAACATCAACGGGAATTTTATCGTTGCCGTCACTAGAAGTCATCTTCCCGATGTTGTTCCTCGCTCTGATGCCTAACTTGGCGCAACGTTGACGAGGTGAGATCGATCACCGTCTCTCTCACAAGGATAACTATTCTGAATCCACGGAACTATTAAGATCCTCAACCGATCTTCTTCGAATTCACAAGCAAAGCAAAGTAAAAAAAACTCAAGTAATTTGTATTAATCCAGAGATAACTTGTTTAACGACGAAATAAAGCAACTATTTATAATAAAATTAAGCCCTATAAAACCTTAGAAAACCCTAATTACGCAATTAGAAGAGTTCTAATCAAAATAGGAAAGAATCAGTGAAAAATGGAAACAAATCTAGAAGATCCACACGAAACAGCACCTCGAACTACCAATTGTCAGGGGGCCACGATCGGTCGATGATGAGCGGCGACCAGCCACCAATCCCTGATGACTGATCGTTGGGCGTCTAGACAGTCCAGCGAGCAGTGAGCTATTTCCAGAAGAAATTCGACCGGTCAGAGGACCGGTCGTCATGTCTCGCCTGCTAGCCTAGTTGAAAGACGCTTAAGGCGTTTCAACAAGAGGTCTTAGGTTCGAGTGCTAAGGAGACACACTAACCCCACTAGTGGGTGGGTGCATTGTGTGACTAACTGAGTGGGTTGACTAAAAAAAAAAAAAAAAAAAAGGGAGACCAGTCATCAATGGCATGCGACCAATCGTCCAATGATGATGACTTGAGGCCTCCTTGAATCTTTCGCTCCCTCTTTTGGTTCTCGATCATGGGGCATCATCACTACATTAAGATAGATCCGCAGTGGCATAACATCTTTTGAACGAAGTGCATCGTAAACCAAAAGATTTGTAATTTGATCATAGAGGATGAGAGCAGCGAGAATATTGGGTCGGAGATTGGAGGAAAAGCTACAACTAAAGACAAAGGAGCATCTCTTTCCGTACATGATTGATGGATCAAGAAAGTTGGCGAAACAAAGTTAATTGAACGATGTCATATTTCCTTCTCCATTGGTAAATATTATAAGGACGAGGTAATATATGAGGTTGTTGATATAGAGGCTTATCACTTGCTACCTAGTTGACCATGGCAATACGATGTTGAGACCACGCATAGAGGCCAAAATAATCTATATTTTTTTTTTTGTTAAAGATGGTAAAAAGATTATCATGAGATTTTGTCAAAGAATCTGAAGAGATGAGGGAAATCAATGCATTAATTATAAAGAAAAAAAAGTAAAACCTATGAACATTTTAGAAAAGTTAAGACTAGTGTTATAGCAATTTAAGGGATTATCCCAATGAACTTCCTGACAAATTGCTCCCCATGTTATTATCCAGCATCACATTGATCTTGTTACAAAAATAAGTCAGCCTAATCACCCACATTATCGGATAAGTCTGAAAAAATGCGAGATTTTATAGGGGTAAGTGGAGGAACTAATCCATAAGGGTTTAGTGAGGGAGAGCATGAGTTCATGTGTTGTGCCAGCCAGTGTTCGCATTGTCGGTATCGCTACAAGCTTCGCTGGCCAGAGATAAAGATATAATATCGTTATCGTCAATAATATCGCCGATAACTGGAAATGTGGAGAAAAAGGGGGAAACATGAGGAAAATTATAGAATTTTTCAGTGAAACTTCAGGAAATGCCTAAATACATATATTTGCATATTCAGGAATAAAAACATTGCAAAAAGAATGCATTAAATAATAAATTTTCATTTAATGGGGCCCAAAAAGCATGCGTTGCTTAAAAAATCGCTCCAATAGCAACCAAAATAGTAGGGATTTCAGGACATGCAACCAAAAAATAGGAGGATTTCAAACTGGGCCACATGAGAGAGGAAAGAGTAGGGATTCAATGAGATTTAGATCCCTCTCATTTTTGGTCCACTTGAGATTTGGATCTACCTCATTTTTGGTATAAGGTCCTAAAATAAGCTTGGAAAACGGATGATGGTGTGGATTTCTCCAAAAATCATCGTGGGCCCCACCTAAGCATCCTTGCATAAAAGAGTGGATTAGGTGGGACGTGAGTTGGCTAGTCACGGAACACTGGCAAGCAAGCTTGTGTCAAAGCTCGTAGGTCCCGCCATTATGTATTTATTTCATCCACGCCATCCATCCATTTGCACAAGTCATTTTTAAGGGATGAGGCAAAAAAATGAGGTACATACAAAGCTCAAGTGGGCCACACTACAGGAAACATCAAGTAGAATGATGTCCACTGTTGAAACCTTCTCGGGGCCCACAATGATGTTTATTTGTCATCCAACCCGTTCATAAGATCACAAAGAACTGGATGAATGGAAAACAAAAACATCAGCTTGATCCAAAACTTTCGTGGCCCCAAAAAATTTCCTCCAGTGAATGTTCAATCCCCATAGTTTCCTATGGTGTGGTCTACTTGAGCTTCGTATCTGCATAATTTTTTGCATCATGCCTTAAAATGATCTATGAAAATGGATGAACGACGTGGATAAAACAAATACATCATGGTGGCACCCACTGAGCTTTGACCCCGCTTGCTGGCTAGTGTTCGCGTCACCAGCCAACCCGCGTAACCTCGACCTACGCAACACGGTCCGGCCCTTACTGTGGGACTACTGTGGGGACCACCCTGATGTATATATTTTGTATCCACACCGTCCATCCATTTTTTTTTTATATCATTTTAGGGCCTTATACCAAAAATGAAGCAGATCCAACTATCCGGTGGACCATACCATAAGAAACAGTGGTTATTGACCATTAATGGGACACGAAAGTTTTTGATCAAGCTAATATTTGTTTTTTTTCCTTAATTCAGGCTTATGTGACCTTATCAACTGATTAGATGGTAAATAAACACTATGGAAATATTCATGTGCGCCCTAAGAGGCTTTTAATGGTAAGATGGTCAACCACCACTGTTTCTTATGGTATGGTCCACCGGATAATTGGATCTGATTCTTTTTTGGGATAATACACTAAAATGATATGGAAAAACGGATGAACGTTATGGACACATAATACATACATCAAGGTGGGCCCATTGTAACCCCACTACAAGGGTCGCACCATCTTACGTGCGGCCGGGGTCTCACCTAATCTTTCTCCATGTAAATAAAAGGGATGCGGGTTGCGTACTGAGTAAACTCTATGGGGCCCATCATGGTTTACTTATTTTATCCACTCCGTCCATCCATCTCAACAGATACTTTTAAGCTTGAAACAAAAAAAAATGAAGCACATCAAAATCTCAAGTGGACTACACCATAGTATAAGTGTGAACTGAACGTGTACCATTGAAAAATTCTTAGGGGCCACAGAAGTTTTAGATCAAGATGATATTTGTGTCTTCCCTTCATCCATGTCTGTGTGATCTTATGAACAGTTTGGATGACAAATTAACATCACTGTGGGCCCTAAGAAGGTTTCAACGGTGGAAATCATTATTCCCAATGTTTCCTGTGGCATAGTCCACTTGAGCTTTGGATATGCTTCAATTTTAGGTTCAACACCTAAAATGGGCTGGAAAAACAGATGGACAGCGTGTATAAATCACATACATTCACAGTGGGCCCAACGGACTTTACTCAGTACACTCTTATCGTACTGAGTAACTCAGGACGCAATCAGATTTCGTAAAGAAGGCCCTCGAGAGGCCATTTTCGAAACGCAAGAGGGTTCCAGAAGGGGAACCCTCAAAACCCTAAATTCCAAAACTTCCTCCCCAAATCTCTCATTCCGAAAACCCTAATTTCCCAAAAAAATCTCCCAACATCTCTAATTTTTAGCTTATTCGAAGAAAAAAAGGGAAAGCAGAGAATCTTTCGCACACGGCAGACCGAGAGTTCTGATCAGAAATTCTCTTCTGTGATTGGCCCACTGCCACTTCCGATCAATGATTCTCTTCTACGGGTATCGAATCCACAAGTTCCCCCTTTCCCCCCCTTTTTTGACTTTTTTTTTTTTTGCGTATTTACGCAGTACCCCTATATTATCGCCCTTTTTATCGTCGAAGAGGGGTTGTTGGCTACAATAATTCCATGAAGGGTAGGTAGCTACAACGATTTCTTGTGGACAACTGTATTTTCCACGATAAGTCGATAAAATCGCCGAAAAATCGCCGATAACAGGAAGAGAAACGAAAAAAGGGTGTTTCGATGTCGCAACTCCGGCGACACCGATATTATCGACGATAATATCGACTTTTCGTCGACAATGAGAACACTGGTGCCAGCCCTATTGACGCCCAAGAAGTTATTGGAGTGTATGGCCAAGTATAAGGAAGAGGCTGATAAACATTAGCGCCAAAAGCTCTTTGAAGTAGTCGATACCATGCTAGTTCACTTACGCAAGGAGATGTTTCCAACTGGGACATAACAAGCTGAGGAATAAAAAGATTGGTCCTAATCCAATGCTTAGGAAAATCAATGATGGCGCCTTTGTTGTTTGATCTTCCTGAGGACATGAAGATCTCATGGACTTTCAATGTAGCAGGCCTTTACAAGTATCATGAGCCAAGTCCATTAAATAACTCGAGGATGAGTTCTTTCCAAGTGAAGGGGACAAATGTAGGACGTATCACAAATGCATTCTTAGCACGTCTGGACCAAAAGAAGCCCAATGAAAGAGGAAGTAATTCGTCAGAACCGGACCCAGTCCTACATAGGGCATATGATGTAACTAGGTCTGAGGCATATACGGTTTAAAGAAATTCCTTCCAAATATGGAAAAATTGTGGCTCAAAGTTTTGACCATAAAAGAGTCGTAACTTTTTATCCAAGCATTGTCATGAAATGCACGACCTATCAATCTTTATATAACAATAGTTTTTACTAGTCACACGCTCCCGTTTTGCAAGAAACACACACTTCCGATCCAAAATTGTGATTTTAGGAAAATTTACTATTTTTAGCAATTTCTATTTTTGTCGTATCTCGTTTGTTTTATTTTTTTAGGATTTTTGTCTTTTTTAGAAATTGCTTGTAATAATTCTATGAATGCTCTAGTAAGGTTTATTTAGACATTTCTATTTTTGGCAAATAAAGCTTTAGAAAGCTTTGTTATTTTGGGTCACTTTAAACGAATTAGGAAATTAAGTTTTAGAAAAGTTTTGCTATTTTGGATAATTTCAAATTAGGGCTTAGGTTTTCTTTATTAGTGGTGTAATCGAGAAATTATACATATATTATTCAATAAAATACCCGAATTCTCTCTCTTATTTTCTTGTGGACTCTTCTAGATTCAAGGTTTTAATCACTTGAGGAAGACAACAATCTTTCTCTTATTGTTTCACACTCTTCTCGGTGTCAGATATGAACAAACATGAACACTAATAGAAGATCCATTAAGTTCCATTTTGGCTTGGGTGAATCAGGGGCATTGATAGGGTTTTCATGCTTTTCCTTTTAGTACATTTCATATAGAGTTTTCATAGAGTAGCTTTAAGATACAGGGGCATCTTAGATACTATTGATTGGTTTTGCCTGAAATATCCTGCAATATCTTTCATCGGCGGAGTATTTTCTGCAACTTGGGAGCTTTAATAATCAAAGCTTTCCCTGTTGTTTGAGTTGCTCCTGTCAAAATATACAAAAGATCCAGCTTAAGAGAGAGATGGTGAGGAAAAACAAAGAGGAGAGTTAAGAATGGTAGAAAAGGCCTGCTATAAGCAGGCATCAAAGCAAAAATCAAGATGAATCATGGAAAAATTGAAAATAATCACATCATGTTTAGATTCAAGTGGGTTTTCCATAACATGCGTAACATGGCCTCAATAGATAAACAGTGCATGAGGTTTACACTATCCCAGACCACTGCATTTGACATAACTTGGAACTTCGAATCACTCTATTTGAGAACCCGTTGTCAGTGGTCCCATAAGCAAAGAATAGCTAATTCTTAAGGCTTGCTTTGGCATGCCCACCAAACTTCTGCCAACAAAGTGGGACCCACTGTGTTGTGTCCCTTTCCCAAAAAAGGATGGTACAATCATCAGGTGGACCATGCATGTCATTTTGGTGTGTTGGAGACAACTGTACATTCTTTCTGTAGATGTGTGGCTCACCTGATGATCCGACACCAAACATCAAAAGGGTGGGTCTCAAATGATGCATGGCTTGTATTTGCCACTTGTCACTTCATTTAGATGGGCATGTAGGGACTGGTGTGCAGAAATAGCAAACCCATTGTCACACAACTGAGATTGGTTAGAAACCCATGGCACCAGTTAAGGAACGCGTTAAGTCTCTGTAATGTCATGTCCTTTTATTATTGTATCTTTAAATCCACAAAATGGCATGTATCAAATTTCTATTGTGAATTATAGAATGTGAATGAGCAAAAGAATTAGCTGTTATAGTTGCTTGTTACTGACCTCTGTTACAAAGATGGCATGGAACCCATACGGAACTCTATTAGGTAGCTCAACAACTGCAACTGGATCAGCTGACATTGTTTTCGCATCAATTACATTGACTTCAGATTTCCTACGATAATAAAAGTTGAAGAGAATTAACCAAGAATCATGTTCTTGTGAATCCTTACAAAGAGAAACAGAGACAATTGCAACAAAGATGATACTTTTGCTTGAAGAAAATGGATGTTATTGCTCATTATTCACGTTATAATGTTATGCATGATAGATGAGCATACTCAACAATACGAATCTTGAGGGTATGTTTGGATGCAATGTCGAATATTATTTGCATAATAACTCGGAATGACAAATTGTAATTTCGTTAGCTTTCTCATTGTGGGTATAGGCTTCCAAATAGACTGACCTAACAATCAAGCTGAACTTCAAAAGACAACTGAAATCTAAGTGCTACTTCCTCATCACAAATACTAGGAAACTTCTGTCATTTCCATGTTATTAAACCGGACAGTGGAAATGAAAATAATAATAGTAATAATAGTAATAATAGTAATGATAAGGAAGTGGACCCCTAAATTCAATTCCATGCTTTATGGGACAGAATGTTGGGCAGTTAAGGAACATGTTTATAGGGTGAGCGTAGCTGAAATGAGGATGTTGAGATGGATGACGGGCAAGGCAAGGAAAGATCAAATCAGAAATGAAAAAATTCAAGGGAACTTAGCAGTAGCACAAATATGTAATAATATGAGAGAAAGTAGACTTGGATGGTTTCATCATGTGCAATGGAGACAAAGAACTGCACTGGTTAGGAGTGGGATCAAGTTGTAGGCTCTAGAAAGGGTAAGGGGAAGGCCCATAAGGATGTGGGTGGAGGTGGAAAGAAAAGACTTGATGGCCTGCGGTTTAACAAAGGATATGGTCCTTGATGGAGTGGAACCGCGGAACAGGAGTCATGCAGCCAACCCCAAATAGTTGGGACAAGGCTTAGATGAGGATGATGATTCCAATTCAATTATCTTGTGCATCTGAATGCTGTGGAAATATCTGGAAGCCATCAGGAGACAATTTATATAGTTTTTCTCCATCATAAACATTTTGAATTTTTCACATTTCATTTTTGTGCCAGCTAGGGAGAAACAAATGAACTTCTGTGGTTTAAAAATAGGAAAAAGAAAATAAAAATCACTCAAACCAACTCCTAATCTTAACAGTATAATGAATGGGAACTCACTGACCTTTCTGCATTAACAATTTCTAATGAAGTTGGGGACACTTCTACCATTACTGCAAATGCATCAATAAATTTATATGCAAATCTAGATGTACAAAAGAATATACAAAAGTATCTAGTAGTTAGGGGCATTTACACTGTTACATGCACACAGCATATATACATGTGCACATGAATACTGACATAGAAATTATAGGATCCTCGACCTAAGGCTCTACACAATAATACTCAGGTTTCATTTACGACAGGTGGGGCCATTGGTTCAGTGATCCAGATCATTAGTCTATTACATCCCACCAGCATTCGAAGTACCGGTTTCGCTGGTTGGGGATACGGAAACAAGATCGATATCGCTGATAATATTGTCGACAACCATAAATGCGGGGAAACATGGGGAAAACAGTGGACTTTTTCAATGAAACTTCAGGGGATGCTAAAATACACATATTTGCATATTTAAGAAGAAAAAAATTGCAAAAAGAATGCATACACAATAAATTTCCATTTAATGGGAGCTTAAAAGCCTGCATTGTCATCATTAAAAAAAAGGGGGTGGGTACACCCCGTCATCATCCAAAAAAAAAAAAAAAAAAGCATATGTTGTCATCATCCAAAAACCAGTCAAACCATCCCTCCCATCCAACCTTCTATCCAAATATCTATCGATATTTCATAATATCAACAACACACGATATTTCGCTGAGAAATCATTGATAATTGGAAAGGAAACGAAAGATCTTGGACTCTCGATATCACCCATGTTGCGATAACAATAATATTGCGATATGATAGATATTATCATCGGCAATTTGAATACTGCATATAACCATGCGCCCATAATTTGTTTTGAGAAGTAAAGTTTTTTAATAAACAGATTTTTGGCGATATCAATACATTGGCAATTATATCAAAATATCGCTGATACAGTGGTGATATAAGTGACACCTGGAATTTACACAATTGAAAACATTGGCAATATCGATACATTGGTGATGCTTAGATTTGCATAGCCAATTCCTGGAATTTCTTTGACTATCGGTGTTATTGGTATCGCTCCCACTGTTATCGGTATCGCCGAGCTGGAGATGGATAATATCAGGGATATTTCAATAATATCGGGGATAGTCTGAACAATGCATGCCACTGTGGCTATCTTAGCCAACAATCTTGGGACTCTTTTCAGTTGAATGTGGATCATTGTTGTGTTTTCCTTGATCACCTATTCTTAGGCCAAAAATAAAAGGTTAGAAATGTCACACTAAATTTTTGGCCACAGTCCAACTGTGTGGTACAATATTCAATGGTTTGGGTTACTGAGCCAAAGAATATTGTAAAAGGCCCCGGGTTGAGGATCCTATAATTCATCATTCTATGTATATGTGTGCAAATATGCATGTATATATCCAGATAAGCATGCAAACTTAAACGCATATTGTATTGTATGTATGTGTATGAATATACAGAACTATTAGATGATTCATTGGTACACCATGTATATACGTAATTATTAGATGATGACTGGTGCCTTTAACAGCTAGTTTCAGGGAAAATAGCCACCAATTGAAACATCACAAAGATCCTGGTTTTGAAAAATTAAGGCAAGTCACCATGTATTTTTGTAATTTTCTACAAAGACATAAATGAGGGTGTTGTTATAAGGAAGAACAGCTCGGAGAGATACTGATGAGTTCCCAGAAGCAGTGGGTCTTTATCAGGGTTAGCAATAAGTCCTTTTCACTTGTTATAGATGAATTAACCGCTAGTTCCTAGGATGAGGTCCCGTGGTGTATGCTTGTGGATAATGTGGCACTGGTCCACAAGTCTAGGGAGGCAGCAAATGCTAAATTGGCGGTTTGCAGGAAGGCTCCAAGAGTAGGATTAAAAATTAGCAGAACTAAGAAAAGAGTACTTGAAATGCAACTTTTTTTAGAACATTTAGAGAGGCAAGGCGAAAATTGATTTTTTTTAAGTTGGCAAGGCTAAAATTGATGGTCAAAAGATTCCTCAAAGAAATGTGTTTTGCTACCTTAGCTCTACTTTTCAAAATGATAGGGAGATTGATGAGGATGTTTACAACAAATTAAAGCTGCAGAGAGGTGCTTCAGGAGTGTTATGTGATTGCTGCATACTTATGAAACTTAAGGGAAATTTGATAATGATAACTATTCAGCCATCTATGCTATATGGGGCAAAGTATTGGGCAGTTACAAAACAGTATAAGCAGAGTTTTGAGTGTTACAAAGATAGTGTGGAGATGCTTATGTGGGTATATGGAAGATAAAATTAAGAATGAGGATATCTGAAGCAGCTCAGTAGTAATCATAATAGGAGATAAAATGGGGAGCATATTGACATTGTACAGTCATGTGCAATGAAGAGTGGAGATAGCTTTGATAGTGGAGGTTGGCGTGGATTAGATTTGAAGGGTCGGGAAAGAGGATGACAGGACGACCAAATATGACTTCGATTGAGGTGGTAAGAAGCGAATGAAGATAACTTACCAAGGATAGAGCCTTAGATAGGATTTACTGGTGAAATAGGATTTGTAAAGGAAAGCCCAAATAACTTGGAGAAGGCTTTGACCATGATGATGAAGACATGTATTAATCATACCCAAAGATGTGATCAAAATGTTGGGAACATCATTATGTTCACATGCTGTGATAACTGCCCCTAATTTATGACAAACAGCTATAGAATCAGTAATGATGATGATAATGACTATGATGAAGATAACATGAAAATAACATTTCCAGTGGTGGTGGTGAGAGGAAGAAATAATAGTTACCCAGTGTTCTCATCATGTACGAAAAATATCAAGTAGCCATCATCCTCTTCTGAAGTGATACCAGGCTTACGAGGAACAAATATCGCCTCTGAACCAAATCTTCCAGATCCCAACTCAAAGATGCCTGGAATGTTTCCTCCAACTTTAAACTTTGATTTCCCAACCTCTGGTTCCGCATGCAAATCAAACTTGATGATGCCTTTGACCTTTGTATCGTTGACAATGGTTCCATAGACAAACCGTAGTTTCCTGAATTTATGAAAGATAATAAATACATAGGATGATGGTTAAAATAACTTGGGTCTTCAACAAAGTTGTGAACACCCAAAAGATAACAAAGACACCATTGATTTAAAAATAAGGATTCTTTTGAAACATTTTAAAATGGCTACGAAACACAAGCACCTTGATGGTGTATCTTATCGATAAAAAAGAAAAGAAAAGATACAACTGTATCAAAATGGTGCACTAATTGACAAACCGCTCAAAACAGAAAAGAAGTCACTGCAAAAGATACCAACTATTGGGTACTTCTAGAAACACGAATTAAACTTCCCAATTGAAAGATGTTATGATATTTAATGTGAAATGTACATTATAAAAAGCATTCAAATCCAAAACCTTGGCCACATCATGTGAAAACAAATGTATTACCCAATTGAAAGGATGACTTCATGAATTTCCTATTATTAGCAATGGTGGTGATAGAAGAGTGTGATATACAATTGCAGGACTGCTTGACAATCTAGAAGACCGATGGAACTACTGACTATAGAAATTGAAATTAATTGGTCCTTGTGTATTGAGCTTCTTTGTAAACACCGTCTGCCAGAAATAAGAAGTGAGTTCCATCATTATCCCCTTGAAGTGGTTTCAAAATCCAAGTTCTACCGCATTGCCTACATTTAAAGGGTAAGGAATAAAGAAATACCTGCCAGTGTAATTCTCATTAATCCGAGGAAATTCTACAGTAGATACTGATAGCTGCTTTTGTGAAGCAACACCAGTTTTCATGTTGAATCGCATTTCATATCTGGCACAAAAGAAAACAAAGAAAAGTTAGAAACACTGGTGAAGAAGGTTATCAACTATAATTAAATTAACCAATGGTCAGAATTGCATACAACTCATCTTTGAAGTTTTCAAGCTCCTCTTTCACAGTTCCGCTGACCATCTCCAGATCAAGATTCTCAAGTCGACAAGTGATCAAAACAATTTCATCCTCCTCCTCCCAAGCATTGGCTAGTAGAAGAAAGCAATTGAAAGTATTAGAAAAGACACCCAAAGAACGCTAAGTATTTTCCTATTTCATGAAATAACAAACACATTTTCAAGAAAACAATACTAGTTCCATAGTCACTGAAAATAACAACAGTTCATCCTGTGAAGTGGCAAAACCATGAGTATGACATGGTATTTTGACTAAAGGCATTAAGAAGTCATTTGGTGATGCAAGCTAAATGCTAGATGACAATGGATGGTTCTCAATTGCTTGATTGACCATTCCAAAAACTCTCACCGGCGAGGCAAAATGTTATATTCAGCATCAGGTGTTGGAGAATTAAAAATAAATAAATTAAAATAACTCTTCAAGTCAAGAGAACAACATATGCATCCATGTAACCTGACATTGAATGCCATGGGATTCCATCAGCTTATGCAGTATCCTACATGGATCTACTTGGTTGCTGTGCACCAGACCTGAACATTGAAGTGTGTGGGTTCAAATCTTGATGAGGTCTCTCTCTCTCTCTCTCTCTCTCTCTCTCTCTCTCTCTATATATATATATATATATATATATATATATATATATAGATATATATATATATATATATAGAGAGAGAGAGAGAGAGAGAGAGGGGGGGGGGGGGGGGGGGAGGTCATGGATTCCCATGAGGTCGAGCTGTGTGGGCCCCACCATGTTGTGTGTCAAACATCTACCCCATCAGTCAGATGCACCATTCCAAGGTGGGCCACGGGCTTAAAAATCAGGTCAATCCATGACTTAGGTGGGCCACACCACATGCAACAGTTGAGAGGAGTTACCCGCCCATTAAAACCTTCATGATCGTTTATTGGGCCCACCGAGACATGGTTCACAAATCCAACCCATCCATTGTGTGTCCCACTTGAGGTGTTAGACCAAGTTTCAGCCACATACAAAACTCCGGTGGGCCCCACCAAGTGCTTTTAGATGTTTTAAGCATGTCTTCACATGGTTTTAGATGGTATGGCCCACCTAAGTTTCGTATACAGCTGATTCTTGGGATATCCCATAACCTAAACGGGACCCATCAAATGCACAGTGTTGATGTCCAACACACATCACGGTGGGGCCCACACAACTCGACCTCATAGTACCATTTCGTTCGTGTGGAGGAGTCTCTCTTTGTGCGCAAGTCAACTCTCTCATTCTCAGTGTGGAATCCCAATTGTGAATGTAATCTAACGGTTTATATGAGAGCTCGCATATAAGCTCCGTGCGACCTTGTGTGCAGGAGACCAAAATTTTGTGTGTGTGTGTGTGCGCGCGCCGTGCGTGTGTGTGTGCGTGCGTGTGTGTGTGTGTGTAGAGAGAGAGAGAGAGAGAGAGAGAGGAATGCTCACCTGCGCAACAATTCTCATGAGAACTCATGAGCAATTTTTAACAACTCATTTCACATGATATGAGCCCAAAATTTGAACCATCCACATGATGCAGCACCCTAAGAAACCCTTAGGGCCCTACTTTTTACCCTGATCTAGAACTTTGGTGGGCCATGGTAAAAGGAAACAGTTTCCTCCCTTGATTTGTCTCTCTTTGCGGAAATGGCCCAACGAAGTTCTAGATCAGGGTAAAAGTTGGGCCCTAAGGGTTTCTTGAGGTGCTACATCACGTGCATGGTTCAAATTTTGGGCTCATATCATGTGAGATAAGTTGTCAAAAAGTGTTCACGAGTTCTTGTGAGAACTGGTGTGCAGTTGATATATATATATATATATATATATATATATATATATATCCACCCGCCCCATTTTGAGGTGAGACTATTCCCTACGGATGAACGCATCACCCGCAAACCATGTGCATCGAGTAATCCCAGGGAGGGGAATCAAACCCTCATAAATCTCATAAATGGGGAGCACACCCACGACGCTTGTTGTTCGCCCAAACCCTATGCAGGTGAGAATAATATTTCATAAGCAAGATGCACAAGAAATATTCAGAATCAGAAACCCCAACAGAACTGTGTGTTCTGTTTAAAGGCATTGGCAGTCTAGCAACCTAATCTTGAAGGATGATATCAAAACAATGAACCAATTAACCTTCTTTTTTTAACTTAATTATGCTTATGAAATTATTAGGCATATAGAGTAAAATGGAAATTCACCAGACGAAACATGACTGACAAACTTTGTAAAAAACCAGCATTGACTATGGCTAGTGAATTCAATTTGACCGATCCACAAAGAAGAATTTTAAGAGCACTAGGAACTAAATACTATTACATCAACATTCTTTATATCTTCTCCTCCATCCGCATTAGGGAATGTTATTTCTCTTTGATAAAATTGCACATATGCATCCATCTTATTTCCAATAAAAGAAATTCCTTTGTTTCTTGCAATCATCAATAATTTAAGCATAACCAATAAAAACATGTGTCGAAATGCAGGCCAGCCAATAAAATAAAGAGACAATGCCATACAGATGCTTAAGTTTTCATTGAATTCCAAAAAAAAAAAAAAAAAATTGCTTCTAAATTTTTTCCTGAAACCCGCCTATGGTTTCAAAATACGGTAAAAAAGCCACCCATTTAGACTTTGACTCACGACTGTTAGAGAACTCCATTTATTGCATTTCAAAAAGACAATAATGGCCTTTTGTTCCAACCACAAGGCTTGCGGAATCCACTCTGGCGGTGGACTATGTTGTGGGCCCCACGATGATGCGTTCGTTTGATCCACGCCGTCCATCCTTCATTGATTATGATTTCAAGAAATGCGCTCAAAAATGAAAAAGATTCAAATCTCATGTGGACCCACAATAGTTCACGGTGCCAATAAAATCCTACCATTAAAAAATTGCTAGGGCCCACTGTAATTTTTTTTTTTTTTGCCATCCAACCTGTTGATTAGGTTACGTGGACCTAAATTAAGGGCCCATCATAATTCTTCTTTTCCATCCAACGTGTTTGTCCCCCAAAAAGTTATCAAGCGTAGGCATTTAATCCTTTTTATTTCCTATGGTGTGGTCCACTTGAGATTTGAATCTGCCTCATTTTTGGGCCCATGCCCTAAAATGACATAGAAAAATGGATGGATGGTGTGGATGTACCAAATACATCATGATAGGGCCCACAACTTTTGAAACTCCAACCACAAGGTGGTGCTGGAGGAGCACCACTTGGCTGTGACCCCAGAAACAAGGGATGTGGATTTCCTTCCAAAGAATTTCTTAGGCAAGGAAGCTAAGTTGGGTCCTCCATGATGTTTGTGAGAAATCCACCCCATTCATCCGTTTTTCGAGTTCATTTTAGGATATGAGAAAAAAAATGAGCCGGATTTATGACTGAAGTGGACCACACGAGAGGAAATAGTGGGAATTGAATGACCAAAATTGAAACATTTGTATCGCCACAAAAGTCTTGTATTAGGATAAGTTTTTTGTGTTTTCAATTCATCCCAATGGGAATGACCTTATAAACAGTTTGGATGGCATATAAACATCAAGGTGGAGCCCAGTAAGTTTTCAACGGTAGGCATTTCATTTCCCAGTTTTCCCTCTCATGTGGCTCACTTGAGTCTTGGATTTGGATCACTTTTTGTCTCATGTCCTAAAAAAGCTCACAAAATGGATGGACGGGGTGGATTACTCATAGACATCATAATGGGCCCCACCTAGTTTTCCAGCATAGTAACTTCCTGCAAAAGCTTTTACAAGAAATACGCGTCCAGAGCCAAGTGCAGATTAGGTACTACCCCGCTTGTTCCGAGCTCGAGATATGCTAGGATTCCTAGGGCCCACCGTGTTGTTTATTTGCCATCTAACCTGTTCATAAGGTCATATAGACCTAGATGAAGGGAAAACACAAATGTTAGCTTGATCCAAAACTTTTGTGGTCCCCAAGATTTTTTCAATGATAGTCACTTAATCCACACTATGCTGTCCAGCTAACCCTCGGATCTGCCTTTTTTTTGGCTCATAATATAAAATTATATGGAAAAATGGTACGGACGGTGTGAATAAAAGTTGTACATCACGGTGGCCCCTCGAAATCCCTGCGTGTCCCGAGCTCGGAACACTGTCTGCGTCCGGAAATTCCAATATCGTCACTTCTCATTGGTCCACATCATTGCCGATGACTCGAGCTCACAAAATACACCAATTTTCTTACGTGTTACACAACCTAACTTTTAACATGTGGAACTTTTTTAGGCCCCACCAAGATTTATATGTTAGATCCACACCGTCCATCAAATTTTCCAAATCATTCTAGATCATGAGCCCAAAAATGAGACATATCCAAAGCCCAAGGGGATCACACCACAGAAAGCAGTGGGGATTGAACGAACTACTGTTGAAACCTTCCTAGGGTCAACCATGAGGTTTATTTGCCATATAACCTGTTCATAAGGTCACACATACCTGGATGAAGGAAAAAAAAAAATCGACTGGATCAAAGCCTCCTGTGGCCACAAGAAGTTGTCAAAGGTAGTGTCAATTCCTACTGTTTCCCATGGTATGGTGCACTTGAGCATTGGATCTGCCTTGTTTTTCAATTGATATCCTATAATGATCTGAAAACATGGATGAACAGTGTGGATCTAATAAATACATCGTCATGGGCCCACATAAATTTCACACATCAAGAAATTTTGTTGCTTGCTGCATGGTGCAACAGATTCCATGGCAAGAGAAGGAAACCACAGTGTTGACATATGAAGCTTCCATGGGCCATATCATGATGTATATATCAAATCCACATTGTCCATCCATTTTTTCCATACCATTGTAGGATATGAGACCAAAAACGAGGCAGACTCAATGCTCAAGTGGGCCACACCATAGGAAACGGTGGGAATTGTTTACCTACCATGTGAAAATTTCTCAGGGCCACAGAAGGCCTAGATCAAGCTGATATTTGTGTTTTCCCTTCATCCAGGTCTGCATGACATTATGACGAGGTTAGATGGCAAATAAACTTCACAATGGACTCTAAGGAAGGTTTCAACAGTAGGTGTTCAATCCCCACTGCTTTCTGTGGTGTGGTCCACTTGAGCTTTGGATGTGCCTCATTATTGGGCTCATCCTCTAGAATGATCTAGAAAAAATGGAGGGTGTGGATCTAACACACAAATCATGGTGGGGCCAGAGAAGTTATACACGTTAATAGTTGTGTTGTGTAGCACGCAATTTATTGGAGAGAGAGAAAATAGGTGTATTTTGTGAGCGGGACTATCTGCACACAAGAGAGAGGTGTGTTTTTTTTGTATGTTGTTTTGAGGTTTGCTTCAAGGGTAAAAGTGTCTTTTCAAAAATACTGTTTGAAATACGTAACTTGTATAAGATGGTGTGCGGTTTTTTGGCTAAGGCGTGTTTTAGGAAACAGTTTAAAAAGCAAGCTTTTCTTTTGGGAATTCAACAAAAATATATGCGCCTGTAGGCATTGTCTCTAGAATAAATCAGTTAAAGGGTTAAATTCAAATCACTGACAGATGACAAACAGATCTTGACTATGGCAAGGTAAAACAAGATACCAAAGGTAATTGAGTGAAAAAGCAAAGTCTCCCCACTACTGAACAGGATTAAAGAATGGGAGCATGCTACAAAAGGCTAGAAATAAAAGCAAACATCTGGGACCCCTCGGTGCCTAGGCCAATTAACCCTGCTTGACATGACAAATAGGACTATTAAGCTAAATGCACATCAAGCATTGTAAGCTTAAAATGTTTCCTGGGACATTGTTGTTGGCCTGTAAAAGGAAAAGGAAGAAAAGCTCACCATTATGGAAGATAAAGCAACTTGGGAGCTCAAACCATCTGATTTGAAGCTCATCTTTTGCATATCGTGGGAGTACACCAAAGCGAGCTTTCTTTGTTGCATCAAATGAGAAGATTAGCTTCCCACCCTTCACCATTTCCTGTAAACTAGGAGTAAAGCATCACAAAGAATTCTAGAATGTAATGGAACTAGCTACTCAACTATTGATTGCTCCAAACATTAACAAAAGGCATGCATATGTAATAACAATCTAGTCAGAAAGTGGCTGATGCTGTGAAAATCATCAAGGACACCTGATTGACCACTGCAGAATCACTTTTGCAGAATAAACAGGGCTACATAAGTTTCAGTAGGGCAGGCGATCAAGCCTGGTTCAGTAACATGACCAAAAACATGGGGTGCTTTGGCCAATTTCATCAACGCAGATAACTTGTATGACATGGATTTACACAAACTAAATTTCCCATTACTCAAAGACCTAAATGAAAGAATGCTATGTGCACCACTAAAAACCAGTCATTGCTACGATAACTAAGCACCTGCAACGCTGAGCTGCTCCATGCTCTTGTCAAACATAATTACAAATGTTATAGTGAAAAGCATCTAGTGAAAAGCCATGCACTCAAAGCACTTCATCCAAGATTTTTGGCCTTTGAACGTTTTCAGAAGTTTGTTATTTTTAATGATGAGCCTTCTCATTCATGTAACTCACAAGTGATATTCCAATCAAGATTCGGTAGTTTGAGGAAACCTTCGTAATAAAATCAGACTGGTTATATTACCTTTGGTCGGAAGTACATAGGCAGATCCATGAAGAGTGCGTAGTTTTCAGTGATGGCAAAGTCATGCATCATGACAGGTTCTGATATTGTTATTGGTACTGGATCAAGCATGATGCCATCCTTAGTAATTACTCGATAAGTAATATACGGTGGATCATGTGAATAACCAAAGGTAAACATCTCATCTGCATCCAAAATTATTATGAGTCAGTGTTTTTTCACTGTTTAAGAAACAAATTTGTCCTCTACAGTGGGTTTTACCAGTAAAAGGGTCAACTTTCGGGTGAGCAGTGAAAGAATGAGACAATCTCTTGTCGTAATCCAACATCCCGAGTGTTTGCAGATCACCATCTTCCAGAACTCTAAGGATATCTGCAGAATGCAATATAGAAATTTATGATTTATTCTTTGAGCAATAGAGAAATTTGTGATTTATTCTTTGTATGGTAGCTTTGCAGGGGTGCAATGTTTGATGTAATCGGTAAATAGACCTCTTTTTTCACAGAATTAAATTGCCACTAGATTGCAGTAATCCAATGCATGACATTGAAAAGACTGAAATGATGATTATGTGTACACTAATGTGTACGCTAATGCAGTAATAACCGCAAGGAGTGGCTATGTTTACCTTGTTCTACTCAAGTAAGAAAAAATGGTAATATCCAAACATGGATTCTTATGAGTTATGAACAAGGATAGAACAGCGTCTTCAGCAGATAATATTTCCAGAATCAAGTAAAAAGGAAATGCTTATTCAGCATTTTTGTACTTCCAAAAAAGATAAGGAAAAAAGGAAAAAGAAAACATAAAAGGAAATAAAGAAAGAAGGAAAGGGGTTAGTAAATGGATCTCCGAAAGGATTCTTTAAGTGTTCTAAGGGAATCCATCAAGGGGGCCCCCTCTCTCCTTCCCTATTCGTAGTGATGGCAGAAGTTCTAAGCAGGATGTTATCTAAAGGGCAGGAAGTAGGAATTATTGGTGGCTTCTTGGTGGACAAAAAGAGCCATCCAATCTCCCATCTTCAATTTGTGCTGACACAATCCTTTTTTGCGAAGCTGGAGATGATTCGGTGGACAAGGTAAGGATGGTGATTCTTCGCTCCAAAGTGGTCTTAGGCTTAAAGGTTAATATGGCCAAGAGAGAGATGCTAGGGATAGGTATGTCTAAAGAGGAAGTTGATTGATTGGCGGGTGGTTTTTCGGGTGTTGTGCAGGGGCATTCCCTTCTACCTGTCTTGGGCTTCCGCATTGAATTGGAAAGCCTGCGAAGCACTTGTGGGATGTCCTTGTTGAGAGCATAGTGTGCCATAACAGCCATTATGTAATGGTAATGGTGTTAAACGTTACACGTCACCATTATCATTACGGGGTCGTAATGATTGTTACAGAAAAAATGACCCGTAACGGCCATTACGGAAAAAAAAAATTGCCCGTATCAGCCCCATAATGGCTTGTTACGGGGCTTTTTTCAGTTTTTTTTCAAAAAAAAAAAAACAGAGAGAGAGAGAGAGAGAGAGAGAGAGAGAGAGAGAGAGAGAGAGACCATAATGGCCGATACAGCTCGTATCATAACAGTAATGATGGTAGTTGTTATGGGCTTACGGCCACCATTACCATTATGGCAAACCTTTGTTGAGAGGTTTGAGAAAAAACTATTAAAATAGAAAAGCCGGTATCTATCTCTTGGGGGACGTATCACCCTTATTAAAGCGATCCTATCCAATCTTCCATTATATTGCATATCCCTCTTCAAATGTCCGAAGACAATCTTGGCGAAGCGGGAAAAATTGGGACACGACTTTCTATGTCAAAGTTCTGAGGAGAGGAGAAAGTTTCATCTACGTGAATTTAAGTGTGTAAGTCAAATAAGGAGGGAAGGGTGGGTACTAGGGAGTTGGAAATGATGAATCAAGCCCTCTTGAATAAGTGGCTATAGATGAAAATTAAAAACTTTGAAAGAATGAATGAAAAGATAAGAAGAACAAAATGAAGAGAACGAGGAAAATGAAAAAAATGTGAATACTCTCTCGCGTCTCCCCCTTTTTATATTAGAAATGTCTTATCATAAGAAAATGACATGAATACCCTCACACACAAGAACGCATACTAAAATTAATACGCCCAAAATACCCTTACGACTCAACACACCCCCTCTAGTTGGTGCAAAAATATCTATCATGCGCAACTTGCTTAAAGTTTCTAGCAATTTAGCTTTGCAAACTCCTTTAGTAAGAATATCTGCCAATTGAAGTTGTGTAGCCCGCAACTTCTCCTTTATTAAATGTCGGTCCACCTCAAATGTGCTTGGTGCAATCATGCTGGACAGGATTGTGGGCAATACTTATAACAGCCTTATTATTGTCACAATATAGACACATTGGTCCTGGAGTGTTTTATCCCAACTCTGATAACAAAGATCGAAGTCATAATAGCTCACATACACCATGAGCCATGGATTTGAATTCTGCTTTTGCACTAGATCTTGCCACAATGGACTTTTTTTTTACTCCTCCACGTGATTAAGTTCACCCCCAAGGCCCCAACTAAGGAGCAATACCTAGAAGTCGATTGTTTATCGGTAACTGAACGGTCCAATCTACATTAATATAGGCTTCAACCCTTAGGTGACCATGTCTAGCAAACAAAATTCCTCTTGTAGGAGATAATTTCAAATATCTAAGAATCTGATGAGCTGCCTTCATGTGTGTTGTCCTTTGACCATGCATGAATTCACTAATAACACTGCATAAGCAATATCTAGCCGAGTAAGAGACTAAGTAAATTAGTCAACCTACTAACCTCTGAAATCGCCTTCAAACCAAATACCACCTAAAAACTAACTATAATCGACTGTAAATTTTGCACAAAGAATTCATCTGCCTTGCACAATAACAGAGTACCATCTGCATACTAGATGTGGGAAATCTGAAAATTTGTATTATCCACTCCAAAGCCTTTGATTAACCCAACTTGAACACCTATGTCTAACATTCTATTAAGGGCCTCCATTATTGTGACAAAAAAGAAAATGAGACAAAGGATCACCTTGGCGGAGACCACGAGAAGCTGCAAAGAAACCTTTAGGCGAACCATTCACCAAAATAGAAAATTTTGCTGATCTCACTCAAGAACGCATCCATGAGCGCCATTTGGAGCCGCATCCCAACCTTCCCAACATATAATCTAGAAACGCCCAATCAACATGATTGTAGGCCTTCTCAATATCAAGCTTGCACACTAAACCTTTTTCCCCTTTTCTGAAACAAGAGTCGACACATTCATTTGCAAATAGGGAGCAATCAACTATCTATCTTCCATCCACAAATGCCCCCTAAGATTCTGATATAACACTGCCCAACACCTTTCAGAATCTAAATGTCAAAGCTTTTGCTAGAATCTTGTACGAACCACCAAGTGAGCTGATCGGACGAAAATCTTCAAACTTCCAGCCCCTTCTTAGGAATCATCGTGTGAGATTTTAGGGGTGTATATCTCCAAAGAAAAAGTTCGGGACTTTGCGTCTATTTTTTTATGTTAGGATGTTTCCTTCCCGACAATGTATTTAGGCCTTCCGTTATGCATAGGGAAACAGGCAAAACACATATAGGATAAAGTTATAGAATGTTGTGAAAGGAAAATGTCCAAGTGGCAAGCTAAGTACTTATCAATTGGGGAGGGGGGATGATAATGATTTCAGCACCTATGTCAAATCTTCCAGTCTACTTTATGTCTTTGTTTAAATGCCCACAAAGTCTATTTTGAATGTTCTAGAGAGACGAAGACGGGAGTTCTTGTGGGGAGGTAAGGGAGAGAAACATAGGTTCCGTCTCTTGAAGTGGGATGAAGTATGTAAACCAAAGGTTCAAGGAGGTGCGGGTTTTAGAAAACTAGAGTTGAATCTAGCCCTATTGGGTAAATGGGTTTGGAGGTTTGAGTCAGAGGGAGAAGCTAAATGGAGGGAGGTTGTAGCGAGAAAGTACGGGGTTGAGGAAGGAGGGTGGTGGACTAAGGCATCATCTTTATATCGGTCGTCTCATTTGTGGAAATCAATTGCGGCTCTTAAAGAGAAAGTTTGGAAGCGTATAGCTTTTAAATTGGGGGTTGGTAATAGAATTAGATTTTGAGAAGATAGGTGGGTGGGGGTAGAGAAGCTACGTGATAGGTTTCCTTTAGGTTCGAAACATGGGGTGAAGGTTAGTAATTGTTTTTCAATTAGGGGCGAAGAGGTTATTTGGGTTCCTAATTTCAGAAGAAACTTGGCGGATGAGGAGATTGAAGAATTGGTTCTTCTTTTTCGATTACCAATAAAGGTTTCTCCAATGGTATCAGATGCGGTTTCCATCATGTGGTTTAAAGCGAAAAATGGCTCCTTTTCAATTAAGTCTCTCTATGGCTTTCTGACTGAGAGTGAGGAACAGGTTGGGGTAGCTCCTACGGCCTATCTTTGATGTTACGGTGCTCCTTTAAAGGTGGTGGCGTTCAGATGGTTAGTGGGGAGGAATAAAGTTCTAACGGTAGACAATCATCGCAAGAGGTAGATAATTCTTCCAAACGTTTGCTTGATGTGTTACAGAGATGCGGAAACTGTGGATCACCTGTTTCTTCATTGCTCTTTTGCTAGGGAAGTTTGGGATTATTTTGTTCAGTCTTTCAAAGTCCTATGGGTGTTTTTAAAATTAATAGAGGAATTTCTTTTCTCTTGGCAGGTAAATCTTGGAAAAAAAGATGGAGTTTAAGTATGTTAGCGATTTTTTGGGCCTTATGGTGGGAAAGAAATGAGCGTTGTTTTAGAGGCAAAAAAAGAGGTCCTTCAGAAGTTATTAAAAGGGCCCTTCTCTACATAGAGGAATAGGCATAATGGGCAATTTCAATTTATTCTTAGTTTCGGTTCCTGGGTTGGTTTCTTAGTTTCAACAGTTTTTTTTATTTTACTTTTCTTTGTATTCTTTAGCCTTGGCCTTTATTTTAATGAAGCTTCATCATTGTTTAAAAATAAAAATAAAAACCTCTAAAACCGCCCTACATCAACTAATTGTTGACCATCCTCATCATTCAATCTATGATTTTGTTCAATTGGAGTATCTGTTGCCTTTGCTCTAAGGTTACCGGTCTCTTTCAGAAGGTCTAGGATGTACTTTCTTTAAGAGATAAAGATGCCTTACTTTGAACATGCCACCTGTACATCAAGAAAATACTTTAGTTTGCCCAGATCCTTAATCTCAAACTCCTTTTCAAGGTACCTCTTAAGCTTCAGAATCTCCTCCTCATCATCCCTAGTTACCACTATGTTATCTAGAAAAACAATGATAGCAACTATCTTCCCCTGGAATCATCTAATGCATAAAGTATGATATGCTTGACTTTGTGTGTAGCCAACCATTTTTACCTGCAGTTGTTGAAGTGCTCAAACCATGCTCTAGGTGACTGTGTAAGACCATATAAGGCCTTCTTCTGCTCGCAAATCTTTCCATGAGTATTAGGATACCAAAAACCTAGAGGTATCTTCATGTATACCTCCTCCTAACACCATGAAGAAAGGCATTTTTTTACGTCCAACTGATAAAGTGGCCTTGTCAAATTTGCAGCAATAGACAAGAGTACTCGCATACTATTCGTCTTTGCCAATGGTGTAAAATTTTCCTAACAGTCATTACTGTATGTCTACATGTAGTCTTTGGCAACTATGCTTGCCTTATATCCATCCACAAATCCATCTGGTTTGTATTTCACAGTATACACCCACTTACACAGTTACACCCCACTAGATGCTTCCCTCTAGGAAGGTCTACCAAGTTCCACGTTCCATTCTTTCCTAGAGCTTTCATCTCCTCATACATAGCATCTTTCCACTAAGGTTTAGATAAAGCATCTGAAACACTAGTAGGAAGAGGAACAAAGGAAATGGAAGCTAGGAAACAACGATAAGAAGGTGAAGAGACTGATAAGAAATAAGCTCCGTCATGGAATGTTGAGTACAAGAACGTTTACCTTTTCGAACAAAAATAGGAAGATTGAGATCATCAGTACTATCAACCACACGAACAGGATTAAGAGAAGAGGATGTGATAATGGAAGTACTAGTACTAGCAGTATCTGCATCCAAGGAAGGACTTTCTTGGGGTGGTTGGTCCTCCTTTGACTTTCGTCTTGTGTAAACTAGTAACTCTTTAGCAGGTGCACTCGTATCCTGTAAGCAAATGGCACCCCTAGAGCCTGTATCCTGTAAGTTAATATACCACTAGAGTAAAAAACATATGGTAGTATAGGAAGAAGAAACGAGTCAATCCTCTATTCACCAGCACTCTCCCCCTGAAGAGAGGCATCGCAAGAAGTGAAGAAAAGAATAGACTAATGAAATGTAATATCCATGGACATGAGATGACACCGAGAAGCAGAATGATATCACTGAGATCCCTTTTGAGAGGTAGAGTACCCAAAGAAGACAGTAACTAAAGATGACAAACTTAACATTAAGAGCCTTTGAATCAAGTTTAGTGCGTGATTGTTTATGAATATGGACAAAAACCACACATCCAAAGACTCTAAGAGGAATTGGAAGTAACTGACAACTAGGGATAAGGACCTAAACGAGAGATTTAAAGCCAAGAACACGAGAAGGCATGTGATTTATGAGGAAGGCTACAGTGAGAATAGCATCAAACCAAAAAGTCTTTGGGATATTCATACCAAATAATAGTGCTCTTGTCACTTCCAGGAGGTGACTGTTCTTTTACTCCGCCACTCCATTTTGTTGTGGTGTTCAAACCCATGATCACGCAAATATGATTTAAGTCTAGAGTAAATATACTCCCCACCAGTGTTCGCAGCTATCGGTTTCGCGTTACGTTTCGCACCCTTGGGATACAGATACATATTGCGTATCGGTGGGAAATATCGGTTGTATCGCGGAATGTATCACACTTTTTGGGAAACATGGGGAAACATTGGGAAATTGATTGGATTTTTCAATGAAACTTCAGGGATTGTTAAAATGGACCTCAATACACACATTTAAATCATAATATGTAAAAAAAAAAAAAAGTCCACATAATGGAGTTCCTTTGTAAAAGGATCCTAGGCTATACGCTATCTGACTGAACTGATGCAACTATTGTTTAAATTGATTCCATAAGATATACAAATGTAACAAGACATTAATGTAAATACAACCAATGCATTGACAAAGTAAAACAAGCAAGAGAGTTGAGAAAACAATGAGTATCCTCCAAATGCAGTTTTGACTATCCTAGTTCAACGCAATGCAAGCTATTCTATATGGCCTAGATCTATATGAGGATTCAATAATCTAGAAAATAGTTAACTGGACTCAACAAACTATGACCCCTACGCATTGTCGGAACGCGGGTCGAGGAGAAACTAGAAGAAAATCGAACAAAAAATGATTTTTTTCTACAAAATGGGGGACTCTTGTGCGTCTGACCGATATAGTAAAGTAGGAGAAAATTGAGAAAAAATGAGCCTCCCCAAGCTTTTTTCTCCCAAAAAAAAAAAAAAAAAAAAAACCAAGTTTATAAACATTCTAGTATCTCTGACCGATACCTGGACGATATCGTCCAGGTATCGACGATATCTGGAATCCCGTAAAGTAAAAAGAATGATATATTGCCGATATATCGTGCGATATCGATACAAAGTGCGATATTATCGATATCGCGATACCAAGGAATCTGCATTTTTTTTTGTTATTACTGGGCCGATATTTATCGGTGACCAGCAATACCGATAATATCGGCCGATATATCGGCCGATATTATCGATAATGCAAACACTGCTCCCCACATTATCAGAATGAAGAATTTTGACATGAGAATCAAATTAAGTACAAACCATCTTATGAAAAATTTTAAAGATGGAAAAAGTTCATCTTTAGAGTTCATAAGATAAACCCATGTGCTATAGGTGCAATCATCGACAAAAGAAACAAAATACCGACAATGAGTAGTAGGAGAGGGTCCCAAACATCATAATGAAAAATAGAAAAAAGAGCAATGCTTTTATTAGAACTCAATGGATAAGAACTACAACAATGTTTTACAAGTTCACACACTTAACATTGTACTTCAACAAAACTAGAACTAAACAATTCAAGAAACAATGGATGTCCCAAACGAAAGTGCCAACAAAACAGCTGGTCTTTATTATTACTATTGGAACTACAATAATGCAAGATTGATGTGGCCCCACGATAAGCTAACGGAGTCTCAAGAAGGTATAAGCTATTAGATTCCTAGCCACTCCCAATCATTCTCCTTGAATGTAGATCCTAGAACACAAAATGAGTTGGAAAAAAGGCTACACTACAATTCAAGGATTTTGTGATACTGCTAATAGACAACAAGTTAGAGGCGAGATTTGGGAATGTAACACAGAAGAAAGGGACAAATTGAGATTAAACAAAGACATTTTCCTTTCCAGCAATAGAAGAAAGCGAGCCATTAGCAACTTTAATTTTTTTTCTTTTCCATAACAAATAGAGTAACTAGAAAAACAGAAGACAGACCTGTAATGTGATTTGAGGCACCAAAATCAATGATCTATGACAGAGAAGTGGAGGAAGATAATGTATCGGTGTGGAATGCAAACCCATGTATACCTGTGTGAGCATAAGCCAAGGTAGATTTTCCAATTATGATACTTAATGGCACAGGCATTCCAACTCATCTTCTGAGACGTAGACTATCCTAAGTGAGGGATTAGCCCCAAGAGGGGTTTCAATAGGAGTAAACTGTGATTTGGAAGTGGTGATGCTAGTGGATGTGGACCCTTCTGTAGTAGACATTGTGTTGGCTGCAGATGTACCCCTTTCACGATTGTATCTGGGTGGCTGACCTACAATTTCCCAACTCTCTGTCATGCCCAGTCTCTCCACAGTGTGTGCACTTCAAATCCTTTTTCTCTTTGGTGGGCTTCTTATCACCTCCCTTATCTGTTCCATGGAAACCAGCACTCTATAGTCACATTATTATATTGTTGTGCTGAAGCCAACCTACTCTCCTCATTCTGAATGTGTGCATATACCTAACTCAAAAAGAGCAAATGATCACGTCCGAGTAACTATACTCTGATCAACTCAAATTCCATATTCAAGCCAGCTAGAAAATCGATAATGTAATTCCTCTCTACCTTCTTCTTATACATCACAACATCTTCAGTACACACCGGTTCTTATGCATCATAGACATCCAACTCTTCCCACATACGCCTCAAAGCTGCAAAGCAGGTTGTCAAAGTTTTCTCCCCCTGTTGAAGATGAGAAATGTCCCTGTCATAGTTTATAAATCTAAGCAAAGTTCTGCACCTGATAATAAGTTTGGGCTGCAGTATCCCAAATATCTTTGCTAGTCTTTAGAAACATAAACCCATTACTCACATCCGACTCCATAGAATTGAAAAAAAAAAGGCCATAATCAACAAATTCTCTGCTTCCCACTTATCATGAGAGGGATCAGTGATTGTTAGTTCCTTTGTTTTTCTTGTTAGACATCCAAGTTTGCCTCTTCCCTAATAAACATCTTCACGGCATGTGACGATTGCAAATAATTGAGGCCACTTAACTTCACCATCATCATTTGTATTCCCAAATTATCTAGGGATGAACCACTTGTGAAATGTGAATTAACCTCAGTATTACTGTTGTTCAACACCCTTACAGATGAACAATGTCAATTCCAACTGACAAAAAAGGTTTTTATATCTCAAACGATGCTTCTAGGATCTTCTCGGGCTTAGGTACACACCAATTGACTCTTGCAAATTACTTCGAAAGACAACTAAGGGGCGTCCACACAACCAGATACTTCAAAAAACCATCAAATTAATGTGGAAGTAGAGCAGATATAAATCTGATCTGTTCTATACACCTCCAACAAAAAATGCCCAAAAAACCCTAGGTGACAGTCACTCTCTAAGGTAGAAAAATTGTGATTTCTCTCTCCACAATGATCCGATCAACATGAAAGTTGAAACCACGTCCAATCAACTCCAATAGAAAAACCGAACCAAACAATACTAACCTTGATTATGAAAATCACATGGTAGGATCGCAGCCATCCGATTTGTTCTGAAACCCACATTTTTCAATTTTTTGTGGACCACCTTGAAACATCATCAAATGGCTTCAAAAATTTTTTTAAAAAAAAATCACCAAAAACTATGATAAATCAAAAAGATCTGGGCGATAGTGCTTTTGTTCTGATTTGACAACCCTAACCGTATGGTTGTTGATATCAACAATACAATAAGATAACATCAACACTCGCAAACAATGCTTCGAGTCACCTTCGATCCTCCTCTGTTAAACCCTTACAACGATTTTAAAGCTTTGATACCAAGATGAAAGATTAAAAACTTTGAAAGAAAGAATGAAAAGATAAGAATAAGAAAATGAAGAGAATGGGGAAAATGAAAAAAACGTGAATACTCTCTCTGTCTCTCACATCTCCCCCTTATTTTATTAGAAATGTCTAATTATAAGAAAATGACATAAATACCCTCACGCACATGTACACATACTAGCTTAAATAAATACACCCAAAATACCCTTACAGCTCAACAGTTATGGTGATTTGGTCTAGAGAAAGACTCCTTATGGCGCAAGACTATTGCCGGAAAGAATGGAAGTCAAGAGGGAGGATAGAGGGTTAAGGATTCTTCTCTCTATAAAGCCTCATGGGTTTGGAAGAGGATATCCAGATTAAAAGCCAAGTTTATCACGGGGATCGGTTTCTCCATAGGCAATAGGAAAAATGTCCAATTTTAGGAGGAAGCGTGGATTGAAGATATTACCCTCTAATGTCCCAAGACTTGCATGCCTTTCTATGGGAAGCAATATTGCGGTGTTAAAAGTGCTATTACTTAGGGGTCGTTTGGATTCCTGTAAAGTTTTAAGTTGTAAACACTTTACACCTGAAAAGAGTTTAAGAGGTGTAAACTGTTTACACACTATTCTGTTTAGCTTTTAAGTCATAATCTGTTTACAAGTAAACAGATAATGTGTTTGGCTAACTTGTAAAGTGTTAACAACATATAAAATAGGTAGTCACACCACATAGAGCTCGAGGCAGTAAAGCCTACAAAAATTTGCAGTTGTACATAAAAAAGACCTTTTTTTCTTCTTTTCTTGCCCTAAAAGAGCATCAAAGCATGCACACATTGGATGTCCTTCACCCATCAAAGTGGGCCCTAGATGCAATCGGAAAGTTTTACTGGTGGACATCCCATCCTTCCCTCTCATGTGGTCCATCTGATGATTAGTTAGGCCTTTTTTTTAAGGTGGGGGCCATAGGAGAGCATCAAGCGAAGCACATGATGGACAAATTGGATCTACCGTACACATCATGGTCGGGCCCCACATATCACAAGTGTCTGTCAACCATGGTGTTCTACTGTGTATAATGTCCTTTTAGCTATAAAGACTTTACACATGGCTTTTTACCATAATCGTATTACAACTAAAAAGTTGTAATGTGTTTACAACCTGTAAAGCCTTTACAGGTATATGTAGGTATCCAAACAGCCCTTACAATCCAATTACCAATAATCCTTTTACAACTTAAGGATTTTACAGGCATCCAAACGACCCCTTAGTCGGGAATGAAGTGGTTTGGTTCCCTCCTTGCTAAGGAAACCTTAAGGATGAGGGAGTTGACGTAGTTTGTCAGGCTTCTAGAGAGCCTTCGCTATTGTTTGCCGATAAGAGAAGAACCTTACAGTGGCGTGGAGATTGGTTCTATTGGCCGTGATGTGGGTCATTTGGGAGGGGGAACAATAGGAGATGCTTCCATAATGAGTCGACCACAACGAGGAAGATGTCTTCTAAGGCTAAACTCCTGGGGCGGGAGTGGGTCGCAAGTCCTTAGAAGATTGTAAACTTTCTTCTTCTTTTTTTAATCAAATATAGCTTTGTAATTTTTTGCACCATCTCGGCGTTGTTTCAATAATATCTTGGTTATTCTTGTTCCCAAAAAGAAAAAAAGAAAACTAGAAGCACTCTAGAAATAACAATAGGGTGAATAACAAGAAGACTTACAAGGCTTATCAACTTCTGAGAGTGCCAAAAGTCTACCATGATGATATATGAGAGCTGTATTACCTGGCATAGGGTTATAACAATCAGTTCATTTCCAGCATGTATCATGCTTAAGTTTGAAAGAAGGTTGTGGATGGAAGAATGCTTGTGAAACTTTAATAGATATGTAACAATTATTCTAGGATGTTGCAGTGAAAAAGAAAACAAGTGATAAACTATCATTATAGGCACAATTAGCAGGCTTACCTGTTCCTGTTCCATACGAGATATCCAGAACTTTCAATTTTGCTCGTAGAATTTGCATGTTAACGATAAAAAGCCCGAACAATCCCTTCAGGTCACCAATCTATAGGAAAAAAATTATTGTGATTATGCAAGTTTAAAGCATACTTCACTCAATCACAGTTGATGAGGACATCAGGGCACCATTCAGGGTCTACCAAAGGAGGAGGAGATCATCACCAATTTTCCTATGAATGAATGACCACTACATGAGCTCGAGTGGACCGTTTTGAAGACCCCACATGCATTTGATGCATCTTCGAAGACCCTACACTAGGAAGATGCATGTGGGCTACATTCTTGAGAAGTATGGATTGTTGGATCAAGTGCATGCATCGATCGAACCGTTAGATCGCGTGTATCGGGCCGTTTGACCACTTTTGATCATGACCCACCTTGATCACGGACACTTTAGAACTTAAATATCTTAGTTTTTATTTGACTTTATTAAGATTTAGTTTATTTGACAGTTTGGGCCTTTTCTAGGCTTTGTTTTACGTTTTGTTTTAGTTTTAGGGTTATTTTGGTGAAAAAAATATTTTGGGCTATTTTTGTAAATTTCTGCACTTGAGACCATGGCGGGGGGCTCTCTATACTATTGTTTCATGAAATTTCAAAGTTCCTCTTATTTCTTCATGAAATTTGAAGGTTTCTCTATGCGATTTGGAGATTAGGTGTGGTGTGATTCCATTCCTATCCAACAGAGGTGCGAGACTTCCATCTATCATCTTCTATTTAACAGATTGCTGAATTTTCATGTTAGTGTTTTTAGTGTGTCCAATTATGGCGTCTAGGCTACTCATTGTCTTTGTCATTACATCGCATTAAGATCCAGGTTTTCCTTTAGAGTTCCCCTAGATTATGCCCACCCGCACGGGGTGTGGTTTTGGTCCACATCCCACCATTAATCTAGAACAGATTATCAAGGCCCTGACCGCTATCAACAACCGTCTTATGGCCATTAAAGCTCATAATAGCATCACCGCTACTCAATTGACCGTGATTAACACAGGCGTCAATCAGCTAGAAGCCTCCCTCTAGACGAACCCCGACACTGGGAAGATGTCCTAATATCAAGTCAAGGAACAAGTTGAAGGACGAGGACGTCCTAGGTGTTAGCCATGGTGGAGTGCATGTGCAACCACATTGTGAGGAGTGTCATGACCAGCCATGACCCAGATGCGCATGTCATGAAGAGTGTGAAAGTGGAGGCCCCTAGTTTTGATGGTCGCCTTGACCCCAAGGTATTCCTTGACTGGATGGCGGACATAAACCACTATTTTGAGTGGTATGACATGTCTAATGCCTGTCATGTGAGGTTTGCCAAGATGAAATTAGTGGGCCAAGACAAATTGTTTTGGACCAACACAGAGCAGAAGATTAAGAGGTCTAGAGATGCCCCAATCACGCATTGGGTAGAGATGAAAGAAATTATGAAGGAAAAGTATCTCCCTCTCTTGTGCCGTCAAAAGCTCTTGGACCAGTGACAATCCTTTCGCCAGGAAACAATGCCCATGTCGGATTACATCGCTAAATTTGAGGAATACATGATACGATGTGATATTGAGGACCCGATGATTACACTCTCCCATTTTAAAACCAGCCTTTGAATTGACATTCATCGAGAACTCTCTTGTGACGTCGGCACCCTGGAACAAATGTACCAAGTGGTGCAAGACCTTGAGCATTACCTCAAGCCGTAATTTGGGCGAAGATTTAACTCTCGAGATTCAAATGTTAAGATTACTCCCTATGGAGCTAAATCTAACTTTGGGAGTCAATCCAAGCCCCTTACTGGTTCTCATTCCAACCCTAAGGATGTTAAGGGTAAAGGGTTAGCTAGTACTAATGCACAGGCTGATGACTCCATGCGATGTTACAGGTGCCGAGGGTATGACCGCTTTGCTCAACAGTGTCCCACCAGAGAACCAGGCAAGGCACTTGTAATTGGCGAGATGGCTAAGGATAAGCAATGAATTTGAAGATAAGGAGGTCTGTGAACCTGAGGCGAGTCCTAGCGACGAGGAAGTTGAAGAGCTTGAGACCACTCCTCTTACAGTCGTCCAATGTGCCTTGTCACAGGCTAAGGAGAACGACGATTGGCATAGAACTATCATCTTCCATACTTATGTTAAGTATGGTAGCAAAAACTACAAGGTGATCATTGATAGTGGTAGTTGCACTAATGTGGTATCTGTGGTAGTTGCACTAATGTGGTATCTGTGGTAGTTGCACTAATGTGGTCTCTGCTAGCACCGTGGACTGCTTAGGTATGCTAGTCGTTCCTCACCCTCAGCCCTATCGAGTCTCATGGGTTGATGAGTCTTCAATTTCGGTTTCTCAGCGTTGTCTCATTTCCATCCAGTTTGGTTCCTATACAAACACGTTGTGGTGTGATGTTTTGCCTATGGATGTAGGCCACATTTTGGATAGACCCTGGTTGTATGATCACGATGTGACACTATTCGGTCGCTCAAATACGTGTTCATTTATACATGAGGGTAATAGGATAAGTTGAATCCTCTCCCGCCCAGAAGCACCCCGGAAAAGGAGGAAATCAAGAAATATGCTCCTAAAGATGTGAGGAAATTCCAGTTTGAGTCTCTCCCTATAAAAAAAATGCCAAAGAGTTTGACAGGGAGACTAAAGTTGATTTGACAGTGTATGCCCACGTGGCAATTAAGGTTACACCTAAGGTTAGTATGGAGATGTCACCCAATGTTACACCCGAGGGTAGTGTAGAGTTACCACCTGAGGTGAGTTCAATATTGTGGGAGTCTAGTAATGTTGTCCCAAAGGACTTACCGGATGAGCTTACACCTGTGCAGGACATTCAAGCATTGACTTTACCAAACCTTCCTCATGATCAAATGAGTCCCGAGGAGGAAGTGGATCTGGGAAGACAAGTAGATGAGCCTACAACCCCTATAGATATCATACCCATGTCAGTGTCCCATAGGCCGTCAAAGTATACACATGCATTTGCACACCCCCATTCATGACTTACATGTGGAGATTAGAAAAAGAATCAATATAAATAATGAAAAGTACAAAATGATTGTTGACTCACACCATAGATTTAAAGAGTTTGATGTGGGTGATGAAGTCATGATTAGAATACGTCCAGAAAGGATTCATAGGGAACCACAAAAAAGTTACAAGCCCATAACGCTAGACCGTATAAAATATTGATAAGACTAGGTCTAAATTCTTCCTTTATAGATCTTCCACCTAACATGGGTATCAATTCCACATTCGATGTGGAAGATCTTGTACCGTTTCATGGACCTTCCCCTAACCCTCACATGAATTTGGATGATGACTCCCATGACCTATCCCATAGCCCCTAGGCATTACCTGACCCCTCTTCTCAACCTTTACCACCCACACCATCCATACCTACGAGAAGAGAGGAAATAGAGGATATTTTAGATGAAGAAGTGGTTTCCACTAGACATGGTGGATATCAGAAGTACTTAGTCAAGTGGAAGGACAGGCCAGCGCCAGACTACACGTGGATCACAGAGACAAAGCTTCTACAACTCAATCCCAACATCTTAGAACGTTATCAAAGTTTTATTTCGCCTAAGGCGAATCTTTCTTAGCCAGGGAGCGTTGATGAGGACATCAGGGCACCATTCAGGTTCTACCAGAAGAGGAGGAGATCATCAACAATTTTCCTCTGGATGGGATGACCACTACGTGAGCCCGAGTGGACGGTTTTAAAGACCCCACATGCATTTGATGCATATTCGAAGACCCTACACTAGGAAGATGCATGTAAGTTGCATTCTTGAGAAGTCTGGACCGTTGGATCGAGTGCACGAGTCGATCGGACAGTTGGATCGCATGTATCGACCCGTTTGACTACTTCTGATCGTAGCCCACCTTGATCGTGGAAACTTTAGGACTTCAGTGTTTTAGTTTTTATTTGACTTTATTAGGATTTAGTTTATTTCACAGTTTGGACCTTTTCTAAGCTTTGTTTTACGTTTTGTTTTAGTTTTAGGGGTATTTTAGTTATAAAAAAAAACATTTAGGGTTACTTCTGTAAATTTGTGCACTTGAGACTGGGGGGCATGTGAACCTCTCTATGCTATTGTTTCATGAAATTTCAAAGTTCCTCTTATTTCTTCATGATGTTTGAAGGTTTCTCCATGCAATTTGGAGATTAGGTATGATGTGATTCCATTTGCCATTCAACGAATGTGCGAGGTTTCCATCTATCATATTCTTCTTATTCTTCTTTCTATCTAAAAGAGGTATTTTCTTCAAAACTCCATCATCTTCTTTCCTCCCCATCCAAAGCCATCCACATCATCATTTTCTTTACCTTTTCATCATCCAACCTTGACCCCAACCAAACCTTAGCTTGAAATTCCTAAAATCTAACCCAAACCACGCACACGTGTGACCGTACGACCACATGTGCGAGCCCAAGGCTGACTATACAGACAACCCTTTATTCCCCTTTGTTTTTCTCCATCAAAACCCCCGAATTCCAAATCCCCTGACCCTAATCGAAACCCTAGATTCCCAAATTCTTATTTTCCCCAATTTCTTAAAACCCTAATCCCAAAATCCCCAATTCCCATGAACCCTAAATGCCCAAATCTCAAGTTTTCTCCCCCTAACCCTAGTCTTAGAACCTACAAGTCAGCCAGCCCCTTGAATGTGGATCGTGCTTATGCTAATTTGTAAGTCGTATCCTTCCATTAGGACTAGTTTTAATTGATTTATATGGTTTCATAGCATGCGGGCATGTGATTTAGGTTAAATCAGATTTTATTTCCTATTGTTTACTCTTAATCATGTGGTAGGTTAACATATTTTGCTATTTGGATTACTTTATAGACTCTTTAATAATCTCCATGTTGCATGCTAGCATTAAATTATGTGTCCTGCATCAATAATTAGTCAAGATATATTAATCCCAATCGAATTGAGTTCAGAACTTAAGAATTCCTACCAGTATTCTGATGGTGCTAAATCATGATTTCCCACTATCATAAGCAGTAAAACAGCTGAAATAGGGAAGAGAGGGAGCAATATGTGATTAGTGTACCTTCGTAAATTTTGCCCCTCCAAAGTATTCTTCTTGCTTAATGCGTGAAGTCTTTACGTATCGTGAAACATAGGTAGCTCTTCCATCCTTGATATGCATCCCATGAATCATTCTGCAACATTATAACGATGTCAGCAACATTTTTAATAATTATACTAATTATGATCACATGATTCAAAAAGAAAAAAGAATTGAACGATGTAAGAAGATAAATAGATAATACAAGCCTCTTTCTATTTTGGGTCCTTATGCCTCAGTGGTAGAGTCACAAGAGTTTAAACATGAGGTCATGGGTTCGAGTACCCATTGTGGTGAAATCCCACTGTGGAGTGAGTGCATTGAGTGTGTGTGCGTGTGTAAAAAGAAAAAAGAAAAAAGAAAAAAAGAAAAAAGAAAAGGAAAAGGGAAAAAAAAAATACAAACCATAAGAAGAGAAGAAAATCATTCAAAACAATCTGATTGAAACAAAAAGGGTACAAGAATGAATATCTTCCTAGCTCTTCAAAAAAAAAAAAAAGAATGCATATCTTTCTAATTGACCTCGAATCCTTATGATCCACTAGAAGGAAATTCTTTGAGAAGTTTCAATCATACTCATACAACTATGAACCTGGATCTTAGCCGTCTGATTAAAATAAACAAAAAGACAAGAAAAGAAAGAAAACTTTTTTTGGCTTAATCTAAAGAATGTGATAAACTGATATTAACACTAACCAGTCATTTACCTTGTGTTGAGAATTACAAATATTTCACTATTGTTATTGTGTTTATGTTTGTCATGTTATTGTTTCATGAGTTCAATCCCACATCAAATAGTTGTGACAAGTTGGTTGGATCCCTATTTACCTACAAGGTTTTAAGTCATCTAGTATAACATCTGAGCCAGTACCATATAGCACCATGTGCACTTGGGAGCACTATCTGGCAAAACTGCCCCAACTCTTCTCTAAGACAAATAGTCATTTTTGTTTCTCGTTTTAGTTTTCTATTCAGGGTACCAGAGTAGGTTTGATCACGTTTGATTTTCTACATTGAGTCTTGTTTGTCCCATTACGATTTCTTGAAATGCATGCTCTATGCATTGCCACTGTTGGATCTTTCCACATCAGAGTAAAAAATAATTTTTTTTTGGTTGGTTTATGTTTGAGTTTCTTTCACATACCCCATTCTGCACATCACCTGTGAAGCCTTCAACTATATAGTGGGCCCAACATCTCCCAATTCAATTATGTTTCCATGACACAAGTCAACTATTGGATGGGATGCTCAACCTGGGAGATTATGTTATCAGGCTCTCATCATGACATATCTGACATGAAGTATTTTGAACAAATTGGAAGTTTATTCGTGGATCTTTCCTAAGTTTACAGTGCCTCAATCATCCATTACGGTGTGGTTCACCCATTTATTGTACACTGTTGTACCTGGGTCTTCATATATCGTTGCCACCTCTCATTCATTGGCTCTAAGAGGATTTTCATATGGGTGACGTTCTGATAGCAGGATGGTTCTTGAGCTCTGTCATGGCTCATTGTTTCCAGAAAAGAATCAAATACATTGAAAGCAAAAAGCTATAGTTTCAAGATCTAAAATCCTACCATGATGAATTTGAGGGTGTTGAGAACAAGAACTCAATATTTAAGTAAATAACATTATTGTGCTTATTTTTGTTTCCAAAAAAGAGTCACATACATTGAAAGCAAAGCCTCAAGCTATAGTTACAAGACCTAAAATCCTATCACGTTGAGTTTTGGGGGTGTTGAGAATAAGAAATCAACATTTAACTAAATATCATTATTGTGCTTATGTCTGTTATTGCTCTGGGAATCTAGTCCCACATAGGATAAGTATTGAGTGTGGGTAATGACACCTACCTATATAGATGGCCTTAAGTCATCTAATCATTTTTTATTATTGTTTGTCTTTTGTTTACACCTTGCAACAAAAGAACTTAATCAAGGATATATGTACTCAAATTTTCAAGTAATATTACCAGCCGTTGGATTGTCTCCAACTCTCATGAGCATGTCATCACTAAAAAAGATACCCTTGGCAAGTTCTTAGACAAGGACAAAGAAAAGGGGGTGTAAATATTAATTACCTTGGCAATATTGGCTGATTCAAATGTCTGATGCGATCTATTGACCTATTTAACACCTTCACCAACAAAGAAGTTGGCCCTTCAACTGCCTAAATTTTTTAAAAAATTAAAATTAAAATTTTAATGAGAAGGATCCACACAGTAATAAATTCTCGAAGCTAACTTAACCTCCACCAGTAGGCACTAGATCATCCAACAAGGACAGTGTCGACTAATTATATGCAACAGTGGAATATTTTTAAAGAGAATATACAGTTAGAACTCTAGGGTGTGAGTTTCATGACAATGAAAACCAAGCAAAAACTCTTAATTGATCATGCAAATTGATGCAGAACATGATAAATGTCAAACTAGCTGCCAAAAATCATCCTTGTGGTGCAAAATGTATCAAACAACCATTGCATTTTCACTTCTGTGAGAAAGAAGAGAAACACGCACCCATCTCCATCAAACCTGCACATAAATTGACAAAGAAACCATCACAACTGTAGGCTCAGGGAACTACTGCATTCCAAAACATGATCCATGAAGACTGCTATTGTCTCATAGTTAAGGCTGTGTTTGGATGCATTATGAATTGAAGAGCAATAATTGGTTCAATATAGTGAAAATGAGCAAATAGCAATTACCTTAGCATCCACATCAGCAACTCAGCTCCAAATTGTGATTACCTTAATTTCAAGTTGGAATTGAAAGCGAGTGGTTGCAATTTGAGGCTAGCTCATAATGAATGCTAGGGAACTTCGTTACAGTTTCTTTACTTCTGCCCAATTGAACAGAATTTCTGCAATTCAATTCAGCTTTGCATCAAAACATAGCCCAAATCCCTCCAATGGCTGCAAATGAATTGCCAAAGTAGTTCAAGGTCCAAAATGACAATTCCACTCGCAGATCGAGTTAACTGTAGAGCTGAGTATTAAATATACATCTTTTTAGGGTATTTGAAGTTTGAAGTCCCAATGGACCAGGAAACTTAATTTGACAGGGCCAAGCTAATTGGCATGCAGGCGTGCATTGTGCATGTCAAGGCACATAAAATTGTATATAATCAATCCATAGAGAGATTTGTGCGTGCACATATTTACATGCGTATGTGTACACATCTCTACAGTCCAACTGGTTGACATACACATACACCAAATCGTATACATGATGAACCAGTTCAGTGCACCAACAACATCTTACCAGAAAAAGCCAACATCTATTGGATTAGGATAGGTGGGCCTCATTTGCACTATTTGATAAGTGGCCCTGCCTTGGATCGCACATGAGACAAAATCCAAGATGAAATATTAAAAACTCTAAAAGAATGAATGAAAAGATAAGAAGAAGAAGAAGGAAATGAAGAGAATGGGGAAAATGAAAAAACGTGAATACTCTCTCACGTCTCCCCCTTATTTTATTAGAAATGTCTTACCATAAGAACATGACATAGATTACCCTCACACATGTACACATACTTAAACAAATACACCCAAAATATCCTTACAGCTCAACACTCCTCCTTAAGTTGGTGCAAAAATATCCATCATGCCCAACTTGCTTAGAGTTTCGAGCAACCTAGCTTTCCAAACTCCTATAGTAAGAATGTCCGCCAATTGAAGTTTTCTAAAAATGTAAGGAGCACAAATTAGTCGAGCCTGGAGCTTCTCCTTTATGAAATACCGATCCACCTCGATATGCTTAGTGTGATCATTCCTAGAAAGGATTGTGAGCAATACTTATGGCAACTTTATTGTCACAATATAGACGCATTGGTATTGGAGCTCTGTGTCCCAACTTTGATAATGGAGATCGAAACCATAATAGCTCATATACACCATGAGCCATATATCTAAATTTTGCTTCTGTACTAGATCTTGCCACAACATACTCTCCCCCCACCCCCCAAGACAACTAAGGAGCAATACTCAGAAGTCGATCGTCTGTCAGTACCTGAACCGGCCCAATATGCATCAGTAACGCTTCAACCCTTAGGTGACATGTCTAGCAAACAAAATTCCTCTTCCAAGAGATGATTTCATATATCTAAGAATCCAATGAGCTGCCTCCATGTGTGTTGTCCTTGAATTGTGCATGAACTGACTAACGACACTCACTACATAAGCAATATCTAGCTGAATAAGAGATAAGTAAAGTAGGCAGCCTACTAACCTCTGAAATCACCCTGCATCAACTAATTGTTGACCATCCTCATCATTCAATCTATGATTTTGTTCAACTTGGAGTATTTGTTGGCTTTGGTCCAAGGTTACCGGTCTCTTTCAGAAGGTCTTAGACGTACTTTCTTTGAGAAATAAAGATGCCCTGCTTTGAACATGCCACCTCTATCCCAATAAAATACTTTAGTTTGCCCAGATCCTTAATCTCAAACTCCTTTCCAAAGTACCTATTGAGTTTCAGAATTTCCTCCTCATCATCCCCAATTACCACTATATCATCTGTTTACATCCTGGCCTTTCACAATCCACTGTTATCCAATGAAAAGTCACCACGTGTCGGCACTCTTATATGAATGATAGACGAAATTGTACCCACACCAGAGAAGAACTGCAAGCACTTAGCGATTAGCGACACATAGCTTGCTAAAAGCAAATTGGCTCAGAGCTGTACTCACATCTACAACGGAAAAGGCAAATATTATTAGAAGGACATGAGACTGACACACGCATAACACGTCTAGCCTTAGTGTACACAATAAGTTTCCAAAGACCTGTCGATAGTGGATTCCTCACAATCCAACTCACGCACGGCATGGCCATCCTAAATAAAAAACAGATCCTCAATTAAGGAAAATTTCCCTAAGATTGGAGCAATTAATGGAAACTACATCCAGAATTAGAAGAAAATAGAATCATGATGGCATCATACAACAAGGAATCCAAATCCTGCTAGGACACGGCTGATGAACAATTGAAGATTTATAGGCAAATTACAGCACGGCCACTACCTCTCAGAAGCCTATAAAAGCAACACTCAAAGAAGAGTTCCAGGCCCTTAGCACACAATCAATCTGTCTACAATGTAACACTATCTATCTTTAGTTTAGCTTCTTAGCTTAGATATTCCACTTTTGTCCAACCATGCTGCAGCAAGTCCAGAATCCTTAGTTTAGATCTGCTACTGTCCAGCACCATTGTTATAGTATGCATTAGGAGTAGGTTAAATATCCACTACTGCCATTGTCAGATCCCGATCACTGAGTCCTTACATGGTAGATCACTAGTCACATCCTGCTAACTTCACATCATGACAGTCTTACAACCTGTCTGATATATTTTTCTACCGTCGTTTTGCCAACATAAGCAGTTGTAGATATTTATTTTCTTCTTTACTTAATTTATTTTTCTCCTACACTAATTGTATTGTTCTTACATTCAAATTAAATAGAATCGGATGATCAACCTTATTTTTTAATCCTGTTCATCCATTATTAATTCACTAAGAAACCTAATGCGTTATCACCGTTAAAAGAAAAGTCCTTAGCTCAAGGCAAAAGGTTCCCATTTTGAAGGACTAACCCTCCCCTTCTTAAATTGTCTTCTTATCGTTATAACAATTGGTGGCTAAACAATCAGATCAATCTTCATAGGTCCAATCCTAATCTAGCTAGTTTGGAGCCTGGGGTCAGTGGCGTACAATCGATTCAAGTTGAGTACGACTCTGGCACGTTTGGTGGGATTGACTGAATTTGGGTCATTCGTAACACGTTTAACCTGAATTTGGGACGTACATAACACGTGTGGCCACACATTCGGATTGAACAACAACATTATTTTTTGGCACACTCAGTGGTACATGGTGTGGTATATCAATGTTTCTCCGTAAATCAATATGGTCAGTAAAGCGAAAACAAGGGCTAATAATTTCTCTGATATTGTGGGAAAGCCATAAGATGAGGGACAACATGCAAAACCCGCCAATGAGGACACAGGATCCTCTTCCCAACCGAGTGCCACACTTGATGACACTGCACATCACATCCTCAAATGTGAGGAGATTTGCGACAACTCGTAGAAGGCAATAGGGACCACGCAGAGAACCTCACCGGTATGATCAAGGGCCTCTTCGAGAGTTTTTTCACAACGGAGAATTATCAACCTGCCAATAACCCCCTAGATGAGTTAGAGGCAGGATGACCGTCTGAACCCCCAATTACGAGGGTCAGCCATACCAAACCCCAAGGCCGCCCCTACCACCTCCGGCGGTGGCTAGGAGAAACAGCTAGTCAGCCAGCAAGAACATGGGGACGCCCAAGACACTTATATGCCTGGGGGGCAACTCCATGCCAGCGTCGACCAACTTGGGGGGAAATCTCTTATGCCTCCGGCACTGCATAATAGGCTACCTACGGGCTGAGATGCCTCCGACACCAGTCTAGATTGAATCATTGGCAACCCAATATCAAAGGGAATATTGTGTCTTTGGCTCTAGAATGGCATTTAGTACACCTAAATTGCAAAGAAATGAACAAGAGTACACCCACGAGAATAGTTGAGTAGAAAGGGAGAAATAACTTTATTGTTATCAAACTTCTTCTTACAATATTTAAGAAAAACTCACACTTATATGAATCTTTAACCAACTGAGAGATTGTTTTCAAATCAATCTAATCTACCTAAGATAGTCAAAGCTCAACAATAGTAAAAGCAAATCTACGAAATAATCCTAAAATCTTTAATCACATCTTCAAATCGTAGTTCTTGACATTTAGGCCCCAAATCTATAAATAAACAATCCAAAATCAGCATATGTTGGGCCTAGAGCTGGACACGAACTGAGTTTAACCGTTTGGATCGACTCGGTAAAACCTTGTTCGAACAGAAAGTCTTATTGTTCGAACTTTGTTCGAACACACATGGTGTGTTCGAAAAAAAATTCAATTCAATTTCAAACACAGTCCTGTTTGACTCGACTCGACTCGACTCGAATATTATACTCGACTACTATATATATATATATATATATATATATATATATATATATATATATATATATATATATATAGGAATGATCACCTGTGCGCCGGTGCGCATATAGCTATTCACGCACCACTGTTATTTGGAGTAGTTGGGGAACGGCATCTTGGACTCTTTCTCCCACAAGATGTGTTCACATCACATAATTATGTGGACCCCACCATCATATATGTGTTATATCCATACTGTCCATCCATTCTACAAGATCATTTTAGGTTACGGGCCCAAAAGTGTGGTAGATATAAAGCTCAAGTGGACCATACAGCATAAAGCAATGGGACAATGACACCTACCATTGATACCTTCCAAGGCCCACCATGATATTTATTTTCCATCCAACCTGTTCATCAGAGGACTTGGATGACCGGAAAACACAACTACTGGCTTGATCCAGAACTTTTGAAGGCCCAAGAAGCTTTCAATGGTAGGCAATTCAATCGCCACCTCTTTATATGGAGTTTTAGATATGCCTCTTTTTTCCGTTCATTTCCTAACATGACCCGGAAAAATGAATGGACGGGATGGATTTCTTATAATCATTACGGTGGGCCACACGTAGCTTCCATGGGAAGTTATGCCAAACGTTTTGGCAGGCAATCCAACGTAGGGTAAAACGGATTTGGTATAGCCCTGGCCTCACTCAAGATGGTGCATCCCTTACAGTGGGGCCTACCTTTATGCATATATTCTATATCCATGTTGTTCATCCGTTTTACCAGATTATTTTATGGCATGAACCTAAAACTGAAGCATACCCAACTCTCAGGTATACTATACCTTATGAAACAATGGTTACTGACTATTAATGGGGCACAAAAGTTTTGAGTCAAGCTGATATTTATTTTATCCCTTTGTCCAAGTTTATTTGACCTTATCAAGAGATTGGATGGTAAATAAAATTTACAAAAACCTTACAGTGGGCCCTAGGAAGATTTTAATAGATGGGTGTTCAATCACTATGTTTTCTAGGCCGGATTCCCACCGGTACCAAGTGATAGACGGACAGTCTTGTAAAGGGCTTTGTGGGGCCTACGTGATGTATGTGGTTTATCCACATCGTTCATTTATTTTAAATAATCATTTTCAGTGATGAACTAAAAAATGAGGCAGATCAAATGCTCAAGTGGACTGCACCACGTGAAACAGTAAGGATTGAATGCCTCCCGCTGAAAAACTTTTCGGGTCCATAGAAGTTATGGATCAAACTGATATTTATGGTTTTCCATTATCAGGTCTGTGTGATCTTATGTTCATGGCAAATAAACATAACAGTGGGCCCAATGAATGTTTCAATGGTGGCGTCATTGTCAACACTGCTTTAAGTGGTGTGGTCGACTCCCATCTTGGATCTGCCTCTTTTTTTAGCTCATGCCCTATAATGATCTTTCAAAATGGATGGACGCATTCGATATAACACATACATCATGATGGGGCCTACATAGTTAGGTGACGAGAACACATCTCCCACATCTCACGGGAGAGAGAGAATGCAAGATATTTAGGCACAACAGTGTGGTGCGCAATTTGCTATTTACGCACTTGTGCGCAGGTGATCATTCCTCTATCTATATCTATCTATATATCTATCTATATATCTCTCTATATATATATATATATATATATATATATATATATATATATATATATATATATAGAGAGAGAGAGAGAGAGAGAGAGAGAGAAGAAGAAGAAGAAGAAGAAGGGTGGATGACAAATAAACGTGACTGTGAGCCCAGGAAGGATTCAATGGTGGACATCATTCTCCTCACTGTTTCCTGTGGTGTGGTCCATTTGAGTTTTGTATCTGCCTCATTTCTTATTTAATGCCTTAAAATAAGTTGTACAAATGGATGGATGGAGTGGATAAAACAAATACATCATGGTGGGACACACAGAATGAAAAAATTGGTATTTACTATTCAGTAGTAGAAAAAATATTTTCAAGCGAAAAAAGCGAAATTGTTCGAACTTGTTCGAACTCGTAAAAATTGTTCGAAATCCATATGTTCGAACATGTTCGAACATGATTGGGCTAGACCAGATTGAGTTCGAACAGAGCCATCCTGTTCGAATGTTTGTTCGAACATTGTTCGAATACACCCACTCAAGCAGCCGAACAATCCGATCTGGTCCATAATCGACTCGGATCAGATCGTTGTCCACCTCTAGTGGGCCCTAAGTGGGCTGTGGGCCTGCATTATTATCTTGTAAAGACTCCTTTTCTAGCTTTGGCCTCTAGGGAGTCTTTTTTTTGTTTTTTTTTTTTCGATCTGGGCAGGGTGGCAAGAGGTTTACCCATCACTGTTGATCCTTTTAGGCTTTGCTTCTCTGTTTTTTGAGGTTTAATGAATTTGTCATTTTCTTCCAAGATAACTCTAGAGTGATCAAATGTAGAAGTTGTAGGGGCCCACCCCACCTAACCAATACATGTGATCAAGACACCACCAATATCATAAATCCATCCATATCATCCAGTTAGAATGATTGATCTTTGGCCATGGAAATCCAAGATGGACCCACCTAGGCACCTACCCAAGTCTAAGTCAATCAAAGGTGGGGCCCAACTATCCAATACAATCCACACCATAATCTGTGCCAAGAAGCCACACTTTCATGATGATTGGACAGAGTTTTTGGATGAGGTTACTAGGGCGGCTCACCCCTTATTCCCACCACATGGTGATCTGCACCATTCATCTGGTCAATCCCACTATGGACGCACTACATGGTAGGAATCCTACTCATTAGAGATCATCATCAGACATACATGGATTAAAAACTGGACAAATTTTCTAATACACTCGGAGTGGTTATGATCTTGGTCAGTAATGTTTCTGCTGTGTGGCCCATCTGTGGTGAAACCTTCTATATGGACAACCAGGATCACCACATGTTGGAGCAGAGGGGTGTGCCTCCCTAGCATTTCTTCTCTCCAATATTCCAGTCATCCAACAGGCATTATAAAAACACATGGATCTAAACAGACTTCCAATGAGATCTTGTGAAATTCAAGGCCAAGAGAAATGTACCAGTGATATCCAGCAACTGGAGCAAACTTCGGATTCGGACCCACTCTAAGAAACTCCCCATTCAAGCACTTCCTGTTTAAACAGAGAACAACAATATTACATGTTTACTACCAACAACAAAGCATCTCTGGACACCAAATGAATACTGAAGATTTCAGCCAAATGCATCAGAAATTTTGAAAAGGTCTCAGCTGGATCTTAAAGTGCAGAAAATCAAAGTGCCCAGCTGTAATTTTGAAGCCAAAATTACTAAAACAGACCTTCAAGTCGCAACTATTATGATTGTCAACCAGTAAATACTACCCTTGATCCTATTGTGAAGTTAAGGTGCGTTTGGTTGCACCAAATATCATGAAATTTAATGCTATTTCATTGGTAATCAGCCTAATTTGGCACAAAATTTGATGAAATTTGGTGCAACCAAACGCACCCTTAGTAAAAAAAAGAAAAGTAATGGTATAGCCCAAGTTCGGCATGCTCCTATAGTAGAAAGTCCTATGTATGCAATGAGCTGCACATGGCTTGACATAACAAATGAATTTTACAAATCTGACTCCAATCCAATTCATCTAATTCCAATAGGAAAAAGAAGATAGACTTAGGGTGCGTTTGTATGCCTATAAGTTCTTTAAGTTGTAATGAAAGTAACTTATAGGTAACCCTATTGAAAGTCACTTACACGTAAGTTGATTTTTATGTTTGGATAACCTGTGAATTAGTTACAAGTAAAAGGTTGTATATTCAAACCAAGTAGATCTTGCAGTAGAGGGATTGTTTCAAAATATTATTTACACATAAAAAAGCTTGGCACAAAGTATGCCATTTTGTTAACCATAGATGAATAGTTGAGCCAATTCTTAAGGTAAACCAATCATCAAATGAGCCATAAAAGTGGGCCCACATATTCAAAATACCAGTAATGTGGAATAGTAACTTAAGGTGGGCTCCACATAAAACCAAAAACTGCATATCCTTGATTCAAGGAGCATATAATTCCTCAAATAAGTGGGCCCCGCCTAGAAAACCACATGGATCAGCTTGCCAAATTTTTAAATAAAATTAAAAAATATAAGTAGCAATGGTCCACCTTGATTGGCTGAATCAAGGGGTCCACCTTATTCTATTATATGGTATATCCACACCGTCCATCAGTTTTGCCAACTCATTATAGGGCATGGGCCCAACCAAAAAAAATAAAAAATCCAAATGTCAAGCGGGCCACAACACAGGAAACAGTGGTGATTGAATGCCCACCAACAAGAACTTCTTGTGGGCCACAAAAGTTTTGGAACAAGCTGATATTTATGTCATCTAGGTCCTATGTGACCTTATCAATAGGTTGGATGGCAAATAAACATTACAATTGGCCCTAGGAAGTTTTTAATGATGGGCATTCAATCACCACTGTTTCCTATGGTGTGGCTCACCTGAGATTTGGATCCGCTTCAATTTTGGGCCTGAACCCTAAAATGAGCTAGGAAAACTGATGGATGGTGTGGATATGCCACAAGGTTTCAATGCAAGAAGGGGGGTTCAAAAACTCTGCCTCACCAACTACAGAGAGGGGGAGAGGGAGGCAAACAGTTGGAGAGAGGGGGGGGGGGGAAGGGGAAGGAAGGGAGGGAGACGCTGATATAGAGCTCCGATCAAGATTGGCCTGTAAGTCGGCGAGGTAGTTCAATGGCCATCTTCACTTCCAGTTGCATTTTCCCCCTTGCTTTTTTTGGATTAAAAAGTGAATCCGTTAGCCTGTTTTAAAGTCCCCTATAAGTTGAAATACAACCTTTATCTCCTATAAGATTTTTGCAACTTTTGTCTCTACAAGCCTATTTGTTTTTCAATTTGTAATGTAAATAAACTGTAAATGAGTAGTTATTACATTTTACACCTGATTGGAAAAAAAGAAATTTCTGTTGCAATTTCGCCTCTAAAATCGTGGCGTAAAGCGTTGATATCGAACGAAATTGTTGCTATAAGATTTGTGGGGACCACCGTTATACAAGTGTTTGATCCATGTCGTTCATCTATTCTATGTGCTCGTTTTAAGGCATGATCCAAAAAATGAGGCAGATAAAAAGCTCAAGTGGACCACACCATAGGAAATAGGATTGAAAGTTTATCATTCATTTCTTCTCTGTGGGGCCTAAGCTTATTTTAACTTTCAATGGTAGACGTTTAAATCCCCCTATTTCCTGTGGTGTGGTCCACTTAGGCTTTGGATCAGCATCATTTTTGGGCTCGTGCCCTAAAATTAACGAGAAAAATGGATGAATGGCATGGATGAAACACATACATATCAGTGGGCCCCACATATTTTAGTGGAAAAAGGTTTCTTTCCACAGTTCGAATGAAGAGATTTTCAAGCAAGCTTCCGGTCAACATCAATGGGCTGCAAAAGGTAAAATAACAGGGTAAATAATAATTACTTATTTACACTTTATTTACCTGATGAATTGATTTAAAAAGTTAAAGGTTAAAAGAAAGTTACAGATAATTTTTCTCCACCAAACACTATCTGTAACAAACTTATATTTTACACAATTTACAGGCATCCATGCAGGCATCTAAACGGCCCCTTGGCCTTAGGAGTCGCGGCTTTAAAAGCGTGTGACAGATCTAAAATCCCGAAAAAAATATAAAAATTTGTTTCAGGAAATCGAAAAAAAAGAAGCAGAATCTGCAAAGAAAAGTCATAAGCTTCTACTCAAGAACTCAAAACTCGGGAATTTTCTAAAAAAAAAAAAAAGATAAAAACAACTAGAAAAGGGAACTCTCTCTCTCTCTCTCTCTCTCTCTCTCTCTCTCTCTCTCTCTCTCTCCCACCGGAAGATGTCCTCTGACGATAAGATCCTTGCAGGGAGGTGTCTCCTCAGACACCGGCGCGAAATTCCCCGCCAGGTAATGCTGCGGCTGCGACGAATCGTACATTGCCCAGACGACCAGCTTCTCCAAAGCATCCACAATCTTCGCAGCTAATCCCTTCTTCGGTAACGGATTAACGGCCACGATTCCTCCTCCCGCATTCGCACGCTTCTCCAATTCCATCTCTTCTTCTCAAAGAGGGAGATACGAAACTCTCTCTCTCTCTCTCTCTCTCTCTCTCTCTCGTCGGACCTCTGCAGTGGCATTAGCTTCTTATAATAATAGAACTCGCAAACTTCAACCCGACCCGCTAACCCGACCCGACCCGACGCGACCCGACCCGATCCGGTTTCCTTTCCCATAAGGTTGAAAATTTATACCCGACCCTACCCGACCGAGAATCGTATAGGGATTAAGTCGACTATTGTATATTGATTTTCTTATTAGTTAAATGATACATATTTTTTTCATGCACACCTTACTAAGGAACCGTCGACATAGCTGTCAATTTAATAAACATCTGCATACCAATGACCACATTTTATGACATTTAGAACTAAATATCATAAGATTTTTTTATTTTTAGTGCTCATTTATTAGAAAACTGAAATAGTAGTAATAGTCCATAAAATAAATTAATAAAATCATTTTAATTGTTATATTTATCTAATTGTTGATAGGAATTTATTGGATGGTTAAAATGAAGGGATCAAATAGCTCCAATTTAATAATTATGTCCATAATTTAACTATTTAAAAAATTAAATTTCAAATAGTTTTGCCGATTTGATCTAATGGTCAAAAAAATAAAAATAAAATTGTTGGACATTAATTGAATAGTACAGATGAAATATTAAATGCCAATTTATCTTTCAATATTTATGTAATAGAAATACTCTGTAAAAAAGCCTCAAGGTCAATGGTCCGACGAAAGAGAACGATGGGGACTCACGGACGGGAATCGTCTACAACACCCGTTCTACGCAGCGTGTATAACCAAATATGGGGCCCATTATGTTGTGCGCGCAAAATCGAATCCGTCCATCAGGCTAGATCCCTTATACTCGCCGTACATAAAAATATCCCCATAGGAAAACTTAGGTGGGCCACACCAATGAGAGCAATGTAAAATTCATACTGAAACCTCTAACTTCATACGGTGTGGCCCTCTAGAGTTTTGGATCAGTCTGATTTTTTTAAATCTCCTCTTCAAACTCGTGAGTTACACCTGATTAACGGGTTAGATTAAAGATAAACATCTTGGTGGCCCCACAAAAAATCTTATGGTTGGTATCTCATCCCCATTGTTCCTATTGGTATGGCCCGCCGGAGTTGTGGATATGGAAGATTTTTGTTCCCAAGGCTTACCATCAAGCAGATCACCTGATGGATGGATCTGATTTTACATATACAACATGGTGGGCCCCATGGAGTGTGGGTGTTTTAAGCTTCGCAGGTGTTGTACAGCATTACAGTCTGCGGCCGACGGGAACCTTTCTTTAATAGAAAAATCGAAGATGCCGTTGGAGACAGCGGAAGTGTAGATTGTCTCATTCCCGGGCATCTGGTTTTCATATGCCCTGGAATCTTATTAGCCACGTGATATCGTCCGCGGAGACATTTTATAAACAACTACTTAGTTAATATCGAATTTATAATCCAATACCTTTTTTAAGGAAGCGGATTAGGTGTAACCCCGGCCTTACCGTGGGACCCATCTTGATGCATGTATTCTATATCCATGCCGTCATTCAATTGTGCCAGGTCATTTTAGAGTATGTGCCCAAAAATGAAGAAGATCCAACTGTCAGGTGGACATGGTTGATTGAATTCCCTACCATTGTAAAGCTCTTGGGGCCGATCGTAATGTTTATATGCCATCCAACCTATTGAAAAGGTCACATAAATGTGGATGAAGGACAAAAAACATACGCTTGATCCAAAACTTTTGTAGCTCATTAATGTCCAATTGCCTCTTTCTAATATGATATGATCCATTTGAGAATTGAATGTGCTTCAATATTTTTGGCATCATGCCCTGAAGTAATAGGAAAAAAACAGATGAACAGCATTGTTATAGAATACATGCAACAAGGTGGGCCCCGTGTAAGAGTCACACCATCTTGGGTGAGGCAAGCGCACCTAATTTGCTCCCCCCTTTTTTAAAATACTCATTAATTTAAGTGCTCTCATTCCACTGCCTTACATTATTTTACATGGGGTGATCCAGCTTATTAACCCAATAGGAGGATTGAATGTCACAAGCACTTCATAAGTTGGAAGTTAATGACCCTTGAAAACAAACTCCCACTCTTACTCCAACGGGCCACCATGGTGTTAGTTTAAGATTCTCTCCAACCACTAAATATGTAATCTGTTTTAAGCTTAGAAATAAAAAATTTAAAAAAATCAGGATAAATGGGCCACAATAAAGGAAATAGTTGGAGAGAGATGTCCACCTTATTTTTATGGGGCCCACCTTATTGATCATATAAAATCCACTCCAACCATTATATGCCACACCATAACTTATCCCTAAAGCTTAAAAGTTAGGCTCATTCATCAATCAGGTAGGTCACGTGCTAAGGAAAATAATTTGGAAGGTGAGTGTTGTCTTGTACACTATTTCCAATTATGTGGTCCACCTAAATCTTAGATGGAGCTTATTTTTGGGCCTTTGCCTAACATGGGGTGACGCACATGGTGGTTGGGTGGATTCTACATGAGCATCATAGAGGGGTCCACTCGAGCAGCCTGCTATTTGACGTGTGTATTAGGCATCTCTACGGTCCAGATCATCTGGCCAAAAGATCGGCTATGTTGGCTATCAAGGTAGGTTACTCTTACCGAAACAGCGGACATTCTCCTAACACATCTCTATAGGTGGAATGCATATGCAACCCAGACACTAGCAGAGGACATCCAAGCCGTCTGTCAGGTGGGATCAATGATCATCTTGCCAAAAGATCAAGCCCATCTGGTGAACCGGCCTGAGCTCGTGGCAGATGATCTAACCTCACAGCAATCAAAGTAGACACAGCAGAGGGATACACAATGTTTGTTGTGGGCCCAATGTCTTTGGGGTGGCCCACTTCAAAAAGTTCTCACTCAAACCGTTCATCAATCCATATCATGTACCCAATTTGTTAGAGAAAAAAAAAAAAAAAAGCAAAAAAGCATTGTAAAAAGATGTACGTTGTGGACTGGGCTTGGACTGACTGTTTGGACCGCCTAGGCTCAGGCCTATCTGTTTTGGGTCATCAGCATTACCATCTCAAGCCTAGGTTTTACTTTGTGGACTGGGCTTGGACTGACCTCTGCCTGGCCAATCACTAATTAAGCCCACCCACATTGGAGCCCAATGGGCAAACGGTCTAGATCAGTATGCCATGATCATCACTATACCATATACAAGTGCACAAACCCCAACCACAGATCCTGCTTATTCCAATAGATCACATTCAATAGTCCCAAAGAATAGTCTACTGCTTGGACACTGATAACATCTAATCCATTCATTTTTTGGGTATAAGGAAAGCAGCACACGAACGAAAACAATAGACGGTCTACAATAAGTAGTCAATCATTTTTGCAGTGTAGCTCCAAAACGTAAAATGCTCAGCAAGAACCAGCGGCATCTTCTTAGTACCGAAAAAAGGAACTAGCAGCATTTAGGTTGCACAGTTCAAAATTTTGTAGGTGTTTTGCATCTTTCCATCATCCAAGCCATCCATCAAGTGGACCCCGACTGTGGATCGACGGTTGATAATCCTGGCTGTATGCTTGGTGGCCTGTGAATGGATGGCTGAAAAGTATACACAGACGACAGTCCATGTGCCATGGATCAATCTATCCATAGATGGCTGAGATTGCTTAATGAAAAATTTTGAAAGTGTTTGTGCATGGCGGAAGTGAGAGAAATCAAATCAGATGTGCTTCTAAACATGCATGAATAACAGCATGAACTTGAAATCAACTATTGAGAACAGAAGATTATCACACTTCCTCTTTCTTTCTCATTCTTTTCTTGAACCGTCCACTTTAGGATTTTTACTGTATGTGCTAAGAAAGCTTACCTTTGAGTATAAAACTTTGTAGGACTTCCTAAGTTGCTCCCATGTATTTGTAAATTTGTATGCCTTTGCCACTCACCTTTCCTTATCATAAAGAGATCTTTTTAGGACAATTTTTATAAGTTACTTAAATTGAAAGTATAATATATTTGCTTAATCACATGAGAACTATAAGTTAATCAAATCCGTTCAAGTTTAAATGTTTTCACGTGTACACTACATGGATGTAAATAAGCACCCTATCTCGTGCTACCATACATATATCCTTCTACATATCTGCCTTCAGGCCTGCTGTCTTAGCCCACCATATCCCACGATTATGATCAATCATCTAAAAACAAATATGAACCGTTGACTTTACAAAACAACGTAAAAACTAATTTTGAAATCAATTGTTTAATCAAATTGATTGATCCAGGCATATTGATCAATCGTTCTAAGTTATGATATAATGCTAAACTCACAAGGGCTATAGATCCTTTGTTGGGAATCCTAATCCCCATAAGAACATGATCAATTGCCCAACTCACCACAATTCACCTAAGAGACTCACATATTGGTGAATCAAAACAATAGATCAAATTCTCACTAGGACCTTAGGTCCTTTCAAGGTTAGGGGTAAGCAAAATAAGCATAAGAAGTACATGCTAATATTAAAATGTTTTTTTTTTTTTTGTTTTTTGATATTTTACACACGCACTCACACACCACACACAACCATGCACTCACACCACAATGGGATTTCACCACAATGGGTACTCAAACCCATGACCTCATGTCGAAACTCTTGTGAGTCTACCACCAAGGTATGAGTATGGACCCTAATATTAAATCAGTTAAATCCAGCTAAACTCTCTGGAACCAGTCAATGTGTATGCATGCAGACACCTACACATGTGGGGGAGAATGTACCATGGTAGAAACTAATAATCAGCACAACAGTTATACCATATATAATGGGCCACAGAAAAAGCTATTCCGACTTATTCATTGGCCAGGGCAATATTCTACGTTTATGAAGAACCAGACAAATTAGGCCTTACAATGTACTTTATATCAAACTTGTCCTGCTTCATTCCCTACAAACATAGAAACCTCGATGAAGTCTCCCAAGGAATCCATCTTAATCCCACTTCATTCCAACAATCTCTCACCTGCACTTTAAGCCCAATACAATACAATTCTAACTTCCATTGCTTCGAAATACCCAAAGAAATCTTTATCCGGTAGTCCTTTTATAAAGGGATCAGCTAAGTTCTCATGAGTACCAACCTTTTGACTAAGATCTCTTTATCATGCACATACTGCCAAACAAGATATCTTTCTTTAAAATATGCTTATCATCTTATGGTTTCTAGGTTCCCTGGTCTAAATTCTAACAACAATATTATCATAGTAAAGTGTAATAGGCCTATCCAACATGCAATTCTGTAAGAAACTTCATGAGAGAAACTATCTCATTTGTTACATCTGTAACTACAACATATTTTGCTGCTATGGTGGAGTTAGCAATACACTTCAGCTTCATACTCTCTAAGACATTACTCCACCTCCTAAAGTGAAAATGTAACCTAAGGCAGATCGATAGTCGTCTCTAGCTGAATGAAAAGAGGCATTGACATAACCAACAGTTGACAAGTCTCCACCAGTAAAAACTAAAACGTAATGTGTGTGTTTCAAAATAGTCTTTACCGTTATTCAGTGTTCCCAATCAAGATTCCTCGGATACTTGTCAACAATACATAGTGGCCCATCTGCATTGCATAGCATATATCAAGCTACCAATTGCAGATGCATATATCTTTACATTTGTCCTTTTCTTCATGGATTTTAGTACTCTGGCTTTTTAATAAGACAATACTATGCCTATATAAGGCACCTCTCCTCTCTTGGAATCAAATATGGAGAACCCTAGCATTTTATAGATGTAGACTGATTAGGATAACTCAATAATTCTAGCATTCTTCTCTGTAAATCTGTATACTCAACACAGCTTCTTCCAAGTCTTTCATGTCAAACTATTTGGCAAGCCAAACTTTTATAGAAGCATCTTAACATCATTATCGATCATCAAGATATAGTCTACATAGAGCATAAGAAACACACCTTGAGACATGCACTCAATTCCTCTGGATTCTAGATGAAATTAAAGGCCTTGATGGCCTCATCAAATATGCAATTCCAATTGTGAGATGCCTATTTTCAATTCGTAAATTGAATAATGTAGTTCGCAAGCTTTCATTTCTTGACCTCATAGTGTGAAGCACTTTGGCTGATTTATATATATGTCATCAACAAAGACATCATTACGAAAAGTCATATTCACAACCACCTGTCAGATCTCATAGTCATAATAAGCAACAAAGCCTGATAGAATCCCTATAGATTTTAGCATCGCTATTGGCGAAAAAGCCTCGTGATAATTTATCCCTTCCTTTTGTGTGTAACCTTTCAACACAAGTCACTAGCCAAGCTTTAAAGGTTTCAACGTTTCCATCCATACCAATTTTCTTCTTGTAAACCCATTTACAACCAATAAGCTTCGTACTCTCAGGGAGATCTACTAGGTAAGGTTATCGATGGATCGGATCTTGATCCAGATATAATTCCAATTCAGTCCGATTAAATTGAATTCGGGTCATGAAAACAGCATCCATTTATAATAGAATCCAATTTGAATCTACCACGATTTGATTCAATAAAGATTCAATCCAAACATATCTCTACTATATATAATGTTAGGACAATTTTACCCACGCAAATTTTTTTTTTTTTGAAAGATAAGAGACTTTATTAAAGAGGGCTACAAAAGCCACCTGAAAAGAAAATGGAAAATGAGAAAACAGAAAAAAGGAAAAAAACGGAAGAAAGGGAAAAGGAAAAAAGAAAAGAGGAAGCAAACTAATGCGACAAATAGAGAAGAGGAGAGGAAACAAAGGCTACACCCCAGCCCTAACATTGCAGTGTGACTAACATCGGGGTGGATGTACTAATAGTGGGGTGTGTGTACTCCCCCCCCCCCCAAGAAAAAAAAAGAAGGCTATACCCCAACCTCAACCCCAGTAGCCGACCCAATTACGGCGCCCAATCCCTAAAAAAATCAACACCTTCGAGAAAACTACCGCGGAGGATAGACTAAGATTCCTGAAGACTCGGTTGTTTCTCTCCTCCCAAAACACAACTAGCATTAGACAACGTCGGTTTCTCGACCTCAATCTTTTGCGTGCCAGGAGCAAAAAAGGGGGTCAACTTTGGGAGGCATAACCCAAAACACACCTGCCAAACTCAGGACGCTCCACCAAATATCTGAAATAAAAGGACAGCGGATGAATAGATGGTCCACTGTCTCTTCATTCTTGAGGAACAAGAGACAGATATTAGGCAGGGTCATTACTCTTTTGCACAGGTTGTCGACAGTAAGGATTTTGTTTCTTTCTGCAAGCCATCCAAAAGCTGCCACCTTCAGGGAATGCCATGGGACCAGATTGCTCCCATGTGACAGCAAGCGGAAGAAGTGATGGAGGATGACAAATGGTTGTAGAAGGGTTTGACCAAGAAGATTTCTGAACTAGACTGCTTCCAAATGATAGAATCCTCTAATAAAGGGTTTGGAAGGAATCCCTGCAAGAGAGAGAAATGAAGTAAGATCTTTGATCTCATCATCATTGAAATTCCTGCTAAAGGGAGGGATCCAAACTCCTCCCAACCCATCATGAAAGAAACAGCCTTTCACAGGAATATTCTGGTTTTGACATGAGGAGAGCAGAGAATGGAACGCCTATGCCAAAGTGGCGGATCCACACCACTGATCCAGCCAAAATCTGATTCTGTTTTCGTCACCAAGGGAGAAACGGACATTTCCATGAAGGACTTGGAGAGCTTACCTATATTCTTCTAAAGGAAGGAAGATCTGTACATCAAGGACTCCTTCGTACACCAACCAAAGGTGGAAGAGCCACATTTTGCAGCTACTATTTGCCTCCACAGACTATTGGGCTCGGTCCCAAATTGCCACAGCCACTTATCAAGGAGAGCTTTGTTAACGATCTCAAGGTTTTTGATGTTCGCTCCCCCTTCACTGTAAGGGGTGTACACATCCTTCCATCAAAGCAGAGGGAATTTGTGAGAATCACTATTTCCTAGCCACAGAAACTTCCTACGGATGCTAACGATTTTAGATATCACAGATTTTAGACAATGAAAAGGCGATAAGAAGTAAATGGGCATACTGGAAAGGGAGGCCATCATCAGGTTGATCTTGCCCCCGAGGGACAACACATTCAGCATCCAAGAAGATAATTTTCTCCATCCTTTCAAGGACACTATCCCATAAGAAAAGGGGAGGCTTACCTATACACAAGGGGAGACCCAGATATAGCATAGGGAGGGATCCAACCTTAAGCCCAAAAGAGTCAGCAAAGGAGGCACAAACCTCAGGAGATAAGTTGATTCCTGTCAGCTCTGATTTTGCCATATCAACCTTCAGGCCCAAGACGACTTGGAACCAACAGATGGACATACTAAGGAAAGCAACCATGGTTTCGTTTGCATCACAAAACAGTAAAGTGCCGTCAACAAACTGCAAATGATTCAGGTGAAAATGAAAGTTTCTAATGGGAAAGCCTCTGAATAGTCCCATTTCCTAGTCCCTGCAAAACATTCCACTGAGGGCTTCCATCGCACAAACAGAAAAGGGGATAGGATTCCCCTGACGAAGACCTTTCAAACCTCTAAAGTACTTCGGGGATCCGTAATTAGGACCGAAAATTTCGAAGAGGAAATGCATATTCTCATCCACGTTATCCAAGTGAAGCCAAATCCTATCCTTTGGAGCATGTAATCCAAAAGGACCAATCCACATGATCATATGCCTTTTGGAGATCTGGTTTACAAGGAATTCCCGATCTTTTCTCCCTAACACATGAGTCAGAGCATTCATTAGCAATAAGCACCGTGTCAAGGATTTGCATGCCCTCTACAAAAGCAAATTAGAAGAGGAAAACCACCTTGGCTTCTCAGACGATTAGCCAGAATTTTGGAGAGAATTTTATAGTGTCCCCCTACCAAACTGATAAGACGAAAGTCGTTAATGTTTTGGGCTCCTTCCAGCTTAGGAGTGAGGGCCAGGAAAGCGCTTCCCATCTCTGAGGAGAGTCTTGTTTTCAAACAGCTCCAGGACAAAGGCAAAAAGCTCATCCTTGAGTAACTCCCAAAAAGCTTTGAAGAAAGCAATGGGGAAACCATTGGGGATAGGAGCCTTGTCACTGTCGAGATCCCAGATAGCAGATTTCAATTCTTCAAGGTTTACTGGTCTCTCAAGCGATATAGCAACTTCTTCCAAGAATGAATTCTGGCCTCCCTTCAATCACAAAGGATTGCCACCAACCAGTAACCAAGTCCGTGAAGCCATCAAACTCAAGCCACGCCAGTTCGAATCTAAATGGCTTTGGACCCTAATTCAACTCCTCAGTTTCCAAAATGATAGGGCAGTGGTTTGAAATTGGTCTTGGCGATCCTCTTTGACGAGCGAAGGAGAAATGGCTGATCCAATCATGGGACATGAGGACCCTATCGAGGAGGGACATCACTGGAGGGTTCCTGCTATTGGACCAGGTGTATTTCACTCCCCCCATCGGCAAGTCCATCATCTCATGATCACTCGCTCACCAAATCACATTAAAGACTCCACCTATCAGCCAAGGGAGATTCCACCTATGAAAGACAGTAGAAAGTTCAAGCCAGAATGAAGGTCGATTGGAGGCTCTAGAAGGACCATAGACACTAGAAAAGACCTAGCGGAAGCCCGAGTTAGCCTCTCTGAACAGTACATTTATAAAGAAGAGCCCTAGCCAATTGTCTACAATTGTTCGGCAAGAGGTATCCCACATCAGAAGGATCCCTCCCGTCGAGCTAATCAAATCCAGAGCCAACCAATCTATGTTCTTTCAGTGCCACAGAGAGTTGACTATACCTCAATTCACCGATTGTAGCTTTGTTTCCTGCCAAAAAAAAAAAAAAAACCAACTTTGGAACGAACACACATCTCTTACATGGGAACGTTTCTGGGGACATCCCAACCCCCTGATATTCCATGAGAGAACCTTCATTGGGATACCTTGGCAGCCCCTCTCCCTTTCCGCTTCTGGCGCGGGAATGCTTCCAAAATACCTAGCTGGTTAACACCCAAGCTTTGTAACTCCCTATTGAGGTTGTGATGGACAGAGTGACTTGCCACTAGAATCCCTTCCATTGTCACCCTCAAACCTCTCTCAGCCACCAATTTGAACAGGGCAATGTAGTCATCATTAGTGTCACCGAAGACTACTCCCAAGAGTCTACCAACATGACCAACCGCCTCTCTTACTCACCGCTTCTTTTTTATAGCCCCTAGAAGATTATCCAATACCTCCTCCGAGATTTTGGCAGACGAGGGCCTCTCTTGATGGAACGAAGAAGGATTGTCAGAGAGGGATGTTCGGGGGGTGGGGAAGACCTTACTGGACATAGGGGTATGTTTGGGCAAACTTGGAGTTGTTTGCAGAGGGAAGATCGGGAGGGGGGATGAAGGGGGAGTGGAGAAAATGTTTCGAAACTGAGACTGAACTATGAGGGGTCAAGGTTATCTGGTTCCCTTTCTCCGGAATGCCACCATTACTGCAAAAAAGAGGAGAGAGTCGGAGACGAGGGTTCAGGTGGGTCAGGGTCTGAGAAATCCGATTCACCTTCTGAAACTACTACGTCAAACACCTCATTGCCATCAAGGGTGGGGGGCTCCTTCATTTGGGGACGGATGTTTAACTTATACACTGGCTGGATCCGTTCCTCCAAAGGGTCCTTCTGGGAGGTGACCATCTAAAGGAGAGGAGGAGGATTAGCGCGGAGAGGAAGCGGCCTTGCTACATTATCATCTTTCCCTATTGAAAGCAACTCGGGAAGAGAGGTGATAGCAGAATCCGTGCTTTGCAACATGTCGTCCACAGAGGCAATGTTAGGCTGCAACTGTCCTTCTCTTTGCAAGAAGGATTGGACAAGTGAGGGCACATTTGTCGCTGAGTCAGCAATACTTTCTTTAAATGCCGGACACGTGTCCAATGGAGGATCCTCCATACGGCCATTTGGCTGCTAGGGGGCGTGCTCACTTCATGAGGCAAGAGGGGAAGATCTAAGCAAATCCAAACCCATCTCTTTCGCCAATATCTTGTGAGATGGGACAGTTCCCGCTAATTCGAAAAACTCCAACCTGTAACTCGATATATCAAACGAGTTGTACTGAAGGGCTTTTTGGGTCTCTATTTGTAGGATATCGAGCGGATCAGTCGACGAATCAAAGGACACGTGTCTACTTGCAAAGGGATTTGAAAAATAGTGAGGCTATTTCTATAGTAAAAAAGAAAAAGAAAAGGGAAAAGGATAAAAATGCATTAACAGTATATTCAAATAGGATTTGGATTTTCGAATCTTCAACAAATTCGAATTCAGATAGGGTTCTTTAGGATCCTTTGGATATCCGATTGAATTTGGATCCATTTACAGTCCTACTACTAGGGTTTACACATCATTGATACGCATATGATGGAATCAATTTCAGATTTCATTGCCTTCTTTCAATTATCTACTTGGGTACTCATAGTAGCTTCAATGAAACAACAAATCTGAATCTGATTGAGCAGATTCCATACAGTATACCAACTGGTGTGCATGGTGTCATAGACCAAATATCTCCCACTGTTCATTGGTCGCAAGTGGGAATCCCCATGCACATCAACCAAATGTGGAATGTGCATATGATTCCGGTCTACCACCAATGGACAGTGGGAGATACACAATGTCACGTGTACCAACTGGAATGCAAGAGAGGTGATTAAATGCTAAAAACAGCATGATAGCCAACAAACATATACTGATATGAACAAACATGTGCACTGACAGAAGATTCATCAAGTTCTGTTTTGGCTTGGGTGAATTAGGGGGCATTGACTGAATTTTTGTGCTTTTTCTGATGCGGATAATCTCATGCTTTTCCTTTAGAAGACTTCGTGTAGAGTTTTCATAGAGTAGCTTTAATATCACAGGAAGATAACAAGATACTATTGATTGGTGTTGCCTGACATATTCTGCAATATCCTTCATCAGCAGAGTATTTTCTGCAACTTAGGAGCTTAAATAATCAAAGCTTTCCCTGTTGTTGGAGTTGCTCCTGTTGAAATATACATAAAATCCAGCTTAAGAGAGATATCACGAGGCAAAAGAAAGAGGAAAGAGAAGAGAATGGCAAAAAAGACCTGCTATAAGCAGGCAACAACATAAACACCAAGATGAATCATGGAAAATAATCAGATCGTGTTTACATCTCAAATGGGTTTTCAGTAACATGCCCTCATTAAATGAACAGTGCATGAGGTTTTACACCATCCCAGACCACTGCACTTGACATAACTCAGAACTTTGAATCATTCTCTTTGCGTTCCTGTTGGCAGTGATCTGAGCAGAGGCTAGCTAATTCTGAAGGCTTGATTCCACATGCCTACCAAACTGCCGCCAACCAGGTGGGACCAACCGTTTAGTGTCCCATGCCCAAAAAACAAATGGTACAATCATCAGGTGGGACATGCATGTCGTATCAGGTGTTAGAGACCTTAACTATACATTCTTTCTGTAGATGTGTGGCCCACCTGATGATCCAACCACACTGACTTTTAGACCAAACATCTAAAGGATGGGTCTCAAATGATGCATTGTTTGTATTTCCCACTTTTGGCTTCATTTAGATGGGCGTGTATGTACTGGCATGCAGAAATAGCAAACCTCTTGTCAAGCAACAGAGATAGATTAGAAATCCATGGCAAGGAATGTGTAAGTCTCTGTAATGTCATGTCCTTCTATTATTGGATCTTTAAATTCACAAAATGGCATGTATCAGATTTATATTGTGAATTATTAAATGTGTTTGAGCAATAGAATTAGCTGATTATAGTGGCTGGTTACTGACCTCCGTTACAAAGAAGGCATGGAATCCAAATGGAACTCTATTAGGTAGCTCAACAACTGCAACCGGATCAGCTGACATTGTTTTCGCATCAATTACATTGACCTCAGATTTCCTGCGGTAATAAAAGTTGAACAGAATTAACCAAGAATCATGTTCTTGTGAGTCCTCACAAAGAAAAACAAAGACAAATGCAACAAAGATGATACTTCTGCATTATAGAAAATGGATATCATTGCTCATTATTCACGTTGTGATGTTATGCATTATAGACAGGCATACTCAGAAATACATAACTTTCATCAAACCTTACGGGTATGTTTGGATGCAATGTTGAATATTATTTTCCTAACAACTAGGAAATGACAAATTATAATTTCCTTAGCCTTCTCATTGAGGGTATTTGCTTGAAATAGAATGACCTAATGATCAAGCTGAACTTGAAAAGACAACTGAAATCTAAGGGCTACTTGCTCATTATGAATACCAGGAAACATCACTTAACTTTTGTCATTTCCACATTATTAAACCGAATAATGGGAATGAAAATAATAGTAGTAGTAGTAGTCGTGGTGGTAAGGAAGTTACCCTTAAATTCAATTCCATGCTTAAGGAACATGTTCATAGGGTGCGTGTAGCTCAATGAGGATGTTAAGATGGATGAGTGGCAAGGCGAGGAAGGCTTGAATCAGAAACGAAGGCATTCAAGGGAACTTAGGAGTAGCACCATTACGTAGTAATATCAGGGAAAGTACACTTGGATGGTTTCGCCATGTGCAATGGAGATGAAGAACTGCACTAGTAAGAAGTGGGCTCGAGTTGAAGGCTCTAAAAGGGAAAGGGTAAGGCCCAGAAGGATGCGGGTGGAGGTGGTAAGAAAAGACTTGATGGCCTATGGTTTAACTGAGGAGGATATGGTCCTTGATAGAATGGAATCGTGGAAAATGAATCATGCAGCCAACCTCAAATAGTTGGAACAAGGCTTAGATGATGATGATGATGATTACAATTCAATTATCATGTGCATCCGAATGCCGTTTAGATATCCAGAAGCCATTAGGAGACAATGTATACTATAGTTTTTCTCCAAATTTACCATGATAAACTAATTTTTTGCAGTCACGGAACCATCCCCACATCCAAATTCTACTAACCACCCTCATGATTAGTATAGAACTGACATTCGACAATAGTAAGGCAAAGCCTATGGTATAAACATTTTGAATTTTTTACATTTGAGCTTTTTTTTCCAGATAGGGAGAACAAATGAACTTCTATGGTGTAACAATAGGAGAAGGAAAAAGAAAGAAAATAAAAATCACACAATCAACTCCTAATCTTAACAGTATGATAAATGGTGACTCACCAACCTTTCTGCATTAGCAATTTCTAAAGAAGTTGGGGACACTTTACCATTACCGCAAACGTATGCACAAATTTATATGCATATCTAGAAGTAGGGAAGAATATACAAAATCATTTAGTAGTTAGGGGCATTCACACTGTTACAGGGACATAGCATATATATATGTGCACGTGAATACTGACATAGGAATTATAGGATCCTCGACCTGAGGCTTTGCACAATAATACTCAGGTTTCATTTCCGACAAGTGAGGCCAATGGTTCAGTAATCCAGATCATCGGTCTATTACATCCCGCTGTGGATATCTTAGCCATCAATCTTAGGACTCTTTTCAGTAGAATGTGGACATGGTTGTGTTTTCCTCAATCATCTATGCTTGGGCCAAAAACAAAAGGTTACAATGTCCCACTAAATTTTTGGCCATGGTCCAACTATGTGATACAATATTTCATGGTTTGGATTTTGGAGCTTTGGATTACCAAGCCATGGGCAACACCTACAGCACAGAGAGCCCAAGAATATTGTAAAAGGCCTTGGGTTGAGGACCCTATAATTCATCATTCTACATATATGTGTGCAGATATGCATGCACATATGCAGATAAACATACAAACCTAAATGCATATTGTGTCAAATGTATGTGTAAGAATATACAGAACTCTTAAATGATTCATTGGTACACCATGTATATACATAACTATCATATGATGCCTGGTGCTTTTAACAGCTAATTTCAGGGAAAATAGTCACCAATTGAAATGTCTAAAAGAACCTGGCTTTGAAAAATCTAAGGCAAGTCACCATGTTTGTTTGTTTTTTTTTTTTTTTTTTTGGTCATTTTCTTCAAAGAAATGTCCAAGGGTGTTGTTACAAGTGAGAACAGCTCAAAGTGAGACTGGTGAGTTACCAGTAGCAGTGGGTCTTTATCAGGGTTAGCAATAAGTCCTCTCACCTCTTATAGATGAATTAACCGCTAGTTCCTAGGATGAGGCCACGTGGTGTATGCTTGTGGATTATGTGGCACTGGTCCCCAAGACTAGGGAGGCAGCAAATGCTAAATTGGAGGTTTGCAGGAAGGCTCCAGAGTGGGATTAAAAATTAGCAGAACCAAGACAATCCTTGAAATGCAACTTTAGTGAGAACATTTATAGAGGCAAGGCTAAAATTGATGGTCAAAAGATTCCTCGAAGCAATTTGTTTCACTACCTTGGCTTTACTTTCAAAATGATGGGATGTTTGACGAGGATGTTTCCAAAATAATTAAAGCTGTGGAGATGTGCTTCTGGAGTAGTATGTGATCGCTGCATACTTATGAAAATTAAGGGAAATTTTATGATGATAACTATTCAACCAACTACGCCATGAGGCACCGTATTAGGCAGTTACAAAACAGTATAAGCAGAGTTTGAGTGTTACAAAGATGAAGATGTGGGGATGCCTGCATTCGAATACGAAGGAGAGAATTAAGAATGAGGATATCTGAAGCAGCTTAGTAGTAGTCCAAATAGGAGATAAAATGGGGAGCATATTGAGATGGTTTGGTCATGTGCAATGAAGAGTGGAGACAACTCAGACAGTGGAGGTTGGCATGGATTAGGATTGAAGGGTCAGGAAAGAGGATGACAAGACGACCAAAAACGACTTCGATTGAGGTAACGAGAAGGGAAATGAAGATAACTTACCGAGGATAGAGCCTTAGATAGGATTTACTGGTAAAATAGGATTTGTAAAGGAAACCCCAAATAACTGGGAGAAGGCTTTGACCATGATGATGAAGACATGTATTAATGTCTTTCTTGCCTGTGATATGCATAATTGTTACTATCAAGTCCACCATCATATGCCCAAAATTCCAACAATGTGCATTATGATCCAGGTGAGAGACATACCCTAAGTTATCAATCATAACCAATGATGGGATCAACATGTTGGGAACATCATTATGTTCTCATGTTGTGATAATTGCCCCTAATTTATGTATGACAAACAGCTATAGGATCAGTAATGATTATGACGAAGATGACATGACAATAACATTTCCAGTGGTGGTGAGAGGAAGTAATAGTTACCCAGTGTTGTCATCATGTACGAAGAATATCAAGTAGCCATCATCCTCTTCTGAAGTGATACCAGGCTTACGAGGAACAAATATCGCCTCTGAACCAAATCTTCCAGCTCCCAACTCAAAGATGCCTGGAATGTTTCCTCCAACTTCAAGCTTTGATTTCCCAACCTCTGGTTCCGCATGCAAATCAAACTTGATGATGCCTTTGACCTTCGTAATGTTGTCGAGAATGGTCCCATAGACAAACCGTTGTTTCCTGAATTTACGAAAGATAACTAAATACATAGGAAGATAAAAATAACTTGGGTCTTCAATGAAGTTAGTGAACACCCAAAAGATAACAAAGACACCATTGATTTAAAAAGAAGGATTCTTTTGAAACAATTTTTAAATAGCTAGAGACCCCAGCATCTTGATGGTGTATCTTACTGAAAAGAAGAAGGAAAAAACAAGATACAACTGTATTAAAATGGTGTGCTAATTGACAAATCACTCCCCACAGAAAAGAAAAAAAGTCAATGCAAAAGATACCCACTATTGGGTGCATCTAGAAAAACAAAATGAACTTCCCCATTGAAAGATGTTTTGGTACTTAAATGTAAAATGTACATTATAAAAGCATTTGAATCCAAAATTTTGGTCACGTCATGTGAAAACAAATGAACTACCCCATTGAAAGGATGACTTCATGAATTTCGTATTATCAATGATGGTGGTGATAAAAGAGTGAGATATAAAATTGCAAGACTGCTTGATCGTCTAGAAGACCAGTGGAACTACTAGCTATAGAAATTGAAGTTAATTGGTCCTTGGGTATCAAGCTTCTTTTCCAACAGTCTTCCATAAATAAGAAGTGAGTTCTCACATTATCCCCTTCAAACGGTTTCAAAATCTAAGTTTTTTCGTATTGCCAACATCGAAGGGGTAAGGAATAAAGACATACCTGCTAGTGTAACTCTCATTAATCCGAGGAAAATCTACAGCAGATACTGATAGCTGCTTTTGTGAAGCAACACCAGTTTTCATGTTGAATCGCATTTCATATCTGGCACAAAAAGAAAATAAAGAAAAGAAGTTAGAAACACAAGTAAACAAGGTTTTCAATGACAATTAACCAATGGTCAGAATTGCATACAACTCATTTTTGAAGTTTTCAAGCTTCTCTTTCACAGTTCCGCTGACCATGTCCAGATCAGGATTCTCAAGTCGACAAGTGACCAAAATAATTTCATCCTCCTCCTCCCAAGCATTGGCTAGTACAAGAAAGCAACTGAAAGTATTAGAAAAGACCCAAAGAACACCATGTATTTTCCTATTTCATGAAATAACAAACAAGTTTTCAAGAAAATGATACCAGTTTCATGGTAACCAAAATATTCAACAGTTCACCCTGTGAAATGGCGAAACCATGAGTATCCATGGTATTTGGACTAAGGGCCTGTTTGATTTTCCAAATCCTCCATAAATGCACTGCAAAGGGGTAATAATTATTTCCTCCGGTAATTACTGCATCCTTCGCAAGGGCTGATTTAACGCCTACTTTTTTTAACGCCAAAATCGAGGATGTTGCCATATATATATGTGGGCCCACCATGATGTGTGTGGCTTATCCACACTGTCCATCCGTTATGCCAGTTGAATTTAGGACATGAGCCAAAAAATGAGGCAGATCGAAAGCTCAGGTGGACCACACCAAAGGAAAAGGGAATTGAACACCTACCATTAAAAACTTCTTGGGGCCACTGTTTCCTTTGTTGTGGGCCACTTGAGAGTTGGATCTGCCTCATTTTTCAGGCTCATGCCTCAAAATGTTCTGGTAAAATTGATGGACAGCGTGGATATGTCATATACAACACGGTGGGGGCCACAAATTTAAGCCAGTCCTTTTGGACCAGTTTTTGAAGCAGAAATACCTGCATATTTTCAAACAGGGTGAAATTGTAATAATTGGTTATTTGCAATGGATTTGGAAAATCAAACAGGCCCTAAGGGCATTAAGGAGTCAATAGGAGATGCAAGCTAAATGCCAAATGACAATGGATGGTTCTCAATGACTTGATTGACCATTCCAAAAACTCTCACCTGTGAGCAAAATGTTATATTCAGCATCAGGTGTTGGAGAATAAAAAAATAAAATAAAGTAAAAAAAACTCTTCAAATTAAGAGAATGATATATGCATCCATGTAACCTGACATTGAATGCCATGGGATTCATCAGCTTATGCAGCATCCTACATGGATCTACATGGTTGCTGTGCACCAAATCAAATATTGAAGTGTGTGGGTTCAAATCTTGACGAGGTTTGTTCATGCCACAGGTGAGGTTTATTCATGCCACAGATGACTTGTAGTATTCCGTAAGCAGAATGGGAAAGAAATATCGAGTATAAGAAACCCCAACAGAGCTGCGTGTTCTGTTCTTGTGACTTGATTACTAGGAAGTCCAAAAGGCATTGGCAGTCTAGCAAATGATAACATCAAACCAATGAACCAATTAACCTTCTTTTGCAACCTCAATTGTGCATGTAAATTAGTAGGCATACGGAATAGAATGGAAATTCACCAAAACAAATATGAATACAAACTTTGTAAAAAACCAGCATTTAGTATTGCTAGCGAATTCAATTTGACTGACTCACCAAGAAGAATTTGAAGAGCGCCAGGAACTAGATACTATTACATCAACATTCTTTATTGTCATTTCTCTTAGATAAAATTGCACATATGCTCATATGCATTTGTCTTGTTTCCAAAAAAAGAAATTCTGTTGTTTCTTCCAATCATCAATAATTGAGCATATACAATAAAAACATGCGTCGAGGTAATGCAGGCAAGCCAATAGATTAAATCAGTTAAAGTGTAAATTCAAATCAGTTACAGACGACAAAAAGATCTCGACTGTGGCAACATACAAAAAAAGGCCAAAGGTAACTGAGTGAAAAAGCAGTGTCTCCCCACTAATAATCAAGATTGAAGAATGGGAGCATGCTACAAAGGACTAGAAATACAAGAACACATCCGGGAGCCCTCAGTTCCTAGGCCAATTAACCCTGCTTCATATGACATATATGATTATTAAGTTGAATGCACATCAAGCATAGTAAGCTTGAAATGTTTCCTGGGACATTGTTGTTGGTCTGTTAAAGGAAAAGAAACAAAACTCACCATTATGGAAGATAAAACAATTTGGGAGCTCAAACCATCTCATTTGAAGATCATCTTTTGCATATCGTGGGAGTACACCAAAGCGAGCCTTCTTTGTTGCATCAAATGAGAAGATTAGCTTCCCACCCTTCACCATTTCCTGAAAAGAGTAAAGCATACAAAGAATTCTAGTTAATGTAACAGAACTAGCTTCTCAACTATTGATTGCTCCAAACATTAACAAAATGCATACATATGTAATAACAATCTAGTCAGAAGCTAGAAGTGGTTGATGCTGAGAAAATCATCAAAGACACCTTATCAACCTCTGCACAATCTCTTTTGCAGAATAACAAGACACATAAGTTTCCATATGGTAGGCAATCAAGCTTGCTTCGGTACCATGACCAAAAACATGGGGTGCTTTGGCCAATTTCAACATGGATTTACAGAAATAAACTATTTCTCCTGACTAAAAAATCTCAATAAAAGAATGCTTTATGCACCACTAAAAACCATCATCGATACGATAACTAACCACTTCTTGCAACACCGAGCTGCTCCATGCTCTTGCCATACATAATTACTAATGTTATAGCAAAAGGATAGCTTGCAATCTAGTGAACAACCATTCACTCAAAGCACTTCACCCAAGATTTCTGTCCTTCAAAGGGTTTTTGGAAATTTGCTATTTTGAATGATGAGTCTTCTCATTCATGTAACTCACAAGCGATATTACAATCGAGATTTGGTAGTTTGAGGAAATTTTCATAATAAATCATAGACTGGTTATAGTACCTTTGGTCGGAAGTACAGAGGCAGATCCATGAAGATTGCGTAGTTTTCAGTGATGGCAAAGTCATGCATCATGACAGGCTCTGATATTGTTATTGGTACTGGATCAAGCATGACGCCATCCTTAGTAATTACTCGATAAGTAACATATGGTGGATCATGTGAATAACCAAAGGTAAACATCTCATCTGCATCAAAAGTAATGATCTGTAAGAGTGCGTTTTCCCACAGTACTGTTTAAGAAACAAATTTGTTCCCTAAGATGGGTTTTACCAGTAAAAGGGTCAACTTTTGGGTGAGCAGTGAAAGAATGGGACAATCTCTTGTCATAATCCAACATCCCAAGTGTTTGCAGATCACCATCTTCCAAAACTCTAAGGACATCTGCAGAATGCAATATAGAAACTCATGATTTACTATTTGTATAGTAGCTTTGCAGGGGTGAAATGATGATTATGTGTACAGTAATTGGTAAAATAGACCCCTTTCTTTCGCAGAAGTAAATTGCCACTGGATTTCAGTAATCCCATGCATGATATTGAACAGACTGAAATGATGATTATAGTAATGCAGAACCAGAAGCAGTGGCTATGTATACGGTATGCCTAGTTCTACCCAAGTGAGAAACAATGGTAATATCCATACATGGATTCTTATGAGTTATGAACAACGATAGAACAGCTTCTTCAGTGGATAATATTTCCAGAATCAAATTTAAAAAAAAAAAAAAAAAAGAAGCTTACACAGCATTTTTGCACTTCTAAAAAATAAAAAAAAGAAAAGAAAGAAGGATAGAAAGAAAAGCAGAAGCACTCTAGAAATAACAATAGGGTCAATCACAAGAAGACTTACAAGGCTTATCAGCTTCTGAGAGTGCCAAAAGTTTACCATGATGATATATGAGAGCTGTATTACCTGGCATAGGGTTAGAACAATCGGTTCAGTTCCAGCACGGATCATGCTTAAGTTTGAAAGAAGATTATGGATGGAAGAATGCTTTGAAATTTTAATAGGTATGTAACAATTATTCTAGGATGTTGTAGCATTGAAAGAGAAAACAAGTGATAACCTATCATTATGGGCACAATTAACAGGCTTACCTGTCCCTGTTCCATATGAGGTATCCAGAACTTTCAGTTTTGCTCGAAGAATTTGCATGTTAACCATAAAAAGTCCGAACAATCCCTTGAGGTCACCAATCTACAGGGAAAAAATTACTGTGATTATGCGAGTTCAAAGCATACTTCACTCAGTCGCAGTTATTCAAGATGTATTATTCCCAAGTGTTATGAGTTCAGAACTTACGAATTCCTTACAGTATTCTGATGGTCCTAAATCATGATTTCCCACCATCATAAACAGCAAAACAGCTGAAATAGGGAAGAGAAGGTAGCAATATGTGACTAGTGTACCTTCATAAATTTTGATCCCCCAAAGAACTCTTCTTGCTTAAGGCGTGATGTCTTTACATAACGTGAAACATAGGTAGCTTTTCCATCTTTGATATGCATCCCATGAACCATTCTGCAACATTACAAGGATATCATCAACATTTTTAGTTATTATATTATATGATCACATAATTCAAAAAGTAAAAAAGAAATGAAGGATTTAAGAAGATAATACAAGGCACGAAGAGAAGAAAATCATTCGACATAATCTCATTGAAACAAAAATGGTACAAGAATGCATGTCTTTCTAATTGACCTTGAATCAAATTCTTTGAGAAGTTTCGATCATATTCATACAACTATGAACCTGGATTTTAGCCACCAGATAAAAATAAGCAAAACAAAGAAAAGAAAAATTTAGGCTTAATCTAAAGAATGTGCTAAACTGATATTAACACTAACCAGTCATTTACCTTGTGTTGAGAATTACAAATATTTTAGTAAATGTCATTAATTTGTTTATGTTTGTCATGTTATTGTTTTGTGCGTTCAATCCCACATCAAATAGTTGTGAAAAGGTGGTTGGACTCCCATTTACCTACACGGGCTTTAGTCATATAGTCTAACATCTGAGCAAGTACCATGTAGCGCCATGTGCACTTGGGAGCATTATCCAGCATTACTGTAGTCATTTGTGTTTCTTGTTTTAGTTTTCTATATATTGTACCTATGTAGATTGCACGTTTGATTTTGTACATTGTTTCTTGTTTGTCTAGTTATGATTTCTTCAAATGCATGCTCTATGCGTTGCCACTCTGTTGGATCTTTCCACATCAGAATAAAAATAATATAGGTTTTCTTTTTTCTTTTTCTTTTTTGGATTTAGTTTTGTTCGAGTTTCTATTGCATACTAGCCATCGTTAGTTCAACCCATTCTGTACATGCTGTGAAGCGTTCGACTATACGATGGGCCCAACATCACCCAATTCAATTATGTTTTCATGACACATGTGAAGCATCAAATGGGATGCTCAACCTGGGAGATAATGTTATCAGGCTGCTCATCATTACATATCTGACATGAAGTATTTTGGACAACATTGGAACTATATTCGTGGATCTTTTCTAAGTTTACAGTGACTGAATCATCCATTATGGTATGGTTCACCCATTTGTTGTACACTTGCACCTGGGTCTTCATATATCATTGCCACCTCTCATTCGTTGGCTCTAAGAGGATTTTGCATATGGGTGAAGTATTGATAGCACGGTGGTTCTTGAGCCTTGTTATGGCTCATTGATTCCAGAAAAGAATTATATAAATTGAAAGCAACAAGCTATGGTTTTGAAGATCTAAAATCCTACCATGATGAGTTTGGGAGTGTTGAGAATAAGAACTTAATATTTAAATATCATTATTGTGTATTTTTTTTTTTCCAAAAAAAGAATCACATAAATTGAAAGCAAAGGCTCAAGTTATAGTTAGAGGATCTAAAATCCTACCACGTTGAGGTTGGGGGGTGTTGAGAAAAAGAAACCAACATTTAAGTAATATCGCTATTGTGCTTTGTTAGAGTGAGTGAAGTGCACTATAGTGTGTGGTCCTTTGGACTACCAAACAATTTCATTATTACTTTTATTATTATAAATAAGAGAGGAGAGGGAGGAACCCTAATCTCAAAATACTCACATTACCATGGTTAGCACCCCCTGCCCAACCTGCTCGCCTGCACCTCCATCACCCTACAATAACATAGCTGGTTGTTGTGTGTTGCTGTCAACCCTCATCATCCTTGTCGCCGTTTGCAATAGTAAAGGTCAGCTGACATCTCCCCCCATCCCTAGCGGCACTCCAGCCATCTGCAAGCATCATCCTGCCACTTCTAGTGGTGCTCTGGCTGTGGCGTTCAGCCACCCATTAGCAAGGCCTCACCCAATAGCAGCCCACCAATAGCAACAACCCCACCACTAATGGCAACCCTGCGATCTTCCTCCATTGCCCTGGCCCCTACCACCTTGTTCGTCATCTCCTCCATTCATAACACAACACACTACAATGTACCTCACTCACTCTAACACTCCCCCTTCACTCGGTCAGTTCATGCAGCAACCGTGTTCACATCACCTTGACGCAATCCATCGCATACTTCATTATGTGAAGTCAGCTCCAGAAAAAGGACTTCTCTATATTGACCATAGACATCTGCAAGTACATACTTACTATGATGTTGATTGAGCAGGTTCTACCAATGATAGGTGCTCCACCAAAGGATTTTGTACATTCATTGGTGGTAATTTAGCTTCTTGGAGGAGTAAAAAGCAGTCGATTGTTGCTTTTTCTTTTGCAAAGGCAAAGTATCGGTCCATGGACATGCCACCAGTGAGGTCCTGTGCTTATAATCATTTATTTCCGAGCTGGGTGCTTTTATTACTAAGCCCATTCCTCTTTTCTGTGACAATCAAGCAGCAATTCATATCGCCTCAAATCCGATATTTCATGAGCGTACTAAACATATAAGAGTTGATTGTCACTTCGTGCGGAGAAACTGTCTGCTACTGTTATCAGCACTCCTCTCCTTGCTTCTAAGGATCAACTCGTAGACATCTTTATTAAAGCAATTGTTGGGAAATGTTTGTTTAATATTGTATTCAAGTTGGGCATGCGTGACCTCTATGCTCCAGCTTGAGGAGGAGTGTTAGAGTAAGTGAGGTGCATTGTAGTGTGTTGTCCTCCGGACTACCAAATAATTTCATTATTATTTTTATTATTATAAATAAGAGAGGAGAGGGGAAGACCCTAATCTCAAAATTTCCACATTATCATGCTTATGTTTGTTATATTATTATCTATGAATTTAGTCCCACATTGGATAAGTACTGAGTGTGGGTGACGACTCCTATCTATATGGATGGCCTTAAGTCATGTAACCATTTTTTTATTATTGGTTTTCTTTTGTTTACACCTTACAACAAAAGAACTTAATAAAGGATATATGTACTCAAATTTGAAGTAATATTTACCAGGCCCTTGGATTGTCTCCGACTTGCATGAGAAAATCATCACTAAAAAGGATATTCGTGGCAAGTTCTTAGACAGAAACAAGGAAAAGGAAGGTCAAAACATTTTTTAATTTATCTTGTACTTGTATTATGCTTTGCTTCACTAAAATGCTGAACGAAAGTGAAGCAAGAAATGAACCAACTCTTCGTCACCAGGTACATGATGCAACAACAAAATTAATAGATGTTTTGTGACTTTCCAACTCCGAGGCGGCCCAAGTGTCCGACAATGCCTACCTAACAACTAGGAGACCATGGATACTGTTAGCGTACACAACCTTCAGTATACAAGCTTTACTGTGTATTTGAGTGTGAGAGTGCACATATATTTATTTGCCTTATGGTGCACCATATCCTTGGAGATAATGGTGTATCTTTTAGATTTGATTTGTATTTATTTTGAGATTATCTTTTTTAACAAGTGGTCTATAAAAAGAGCAAGAAGAGGGCGAGAGAGAGATATGAAAAAAGTATTCCTCTTTTCTTCCTCTCCATGTCTTCCACATCATAGTCCCGTGAGTTTAACATGGTATTAGAGCCATGATACCTATCTTCTTACCAATCTCTATTGTTTTTCCATCCTCCATTTTCCTTTCTCAAAACTATGTCATGAAGTTTTAAAGGGCCCTGCATCACTAGCGATCTAAGGGCCTCCCTAGATCTGCCCGGAAATAAAAAAGGGTCCTGTCATGTGTCAGCAACTACTGGAAGTGCTGCCGAATCGTCATCCAGTCACCGGAAATGCTGCTAGATCATCATACAGCCACCAGAAGTGCTGCCGGAACATTCTACAACCACCGGAAGCGCTCCTGGAACATTCTACAGCCACTGGAAATGCTTCTGAAACATTTTACAGCAAGCGGAAGTGCTTCTTAAACATTCTACAGCCACCGGATGTTGTCGGAATGTCCTCAGCCACCAGAAGTGTTTTCGCATAATATAGCAGCCACTGGAAGAGTGATAAGTCCTTCGGCAGCCACCGAAAGTGCCTACAATTCAAATCCCAGCCACCACAGTCATCGAAAGTACAGCAAGCTTCTCTTGCAACATTCAGAATCATCGGCAAGCTTGCCATATATGATATACATAATCCAGCTTGAGGGGGAGTGTTAGAGTACACAGTCTATGTGTAAGTGTATTGCAGTGTATTGAGTGTAACAGTGCATGTATTTTCAGTTGTCTTGTGGTGCACCAAATCCTTGGAGATAATGGTGTATCTTTTAGATTTGATTTGCATTTATTTTGAGCTCGTCTTTTGTAACAAGTGGTCTATAAATAAGTGCAAGTAGATGGAGAGAGATGAAGAAAATATTCTCCTCTTCTCTCTTTTCTTCCTCCCCACGTCTTCCACAATGTAGTCTCTTGAGTTTAACAGACAGATCATGAATCATCTTTATTTGCACAATTACCAGCGGAGTTGTAAATTAAAGAGGCTCACATATATGGAATCAACGAAAAACGAAGGAAAAGAAAAATGACAACACTAAAAATAAGTCACACACAATTCTCAAGTTGAAGAACTCTGCAAAAATCATTTCAATGTGTCAATTTCAAGAAATTGCCTAAAAATAGACCTCATAATCACATATATGGATTGATGAACTTGAAACTTGGGTGAACCAACAGGAAAAATTCAAGTCTTCATGTTCAAGCAACCCCATAGACTGTAAAAACCAATGCAGAACTACACACTTCCAATGAACTGAATGACATATGAAGTTAAAACTATTAAAAATAGAACCCCACTACTTACACACTCTCCTTCTGATGTGATCTATTGACCCATTTCACACTTTCACCAACAAAGAAGTTGGCCCTTCAACTGGCTAAAATTTAAAAATTAAAATTTAATGAAAAAGACCCACACAATCATAATTTCTCGAAGCTAACTTAACCTCCACCAGTAGGCACTTGAACATCCAACAAGGCCAGCATCAAGTAATCATATGTAACAGTGGAATATTTTTAAAGAGAATATACAACTAGAAACTCTATGCGGTGAGTTTCATAACAATGAAAATCAAGCAAAAACTCTTAATTGATCATCCAAATTGATGTAGAACATAATAAATATCAAACTAGACAGACAAAAATCATCCTTGTGGTGGAAAATGTATTAAACCACATTGCATTTCCAGTTTTGTGAGAAAGAAGAGAAGCACGCACCCATCTCCATCAAACCTGCACATAAATTGACAGAGAACCATCACAACTGTAGGCTCAGGGAACTACTGCATTCCAAGATGTGATAAATGAAGACTGCTATTTTCTCATAGTTAAGGCCGTGTTGGGATGCATTATGAATTGAATAGCAATAATTGGTTCAATATAGTGAAAATGGGCAAATAGCAATTACCCTAGCATCCACATGAGCAACTCAGATCCAAATTGTGATTGCATTACTTTCAAGTTGGAATCAAAAGTGAGTGGTTGCAATTTGAGGCTAGCTCATAATGAATGCTAGGGAACTTCATTACGGTTTCTTTACTTCCAACCAATTGAACTGAATTTCTGTAATTGAATTCATCTTTGCATCAAAACACAGCCCAAATCCCTCCAACTGGCTGCGAATAAATTGACACAGTAGTTCAAGGTTCAAAATGACAATACCACTCGCAAATGGAGTTAACTGTAGAACTGAGTATTAAATATACATCCTTTTTACAGTACTTGAAGTTCGACAGTCCCTGCGGACCAGGAAAATAAATTTAACAAAGCCAAGCTAATTGGCATGCATGCATGTGTTGTGCATGTCAAGGCATATAAAATTCTGTACATAATCAATGCATAGAGAGATTTGTGCATGCACATATTTACATGCGTATCTGTACACATCTTCACAGTCTAACCGATAGAATCTAGATGCACCAAGGCATATATGTAGTGAACCAGTTCGGTGCACCCACACCATCTTACCATGCAGCCCACTGTGCACTAGATTAGGATAGGTGGGCCTCATCTACACTGTTAGATAAGCGGTCCTACCTTGGATCGCACATGAGACAAAATCCACTCTGATGGGATTATACTAACAGTCCAATAACGAGCATGTTTAAATGGACAGACAGAAAATATAGACACTGCTCACTATCAGTGACCATAAATCCATTGATGTCGTCCAGCCATAACGATTTTTTGGCAATGGGAACCCAATATTTGCTCCCCTATCCAACAGTCTTGATCAGTGTTTCAAATAGCGAATAGCGTGTAGTGCAACATTTGCTCCTCTAAAGCATCAGGCACAAGCTACGTAGAGTGTGCCATAAGCTACAAACAACTTCTAAATTTTTAATTAAGGTTGCACTGGTTGCACTTGGTTGCACCATATATCATTATATTTCATGATATTTTCACCAAATTAGACAGATTAATCATGAAGTTTCATGATATGGTGCAACCAAACGCATCCTAAAATAATAGGAAACATAGAGCAAAGATTAAGTATAAGGATAAAGAAATAGCAGTGGTACTGCTCTAACACTTTTACTTATATTATTTTACTAAAATCATTGAAAACATTAACTAATTTTTATTAAAAATAGAAAAAATGCAACAAACAATTAAAAACATTAATTAAATTTAATGTTTAGTGAAAAATAATAGTGTAAGCTACATGGCATGTAATGTAGGTTATCTAGCATGCAACGTATGCTAATTAGTATGTAGCATAGGTTACACGTGTCTTAAGCTATTTTCATGAGCTACTTAGCGTGAAGGCTAAGCTATGCTATGTAGAACAAGTTACACACTACGAAGTGTAAGCTATTTAAAACACTAGTCTAGATTGAATCTTTAGGAACCCAATATCAAAGGGAATATTGTGTCTTTGGCTCTGGAATGAGCATTAGTATTACTGAAATTTGCCAGTTTATCGTATACATGGCTGAATAGAGATTGGCAACCAGTTGTCTGGTGCAACTCGATTATCGAGTCAATGAGATCTCAACACTTGAATCATAAGGAAATGGACAAGAGTACACCAACGAGAATAGTTGAGTAGGGAGGGAGAGATAACTTTATTGATATTTAACTTCTCCTCACAATACTAAGAAAACTTTTTTAAGGAGAGATAATACTAAGAAAAATCACACTTAGAAATTTTGGAATACCCCCCCTCCCAGGGTGGCGAGAGGATCACCCTCGCTTTTGATCCTTTTGGGCTTTGTTTCTCTGTTTTTCGAGCTTTAATGAATTCATCATTTTTTTTCTTAAAAAAAATGTAGATTGATCAAAGGTAGAAGCTGTGGGGCCCACCTATTGAATACATGTGATCAAGACACCAACCATATCAATGGCCATAAATCCATCAGTATCATCCAGTTGGAATGATCTTTAGCCATACAAATAAAAGATGGGCCCACCTACCCAACAGTCTAAATCAATCAAAGGTGGGGCACACCTATTCCACACCATAATCTGTGCCAACGAGCCACTCTTTCATGATGACTGGACAGTTTTTGGATGAGGGTGCTGTGGAGTTGTTGTGGGGTGTATTCCCAGCATATGGTGATCCACACCATTCATCTAGTTAATCCCACTATTGACGGTCTGCATGGTAAGAATCCTCCTCACTAGAGATCCTCATCATCCATGCATGGAAAAAAAACTGGACCACTTTTCTAATACACACGGAGTGGCAATGATCTTGGTCAGTAATGTTTCTGCCATGTAGCCCAGCTGTGGTGAAACATTCTATATGGATAACCGGGATCACCACATGGTGGAGCAGAGGAGTGTGCCTCCCTGGCATTTATCCTCTCCAATATTCCATTCATCCAACAGGGATTATTAAAATACATGGATCTAAACAGAATTCCAATGAAATCTTGCGAAATTCAAGGCCAAGAGAAGAAATGTACCAATGATATCCAGCAACAGGAGCGAACTTCGGATTTGGACCCACTCTAACAAACTCCCCATTCAAGCATTCCTGTTTAAACAGAGAACAACAACATTACATGTTTACTACCTACAACAAAGCATCTCTGGACACCAAAATGAATACTGAAGATTTAGCCAAATGCATCAGAAATTATGAAAAAGGTCTCAGCTGGATCTTAAAGTACAGAAAATCAAAGTATTTGGCTGTATCTTAACTAAAACAGACCTTCAATCGCAACTACTATGATTATCAACCAGTAAATACTTCCTTTGATCCTATCGTGAAGTTGGGGTGTGTTTGGTTGCACCAAATATCATGAAATCTAATGATATTTCATTATTAATCAGCCTAATTTGGCCAAAATTTTATGATATTTCACGAAATTTGGTGAAACCAAATGTGCCCTTAATAAAAAAAATGAGGGAATGGTATAGCCCAAGTTCAGTATGCTAGTATAGCAGAGAGTCTTATGTATGACATGAACTACACGTGACCAGACATAGCTTATGAATTTTATGGATCTAATTCCAATCCAATTCATCTAATTCCAGTGGAAAAAGAAGATAGACTTAGGAATCTCGACTTTAGTAGTGTACTTCGAATCTAACAAAGAAGAACCAATTCATCCACAATGTTGGAGTATCCAAATGAATCCAGGTAAAATAAGGATGAGAAGAATTCAGAAAAATACAATATTAAGAACATGAAAAATAAAAATAAAATCTGAGAAAATTCTTACATCCTTGATCAGCATCTCATCAAATAATTCTAAAAAAAAATACAAAAAAAAAAAAGAAAATCCCCCCAAAAAATAAAAGATGTTTCAAAAAAAAAAGAAAAAAAAGGAGCAGAATCTGCATAGGGAAGTAATAAGCTTCTACTCGAGAACTCAAAAACTCGGGAATTTTCTTTCCAAAAAACATAAATATAAAACCACTAAAAAATGGAAAGAAAAAGAACTCAAAACTCGGGAATTTTGTAGAAAAATATAAAACAACTAGAAAAGGGAAAGAAAAAGACTCTCTCTCTCTCTCTCTCACCGGAAGATGTCCTCTGACGATGAGATCCTTGCAGGGAGGCGTCTCGTCACGGACCGGCGCGAAATTCCCCGCCAGGTAATGGTGCGGCTGCGAGGAATCATACATGGCCCAGACAATCAGCTTCTCCAAAGCATCCACGAACTTCGCCGCTAATCCTTTATTCGGCCGCGGATTAACGGCCACGATTCCTCCTCCCGCATTCGCTCGCTTCTCCTCCTTCTCCTTCTTCTCCAACTCCATCTCTTCTTCTCAAAGAGAGAAACAAAAATCTCTCTCTTCTCTCTCTGGTCTGAGCGTCTGAGCTCGGCAATGCTATCAGCTTATTGTAACCTCTCTCTCTCTCTCTCTCTCTCTCTCAGCCAGCAACGGACTCGGCAACGTAGATGCTTTAGTGGCCATAGAAGCAGACAGACGCCCAGCGTTTTGTGATTTGTGAAATGCCACCTGTTTTGGCTGAAACTACGACAATGCCCTCTCATGGACGATCGTCTGACGGAAGTGGGAGACGGGACTCCAGGACGGACGGCATCGTCTACGACACCCGTTCTACGCAGCGCGTAAAACAAAATGTGAGGCCAACATGTTGCGTCTGCGAATCGAATCCGTCCATTAGGCTCTACATACAAAATCAGCCTCGATAGGAGAACTCAGGTGGACCACACCAAAGAAAACAACGTAAAAATGCCCCTAAAACCTTTAAGCTCACGTAGTATGCCCCCCCTAGAGTTTTGGATCCGTCTCATTTTGGACCTCTTCTCTTCAACCTCGTGAGTTACACCTGATTAACGGGTTCGATGAAAGATACACATCATGGTGGACCCACACACAAACCTATGGTTGCCATCTCATCCCCATTGTTCCCTGTGGTATGGCCCACTGGAGTTGTGGATATGGGCGATTTTGTCCCCAATGTCTAGTATTGACCAGATCACCTGATGGATGGATCTGATTTCACATATACAACATGGTGGTTCCCACAGAGCTTAAAACATCTGCTGTTGAAATGACGAAAATGCCCTTAATTAATTAAACCAAAATGGGTTACAATTAGTAAATAAAGCTTAATTAATACAGTTATTAGCTCTAATCGTACATTTATAAAATTACTTTGACAAAGCTACCCTTGACGATTCCGTTGGGATTTGGCGCTAGTGCCAGAAAACTGCCCTTCAGTCTTACCATACGGTCGAAAAGGTTGTTACCGGGCTTGAGTTAGGTACTACCTTGCTGACAAGACGGACGGGTGCGTGGCACTTGGTGGAGAGGGGCGCGGATTTCCTGCGAGCAAGAATTTACTGCATTGGAAAGATGGTGGGGCCCACAGTGATTTTTTTATAAATCCACTCCGTTCATCCATTTTGGAATCTTATTTTAGGACATGAAAACAAAAATGAACAGTATCCAAGACTCAAGTGGGCCTCACTAAAGTAAAACGTGGGTAGGTAAATTACTTCCTTTAGTGAGGCCCACTGGAGTCATGGATCCGGTTCATTTTTATTTTCATGTCCTAAAATAAGCTCCCAAAATGGATGGACGGTGTGGATTTATCAAAAAAATCACTGTAGGCCCCATCGTGTTTCCAGCATAAAAAATTCCTACGCAAGCCTTTCATAGGAACTGGGAGGCAGGCCTGCACCTTAGCCATTAGCCATTAGCCATTGGTGGAGAGCAGTAAAGCCACATTGATATGGCAGGTTATTAGTGCACCACCATCACGTCAGTGCAGGCTGACTGGCTCTCCACCAATGACAAGGTGGCACGTACGCACCCCATCGTACTGGTGGGGTAGCATCTAATCCGAGTCGGTGGTTACATATGTTCGTGTTGTGTGGGATGTGTGATTACCATCGAACCCGTCCATTAGATGACTCCCTTCATTAGGCCTAGATCCCATGATCCATAATTCAGGTGGGCCGCACACCGAAAAGGAACATTTGGGGACGCTGGGAGAGGGACGCCCACCATGAAAACTTCCGATGGCCACCACATTTTTTTTTATATTCCATCTAATCCATTCATCCGGTTGGCACCATCCGGATGAAGGGACACAAAAACTCGGGTAGGCCGCTACGGTAATATATAGGTTTTATGCATTATTGTACGTTGCTCCGTGTGTGTCCAACCTGAGTTTTGGATAAGAGTAATTCTTGGGATTTAAGGTGCAATGAGGAGGCCCACTAGATTTATGGTTTGGATTCCACATTTAGATCATGGGTGGGCCCCACACACCTTCAACATACGGTAATAATTAGAATAGGTTAAACACAATGTCATCATTCCCGGCGGAATTTTTTTTGTGTGCAAGATAGACGTCCAGCTAAGCCCCCGCGGCTGATTTTGGATGGATGTGAACCATTCATCTACTGGGTCCCACCGTGGATGGGCCATGGTTGAAGTAGAAAACATTCAATGGTCAACATTCATGCAGAAATGCTGTTTGCTAGCCACACACGAAGCTTTCGGTACGGAAAGGTCCCCAATTCCATAATGCCTGCATATCAACCTCCGCACTCTTCCTGGGTGGAGCTTTTCTCCTCTGATTGTACAAGGTTTTCATTTTGTGGAAGTGGGATCACTGTTCAAGTGATCCAAACCGTTGATATTATGGGCTCGACAATTCTATTGATCAATGAAAAGCCAAAGCTTTTATGGCCAGGATCTTCCGATCAGGGGTAGTTTTGGTGCATAGGCCATCCACGATGAGTCTTATCGTATGTGTATCTACGTTTTCGACTAGTGAACCATGAGCGCCTGCACTAACGGAAATCCCAAACGTACCGTACAATCTATCCGCAGAGAAGGAAGTTGGATACTCTGGAAGGGGATGATTGATACTCAGGCTCTAAGAAACGGCACACGAGCAATGTAGGTAGCTTAAATTACGCCGTGGATCCCGGTTTAGATGGCTCGTAAACGAAAACCAGCAATTGGATGGGCCAACGTGATGATTGATGGAAGTTTCATGAACGGTCGAAAAGAAAATACTCGTCTGTTAGTCAGAGTTCAACTAAAAAATGCTCATTAAAACAGAGGTTAGAATCATTCAATGCACTTTATTTTTTATTGATGGACGGTTGATTGTGTTCCACGCGATTTGGACGGTTGATTGTGTTACACGCGTGCAACTTCTAGTCACCAGCATATGAACCATCAAACTCTTCGGCAGTATATACAAAATATCATCACTGTTTCTAGTAGTATGGTCCTCTTGAGATTTGGATCTGCATAATGCTTGGAACCCAAACGGATGGACGGCGTGGATATACAAAATATCATCTATGTGGGCCACACGGTAGGGGTAACACCCACTAAGCTGTCCCAGAGTAAGACCTAATTCGCTCCCATTCACAAGTAATCCAGATTTACCCATTTCATCCAGGGGCCCAGCAGCCAGGGACCATACGAAGAAGAAGAAAAAAAAAAACAAACAAACACACACAATCTGACGGTCGATCCAGTAGCCACGTGTAGTCTATGTTCAAGATAGCATCTCACCATTTGAATGGTCACACTGGACGCGGATTTTTCGCAGGAAGTTCATGAGCTGGGAATCTAGGTGGGGCCCACCGTGATGTTTGTGAGAAATCCATGCCGTCCATCCGTTTTGTGAGATCATTTTAGTAAGTGTGATAAAAAAGGAACCGGATCCAAGACACAAGTCGGCCGCACTAAAGGAAATGGTGGGTAGGGAAATTCCTACCGTTGAAACCTCCCTGAGGTCCACAGTGATGTTTATATGCCATCCATACCGCTCATAATGTCATTACTAGTGGGATGAACTAAAAACACAAATATTAACCTGATTCAAGACTTCTGTGGCCCCACAAATATTTCAACTGTGGACGTTCAATCCTCACTTTTTCGGCCTACTTGAGTCTTGGATCCCGGTTCATTTTTTGTCATTCATTCTGAAATGAGCTCATAAAACAGGTGGACGGCATGGATTTCTCACAAACATCACGGTGGGCCCACTTAGATTCCCAGCTCAGGGAGTTCCTGCGTAAGCCAAATCCGCGTCCGGTCACACCCACATCTCACCGTACCATTTTACCACGTGGCATATCGGGAGGGGCGCGAATTAGGTGTTACCCCCGGAACAGCTTAGTGGGTGTTAGCCTACGGTCTAGCCCGCATAGATGATATTTTGTATATCCACGCCGTCCATCCTTTTCTACAGCCCATTTTAGCTGTAGATTTAAAGCTCAAGTGTACCATACCACTAGAAACAGTGTGATTGAGTGCTCCACCATTAAAAATTCCAAAGAGCTCACAGTAAGGTTCTGGTGATATTTATTTTCAATCGTAGCTCTTAATAATTTTAATAAGGTCTTGATGAAGGGAAACTATAAATCTCAGATTGATCCAAAACCTTTATGGCTCACAAAACGTTTTTAATAGTTATTCATCACTATTTCTAATGGTATTGTCAACCGTAGATTTGGATTTTTTACGGTTTCGGATCACATTCTAAGATGACCTGAAAGAAAGATGGATTGTGTCTGTAAATAAAAATATACATTAAGATGGGCCCACATGTGTTACCCTAACTGTTCCAAGGTAACACATAATTCGCGCTTATGGGGAGGGACTTGAATTAAGTACTACCCCACTAGGACGCTGATGAGAGAGCACGGATTAGGTACTACCCCATCAAGACGCTGAGGAGTCCAACGGGTGCTTGGCACCTCGTAGTTTAGGAAGGAGAAATTTCCGACTGTAAACTTCTCTTTTGACCAATATTCCCAGCTAAACCTCGAACACTTTTGTTTCCAAAAGTAAACTTCACTTGTACGGACGAACCATTTTCGGACCGAAATACCCCCATTCTTAGGAATTATTCATTCTCCAAAGAAAACCTATTTTATACTCGTTTTTCTCCTCTTCTATATTTAAAACTCATTTTCTTCTCTCATTTATAGCAAAAAAGCATCATCTCTTTAGTTTTGAGATCGGTTTCCACTTCAGAGCATTACTATTCTATTTCTCCAACTCGTGTTTCATTGGAAACGAGGCTGTGGTGTGGACCAGGTAAGAACGAAGAATGTGAAATTTTTTCATCTATGAATGCGTTATTTATTTTTAATAATTAAGTAGGATCTTTGTTTTATCGCAATGTGTTTTTGCAATAATCGATCTCGTCCAATTTCAACGAGCATATTGATATTGATATTTCAAAGAGCACAGTGGAAATGTTAGGACATTCGAAGATTCGTGATAGCTGTGCTCTTTGAATTGTGCTCTCTTTGAATTTTACACTGTGCTCTTCGAAATTTACAACCTGCTCTTCGAATTTTACACTGTGCTATTTGAATTGATGTGCTTTTTGAATTATACACTGTGCTCTTTGAATTTTACACTTTACACTTTGAATTTTACACTTTGCACTTTGAATTGGTATGCTCTTTGAATTATACACTTTGCACTTTAAATTGGTATGCTCTTTGAATTTTACATGAGACACTTTGAATAGCTCTGCTCTTTCAATTGCTGCGCTCTTTGAATTTTACACTGTGCACTTTGAATTGGTGTGCTCTTTGAATTTTACACGAGATACTTTGAATTGCTTTGCTCTTTGAATTGCTCTACGCTTGCTCTTTGAATTTTACACTATGCACTTTGAATTGCCGTGCTCTTTGAATTTTACACTGAGCACTTTGAATTGCCGTGCTCTTTGAATTTTACACTGTGTACTTTGAATTGGTGTGCTCTTTGAATTTTACACAAGACACTATGAATTGCTTTGCTCTTTGAATTGCTCTGCGCTTGCTCTTTGAATTTTACACTGTGCACTTTGAATTGCCGTGCTCTTTGAATTTTACACTGAGCACTTTGAATTGCCGTGCTCTTTGAATTTTACACTGTGCACTTTGAATTGGTGTGCTCTTTGAATTTTACACAAGACACTTTGAATTGCTTTGCTCTTTGAATTGCTCTGCACTTGCTCTTTGAATTTTACACTGTACACTTTGAATTGCCGTGCTCTTTGAATTTTACACTGAGCACTTTGAATTGCCGTGCTCTTTGAATTTTACACTGAGCACTTTGAATTGCCGTGCTCTTTGAATTTTACACTGTGCACTTTGAATTGGTGTGCTCTTTGAATTGCTCTGCGCTTGCTCTTTGAATTTTACACTCTTTAAATTTTATTTTAAAGGTGTGCTATAATAAATTTTACAACATTCTCTTTTGTGATTTGAAAGATGAACGAGTAATCATTGAAACTGTAACAAAAGTATTGTACTCTTTGAATTTTAAAAGAGTACTATTTGAAATTTGAAAGATAACTAATTTCATTGTGTTTCTTTGTAGATAATGGCTGCTAGAATCATCGTTTGCTCTTATGGTGGGAACTTAATATGTCAAAACAATTCATATACGTATAAGAGTGGAAAATCGAAAAGTTTTGCTTTGAGTGTCAACACTACATATGATGATCTTCTATCGAAGATCTACAGGATCATTAAGAGTACACCGAATGATCATGATATTAATATGAAAGTAATATACCCATGCTCAAACCAATCAATCCTTCCATCTGAAATTGAAGACGATGAAGATGTACGAGTGTTCTTGGCAGCACAATCGGAGCATCCAAATATATACATGCCTTTAATAACAAAGACAGTGCGGCGCATTAATGAGACCATTCACGAAGACCCTATTCGGTGTAGTGGCGTTGAACATAATGTCGACATTCAACATGATGCCCTTCCGATGACAAATATGTGTGAAGAATATGGCGTTAATTGGGCAGCTGACCTTAGCCTGAAAAGTGAATATATGGTATCACCATCGCCTGCAAAAGTACATGTGACATCATCGTCATCTTTGCCTATAAGCGGCAATGTGCCTTCATCATCACCTTCGCTTACAAAAGCATATGTGGAGTCATCATCACCTTCTCATACAAGAGTACCTGTGACTTCGTATATACCATTACTTAGAAGAGTACATGGGTCTACATCCTCATCTTCACCTACAAGAGGACATGTGTATTCATCATCACCGTTACATAAAACAGCACATTTGTCTTCATCACCCGAGCCACTTCAAACATCAAACTTCATGGATGTTGGATTTAATGTGCCTTTAGAAGATGAAGCATTCGTCAATGCGGATCTGTCAAAATTTAATGGATTGCTGAATGAGTCGAATGAGATAGCTATTGGTCAAACATTTAAGGACAAGAGATGGTGCCAGTCTGTGTTGAGCCAATTTGCCATGAAAAATCACTTCCAATATCGGATCATGTATTCATCAACGAAGAGATATACCGTGGTGTGTGTCGAAGATAACTGTCAGTGGAGGGTCCATGCATCCAGGGTAAATGATGCCGAAATATTTAAGATTCAAACTTACACGTCCAAACACACATGTGAAATGTCATGTATGCAGAGTGATCATCGACAAGCAAGTAGTAAGTTAGCTAGTGATTTGGTTATTAGTCGTATTGAACAACGCATGGGATTAAGCCCGAAAGACATTGTATTGGCTATGCATGAGAAATATCATATTGTTATGAGCTACAAGAAAGCATGGCGGGCTAAGGAGATCGCAATCAAGCGCGTAATTGGATCTTATGAAGACTCTTACAATGAACTTCCCGCCTATTTGCATGAGCTGCAGAGGGCCAACCCAGGAACAGTGACTGTCGTGCTTGTTAACTCACAGACAAGTAGGTTCGAGAGATGTTTTGTTGCTTTCGGACAGTACGTCAGAATTTTCCAAACTTATCTGCGAAGGGTGTTGGCATTCGATGCAGCTCACCTAAAAGGTAAATACAATGGTGTTCTATTTGTTGCTACAACCCTGGACGGTAATAATCAAATTGTACCAATAGCATTTGGTGTCGGGGAATCAGAGAACAACCACAGTTGGAAATGGTTTCTTGATAACCTCAATTTTACGTTAGGGTATCTTCCAGGACTTGTGATATTATCAGACCGACATAAAGGTTTAATGAAAGAAGTCCCCAAAGTCTTTCAATACGCAACACATGGCTACTGTGCCTATCATATCTATAGAAACTTGGTTGACACATTTAAAGACAAGTCGTTGGAAACATTATATTGGCAAGCTGTAAAGACGTGCAGAAAGGCTGAATTTGAAAAGATAATGCACAATATTAAAATGGCAAACCCTCCAGTATTTGCATGGTTGACAGAAATTGGATACGAAAGATGGGCATCTTCACATTTTTCAGGAAAAAGATTCAATTTCGTGACTACGAACATATCGGAGTGTGTTAATGCTTTGTTCAAGGAAGCAAGAGAGTACCCTGTTACTAGACTGATAGAGACGGTCAGATTAAAGATCCAAGAAACGTTCTACAAGAGAAGTGAATGTGCATCAACATTAGTGGACCATTGACGAAATGGGCTGCGAAAGAAATAACGGAACTTATACCGATGGCGCGCGATGTCCGTTGTCATGCAATCTCTCGCGACGAATATTATACTATAGGAGATTACAAAGACACACTTAAGCTTAGCGAACTTTCGTGTACATGTCGCGAGTTTGATGTCAAAGCGCTACCTTGTATCCATGTTCTTTCGGCATGTATAAAGTATAATCTTCATCATCATAAATATTGTTCTCCATTTTATACAGTTGAAAATTACCGAATGTACTACAACCAACCACTTTACCCAGTTCGTGATAAGAGTGAGTGGGAATTATCGGACCAATTCAAGGAGTTTTGTGCGAGAATTAAACCTCCAAAAGTAAGGAGGTCAGCTGGAAGACCGAAAAAGATGAGAATTCCTTCACGTGGAAGGAACGGAAAACAGTCAAGTGTGGTAGGTGTAAACAAACAAGTCATAACCGACGTAGATGCAAGTTTCCAATACCTGAGGAATAATGTATCTTTATCTTCATTTACGAGTAATGATGGTTGATGGTTCATGAGTGTAAACATTATTCATTTAGCTATCTATATATATAATTAATAATGATTGAGTATTGTATTTTCAACGTGATCACGTTGAATGTATACTGTGCGCAGTGGATTTCAACGTGATCGCGTTGAATGTATACTGTGCTTGTTGAAATTCAAGAGATCACATTGAATTTACACTGTTCTCGTTGAATTTCAACGAGATCGCGTTGAATTCACACTGTGCTCGTTGAATTTACACTGTTCTCGTTGAATTTACACTATTCTCGTTGAATTTCAACGAGATCGCGTTGAATTCACACTGTGATCGTTGAATTTACACTGTGCTCGTTGAATTTACACTGTTCTCGTTGAATTTCAATGAGATCGCGTTGAATTTACACTGTGCTCGTTGAATTTACACTGTTCTCGTTGAATTTCAACAAGAACGCGTTGAATTCACACTGTGCTTGTTGAATTTACACTGTTCTCGTTGAATTTCAACGAGATCGGGTTGAATTGACACTGTGCGCGTTGAATTGACACTGTTCTCTTTGAATTTCAACGAGATCTCGTTAAATTTCAACGAGATCGCGTTGAATTGACACTGTGCTCGTTGAAATTCAACGAGATCGCGTTGAACTCACACTGTGCTCGTTGAAATTCAACGAGATCGCGTTGAACTCACACTGTGTTCGTTGAAATTCAACGAGATCGCGTTGAATTTACACTGTGCTCGTTGAATTTCAACGAGATCACGTTGAACTCACACTGTTCTCATTGAAATTCAACGAGATCGCGTTGAATTCACACTGTGCTCGTTGAAATTCAACGAGATCGCGTTGAATTCCACTGTGCTCGTTGAAATTCAATGAGATCGCGTTGATTTAGCTTGATCATTACACCCATATCTAACATTGACATCCACAATATGCATCCACAATTCATAATATACAACATTCACAATATACATTCACAAAATTTCCACTTCCTCACATGCCTATGACTAATCGGCGACGCTCAAATAATCGTAAGCCAATGAATTCCTAAATGTACGAGCGTGTGGTTGCAACTCCTTATCCTTCAAAAGTAGACCGCTGCTCAAGATGTCCATATACTTCATAACGAATATGCCACAATCATAACCATTCGTTTGCTTTGGTACAGATGCATCAATGCGGACATTCCATTTATTTCTATCAAGCGCAGATGTATCTCCAGTGGCATGAAATAGAATATGGAGTACTTTAGTTATGATACTCATCTCTTTCTTGTATCTACTCTTTCCTTTGGTGTCTAAACTATCAAGAATAATAATCTCTCTTGCTTCCGGGTGGATGACAAGAAGAAACCAATGTTTATTGTCATAGTTCATTGGTACATACACCTGTCCATGGTAAACAGAAGAAAATAACATATAAGACGCAACCATTGTCTATTGGACCACAGTCGATAAATTGAAGACGATAACTTTACATGTTCATAGCGTTAAAATTCCTTTGATCCTTCTTCTCCCTTTACAATAGCAAATGTAGAATCTTTCTGATTTTCTTCACAAATCAAGCGCCGCACTTCGCTATCATTTGAATCTCGATAGCTTCTCAATAGAAGAAGATACCTATTGAGACATTGCTGTTACAACAGAATTTACATATTACTATTTGTCTTCTACAATCACAAATAAAATAACCTTCAGGTAAAATAACCAATTACCTGAAAATAGGTGGGGCAGAACTTGCAATCTTGTGGATATGCTCCCTTGTAATCCTCCTGCCTTTTTATCAAAAATTTAGTGTATGTGTCGATAGCCTAAGCAAAAAATTTTAATAATAATAAGATTCAACGAGATGTTTATATAGGTCGTAAATATAAGTAACTTAACGAAAATAAATTGACAATACTTACAAGGCTATCGATCCAGGCACCTGTCTGCCAAATGCTGTTAAATGATTCTCCTGATTTTGTATTGTTATTTTTTTTATACCAATCCATACACACTTCTAACTCCTTCTCCGATAACTCTCAAAACGGGTCCATCGACACAATAAATGATATCGGAGAAGTATCTAACACTTTTAGTTCCTGAGCTCCACTGATGAGGCCAGTTGTAGGAATTGCTGATAATGATACGTATGGGGATTGCTTTATGTACAATGGCTTTACTGGCCTTTTTGGCCTTCCTTCATTTACAGGAGTACTTTCACATTCTTCTTTAATTTCCTCTTTCGCCACCAAATGTGAATCCATTTCTGAATTGTCCAGTTCCATATCGGAAGTAGAAACAATTAATCTATCTTCTTCCTATATAGTAGAAATAAGTAAGAAATTTATGAAAGTAATAATAAAGTAGTTAATATTCCATAAAAAAAATATTAAACCTTGTTTAATCCATCTTCGAACTTCTTCATCTTCATATCTACAATTTTCTTCAACTCTGATCTCTCCTTCATCAATGCTTCTCTTTTCATTTTAATCTCCTCTCTCTCCTTTTTCATTTCTTCTCTCTCAGTCTCTCTCTTCTTCTTCATCTCCTCTCTCTCCTTCTTCATCTCTTCTCTCTCAATCTTCCTCTTATTCTTCATATCTTCTCTCTCTTGCTTCATCTTCTTTCTCTCCTTTTCCAGTTCCTCTCTTTCTTTTTTTTATCTGTATTCTCTCTCTCTTTAGATTTTCAATCAATGTTTTCAAACCTTCATCCACATCTCCCCCTCTCACGCTCTCTCCTTCTCCTACTCCTTCTTCTCCCTCTCTCACTTCCTCTTTTCCTTCATCATCCCCTTCTTCCTCTTCTTCTTTCTCATCTTCGCATTCCCCATTCTTCTGTTCTTTCTCATCTTCTTCAGCTTCTTCTTCTTCAACTTCTTCTTCTTCATCTTTACTTTGGATGATATCCAGTGTCCTCTTCATTCGGACTTCTCCAATCATCCTTCCAATGCAACCGGCTTCAATGCCCTGTAAAATTAACATTATTAGATAATCATAAAGTAAATGTAAGTTACATTAAGGCCAATGATTATCTTACCTGGAACTTTTCTCGAAGTACTCGGATTGCCTCTATCTCAAGTTCATCAGTTGTGGGTTCCAGGGTAAGCAGCACGGTGGTCTGTGTTTATAAGTTACTAAAAAATTAGTATCTAACACATCTACAATAATATCTGGTCTACCAATAAATTTGTAATGGAATGCTACTTACATCTGGACGTTTCAAAATATCATCTATTGTCGGATACCTCCAACCCTTCCACCCTCGATATTTCGTGAAGCGTGGAACTTGGTTGGAAACAAATGATATTGCAATAGAAGCTAAGGCTGGAACCCTTTCAACGGCCCATATCTGTGACAATGACAACAAATTTCATTAGATTCAAAAACTCTAGTTTGAAAATATATACTACTTATGTGAAATAAACAAAGAATGCTTACTTGTAATGGAAATATGCAGCCGAGAACATTGTAGGTTTTTCCTCCTGACTTTGCTGAGTGACTAGCAGTTTGTATCCCTTGAGATATTGACTCGAATGCCACATTGCCCCATGGATACTTATTGAACTTTTCCAAAGAGTTAACCAAGTCAATGAATAGGGGGTTGCAATGATTCTTCGTGTTTGTCCCCCTTACGAAAAACTCCGCATACATTAACAACGCGATCTTCACGACATCTGAGTGCTTATTTGAATTTACAATTTTTTCAAACGCTTGTAGTAGACTATTTTTTACAATAGGGTGTTTTTTGAAATAGGTTTCTTTTATCGACTTCTTACTAGTTGATTTTTCAAGGGTATAGATGTCTCCAAACTTCAGCCCTGTTATAAGGGCAAAGTCCATCTTGGTAAAGTTTAGAAAATTTTCCCTCAATTCAAATACTGGCTCACCCATGTCACTTCTATGTCTTGAAAGAAGTGAGTGAATTATGGCGCCATTGTATCTGAATGAGGGGATGTCTAACAGAAACGAAAATTGAGAATCTCGAAACATTTTCAATCGACTCTCATGCTTCTCTAATCCGTCCTTCACAATATCGAACCACCAAGTCAGTGAACATCGAGCGGAATTGTTTGGGTAAACATTCCTTGGCAATTCTTCAATCCCTACAAAGAAAACATATGAAACGTAAACTATATCAGTGTGCTTTTTGAATAACCATCAGTGTGATTGATGAATTTTTCAGTGCTCGTTGAATTATATCTGTGCTCGTTGAAATTGAACGAGCACAGATATAATTGACCGCGATCGCGTTGAAATTGACCGCGATCGCGGTGAAATTGAACGAGCACAGATATAATTGACCGCGATCGCGTTGAAATTGACCGCGATCGCGTTCAAATAAATCTGTGCTCATTGAATTTCAACGAGATCTCGTTCACTTTAAGTGAGATGATCTCCTTCAATTTGAAAGTAATCTCATTGCATTTCAACGCGATCACGTTGAAGCATTTCTACAAACTTGTATGATTGATCAAGCATTTGAACATTTGAAGGTTAATTGGCATTTCTACAAACACCTTGTATGGTTGATCAAGCCATTACATTCCCATTTCAACATTTGAAGTTTACATTGGCATTTCTACAAGCAGTTTGTATGCCAAGGTTAACGATTAATCTAAAACGACAATCACTCCCAAATATTCAAACGAACCCAACGTAAAACGAAAATCACCCCCAAACATTCCTAAAACATACCTTTCCGTAGCCTCTTCGATGGAGGAGCCATAAGAAAGATGAAGATGAAGATGAAGATGAAGATGAAGATGAGATCTTCAACGAGAAAATTGTGTCTCGTTGATTTTCAACGAGATCAACTCAACGAGATCAATTCAACGAGATCGCGGTGAAACTCTCAACGAACAGGGGGCACTTTGGTCAGAAATTTAATGGAAGTTTACTTTTGGAAAGAAAAGTATTGGAGGTTTAGCTGGGAATATTATGTAAACTAGACGTTTACCGTCGGAAATTTCTCTTTAGGAAGAGCTGGTTGGGCCCGCATCGAAGGGACGCGGGTTAGCTACTGACAGGTTGAGTAGCGAATAACGCTACTGAAGTGACGTCACCATGTTCTGTGGACCCCAACATGATGTATGTGTTATATCCACACCGTCCATCCATTTAGAGAGACCATTTTAGGGCATCACTAAAAGAATGAGGCAGATCCAAAGCTCAAGTGGACCCCACCACAGAAAACAGTGGGGACAATGACATCCACCATTGAAAACTTCTTAGGGGCTACAGAAGTTTTCGATCAATCTGATATTTGTGTTTTCCCTTCCTCCATGTCTTTGTGAAAATATGAACAGGTTGGATCTCAAATCAATACTATGGTGGGCTTAGGAAGTTTTCAACGGTGGATGTCATTGTCCCCAGTGTTTTCTGTGGTGGGGTCCACTTGAGCTTTGGATTTACCTCATACCTTGATTTATGCCCTAAAATGGTCTCTCCAAATGGATGGACGGTGTGGATACAACACATACATCACGTTGGGGATGCAGGTGACGTCACTTCAGTGGCGTTATTCGCTACACAACCTGTCAGTAGCTAATCCGCGTCCGCATTGAAGTGATGGTGGTGTGCTGACAGCCCCATCACATTGGTGCGGCTCCACTACCTTCCACCCATGACCAGGTGCCACGCGCCCCATCCGTCTTCTCATGGGAGCGGACTAGGTACGGCTCTTGCCTCACCCGTGCATAACCCAACACGGTGTGGCCCTGGGTGGGCCCACCTTGATGTATGAGTTGTATATCCTCACCGTCCATCCTTTTTTCCAGCTCATGCGCAAAAATGAGTCAGATCCAAATCTCAGGTAGACCACACCATAGGAAACGAGGTGACTGGCCTCTTAAAAACTGCTTGTGGACCACAAAAATTTTGGATCAAACTAATATTTGTTTTTCACCCTTCATCCAATTGTGTGTGACCTTATCAACGGGTTGGATGGTAAACAAACATTACAGTGGGCGCTTGAAAGATTTTAATGGTGGGCATTCAATCATCATAGTTTCCTACAGTGGTCCACCTGAGTTTTGGATTTGCTTCGTTTTTTGGGTCATGCCCTAGAATGATATGGAAAAACGGATGGACGCCGCCGATATACAAAATATACATAAAAGTGGGCCCCACTGTCAGGTCCGCACAGTGTTGGGTGATGCCGAGGCGGCACCTAATCCGCCCCCATAAGACGGTGGGTTGAGTGGGGATTTAGCTACAGCTGACTGAACTGGGACCACGAGTTCGTTTCTGGTCCAGAAAATGACACATGGCGATAAATGGCGGATCCAGACGATCTTATCTATTCCAATACGGAACCGCCATTGAAAAAGGAAGCAGACCCGGTTAACACGGTAGTGGGTGTTCCCCTACCGTGGCGCCCACCTTGCTTTGGGATTTTACTGCAATGGCCTTGAGAGTGACTATTTTCACTAAAAGTCTAATTTCTCGGTTCACCTCTTCTGGCGTTTTGACGAGAAATTGAAAATTTTATAGTTCAAAATACCCCTCTGATCACATGTGCTCGGGAGGAATCCACTCTGCCCTAGGGAAATGGATTCCACTGTGCCCCAGAGGAATCGAGGAATCCACTATGCCCTCGGGGAATCCTTAGTGCCCAGCAGGAACCAATTGGAGGGGCAATTTTGACAGTAAATTTTCATTTCTCATCAAAAGGTTAAAAAAGACTAACCAAACGGTCAAAAAAGACTAACCAAACGAGAAATAGAACTCTTAGTATTGTGTTGTATATCCACGCTGTCCATCAGTTTTTGCAGCTCATTTTAGGGTATAGTGCCGTAGGAAAACAGTTGTTATTGATCTTTAAGAACTTATCTTGGGACATAAAAGCTTTTGGATTAAGCTGATATTTGTATTCTACATTCATCCTCTTGGAATTGAGTGCCTTTAATTTGCTGAGTTCCATCGTCCGACCCCTGGCTTAATCGATAAAAAATACACGGATTTGTTACTTAACGCACTAGACAATTTTAATCAAGCATTTGTTCATCGTTTGTTTGATTGGGGTTTGTGATTGCTTCTACGGTTTCCGAGCACATCCATCATCAAGATTTTTGTGACCTTATCAACATTACGGGGGCTAAGAGGTTTTTAAAGGTGGGCGTTCAACCACTCACTATTTTAGGTAGGGGGCCTAAGAGGCTTTTAAAGGTGGGCGTTCAACCACTCACTATTTTAGGTAGTGTGATCCGCAATTTTTTTTGGATGATGCCATAAAACGAGCTCGAAAAACGATGTATGGAGTGGATATACAACACATACATCAAGGTGGGCCCCAAGGTCAGGTAAACACCCAATACTATGTTACCTGATCCGCTCCTGTTAAAAAATCACACCCAACGGGTACTATCCAATTGAGGATGATAGGGAGAAACTGATGGTCACGATCTTTCACAGGACAGCCTAGCCGCACAGCTCCGGCCCACCTCCCACGGGCTGCAATTCGGTAGTAACCCCTCCAATGCCTATTGGTCGGTGCTCTGTGGGCCCCACCATGATGTATGTGTTTTATCCATGCCGTCCATCCAATTTGCCGGCTCATTTTAGGGCACGAGAGAACAAAAATGAGACAGATACAAATCTCAGGCGGACCACACCACGGGAAATAGTGGTGAAACTTATTGGGGCCACAGTTTTGGATCAAGCTGATATTTGTGTTTCCCCTTCATCCCGGTCTGTGTGACCTAATCAACAGGTTGGATGGCAGATAAACATTACAGTGGAATTCTATGAAGTTGTTAGCGGCGGTCATTAGTGGTGTGGTCTACCTGAGATCTGGATTTGATTGATTTTGGGCTCATACCCTAAAATAATGAGCTGGCAAAATGGATGAACGGTGTGGATAAAACACATCATCATGGTGGCGCGACATTAGGTACTGCATCGTGTCAGGGGTTCCACTGTACGTGAATTTATTTTCAAGGAAACGTCGGGCCCCATTGCCTTATAATGATTGCTCGATCTTGGCTCTTTAATTTCTGGCCCTATTCCATTTGATGGACACCAACTGGACGCTCACAGCCGTTCGATCAATGTAATTTTCAGGCTACTCTCGATCTACAACAGGGCTGACAATCTTGGACGCGGATTGCCTACAGCCTTAAGCTCTTTGGGGCATGCCGTGATGTATGTGTTATACCCACTCCATTCACCCGGATGCGGACTAGGGTGGTCCTGCCAATGCCACCTCAATTAGCGTGTTGATGTGTAGAGTGCTGTGGGGCCCAACGTGATGTGTTTGTTTTATAACATTAGCGCTGCCAACGTGCAAGGCTTGAATTTTTGCAGGCCCGAGCCTGGCCCATTGACAGCCCTAGAAAACATAAGTATCAGCCTGATCCAAAACTTTTGTGGCCCCCAAGATGTTTTTAATGGTGGACATTCAATCACCACTATTTCCTGTGTGGTCGAATTGAGCTTTGGATTTGCTTCATTTTTGGGCTCTCTGCCCTAAAATGAGCTGGAAACAAGGACGGACAGCCTGGACATAAAACATAGGTCACATTGGGCCCCACAGCGCCCAACGCATCTACACACAACCATCTGATCCATCGTTACCATTTTGCCAGCTTGGGACATGAGCCCAATTGTAGGGCAGATCCAAAGCTCAAGTTGACCACATCACAGGAAATGGTGGGTATAAGGACGCCCAAAGCTGAAACCTTCCTAGCGCCCATGATGTTTATATGCCATCCAACACATTCATAAGGTGGCTTAGTGGCTACAACCTGGATGAAAGGGGCACAAATATCAGCTTGATAAAAAACTTCTGGACCCCTATGAAGTTTTCAGGGGTGCATGTTCAATCCCCATCCTAATGGTGTGGTGCACTTAAGCTTTAGATCTGCCTCATGTTTGGGCTCTCTGAAACAAATGGACGGAAGGGATAAAACACATACATCAATGTGGACCCCACAGCTTAGGGATGACAGCAATCCGCATCCAATTTTAGCAGTCCAGTTTTGCACGCATGCATGCCATGCGTTCTGGATTCCAGCTGCAGAGACCTTAAAAATATGCTGCCATGGTCATAAATCCAGGGATGGTACAGTAGATCCCAATGGACCCAAATTCGATAGAGCCATCTGTACACTGTACAGAGAAGGATTATAAATCAAACTGTTCACAAGACAAGCTCAGGTCGGGTTTGGATGCACAAGTAAATTGATTTGAGAACATTCGGTCTAACCAGTCGCAATTTGAAAGCAAAAGCAATCCAACTGGGAAAACGTTTCTTTTTCTTTTTCTTTTTTTTCCCCACCACTAGCTTAGGCAAAACAAAAGCAATTCAATTGGATAGTGCATCCAATCACGGCTTAGCCCGCCTTGTAAAGAAGTGAACAAGATCATATTTGCAAAACCCAATAACGAGGTGGGAAGGCACACAAAACGCTCTCTGTGGGAACAAAATTATCAGCACATATAAACCACCAAAATCTTACAATTATAACCTCAAAATTGTGCACCCGATTACAGGAACTGTTCATGCGCTGATACCATCCGTCATTGACCACCTACAAAAAAAAAAGCCTGCAACAAAGTCAAAATCTGATTTCAATTTTCCATTGACAATATATGTATATATATGTGTGTGTGTGTGTGTGTGTGTGTGTGTGTGTGTGTGTGTGTGATTACAGAAGCTTAAAAGCAACAAAGACCATAGTTATCTATTATGGGTTCTTTTTTTTTTTTTTTTGAGAAATAATTATGGTTTTATTTTGATAGCTTTCTTTTCATACCCCATGTTGAGCCTGTGGCTCAAAAAACACAACCCTTGTGTTCTATCCACATTGGGAAGGTGAGCTAATACCATTGGTGGTAATACTAAACTAGGTCCACCACGATGATAACTGAAAGACTGAGCAACCCGGATTGACTTGTTCAACAGTGAGTCGTGTTGCGACTCACCCAAGCTGAGGGTGACTCGGGAGGGTTGAATTGTCAAACCAGATTGGGTCCCACTGCATCTGAGTCGAATGTCTTAAAACTGCGACCCACCATGCTACACCAATGTATCATCATGGCAATGGATTCGAGTAAGTAATCCGAAAGGTCATGATAGCAGCAACGGTCTGAACCTCAGATACCATAGAGGCTGCTGTATTTTCGCAGTTGGAAACGTAACTTGTATTGTAAGGATTACAAAGATAAGTGGAAACATAACTTACTAAAGAGGAATGTACCAAAAGACGTTGCTATTTGTGTGTAAAGTAGCACAGAGTGCTCTTTTAGGCCATTAATTAAATTCCCACTAGTTCATTTGAGAATGTTTAATGTCGCATTAGGAAACAGCATGATGTAGTTTTCATGCATTCGGTTATCCACTACTCCACAACGGAACCATTTCGATGCACCCTCAAAAGGGGCGTTTGACACCAAAACACCCAGTTTTAGACCACAATATTTGTTTGTTGTCTGTTTGGATGGACTTTCGCAAACTGTCATCTCAACCCCTGCTCAACAAAATAAGCACTAAAAGGCCCACTCAGTTTTTGGCGAGTCGACCAACAAGATCAGGAAACCCTCTTTTACAGGAGTTATGTCCAAAGAGTCCTCGAGTGCAGATCAGGATCTATCTAGTAATTTAAATTGCCAGAGAAACTGGAAAATGGCGGAATGCCAATTTCGGTGCTCTTGGCAGACACTAAGCCTGTTTGATTTCTATTTCAAATGGTAAATGCGAAGTAAACAGTCATCATTACTTACCAAGCAATTCCCATCTCTTATTTCAAAGTTGAAAGTAACGGGTTGAAACTTTTGGCGCAAAACAGAGGCAAGAAAAATTTGGGAGTGCAAAATCATGGGGCCCACCATGATGTATAGATCATATCCATGCCATCCATCCATTTCACCAACTCTTTTAGGGCATGAGACAAAAATTGAGGCAGATCTAGTGGAACAGTGCACCACACCAGATTAAGTAGTGAGAATCAAACTTTTACCGTTAATAATTGCTTGAAGCCACAAAATTTTTTGATCAATCTGATTTTCTCATTTTCCCTTTATCCGTCCGTCTAATATTATGAACAGTCCAGATGACAAATAAACATTAGTGTGGGCCCTAGAAAGGTATTGACATTTAACGGTTAAGGTCCGTTGTAACCATTGTTTCATGTGTTGTGGTCCATTTTAGTTGTAAATTTGCCTCATTTTTTTAGGCATGCCTTACAATAGGCTTGTGGAACCGATGGACGGTATGGATATAACATATTCATCACAGTGGACCCTATGTTTTTATGCGTGTATAAATAAATGAAATTCAATTAAAATTATTACGATTTACGAGGCAGTAATTCTCCAGAAAAACAAACTGGTGTAAAAAGTCATAATGACCTATTTGCATTGCATTTACCGGTGTTCAGCAAAATCAAATAGACCCTAATAATATGAATCTCATTGGTTAAAAATAGCTCCAATGGGAGATGAAGGAAAGTTGACTCGGATGCTTGGCCTTTTGAAATGGAGACCAAGAACTGCAATGGTTGGGAGTGGATTCAAGTAGAAGGCGCTAAAAGGGCAGGGGAAAGGCCCAAAGGATGTCGGTGGAGGCAGCAAGAGAAGATATTTGATTTACCTGAGGGTATGGTCCTTGATGTAGTGAAATGGTGGAACAAGATTTGTGTAGTGACCCCAATTAGTTGGGACAGTGCTTCGATGATGATGATGATGATTAGTGAAAAAAAGGAGGCGACTGGTATTATATTTTTAGTAGTTAAATGGGAGCTCAAATGTGGTCATGGGTGAGAAGACGGCCGCCAGTCGATCATGGCTAAATGACGATAATGCCCTGCACTAAGTCAAATTTGAATAAGGTAATGAAAAAATCGCAGGATTTGTAAAGCCAGTGCCAAATATCTGGAACAAGGATATGATGATGTATAAGTGCCACAGTAACCTTATTCAGGCCTTCCCCCCCAGAAAGAAGAAACAGTTTGAATGAGTATTGGATAACTACACAAAAAGTAAATACATCCACAGATCCCCCCATAACGACCACTACCAATCTGACATTTCATAATTTCTAGTGGACTGCATATTATTAAACATATCCTCACTAGAAAGTGCAAACTTATGATATAAAAGAATGGTAAGTATATGGAGATGCAAACATAAACAATTCGATTAGAATATTTGAACAAGTCATAAAGGTCAATCCCTGTGATTATTTTTCAAGATTCAATAGCAACGGCAGCAGAAGCAAGGGGAACAATATTTTCCTGTTCCACTTCTTTTCCTTCTTCTTTTTTCTCCCATATCACGTGTGAGATATCCAATGGAATGAAAATTATAGCAGGTCACACACACACGCACACACACACACACACAAAAGATGGAAAGAAAGAAAGAACAAAAGAAAGAAACACATACCATGAGTTATGAAGTAGGAAATGAGAAGTATAGAAGGTCACCAGAAATGGGAAGAAAAAAAAGAAAAGAAAAAAGAACGCACACTCCATGAGGCATAGACTATGGACAGAAAGAGTCACACTCCATGTTGGACCAAAACAATGGGATTAAATATAACATTTTATTTATTAACCCTTTCAGAAAATGAACTGTTGAAGTATATTGAATTAATGACAGTAGCGCCAGTTTAAAAGAGGGACCAGACCTAGACCCACTTTTGTGGGTGTAGTCCTACTGGCAATACAACTGGTGAGACCCGCCAAGGTCCATTTTGGCCCGTAATTTTGATACATCCAAATACTTAAAAAAATCGAGAAATACTAAAAAACATCGAGAATTAGCAGCTAATCTGCTGTTAGCTTGCTGGTCAGATTGTTTGGTTTCTGCTTGGAAAGCGGGGATTCAAGCTTTGCTATATGCATTTGTGTGTGTGTGTGTGTGTGTGCATGTGTGCATGTGTCTGTGTGTTTCTTTTCTTAACAGTTGTCCCCATAGAACTGATGATACATGGACTGTTTTAGTTACAGTTTCAGTCCAAACTGGTCTGATAGCCCAGTCCAGATTTTAGAACATTGCGGGAAACCAATTGAGTTTAGTACATAGTATCCAGCGGCCAGGTAAAACCAGTAGTTTCTTTGATCCATAGCATATCCATAACCTCCCTCAATGAATATTGCCAACCTATCACCAAAATCATGGTTCCTGAACCACAGCATTAAACTTAAAGAATGCAGAGAAAGCACCGATATTTCGCAAGTTTGGATGAGTTCAAATTACTAAACCTTTCATCATTGGGAAATTTGAAAGCACAATAAGAAATGCATCATAATAGCAAAACAAACAAGTGAACAATAAATACAGAATACAATAACAGTTCTAAAAATAGAAGACCAAACTGATTAAAGCAACAAAATAGGAAAATGTACACGATAAATAAGCCGGTATACTTTCCTCGTCTTATATAAATAAGCACTTGCCACTCTCTATAATAAAAGACGATCAAATTTTGATTATCATTGATTTCTTCATATGAGAACTTTAGAAGGTGTATAGAAATAGCAGTTCTGAAAGCCATCTTGCAAGCTCTAAAACTGTTTTCAACTCAATCAATCATACAAATGCTTCTTAAGTTCATAAAATTTTGTATAGAACTCGTAGACACTACTCAAAATACAAGGTAGCCAATTTCAATTCTTTGTACTTATAAACTTGTACTGCGAGCAGGAACCATTGGCACTGGAGGTTGTGGCGGCATCAATTGATTGATAAGAAACATTTTTATTAACGATTTAAAGATTAAGTTGCCAAAACAACACCGTCCTAAGAAGCAAAAGACATGCAATTTTTTTCTTTTTCTTTTTGGAAAGGTAGCAAAAGACGTTTTTTTTTTTTTTTTTTTCCCGGAAAAATGAAAGTTTGCAAATGAGAAACCAGATTGCATGATCCTACTATACTCAAATATTGCAAAAAATTGAGGCCAATCTATGATCTGTGATGCCATGATACTGATTAGGAAAAATAAAACATCACAATCAATGTAATTTGGACACTAGAGCTAAAAGATATGCAGATACGTGGATATCATTGTGGTAAATATGACCAATTCTGACAACTTGCGTTAGTCAACTCAAGACCAGGACCCATCAACTCAGTTTTGAACGTGAGTCGCCCTTGCCTCCGTGCAGCATTTGAGCCACCTCCTCAGTTTTAAACATAGCTTGGGACATCTATAGACCAATAGGTTTTCATATCCAGTACAAGCACTCCCAAAGGCCATATCTTTTCAAGTACATAAGAAAAGTAGATGCCAAGATCAAGAGAATCCAACATAGCCATGTAACAATGGCCATCAAAATGCCTACAGGCTAAGTTTCATAAGTCCAGATGTTACTCTTTGTGAGTGAAAACGGAAGCGCGTACAGCATGTCCCTGGAAAAAACTTAAATCCTCTGTTTACATGCTCTTGAAAAAGTTGCTTTCCTTCCACATAAATGTTGATGGAAAAAGGCCCTTTTACATTTCCTTGCTAAACTTAAACATTCAGTTCCTATGGTTACATTCTCAACCTCTGGAAATCTCCCTTCTCTCAACACTATCCATCTCTGTCTTCCTCCACTTTCCACAATCGATCTTGTCCAACCACTCTCCCTCCTGTTCCCCATCAAACAAATTTGCAAGGTACAAATCTTTCCCTGCTCTTCTTCGCAAAATATGTTTCCACTTTTTCAGTGATTTCAACCTTCAACCTCTCCTTCAATCTATCATTCTTCATTATCATTCAACTTCACAGTCTACCCTTCTTCAGTGAATCAGTATCATTCTTTTTCCACAGTCCAGGCTTTTTTATGATTGAGTTGAGAGTTTGCACTGTACATTAGAACAACTGAGGTCCATTGCTAAGTAATTGATATGATGGAACCCGACGTCTTGGCCCTTGCACCAAGAACCCCCCCAACCGCATCTTTCTTGGCAGAACAGAAAACAGTTTAGGATTTTTTTTTTATTATTTTTTTATTTTTTATCTAGCTGTTTTTTGGGGCATGGACCTGTCACTATGGGGCACATAACATCATCCATTTGCATCATTGAACAATGGGCCCACTCTAAGGGTACTTACAGTTGGGCCCATAATACCAGTCTTGGATCTCTCAGGGTTCTGGCACTCTTAGATAAGAGCTCCCTATTGCACAGGTTGCTCCATTTCTTACACACTCTTCACACTAGACTAAATGACTTGAGCCCTCAATATAGATATGAGTCATAACCCAGTTTCCAGCATCCGATGTGGACAAAACACACAAGACAGTAGAGACTAATGATGAGCCACAACATCAATAAAAGCTTGAATTATTCTCAAAACGGTTGGACTCTAGATCTTCAATTGCTGCACATATTTAGAATGAGCTTCCAACGTCCATTAAATCTTTTCTTGAAATAGTAGGTCAAAGCCAAACTTGACAACCCTCAAGCCATTGAAGCATCATTCAGATGCAAAATCCTTTCAAAGACACAAGTGCAATATTGCAAAACAAGTGAGTAAAATACACTAAAAACAGTTAAGAGGGAGACTACACCCATGATGGCATGTGAAGGCAAGTGCAATATTGCACAATAGGTGGGTAAACTACACCCACAACAGATAACAAAGACAAAGAAGAGGGGAGCAAAGGAAAAGGAAAGCTCTAGTGCTTAAAATCCTGCGTTGGGATGAGCATTACATTCAACAACTTGTGCTTTGAGCAAAAACAAGGTTGGAATCCTGTATTTTCTGGATTCTAGGTAATATATAGGAAGGCAATCCATAACCTCATCACTCCACCTTTAACACACAGCAATTGGACCACATCACTTGGACAATTATTCACCATGAAGACAAGCTTCTTCAACAACAGTGATTACCAGGAATACAACAATGACTAGCTTCTCACCTACAGTAGCAATTTGAGGGCCAATTGGGATGAGAATGAAGAATGCAGCAAATACAAAATCATGGGCATCAAAGAAGCGATCAATCACTAAGATATTTACAATGGCCACTCATATCAATTGGTTGGATGAGGAAGACAAAATCAATGGGATCCGACCCACTCTTGTGCCATTTAACAAACTAACCAACAACAAACATAACATGCTTATATTAAGAAAAGGATAAAGCAATCTTAATCGGTGTTTTAAATGCCTTATGCTATGTAGCATGTAGCTTACACCACGTATCATTATCCTACGTAGCTCATGAAAATAACTCCAGTCGTGTGTAAACTACACGATATTTTGCATTAGTACACGCTACACATCCTACACTACATGCTATGTAATTAGGGGTAAAAGTTATTTTTCACTAAAACATTAAATCAATTGATGCGTTCAATGATTGGTTACATCTTTTATTTTCAATAAAAATTAGTTAATATTTTTCAATGATTAGTAAAATAATATAAGTAATAGTGTTAAGTTAGTTCAGGCACTCTTTCTTTATCTTTATACTCAATCTTTGCCCTATTTTTTCTATTATTTTCGGCAGTATTGGTTCCACCACATATCATGAAATTTCATTTGAGTAGTCTAATTTAGTGCAAAATATCATGAAATTTCATGACGTTGGTGCAACCAAGCAAAACCTTAATTAAAAATTTAGAAGTAGCTACATGCTACACGCTTGAGCTCTAAAATAGGTGGTGTTGGGGACGGAGGTCAATTTGATTCAAGTCTTCATTGTCATGAGTGAGATGATTCCCGTGATGTCGTTCCCCTTATATCAACTTATTTCCAGCGAGGTGAAGGAAACGAATAAGTTTTTGAATATGCAATGGGTTTTGGAGGCGGGGGTGCTCCTACACTACATGGTATTCGCTATTTAAAACACTGGTCTTAATATATTAGAGATCCCAGGTGCACAATGATGTAGACATGAAGCCCTTTAGGGTTTATCAGCGTAAGAGGCGAGTGACACCTATATCTTTATAGCTCGATGATGACGGGCTTGGATCATTCGTGACGACTTGAGGAGCATCGAAGACCTTACACATGTGGTTCGAGATATTTAAGAAGACCCCACCTTGGGAAGACATGTGTAAGTTGCTTGGAGGAGATGATTGGAACATTGGATCGGGAGGATGGTGTGATCGGACCGTTGGTTCCTCGTGGCCCACTTTCATCGTGCTAACATCAGAGGCCATCAGGCATCTTAGATTTTATTTTATTTTATACACTTTTACTTATTTGAGTTTTGGGTTAGTGTGCGCACGTTTTTTCGTACGAATGTCTTTTTTTTGAAATTTTGTTAATAGGGGTATTTTGTTAATTATGTTAATTCCGAATTTTATAAGGGCATTGCCCTAACCTTGGTTCTCATTATGCTATTGATTATTAAAAGAAAAAAAAAAAAAAAAAAAAAACCTTTTGGTGGCTCCTTCTCCTCTCTTGGTGGATCTCTCTCTTCCTCTCCAATTCTCTTCTTTCTTCTTCTAATCTTTCTTCTTCTAAGGTAACCCCCCATCTTCTTTCTCCTAAACCTATTTTCTCATATTCTCTACGACCCCAAAATCTGAAATTACAATCCGAAACCCTTTTATCAAATTTTGAGATTCCCTAATCCAGAAATTCCTTGATTTCTTAGACTAGTAAATCCTCTTGGTTATTAGGTGATAACCATGCAAGATTGGGAGGTCCCATCCCTCACCGGATCAAATCCACGCATGACTTGAACCTAGTATTGCGTGATTTGTGATGATGGCCCGTCTATTGCATGTTTCCCTTGTGATTTTCTGATTTATGATGATGAAAGGTGGATGTTTACTTGATTTGCTACATGATTCCACTGAAGTTTACATGTTTTACATGCATGTGTTTAGATTAGGCCATTGTCCTACGTCAAATTTGGTATCAGACTTAGGATCCTTGCATGATTAATATAGATCGAGTTATCAATCAAGGGTTATGTCGTTTTTTTTTAGGTTTCACTTTAGGTCAATTTTAGAAAATTTTCAGATTTAGAAAGTTTCTAAAAATAGAAAGTTTCCATTTTTAGAAAGTTTTCAGAATTGAAAATTTTCCAAATTTAGGTCGCAGTGTCCAGATTTAGTGTTTTCCAGACTTAGAAAGTCTGATTTTCAAAATTTGCTATTTTTAGAATTTTTCCATTTTTTGGAAAGTTTCCAAATTTAGAAAATTTCCTAAATTAGAAAATTTCTGGTTTCGTGAGTGTAGGGTTAGAAAGTATTTCAGTTCATGCATCATTATAGGATTAGAGTCACATCATTCATATTGTGAGTCATTGGTCTAGAGAGTCGAGTTTAGGTAGAACTTAGGACAAGCCTTACCATGTATGCCCACAAGAACCGGAAGAGGTTTTGGATTTCATCCTATCATGAACAACGATCAGTTATTTGAGCAAATCGTTCAACTGATGCAAAGGATAACCGCTATGGAAGCGGCATACAAAATTTCTTTCGCTCAGTTAGGCAACTAAATCGTCGCCATCATGAACACCATCATGAATAAAACAGAGTGGTTAGAGGCATCTCAAAAGGAAAGCCCCGACAATGGGGGCGATGGTCAATCCCAAGTGCGAGGGGCTGTTGAGGAACATGCCCTTATATGTGGTAGAGACTATGGAAAAGATGATCAATATAATGCCTTGGTGAATGGCAAGTTAGAAGGGTCCAAACAAGTTGTTTATTAAGTGGAAGAGTACGTGCGTGAAATTGGTAGTGATGAAATAGAAGAAATTGAGGCATCTCTCACCATCGTTGAGCATGAAGAAGTGTGTGCTAGCATGAAAAGGTCGAAGAGTTTGAGACCGTAACACTTCTAGATGTCATGTGTGACTTAATTGATGTAGAGTCCCAACCTAAGTCTCTTAACATGGTGAGCACGAATGAATTTGAAAAAGAGACTAGTGAATATATGATGGTAGACATCAACATAACTTGTGATATCCCACCAGATGATCTATGGGATGAATTTTCACCCAAATGGGACACTCAACACACAATCGATCTTGTCCCTAGGTCGATTCTGTCAAGCTTTCCTCCATACCAAGTGAACCCCGCAGAATATGCAGAAATGTAACGTCAATTTGATAAACTTCTCGGGGAAGAATTCAATTAGGAAAGTTTGAGTTGGAGTTTTGTTCTGTGTGCCATGCTGGCCCTTTTCACTTCCAAGAACAATGGCATGTAGCGCACATATGGGCACATCTTGGTCGTCCACAAAATTTCGACGCACACCTTGGCCATTCACAAAATTTCGATCAAGTGTTGGTTCATTTTGCGGCGTATTTACGTAATAGTAGATTTAATGGCCAGAGTCTCTATCCCACATCATGATGAGATGTTGAAAATAATGGCCAATGCCAAGATTTATTCAAGATTTAGTATCAAAATTGTGTGTTCTCAAGTGTTGGGATACCTGAATACCATCCTCGTTTATAACACGTATGAGGATCAACACCTTTATCATTTAAAGCGGACCCATGGAATCTTAAAGAATAATAAGTTATGTGTCACCCATGAGAAGTGTCCTTTTGTTACAGTTTCCCAAGTTCTAGATCATAGGGTTGCTTATTTCAAGTCCGTTGCTTTACCAGAGCATCATTTAGTTTCATTCATGTCCGTCTCCTATAAACCATCAAAGTCAGCCGATGCATTTGTCCGTCACATTCATGAGTTACATTCATACATTAGAAAGAGGATAAATGTAAGCAATGAGAGTTACAAACATTCAACTGACTTACATCGTAAGGTACAAGAATTTCATGAGGGAGATTATGTAATTGCATGGATAAGGCCAGAGCGGTTTCCTCAAGGTACCGCCAGAAAATTACAAGTACATAGTGCTGGACCATTCAAAGTCTTACGAAAAATTAGGTCCAATGTGTACAGGATAGACCTTCCACCAAACATGGGAATCAATCCGACAATCAATGTGGAAGATCTAGTCCTTTGTCCAAATCCTTATCTAGACCATTCTCCCCACCATACATGGCCATATTCTAAATTTTCCTCTCAGCCCGTTCCACCTATCCCAACCTTGGTTGAACAAAAAGAAGAAATTAAAGGGATTGTGTATGAGGAGATTGTATCCACTCAAGATAGAGGCTTCCAGCGATATCTTGTTAAATGGAAGAACAAGCCACCATCCAATTCTACATGGCTTACAGAGACAGAGCTACAGAGACTAGATCCAGATTTGTTGGAGAAGCACTAGAGCTTTATCTCGCCAGAGTTGAGCTCTTCTCAAACGAGAAGAATGATGCAGACATCAAGCCCTTTCGGGTTTATCAGTGTAGGAGGCAAGTGACACATATATCTTTATGACTCGATGATGACGGGCCTGGATCGTTCGAGACGACTTGAGGAGCATCGAAAACCTTACACATGTGGTTCGAGACATTTGAGAAGAACCTTACCTTGGGAAGATATGTATAAGTTACTTGGAAGAGATGATTGGACCGTTGGATCGTGAGGATGGTGTGATCGGACCATTGGTTCGTCGTAGCGCACTTTCATCGTGCCATCATCAGAGGTCATCGAGCATCTTAGATTTGATTTGATTTTATGCACTTATTTGAGTTTTGGGTCAATGTGAGCACGTTTTTTCGTGCGAATGTCTTTTTTTTATTTTGTTAGTAGGGGTATTTTGGTAATTATGTTAATTCCAAATTTTATAAGAGTGTTACCTTAACATTGGTTATCATTATGCTATTGATTATTAAAAGAAAAAAAAAAAAAAAACCTTTGGTCGCTCCTTCTCCTCTCTTAGTAGATCTCTCTCTTCCTCTCCAATTCTCTTCTTTCTTCTTTCTTCTTCCTTCTTCCAATCTTTTTTCTTCTAAGGTAATTGCCCATCTTCTCTCGTTCTCATAAACCTAGTTTCTCATATTCTCCACAACCCCAAAATCTGAAATTACAATCCGAAACCCTTTTATCATATTTTGAGATTCCCTAATACAAAAATTCCTTGATTTCTTGGACTAGTGAATCCTCTTAGTTGTTAGATGATAACCATACAAGATTGGGAGGTCTTATCCCTCACCGGATCCAATCCACGCATGATTTGAACCTAGTATTGCGTGATTTGTGATGATGGCCCATCTATTGCATGTTTCCCTTGTGATTTTCTTATTTATGATGATTAAAGGTGGATGTTTACTTGATTTGCTACATGATTCCGCTGAATTTTACATGTTTCACATGCATATGTTTAGATTAGGCCATTGTCCTACGTCGCACAACTTGCTACATTGCTTACAAAATCTCCACAATAGACTGGATGACCTCAGCCCTTTAAATAGATCGGAGTTACAACCCACTTTGCCATGAGTATGCAATGTGGGACAAAACATACAAGAAAGTAAACATAAGATACAACACAATAAAAGCTTAAGTTTGTATTCTCAGCAGACACTACTCGTACAAACTGAAAGTAACAACTAGTGTTGTAGAGGGGGAAGCCCATAATATCATCAGTCAATGAACGCCGATTGCGCTCATATAAATTGAAAGCAAGAATGGTACTCTAGAGGAGAGGCCCATAATATTATTGGTTTGGCCCACTCGACTTGTACAAACTGAAAGCCCAAATAGTACCATGTAATTGGCGCCCATAATATCATCAATTCAGATCAATGAACAATGCAAAAATGCCAAACAGTTGTCTAATTGGGGCCCACAATATCGACAGTTTGGATCACTAAAAAAGGGCCTACTTGTATGAACTGAAAAGCCAAACTATAACACACTATTTGTGGCCCATAATACATCAACTTTCCATGTGTCATGTGGAGAGAGATGCCCTACTACCATATTTCGCGACTATGCCATATCATCTCCAAGTGTGGTCGCATGATTCATAAATCCATGTCATAATGGGACCCATTATGTGTCATGAGGCCACCGATATACAGACGCATGAGGCAATGGTGAGTGATGATGTGCCCCCACCTTGGATTGATAAGGACATCAGTGGTGCACCCTTTAGAGTGTACCAAAGAAGGAGGCGTCACCGACAAAGGAGTTGATGTGGATAGATGTTGAGTCCATCGGACCCATTTTCTGACGCACTTACGAGTACGTGAGTAGCAGGACCGCAGGACCACCATAGAGCATGACCGACCTGTTGCGCAAGTGGTTTAGTTTTTAGGCGTTTTTTTGTTCTTTTTCTTGTTTTTAGGCACTTTAGGGCTATGGTCTAGTTTTATGCTCTCTTTTTTTAGGCACTTTAGTGCACTTTATTATTTTGTGACTTATATATACTCTTGAGAAACCCTATTTTATTATTAGTGGATGAATGAAAAAGCGCATGTTTTCTTCCTCTCTATCAAAGAGACTAAGGTTTCAGGATTGACCCTTGAGTGTTGAGGATTCCAACTCGAATTTCGTGCTTTCTTCGTTTTTAGATCTTCAAGGTGCATGAGAAGGTAAGGTTCATTTACTTTTGTTGGGAGAATCCGTGTTTAATTCGTCTTGAACCCATCTTTTCCATGTTCATCTCTATCATTCTCCTCGAATCTTCCCATTTTGATATGAATGGTAGAAGAGGGATAAGTAGTCATGAGAATCTGATCCAAACGTTAATGTGGACTAGTTTGTGCTAGATTTAGGGATATCCTATTATCCATAGGTCTTTTTTTACTGTTTATGTGATTTTATGCTAAGGGGTATGATCCTTACGGATCGATCTCATTTCATTGTTGAGGTTTGCTTAATTCCTTTGATTGAAATTGCTTAGTTAATTAATTTTATTGCTTGAATTCCTTCAATATGATCAAACGTGCATTTAGAGTTAAGCCATCACATTCCCCAGCATCATGGATGGCCCATGTTGTTTATGAAAAACCAAAAATCTTATAACTATTGAAGTTTGGAATATCACTTGACTCCAATTCCATGTTTCATTTCCATAGAAATTAAAAAAAAAAATAGAAATGTCTTGAAAACTGTTGAAATGAAATGTACACAAAATTCCATGGAAATGCAAAATAAATAAATAGATGTTTCCCCATTTTTCTATCAACATCAACATTCATTGAATTCTATGAAAATTCCATGAATAGAGGCATCGTTTTAAGAATGGAGAAATTGTAAGAAATCCTATAAAAGAACAAATCAAAAAAAGAAAAAAGAAAAATTTCGCAAAAGCACGTGAACAATGGAAGTGATTGAACTCAAGATTAGGAAAACAAACTACCAAAATACCAATTACGCATATACGATAAAAAAAAAAAAGCACATATATGGAAAGTTCCTCCCATATATAGAAAACAACAACCCAGGGTAATATCAACACCAGTAAATTCAAAGACTGAGAAATGCAGCAAACTCTTGAAAAATATCATGTGGCATAAAGAGCAAGAAAATGTAACTGGCAACAATAGCATCCAGTATCCACAATAAGCAAAATCTAGAAAGCCAGACAGTCTTGTAACCTCTGTCACAATGCAAGCTAATGAATATACCAATCTATGATGGCAAAAGCTCCCTGTTACTTCAGAACCAATCACTTCCTGCCCAAGGAATGTACATAAATGAGCACAACTACATTATGCAGAGGAAAACTACATCACGTAGTTCAAAATTATGCACAAAGCAACTAAGATGTCAAAAATAAGCATACTCACTTCACTTTAGGCCTTCCTCGCCCCTTTTTAACTTGATCTTTCTTATCGGCTGGACCTTCACCCTTCTTGAATTCATCATCCAATTGCAGCTGAAATTTTTCAGTTTCTGTAATTGACCCTCCATTCAAGACAGTTCTCTCACTCACCGAGTCAACTTGACCTTCATTCATCTCAGTGTTGTTATCACCCAGCTTCTGCAAACCTGGATTGTCCATGTTTGTTTCTCCTTCTGAGATACTTTTCTCTGTCAACCCATCCCCTTTTGGCTCATCACCCGCAGCTCCCCTGTTCTCAATTCCAGATTTCTCTTCTGTTCGCATTCCCGACTTCTCATTTTGAGCATCATTTTCAGGTTTAGCAACTTTTACATCATCAGATGTTTCACGCATTTCATTCTGAACCTTTGAAATCTCATTCTCACCATGTTCCTTTCCATCACCAGCATCCCCAGGTACCTTTGAAATTTCATTCTCACCATGTTCCTTTCCATCACCAGCATCCCCAGGTTTTACGACATCCTCACATTCCTCTCTTATTGGATTCTCCCCATCCTTTCTAGATGGCACATCAACCTGCATATCGACACCCATGTTCTCCACCTCCTCATTATCTACCCCATCCGACTGATTTGAGTTAACCTTTTCTCCGGCCTTCGATCCTATATTTCCCTTCGCCTTCCTGTGCTTCTTCTCTGGTTGCGCATCAACATCCTCACCCAAATCCTCGTTCCCAGTCTCCCCATCATCAGAACCCATTTCTTTCTTCTTGTTCTCTGGCTTCAGTTTAACAGGCCCGTGAAAAACCTCATCAGGCATAACTTCAAGCTCAAAGCGCTCTTCCATCAACTTCAACTGCTCCTTATCACCATCATCGTACAAAATCTCATGAGCCATCTTCTTCCTGTCGAATGAACCGACACGCCCAAAAAACCATCTCCTAGACCCGGGCCAGAACACCTTCACCCGCTTCCCAACAATCCTGTCACAATCACTCTCACCCAAGGCAACCTTCCGGAAGGAAGCACTCTGCTTCCTCTGCCGAAGCCTTGATGTGGGTCTATCATACAATTTAAAGAACGCCTCTGCCATCTTCGCATCTGCGCCCCTCTTCCGTCTCTTAGAGTCTCTCATTTCAATCCCACCACTGCCTGCCAGGTCGCTCTTTCTCTTTCCCACCAATTTCTTCTCATCAGCCTTACCAGCTACAGTTGTTTGCGTGGATTTGTCACTGTCGTTCTTTACAGGATCTTCACCCTTTCCGATCTCATCCAAAACCACCGAATTACTACTCCTCTGGTCTAGAAATCCCTTCTCCTCGCCCACAGGTCTCACCTTCTTCCTCCCCATGTACTAGCTCTACTCACATCTAAACTCCGAAACCTAGAATGCTTTAAAAGAAAAAAATTCAAAACCTGAAAAACCCCCAAACTTTAGATGAAATAAAAGAACCCTAATCCCAGCAAAAAAGCTCAATACCTCAAACATCAGCAGGTAACAAAACCCTAGAAATGCTTCGAGAATTATACACGACAGAGAAGGCCGTCCTCGGAACCCTAGTGTCTTGTCCTCTGAAACCCCGAAACCGTACCGGAACCCTAGAAAGGCTGCGGTAAGGAACTGAAATTCTTAAACCCCAAAACCTAGAAGCAAAGAGCTGAAATGCTTGAACCCAAAACCCTATACTCTCTCTCTCTCTGCTTCGATTTGAAGATGGATTTGCACAAGCTTTAATTTGAAGATGGATTTGCAGGTTGTGCAAGAGAGATTCCGAAGTTTTATGTTGGGTAAGTTCGTCAGCAGCCTTTTAAACCTGCTTGAATGGATGATTGCCACGTTGGATTGGAATAGGCGGGAAGGTCTGAGGATGCGACACGTGGATCGTGTTGGCATGCCGAGTGTTGAAGACAGGAATGTGGGGCACGCGTCTTTGCAAGTAATGGGAGCGGATTAGTGGGTGGGTGTTAGCCCTACCATAGGGCCCACTTTGATTATTTGGGGTATATCCACGCCGTCCATTCGCTTCACCTGCCCATTCTAGGATATTGTACGAAATATTATTCAGATCCAAATTTCCGGTGGGCCATACCACAGGAAACAGTGGTGATTGAGTCTTTACCATTAAAAATTCAAAAGGGCCCATTATAAGATTTTCATAATGTTTATTTGCAATCAAACCTGTTGATAATGTCAAGAATATCTGGATAAAGGGAAATTATAAATATCATATCGATTCAAAATTTTTGTGGCCCACAAAAAGTTTTTAATATTTATTCATCACTGTTTCTATTGGTATGCTCCACCTAAGATTTGTATATTCTTATTATTTTTTATCTCGTCCTTAAATGATATGGAAAAACAGATGGACGGTGTAGATACATAAAAAATAAGTCAAGGTGGGCCCTACACAGTCAGGATTTCACCCACTAAGGTGTTACCCGGGTAACAGCTAATCCGCTGCCGCATGTAATTCATGAGTTTTTAAATTATCAGACGTGGGGCCCACTTATTGAGTAGTATTACATCATGGATGGTAACTCGTAAAAGTTCCTAATTGATAGAACAATCTTAACCTCTTGATCTGTGTCCTACGGATAGACGGTTAAGAAGAAAAAATGAACAACGGTTCAGATTCAGCTTGAAAATGTTCTGCCATTAGTCATCTGTGATCTTTCAATCTAAAAAACTCTTCGGATACTCCATCTACGTCTGTTGAAAAGTCACCGTTAAGTGGGTCCACTTGTCAGAACTGAATAGCCATGCATACAGTTGAAAGAAGTGTCGGCATGCGTCATATGAATCATAAATTGGGCGCAGGAGGGAGTGGATTGCCTGTGTGGGACCACAGAGATGTCCCTGACAAATCCACTCCGTCCATCTGTTTTGAAAGACCACAGTAGGGCAGGATTCTAAAAATAAGCCAGATACAAAATTTAGATGGGGCACACCAACAAAACATTGGGAACAGCAATTTTCACCGTTGAAACCTTACGTGGAGGTGACCATGGTGGTTGCATGCCATCCAAACCGTTTGTAGGACTATTACCACTTAGCTTTATTTGTAGGAATAAATATCGTCCTGATACAAAACTTCTGTCACTGCCAAGAGTACAATTCTCACTGTTTTGTGTAGTGTAGCTCACAAGAGTTTTTGAGTTTTTTATCTGCCTTATTTTTAAACACCCAACTTATCTTCCTCTTTCACAACAGATGGACGGAATGGATTTATCGTAGACATCTCTGTGGAGCCCACAACCTCTGTTATAGAGATATTTACGTGCCTCGGATTGCCTGTGACCCCAAGCACAGAGATATATGCCAATACTGTGAGAGAATTAGGTGTTACTCAGGGAACAGCTCAATGCGTGTTGTCCCTGCCGTGTGGCCCACATGATGATATTTTGTATATTCACATGGTTCATCCCTTTCTCCAGCTCATTTGAGGACGGGTTTAAAAAATTATGCATCTCAAGTGAATCATACCACTGGAAAACAGTGGTGATTGTGTGCCCCACCATTAAAAACTTGAAAGAGAGGCTTTGGTAATGTTTATTTGCAATCCACTCTGCCGGTAATGTCGAAAATATAAATATCGGCTTGATCAAAACTTTTGCGGCCTACAAAATGTTTACAATAGTTATTCATCATTGTTTCTACTGATATGGTCAACCTGCGATTTTGATCTTCTTAGGGTCCTGGTATCCTATCCTAAAATGAGATGGAAAAACAAATGGGCCAATGGATATATGAAAAAATACGTCAAGATGGCCCCACACGGTAGGGTTACAGCTAATCCACTCTCACATGTACCTGGGGGTTGTGTGGGTCCCACAGAGATGTCGGTGATAAATCCACTCCATTCATCTGTTTCTAAAGACCATAATAGAAGGATTCTAAAAGTCAGACAGATCCAATGCGTAGATGGGCCTCTACAGTGGGAACAGAAACATCCACCACTGAAACCTTCCTAGATCTGACCATGATGTTTATATTCCATCCAAACCGTTCATATGGTCATTACCACTCAGACAAAGAGTCGGAATCCTCTGTCTGCTGCAAACAGTAAATCTTTCTGTGTGATGACGTTGCAATAGGGATGTGATGAGAATGGGATGTGGTTGCAAACCAATGTGATGACGTGGACCAATCAAAACTTCTGTCAGCCAGGCGTTCAATCCCCAATGTTTCATATGGTATGGCCCACATGAGTTTTGGATATGCTTGACTTTTAGATTTTTATCCAATTGTGGTCTTTTAAAAACAGATGGACGGAGTGGATTTGTCACATACATCTTTGTTGGCCCCATGCGAATATCTATGTGCACATGCAATCCGCTCTCTTGGCGCCATCCCTTGCTTACTCTGAGCGAGCGTCCTCTTGAGACGATAACCTCTAACATGTGGCAAAGTGCCACACGTGTTAGAAATCCGAGACGATCATCAGTTTGGGATGCGGATTGCCCCCAAACCGCAGGAAGTCGGAAGCTGAAGAAATCCTTCTTACTTTTGTCAATGCATGAGTGCAAAAATGAGGTAAATTCAAAACTCATGTGAGCGACACATTAGGAAAATGTGAGGAGGGGAAATGCCTATAGTTGAAACCTCACCAAGATCGACATTAATGTTTATATATACGTGCCTTAAACCCAATCATAAGGTTATTTTGACTATGACAAACTGAAAACACAGAAATGTTCACCTGATTCAAAACATTGGGCATTCAATCTCTAGAGTTTCTTGTTGTATAGCTCACTGGAGATTTAGATCTGCCTCATTTCTTAGGCTCATATTCTAATATGATTTGACAAAAAGGATGGACGAAGTGGATTTCTAAAAAATATCATAGTGACCCCACTTAATTTTTGAATGCAAGAAGTGGGGTGTGGACTCCTAGCTCTAAATAGACCTAGAGGACACGGCAGGATTTGATCTAACCATGGATGTTAGAGATTGATCAGTGCAAAGCAGGTTTGAAAGTTGTTTGGTATTGGGGTCATTTGTGATATCTGCACATAGCTCATCTCTGACAGCTGCACATGACCTAATCAAATCTCAGCACATTATTCATAATCAGACAATCCACTTCTATGGTACATGCTTGCCACCAGCAGGAAGTGTAACTACCTGGACTGATAGACGGTCCACAACATGGGAGAGATAGGCCTACCGTATTCCAGTTCTTGGGCTGCTATCGTGCCGTCTCAACGGCAGAAAACTGAAGCAAGTTGTCTCATCCACTGGGGCACACTTGTATGCTAAGCCAAAACCATGGTTGCAGCTCTTGAGGGTCTACTTTTCTTTTTTTGGTTAACTCTCAACCGCCTACTTACTAGGCAGAAATTATCTGGTCAAGAATAACATAGGAAACTTCGGTGCAAGGTCCATCTATTGCGGGGCCCTATGGACCTATGCTGGTGGTCCTATATTTGTCACAAGTCGGATTTGAGACACATGCCACGTGGATAACAGGGAGACAAGGAAATGGCTGTCGTTGTATAATGAGGATATGGTGGGAATTTCTCATTTTAGTTTAGGGAAGGGATGGTACTGAGGTTTCTTGGGTGTTATGTGAGAAGCAAGGCTGCGATACAAAGCATGCCCACTTAACCCCACACCTGGTGGCCCACCCCACTTCAATGTAGGTTGTCCATCATGTGGCCCCAACTTCAATGTCGGCTGTCCATCATGCAAGTCCACCTTGGATGTGGGCCATTCGTCATCAGCACCTTTGATGTGTACCATTCATTATATGGGGCCCACCTTGATGTGTGTCATCCATCATGTGGGGCCTACCATCAAAATAAATTCTTCATCATGTGGAGCCCACCTTCAATATCCACTGCCCATGATTTGGAGCCCACCTTTGATGTGGATCATCCAATGTGTTGCCCCACCTTCGATGTGGGCCATCCCTCATGTGAGGCCTGCTTTAGATGTGGGTCATTCATCATGTGGGGCCCACCTTCAATGTTACTGTCCATCATGTGGGGCCACCTTCAATATCCACCACCCCTATTGCGGAGCCCACCTTTGATATGGACCGTCTATTGTATGGGCCCCACCTTCGATGTAGGTCATGCATCATGCCCGCTTTGGATGTGGGTCATTCATCATTATGAGCCCACCTTTCATGCCGGCAATCCATTATGTGGGCTCACCTTGATTTGGGTCATCCATAATGTGGGGCCCACTTTTGATGTGGACCATCCATCGCATAGGCCCCACCATGGATGTGGGCAACCCATCATTTAGGGCCTCCTGTGATATGAACCATCCATCATATGGTAAAGAGAGAAAGAAATAGAAAAGTCAAAAGTTAAAAAGCTATAAAAAAAAAAAAAAAAAAAATACTTATCAAGATAAGTAATTTTTGTACCGTTAAAAGCAGTTACTTATTGAGTGGTATCCAAACGAGCCTTATATCTGGATCAAATTGTAAAATGGTGCACGTGATAGCAGGCAAATGCGTGCAAGATCCATGCCATGCACAATCTCCACGAGGCTAAGCAAACTTCATTTAAGTGAGCTGCATGCACTTTTTTAGTCTAGTACTGGTCACTCGTACCAATATGTTGGACGTGTGGGATCCAAGCTGCTCATTATTTTGATTCCATTGACCAAATACCACAGGCCAAAAATAAAGTACATATGCTCTTCGCATGGGCCACGTGAATTCCAAAGAAATGGATCATTGAAGGAAGCCTACCAATGGCACGTCTGTTTATAAAGGGGACCAAAAGCGAAGAATGAGAGAAATTGCCCAACCGATCAGATCAACCGGACTTTGTCTTTGCTCCTGTCCATCCAACACCGTGGATCCTGCATGATTACGGGCACGTTTGGATGCAACAGAAGTTGTCTTGGATAAGCTTATTTGAGATGGTGCGCTCACAATAGTCTATCCTCGATATAAATGTGAGATGCTTGAAGGAAGAAGATGGCATATGTACGGCCAATGAAGGCCATTGGCACTTTTGGGGCCTGCAAGGGTGGCGATGGCCTGGTACGGTTGACCTTACCCAACTTTAATCCCTAAACCCCTAGCTCTAGCTTAGCCTGGCAGGTTGAAAAAGGGCTTGGCCCTACCCTAGCCTTAACAAGCCTAGCCGGTGGGGCAGGGCTTCACCTTGCAAGGAAAAGTGTCAAATGATCAAAAGTTTTTAATAGGCTTAATTAATTAATTTATTGTTCTTTAAACCATTAAACAATGGTTCAGTTATGATTAAATTGAGCCAATGGGCGTAACTGGACCATTCATTATTGGCCTTGACCCAAATGACTCGGGCATCAAACCTAGATTTCATGGCTAAAGCCCGGGCTCTTTAGAGCTAGGTTGGGCAGCAAAATCCATTGCCACTCCTAGGTGCATATGTAGGAAAGAATATAAATTAGATTACATGGCAATGAATTAATATCCAAGATACCTTAACCCACTTTTAAGGACATGTTATCCTTATACCTTTTGGGATGGGATAACCTCGATTGTCTTGAAAATCATACAATTTTGGCCACATCTGATACAAAAAATCCCGTGGAAAACAAATGAGAAGGTACTTGTTTTCCTTCACGTTGTAAGATTTCTTTGCTTAAAAGCATAGTCATGTTTTCCCAAACCCAAAAAGTATAAATATAAGCACATTTTATGTTGGAAATTAAGTAATTATTCCACTTGATTCTCAAACAACTATTATAAATTTGGAACCCAAAGCATGAATAAAAACAATCTAAACAATCATTAGCTAATTATTAAGTTTTATCTTTCTTCACAATTGATTCCAAATATCCAAACATGGTCAAAACATCAACAAACTAAGAATAGATACAAACAGGGATCTACCTGTTGTTAGACTTTATGCGGTTCAACTGACTGTTATCAATATGTGTACATAGTTATGTCGTCCAACTGACTGTTATCAATATGTGTACATAGTTATTCATCATACTATATTAAGATATTTTGACGTGAGTATGCCAGTCTTGTTATAAATATGTGAACATAGCCTCTTACTTTATACTATATGGTAAGGTTACGATGAGGTGATACTAGCTACTTTAGTATGTATTCTTAAGAGTATACATACAAATTCTACTAGGTCAGAAATACACTGAGAAAGAGACTAAATCAAGATTCAGGTCCTGATAATGGATTAGAGGAATATCGTATATGATTATTCGGTGAAAATGATGCACATAAGACTTATTTAAGGTGCTAGATCGAATGGATGATCATATTTTAGTGCAAACTATGTTTGAAAAGAATTTATATATTATTATATTAATATTTTCAATGAATTTTAATCAATTGAATTTGCTAAAAATAGATTCCATTTGATCTGAAAAGTATCTAAGTGTACATTACAATTAGAGTATTACAATTTATGCATGTGCACACAAGGAATCAAATTACCTCATGGAGTGTGATTAAATCAAGGATCCAAAACAAATAGCTAGGGATTGGGATGTATCATTGCTGATCCATTTATGAATTTAATGTGATGTCATTCCTCCGATTAAAGTATCAAATTAAGTTCTCACACTATATTTATATGATTGACGGGTATATATTAGATTTTACTAATAAGAAGAAGAGTGGTAATTTGGTACACCTCATTATTGTTATAACTTATGAGATTATGAAATTATTCTCCACATGAAATTTTCTCATAATGAAGGTTTATAAATATAGATGTAGAGTTTTGATTTAAGACACTTTTTTCTCATCTTTTACCCAAGATTAGAGAAATCCCTTCCTCTAGAAACTCTAGTCCATTAAATATAAAAATCTTATAATGTATAAAGCATTCTCTTATCATGTAGTTGTGAATCAATATTTTTATGGACTTTCCTTAATCTCCATGTATGATTCCATACAATGAAAAAGACAATTGTCGTTGCGCTTAGAGATAAGCTTGCTCCTAAAACTTTTAAAATAGATGTATTTATTTATTTTTTAACTTCTGCTCACACTTTTAAAACAACTAAATAGGCTTTTACGGTCGTTTGGATTATAAGTTACTTTAGATAAGCTACTCATGTCTTAAGCACCTCATCTTAATTTCTACTAAGTAAATAAGCTCGTTTGGTAAACAACCACTTGTCAACTTAAAAGTAGAAAAGCATGTTTTGTTTCCAACATCACATAAGCCCTAATCCTTCTAATTTTTTTTGTCACCCTCATATTCATTGTCCATCATATGGGCCAACCTTTGATGTGGACTTTTCATTGTGTGGGCCCCACCTTTGATGTGGGTTGTCCATCATGCAAGGTCCACCCTTGGACATAAGCCATTATCATTAGGGGTAGACCTTTAAGGTGCACCATCCATTATGTAGGGCCCACCTTTGATGTTGGTCACCCATCATGTGGGGCCCACCATCAATGTTATTGTCCATCATATGGGGTTCACTTTCAGTATCCACCCCCCATCATGTGGATCACACCTCTAATGTGGACTCGGACTTGGATGTGGACCACTCATTGTTAGGGCCAACTTATGATGTGGATAGTCCATCATGTGGGGCCTAGCTTGATATGGATCATCGATCCTACAAAGCCCACCTATGATGTGGACCGTCCATCATGTGGGGCCAACCTTGATGTGGGTCATCCATCCTGACTTGAGTTTGTGGACATGGGAAGGCATGAGCACTTAAAGTCCCTATAAATGAGACCTATTGTTCAGTGATCTAGATCATTGATCTGAATGGGCCGACCATGGATGGGGGCCGACCCAAAAGTCTCCAAGAATGGAAGATCCCAAACCTTCCACCATACAAGCCAATAACTGATACAATAACAATCCACATTCAGTAGTAACAAGCCCAAATATTGAAATTCAATGGCTAGGATCCTCCAACTCCCATGATTCTTCCCAACAGCCCAGCCTCCACCATCATGAGTGAAATGATAAATAATCAAGGGTGGGAAATCAGTGATAGGGGACAAAGCCATATTGCAAAAAACCACACCAATCAGATGATCTTAATCCTTTGAATGCAGGTCATTTTATTGAAACCATACAATTTTCCACACCTAGGCAGGGGTATGATCCCTCTTTATACATCTAACTGTTCCAAAATCAACAATGGCAATGTCCCCGAGAATAAAACAATTTCAATCGTTGCTGTGAACCATTGGGCCCCACCTTAGATTGCTCATGGTTCTCAAACATCACTTTGATCAAACAATGCTAACCATTCATTTTCTTCGATGAAAAACAGATGGCGATATAGAAAAGCCAATCGTTCAGATAGATGAGATTATCCGATTGATGTGATTTTTTCCAGCTGGCCTACCAAAAGTGGCCCAGACTGAATGAACCTGATTGAGTGCTCTCCATGCAGCTAATTGCATTTGATTTTTTTTTTTTTTTGGTTCCTGCTTAGCATGAATCTGGTGTTGTTAGTTGGGAGGAGACTAAGAGTGGTGGCAATGGGTTACGCTAGGGCCGGCCAACCCCGGTTGGCCCTGACCCTAGTCTACATGGCCACGTAGCAGGCCATATAAGGAAAAGAGCACCATGATCATGGGTTTAAAAATAGTCTAAATCTAAGAAATATTTTGTTGTCCACTCCATCCATGACAAGTGCCATCACATAAATGGTTTTAACGATGGAAACATAACCTTGGATCTAAAAATGTGCCTTTAAATAACAGTAACCCACTTCATTATTGGACCATGCAAAGGCGCCACCCTGGGCCATGCATCACAGGCCTAGGCCCAACCTGGCCCAGATCTCAGGTCAAGTTTAGGAAGGGCTGAAAGTCGGGCGGGTTCAACCCGACCAACCCGTGACCGACCGAACATTAGGTTGGGCTTGGGCAAGAAGTATCGAACCTGATCTCGAGCTTGAGCTATGAAAACACCAACCTAATGAAGTTTGGGTTGGGCTTGGGTTGGGGTCTCGGGTTGCCCAACCCAACCAACCCAAACCAAACCCGATCTATATACAAGTTACTTATAATTTTATTATATTTTAGTTAAGTAAACTTATTAGTTTATATTACTTTAGTAAGTAAAGTTATAATATTTGAAATTTGATATCCTTCAATGTTGAAGGACTAGTTATTCTATATTTTAGCTTATTTGTTTAGAAAAAGTGAAGTTTTTTATAATAAATAACTACATATATAATTAATAAAGCCATACGTATAAAAAATAAGATGTGTATTGAAACATAATAGACTAATGTAATTACGAAAATATTAGCATGTATCAACCCAATCAACCCGACTGAGCCCGCTTGGGTTGGGCTTGGGTTGAGGATTCCCAACCTGAGGCTGGGTTGGGTTGGGTTAGGGTTGAGGTATAAGAACCTTAGATTGGGTTAGGGTTGAGCACCAACCCGTCTCGACCTGCCTGACTTTCAGCCCTAAGTTTAGGTGCCCAAACCCTGGCCCTACAGGGCTGGGCCAGGTCCAGCCCATTGCCACCCCAATATGAAATTTGGTTTCGGAACGGAGATTGGATGGAACATACGCACCACATTGGACCACGCACAAAATTTAAAAGGTTTCAATGGTGGACACTCCCATTCTAACTGTCCCGGTGGTGAGGCCCACCTGAGTTTTGGATCCGCATAATATTTGGGCTCATGGTCAAACACATGGTGGTGCATCTGATGGACGGGTTGGATCTACGGAACATAAAGTGGTTCCCTTCAAAGTTAGGGCAAGTCACACCCCGAGTGTGCTTACCAAGTCAGGCTATCTTTTTCATGGGCTCTGACATCGAACCCAAATCGAGTCCGAAGCGGGCCCAGGCCCACCCCATTGTCCAACCATTGTGAAGTTTGGCTATAGTACATTTCCCAACCCTGACGATGAATGAACGGTCCAGATCATCGTACATGTGAAGTATAAACAACTGAGTAAGACAAATAGGAAGTGCTCTCCTTTATGGGGGACAGATGGAGACACATCCCCACCTTTGAGGGATTAGATTTATTTTTTGGAAGGTAGGGATTAGAAATTTATCACCTTTGTGAAAGTTGATATGTCTACTGTGATTCTTATTGCAGGGTGAACTGACCACATACATCCAACCGTACCATTATTTCTAGTACCGTACTATATTATCCACCAATATGTCACATGGGTTGATCATCCATACCATGACATCCTTATGACACACTAAATGATGATCACCCTTCTGTAAAATTAGGCCAATCCGATCATTAGGTGGGCCACACATCCATGCTAAGACAGATCGTTGATTTTACAATTATTTTCGAGGTGTGGGCCACCTGATATGCTCAACGGCTTGATTTTGTCCCAGGTGATCTTCATGGTCCTGCACAAGTGGCATGTTGGTTGTAAGGATTGTACGGTAAGACAGGTTGTGGATGTATCGTACATTTCCTGTATATGATCAGTTCTCAAATCTCTTTGTGCGGACGTACAGTGGCTCACTTTAAAGAATCTAAAGAGATAAGGCGCATTATCGTGATATGTTTGTGGTTTTCGCTTTCAGACATTGGACGTTAGCTATCATGCGCACGTTGCCGAAAGTTACTTATCATGTCCTCCCCGAGATGATGCGGTGGTGCGGATAGAAACCGACTATGGCAGATCTATGTTTTAACGTACACGTGGCACTGTGATGTATCAATTTGGACCGTCTTAACTAATTGTCCCAACGGAGGATGGCAGATGTGATGACGTGGCTGTATAAAAAGAATTTGGTTACTAGTTGATGTTGTACGGGCGAGAGTGACAAAACTGATGGCTACGATTGTCTGATGCGCCTCGCACCAGTGGTATCGATACCACCGTAAGGTATTGTGGTACAGGGATGTGGTGGGGTCCACCTGACATGTGTACAACATCCGGTGAAAATCAAGGGCGAGTATCTCATACCAACTTGTTTACTGTTTTTTGACCCACATGATTCACGGATGGATGTCATTAAGGAATCGTATAGGCCCCACATCAACCTGGTACCACTGTAAGCTTACGGTGATACCGGTTCCACTGGAGCGGGCCCATGCAATGAGATGGGAGGGTCCAGATTGATGCACCACCTGGGCTTAAAATGAATGGTCCAGCCCAGTTCGTTGGCCCAATCCAAACATCAAGTAGACTACCGTTGTACAAAGGAATGTAATGGTTTACGTGTCAATGATCAAAACTATTTATACGATGGGACTTGTCATGGATGGATAAGATAATCTTGAAGAATTATTAGATTTTGATGATTTCACTTCTTTTGTTTAAAGGTGCGCCTTGTTGGTATACTCTGCGGAGTTTCAACAAGGGGACCCATTAGTAGTGAAAATCCACACTGCTGAAGCACTGTGTGTTGTATGACTGACTGGGTGGGTGGGTTGCATGACTGACCAAAAACAATAAAAAAATTCAAGGACCGCAAGGGCAAGACTTTTAAGCCTGATTAGGGCCAGGGCCAGGGCTTAAGGGAATAGGGCCAGCCCATTGCCACCACCATTTATAGCCCACCATTCAAACATGACATTTCACAATCTAATTATCTTGACCGTCTAATCAGTAGATCTCTTCCTGTTGAGTGTCAAGTGTGCAATGAGTCAGCTTAGCCACCGGGTTAGCTGGCCTGACCCTCTTATGATGTAGGATTGGACCAAGCTAAATGGGTATCTGGTCAGGAACAAGTTAGAAAGTGCAGGCAGTTTAAGCAAATGGGTTAGGCTTGGGTTAAACCCTATCCAACCCAATGCAGCTATATAGCCCATTAATGGGCCGGCCCAACCCAAAACTTGAATTGATAGCCGGTAAATCTTTACACACACATACATCCTGATGATGGGTGGGCGGGATACAGGGTAATGGATCATAAATAGGGTTCATGTGTTTTGATTACACATGATCTACACGGCTTATCCCACCTGACACACATCTTGAATGTCCTAGAAAGTGCCAGCCTGGCACATGCGACGGCTTGCAGGAGTGAGTGGGGAAGTTTACTATGTACACATGACAGCCCCACACATGCACCACCTGTTCAAGATCCAAGCAGTCCATTGGAGGGACACCTGTTAAAGATCCCCTGGGCAAAGGATCATGTAGTTATGCTTACCTGATGAGTTTGATTGGTCTGTGTTTTGGGTCAGGTATCTCCAGGTTGGTACACCTTAACTCCAACAACGAACCGATTTAAGGGTGACAATGGACCGGCCCCGGCCCTAATTCTTAAGCCCTGACTCTAATCACGCTGAAAAGGCCTTGGCGAGATCCCAAGCAACCTGCAAGGAAAAGATCTAAGATTTATTTATTTATTTTAATTTTATTATTATTTTTTTAAATCCTTTGTCTGTATAAACTATGGTTGAAATGTGACCCTAGATCCAACGATCATTATTAAACTACACACAGGTTGAATGAGAACCGGTAATAAAAGTGTTCACACACTCAAGGGGGATTGGGTCCTGCCCCCAAGGGATATGTTGGGCCCACTTTGATGTATGAGTTTTATCCACGCAGTCTATTCATTTTTCCAATCATTTTAGGGTATGCACAATAAATGAGGCAGATGTAAAACTCAAGTGGACCACCCCATAGGAAGCAGTGTTGATAGTGACACTCACTATTGAAACCTGCCTAAGGGCCTCGGTGATGTTTATTTACCATCCAACCTGTAAGGTCGTATGGACTTGGATGAAAGAAGACACAAATATCAGTTTGATCCAAAACTACTTTGGCTTCACTTGAGCCTTGGATGTACCTCTTGTTTGGGCTCATACCTAAAATGACCAGGCAAAATAGATGGATAGAGTGGATAAAACCCATACATCACGGTAGGCCCCTACCTAGACGGATTATCCTCCAGGCGGGGTAAGGACACAATCGGCTACCGTTTGGACTGGGCTATTCATCATTGGCCCATGTCTAGGTCGGCTTGGGCTATGGACCTATATTTGAAGCCCGAGTGTAGTCCTTATGCCAAGTTTAGGGGCCCAGACAATTCCAGCGCCTAAACGGATTGGATCTTTCACACGCGAGACAAGTTGTAAAAGTGGGACCCATAAGAAGTTGAATCATGCGAGTGAGCGCACTTGGTATTACAAAATCCCAACTAAAGGACAGTAATAATGAAAAGAGTAAGATGTTGAAAATTCAAAAGCAAGAAAAGTGGGAGTAGCAAATGAGGTGACCCCCGGTTACTATCGGTGAAAATGACGGGCGCCTCAACACTGCAAAAGTCTGGTTTCCAAAGATAGGCAAGTGGACCCACCTTTCCTTCCAAAGTTAAAGTGGACCACCTGAATCAATGGACCCAGGCCGGACCTATAATTCAAAATTCAAAACGTAAGCGCGCATACCCTTTCAACTGTCCGTCGACTTTACCTCCCAGAAACCCAAAATAGGAACGGCGGACAGCCTCACGCGCTCCTCTACAAGTAAGTAGTGAGTACACGTGCCGGACTGAAAACTCCCTGCTGAAGTGTATTTTTATTTATCAAAGCCTAAAGGCCTGCTTGGGAGCATGGATTTGGAACCCTCATTTGAATACGCAGGTTGTGTTGGCACTTTGGAATCCCATTTAATCCAAATGTAGCTATGCATGATATATTTACAGGGGTTTCAATTTAATTATTAAATCAATTTTAATCTTCCTAATTTGTGTCCGTATGTCATGTTTGACACAATAATGTAATAAGCCGGTTGAAATATATACTTTGGCCGAATATGATAAAACTTCAAGTCTGAAATAAACCACAAGCATAAGATTATAACCAAGTAACTAATCAACAAATTTTAATCATTTATATTACAAGGACAATGTTTGAACTGCATTTATCATCTTCCTGATGTAATTTTAGTGATGCAATTGGTTGATACTCTAATTGTTTTGAGATATCATCAATAGGCCACGTTCTCAATAGATTAGTAGAATAGTGACACATATGCTACTCACGGGAGGATTTTAAATATAATCTTAGCTTCCAACTTGATAATTTCAAACCCTCTCTTTGAGTGAATTTGAAACCCTAGTTTATGGTGTTAAATAAATTGAGGATATGAAATTCTCTCTCATTTTAGTAAGTTTACTATTTTAAAAAAAATTATGAACTTGTAACATATAATTTTACATAAATTATTTAAATTATGGCATAAAATGACATTTATATTCATACTTATATTTCTATTTTATAACTTACGGATCTAAGATGCCTTACAAGTTTGAGGCTTATTTTAGAGGTAAAAGACTGTTATCTCTTCCTTTCCTTTTTCATGGCCCACCCACTAAGGGCCTTACACGCTTAGTAGAATAAGTGTATTCTATAGAGTCAAAGAAGTAAAAAATAAAAATGATTACATTATATAATTCTAACATGATGATCTGGTTCGGGAATCCAGTACCATTAGCCTATTGATTCCCACCTTGGATCGAGCATTACCTAATATTTAGAAAAACCCTAGGACAAATATTACTTTCAGTCGAATGTGGATGATTTTTACCTTTCTTTTCTCAAAATGTAATCTTTTGGAAAACATTTAATGGCTGAGATTGTACGATCAAACTATTCTGAAATGCTCACCGTTCAAATATTCCGTACAGGTATCCTATACTTCCTCACCTGAATAGGGATCGGGATCCATTTGATGCACTAACGTCTTGCGCCTCCACATTGTATCCAAACCGTTAATACAGTGGGATCCCACCTTTGATTGGCTGATAACCAAAATTGATCTTGATGCGAACATCTCAACCGTCTGATAAAGGATCCATTCTCATTGAATCTCAGCCACATATTAAACGGATAGGAATGCAGACCCAGTAATGTTTCCATGCATGTGGGACTCTATTCTATATTGCTCAGGACTTGATCAGACCTTCATAAATGTTTGTATGACTTTTTCTGCACGTAGCAATTTCTATGACCAAAAAAATCAAAAGCCGTACACCTGCCAAAGCTGTGCACATTCGAACTATTGATTAGGTGGGCCTCATCACGGAGGATGCATTGCACGAGGGTCACATTCATTATAGAAACCTAACCATCTGACACGAGGGGAGAGGGAGAGAGAGAGAGAGAGAGAGAGTTGGATAGTCTGGCAGAGTGTGACAGTTGATACGCAGAGACTATGAAAATGAATACAGTCCGATTAAACTGTCCCAAATTATGTGACCCAGTTTATATGGGTGGTGAATAAAACAAAATGCAATTATTTGATTGGTGGACAACTATGGGACACGGTTAAAATTGAAAATGATACAATGTTCCTATTCTATAAACAGTACAGAGGATAGAGTTATTCAATGCATCTGATCCTGTGACTCAGTGCAGTGAGTTCCACAATTTATTCCTGTACTTTTGAGTAAATTTATGCCACGTGTACTGAGAGGCCACGTGTATTGAGGGGCCGACTTATCAACCTTCCCCAGCGAGAGAGAGAGAGAAAAAAAAAGAAAAAAGAAAAAAAAAAGGCCCACTCTTTTAGCAGATATTATTTTACGAAAGAAAAACTTAATTACCTGCTACGACTGAAGACATTTTAAGATGAGATCATTGCCTTTACATCCTTCACAGGGTAAGACATCCACTTCATTCATCTATTATGGTAGCTTATATTAGGGGTGTGTTTGGTTTTTGAAATTCTCGATAAATATTTGAAAATAGATAATTATTATTCTTTTATCTTGTTTGAAAATTCATTCAATTTTTTACTTTAAAAATTGGTTTAAAAAGGTTAGTTTAAATTTGTGGCACCCCACTGTAATGTCTATGATATATCCATTATATCTAGAAGTTTTACAATAACATTTTTAGGCATTAGTTGAAAATAAGGTAGGTCCAACACTCAAGTGGTCCACACCAAACAAAAAAACAACTCTAAGAAGATTTTAACATTATGTGTTCATTTTCTTTTTTTCTACCTTGTGGTTTAATTGAACTATGGATATGCCTTATTTTCTAGATTATACCAAAAATCAAATCCATTTGCTTTGTATTCACTTGGGATTCCAAAAACCAAACATGCCCTAAGATACTCTAAAGTTAGGCAAGTCCAAGGATCAAGTAAGCCACACTATTGGAGTTGTGTCATGTAAAACAATGCAATTTTATTGTTAATGACATGGATGTAATATTTTGGTGATTTTATCTGTACATCATAACCATGGGTTTGAGACGAATAAGTTGCAATGCCATAATTAATACGTGAGATTATCTTAAATGTATAAGAATACAAGCTAAAGGAAAGGGGTTCTCGTTATTGTTCGGAACTTGAGAGTGAACATATGGTCAATGATTAAGATGAGTGTTGTGAGCCGTGAATCTAAATACCATGTTATGTCATGATCACTTAGCATGTTAGGCCTATGCTTACTATTGTTATTATGTGGTCATCCTGTATAAAAAGACATTATAAGTAGTTAGGATGAAAGGTCTCCAATATCAAACACAATAACAAGTCAATGTGCCTTTAGCCTATATCACATAGGAGTGTAAGCATACATGAGAATAAGCCTGTAGTTTTATTCTTGTCGGACACTTACATTGGTAGAATGGGTCAAGTCTTTAGAGTAGAAGTCTCATCAAGCTTAGACCATGATTGACTTAAGAATAAACTAATTTTGATTAATCCTTAGACCTAAAAATATGTGAAAAGTTCAAGGTCTTGAATACATCTGCTTTGACTCACTTTACAACGGTCATCATATAACTAAAGAAATAAGTGTAATTAGGTATATACATTGAAGTTCGATTAAGGCTCACATGATCCAACAGGGGTTTCATTGGTTTTCTAGTAACTTATGGCTTGGATCTTGAAGATCAAATATTTACTAAGTAATTTTTTTCACTTGGTTTAACACTAAAAAAGTTTTATAAAATAAAATTCAATCATTAAACTTTTATTTTAATTGTGAAAAAGATTTTGATCACATATTATGATGATTTGACCGTTTAAATCTAATGTGGTCCATCATTTGATTTGCATGAGTATGGATTAATAGTTAACAGGTTATAACAATTGAATTTTTTTATTTATCAATTTAGATATATAAGTTAAGATAGGATCACATGATTTTAATATAATAAGGTATATGAAATAGTATAAAATGGTAAAGTATCATAGCTGATGCCTCTGTGAAAATGTAACTCTTTCTTATACACACACAGATCATACTCCAGAATGAGAAGAGTACAAGAATGAACCTTATATGTCCCCACTCACTAGGCATTATTTGCAAAGAGGGGGAGAGAGAGAGAGAGAGAGAGAGAGAGAGAGAGAGAGAGATTGACACAAATGATAGTTTATCGGTGACAATGATTAAGATAATCTTAGCTATCAAATTTTTTGTTTTTCATTTTTTAGAAACTTCATAATATCTGAGCGAGAATTCTTACTGTTGTAAAATCTATCATCTGTTTTTTAAAAATTTATGTCTTTTTATTGCATCTCAAAAATCCAAACACATACGACAAGACACAATTGTGATGGGAATATCACTATTAAAACCATCTTAGGGCCAATGAAGTATTGGATCAAACTCATGTTCATGGTAGGATAAATCTTGGCATGTAAAAGCCGAGATGATGGAGGAGTGGATGTAGATCTATAGTTGCCTTTATAGTCTATGGGGCTTAATCTCCACGATTAAACTGTGACCTGCAGTTTTTTTTTTTTTTAAAGGTTAGTATACACACACCCCACTGTACACCCACCCTCACAGTTACTCACACTGCAATGTTAGCCACCCCCACTTGGGAATCGATACCAAGACCTCAATATTGAAACGAGGTTATCTTCACTCAGTCTACCACTTCACCTGCAGTTGCTCAAGTGTGCTCTTGCCATCCAATAACACTAGATTTTATTAGTTAGAACCGTAGAATCGTATGAAATCAATATCTTAATGGGAATGAAGATTAATACCTCAAAGCTAGCATTTTTCTTCCATTCTTTTTATTTTCTAAAATATTTTTTCATAGCATTAACTAACATATCTTAATACTGCACATCATGATGGTGAATCATGTGACTTCTAGAACTTATCAGTCCATTAAATTCATGAGCATTTGTTGGAAGTAAATAAAACGAAAAAAAAAAAAGAAAAGAAAATTAAGCTTCTACTATATTTATACTCTGTACAATGCGAGTAGCATCTTAACATTTTTACCTCTTTGAATTAGTTTCCAGAGAGGCCCTAGCATTGAATGTTCCAAAGACATGGAAAGGCTTTTAAACTAAAGTTAAGGTTGTTTTAAGAATTCAAAATTATGTTTGTTAGAGAGTTAAGATTTAACTACTTGTAAAATTGATGTAGTGAGACATTCTCCTGATCATGGAGGAAAGATGACTAGAAGGACTCGAGAGTAGGCCCACTTGAACTAGCAAAAGGGGTTGGGAAACCCCGAAAATCCGAAGCCGTCGACCCCTGCTGACTAGCCGACCGGTCGGACTTCAAAATCTAGAGAACAAAACTCTCTGGACTGTCTGGACCATGTCCGGCTGGTTGGAAGCCCCTGGCCGGCCGGCCGACCACTGCGCAGAGTGCGAGCCAACACTTCCTATTTTGAGCGTTTTTTCTTACGTTTTGGTTTAATTAGTTTCCTTTTGCAATTTGGACACTTAGGTTGCGTTTTTAGGATTTAGTTTTCTATAAGTACTTGTTTTATTTTCATTTTAAAGTATCTTTGATATATTTTGAATCAAACTTAGAGTTTTCTCTTGTTTGCATGTGGATTTTAGTCGTTCGTCATGGATTCGAAGAGAAGGTCCCGTGGATTCGAGATATGCCGTCGTGGATTCGATGAAGACATGTTGAGGAGTCCATGTAGATCCGAGATTCAGATTAGTTATCCCCGTGAGAGAGACGTTGCTCAATCTCACCACATTCTGCCCGCACCAAATTGGTATCAAAGAGAGTTTCTTCCTCGGTGATGGCATCTAGCGAGAATTGTGGTAACAATCCCGTTAATGGTGATCATGGGATCCAATACTAGCAGAGAGGATGGAACTCCTCCAGAAATCAGTTGAGACATCGATGCAAGGAGTACAAGAGTCTCTCAATCAGATCGTTGTGGCTTTGGCCCAATAGCAAGTTCTGGTGGGTGCTCAACCACCTACGGTAGAGGTTCGGAACATCCAGCCATCCGTCCAGCCCTCCCGACAGTGAATCGACGACGAGATCATGCAAATCTAGATGGCAGCGACGACGACGTAGAAAACATCGTTACCTGGCCTCAAGCGCATGGTAATGATCGTGGAGATCGACATGAATACAATTATAGAGGTAGAAGAGAACTTTCCACGTTTAATGGCTTACTTAGAATAGATGAATTTTTTGATTGGCTAGCGGAAGTAGATAATTTTTTTATTATATGAAAGTTCCGGATGATCGAAAGGTTAAACTTGTTGCGTACAAGTTGAAATCGGATGCTTCGGCACGGTGGGAGTAATTACAACTCTCCTGCACCTAGCAAAACAAGTTGTCATCCGGTCATGGCCTCGGATGCGACAACTCATTCGATCGCACTTCCTACGAGCATGTCCTATTCCAGAAATACCACAATTGCCATCAGGGCAATCGGACCGTTGAAGAATAAGTGGCAGAATTCAATGGGTTGGCTACGTGAAATGATCTCTTTAAAACCGATGCCTAACAACCTGCAAGATTCGTTGGCGGCCTCCAACCCGCAATACAGGATCGAGGACAATTGATGCTGGTCTAGATAGTGGCAGAAGTTGTAGAGCGAGCTACTCGTGTAGAGACCCAACTCCATAAGACACATGAGCATTCATATCTCTTGATTCATGCCTTTATGATGGGCCCCACTCAGAATTCATCTACATCCAAGGGAAAGGAACCCATCGTTGAGCGTGTTCATCCCCATGTTGGCCGCCAAACTATACCAAGTCGTGGCCCGACAAGGCCGCAACGTTCAGCCATTATGCCTAGCCCAAGTAAGATTCTAAATCCTTACAACAGACCGAGGCCCGATCATTGCTACAGATGTGGACAACTAGGTCACTTATCCAACATGTGCCTCAATGGCCCACTGCTAATGTGGTCGTCTTCGAAGAGGATGCACTAGCTAAACAAGAAATTAATATTGATGCTAAGCAAGTTAATGAGGATGAAGAAGGAACTGATTGGATCTCAGGAGATCAAGGTGTATCCTTGGTCGTATAGCGGCAGTCACCTACATGTGTTGAACCGTTTAATCCCCAGCGACACAGTCTCTTCCGCACTAGCTGCACAGTGGAAGGGAAAGTTTATAACGTGATCATCAATGGTGGTAGTTGTGAGAATATAATATCACAGACCCTGATTGAGAAACTGAAACTCAAGACCACACCGCATCTCTCGCCCTATGCGATTGACTGGATTCATAAAGGCATTACGATGGTGGTCAAGGGACAATGTCTCGTCTCACTTTTATAAGCAATTCTTACAGGGACCGAGTACTATGTGATGTCGTCGACATGGACGAATTCCACATGATATTCAGGACGCCCATGGCAATATGATCGGGATGCCGTACACAAAGGTCGTGATAACACTGTCACCTTCATCAAGGAAGGACGGAAGGTCATCCTCACCCCATTGACACCACGTGAAAGCCACCAAGTAACCATAGGAGATGGACAATCTCTCTTTGTTTCAAGCCACAAAACTCCAAGACCTCGCAAAGGTAAGCGAAATTCGAGGTCGAGTTTCTTTCAAGAGAGGGCGACTGATGTAGTGAGACATCCTCCCGATCATGAAGGAAGATGACCAAAAGAAGGACCCGAGAGTGGGCCCACTTGAACTGGTGAAAGGGGTTGGGAAACCCTGAAAATCCTAAGTTGCCGACCCCTGCCGACCGGTCAGACTTTAAAATCCAGAGAGCAAAGCTCTTTGGACCGTCTGGACCATGTCTGGCAGGTCGGAGGCCCTTAGCTGGTCAGCCGGCCACTACGCAAGCGCGAACGCTTCCTATTTTGAGCGTTTTTTTTTTCCGTTTTGATTTAATTAGTTTTCTTTTGTAATTAGGACATCTAGGTTGTATTTTTAGGGTTTAGTTTTCTATAAGTACTTGTTTTGTTTTTGTTTTAAAGCATCTTTAATATAATTTGAAAAAAACTTAGAGTTTTCTCTTTCTCTTATTTGCTCGTGGATTCGAGTCGTTCTTTATGGATTCGAAGAGAATGTCTCGTATATTCAAGATATTCGTCAGTGGATTCGACGAAGACAGGTTGAAGAGTCCCTGTAGATTCGAGATTCGGATTAGTTATCCCTAGTGAAAGAAACGTTGCTCAATCTCACCACATTCCGGCCCGCACCAAAAATGCTTTTGAATGATACTTTTTCTTTTGCCTAAACTCTAGCCGCAGCCCTCCCTCTCCTCAATTTCACACACCTACACTTCCTAGTATATATGGCAGGCATGTATGTTTGTATGGGCATGCACGACCCGTACCACCACAGACATTTGTGTTGACCCAACATATCAGGATTTGATTGAGCCATGTGCTATTGTAAGAGATGAACTCGGGCGCACTCAACCTAACAACTTTCAAACATAGTTTGCGTGAGCCCCACTTTCACTGACAGTGACATATGGGCCAATCAAATCCCCCATGTCGGGCCACCACACAGACGTCAATGGTATCAGGATCACCACGAAGCCACATGCGTGTGCATGTGTACACGTGTATACATGGTCCAACCAACCCTTCAACAAACTTTCAAAAAGCAGTTGCTGAAAGACCATGAAATCTTTGATGGGGGATTTTCCAACTTCTCTCGTCACCACGGCAGTAGCAGCAGCAAGCAACAACAACAACCAATTGGAATGTGGTGAGATGCGCACCCACCAACATTCTATAAACGAATACGAGATAATGAAAACCACTTTTACTTCTCTCCCAAACAACATACCCCAGACGTGTGCACATCATTTCCAATCTACTTCCATCCCCCACGCTCGTGCTCCATCACAAAAGAGTCAATCTGTTGGCCAATACAAGACACATCACAGATGGGGTTGTTGGATCCAAACCATCCATCTAGTTGGTCAGTCCCAGGGATCATGGTAAGTGCACAATCCTATTCGTATGAGATGAGCCTTCAAATAGACAGTCAAGATGAATGTGATTTTCAGCTTAGGATCTATACAGATGGGACCCCACTAGCCAGATGGCCCAGATGAACCATTTCACTCCATTTGTGGTCCAGCTGGCTTAAAAATGGTCACGTCCAACACATCAAAATCACTTAAATCAGCTCACCAAAACCACTAATTTGGTTGGAAAAATGAGGTCATGGATTAGATCTCACCAAACGGCACCAAAATAGAAATATACATCAGTCCATACACTGTTGTATGGGAACTTTAGAGACAACTTTCGTACAACACTTTTTTTTTTTTCTTGGTGGAAGCTCGTGGAAGGAAAAGCTCAATGAGGCCGATGTCTCTGTTACATCCATTCTATTCATTTGTTGTGCCAGAAGGTTGGATGCCAGCTCGAAAATCATGCATATACAGAACCCAAGTGGGCACCAGAAATAATGGGGTGTGGCTAGGGCTATAAATGGGTCAGTGTACCCGATGGGGTACCTCGACCTGACCCATTTAGACCCGACCCGGACACCTGACCTGACTAATTTGTTAAATGGTACGGGTCTGAGTCCAAGAACAGACCCAATTGTTAAACTAGTCTGGATGTGATGGGCGGGTCTGGTCTATGTTGCATGGGACCCGTCCAGACCCAGTTTTAAACCTAGTAGGATCATCCTTTGTCATTTTGATTTATACTTCTGGCCGGGCTCACAACTTTGGATGGTCTTGTTTGGGTATGAAAGGTGAGGTGGGATTTACCATTTTTATTGTAATGATTTCCTATACATGCACCACAAGTTAACCAACTGGTGAATGTATGTAGTCAATTTTGAAGAAGTTTTTAATAGTGGGCGTTCAATCACCTCTATTTCTTATGGTATGGTCCACTTGATATTTGGATCTGCGTAATTTTTTGGACCATCCCCTAGAATGATATGGAAAAACTGATGGATGGCTTGGATATACAGAACGTTCATTGAGGTGGGCCCCAAATTAGGGAAACAATTAACACCTTTTATTTTTAACCGGGATGCAAATTAGCTAATGACAGCGTGAGTAGCAAGATTTGCTACTGAAGTGAGGTCACCAAGTTCTGTGGGCCCTACTATGATGTATGTGTTGTATCCACCCTGTCCATCCATTTGTAGAGATCATTTTACGGTATGAGCTAAAGAATGAGGCAGAGCCGAAGCTCAAGTAGACCCTACCATAGAAAACAGTGGGGACAGTGATGCCCACCTTTGAAACCTTCATAGGGCCCACCATGATGTTGTTTTGAAATCCAACCTGTTCACAAGCTAACACAAACATGAATGAAAGAAACATATATGTCAGCTTGATCGAAAAACTTCTGTAGCCCTTGACAAGGCTTTAACGGTGGGTGTTCAATCCCTACTGTTTTCTGTGGTGGGTCAACTTGAGCTTTAGATCTGCCTCAATCTTTAGTTCATGTCTAAAGTGATCTCTCCAACTGGATGGACGGTGTGGATACAAAACGTACATCGTGACGGGGCCACGGGACTTGGTGACGTCACTTCAGCTAATTCCATTCTTTTAACAGCTCATGAGCTGTTTTTATTGGAATATATGCATGAGCTGTTTGCTGTTTTTGTTGGAATTTAGCATGGGTGCGGACACTAGATAAAGATGGACGGTCCTATTAGGGGTTCTTTGGGGCATAACGTGATGTTTGTCCACACCATCCATCCATTTTAATAGATCATTTTAGGTCATGGACCTAAAGAAAAGGCAGATCTAAGTGTCAATTGGACTACACCATAGGGAGCCGTGGTGACAATGACGCCAACCATTGAAACCTTTCTAGGGCCCACCATGATGTTTATTTTTCATCCAACCTATTCATACAGTCATACAGACATGGATTAAGGGAAAACATAAATATTACAGTGATAAAAAAAAAATTGTATTATTAATTGGTATTGATTAATTTTAACATAAAATTAAGGTGACCTAGACCTGTTAGACACAACCAGACCCGTTACACCCATTTATAAGTGGGTCTAGTTTAGGGTCTGGATATCCCCTAACCTGAGTTGTTAGACCCGACCCATTTGTCTGATGAAGTTGAGCTCAAACTCGACCTAGACCTGCCCATGTAATAAAAGGGTTTGGGTCTAAAATATGGACCTAGACCCATTTAGTAAATGGGTGGGTCTGGTTTTGCTAAACCCACCTCAAACTCGACCATTAACAGCCCTAGGTGTGGCTTCAGGTGTGGCTTCAGTTAGTCGTGGATCAACTGTGGGGCCCACCTTGATGTATGTGCCTTCCTTCCACACTGTCCATCCATTTTGACAACTCATTTTAGGGCATGATAAAAAAATGAAGCAGATTCAAATCTTAGGTGGACCACACAACAGGAAACAGTGGTGATTGAATACCCGCCATTATAAACTTGTTGGGGACCACCGGAATGTTTATTTGCCATCCAAGCAGTTGATAAGGTAAGAAAGACCTGGATGACGGGACCAAATAAATATCAGGTTGATCCAAAAATTTTGTGGCCCACAAGAAGTTTTCAATGGTCAATCACCACTCTTTCTTATGGTGTGGTTCACTTAGAGATTTGGATATAATTCATTTTTATAGGATAATGCACTAAAATGACCTGTCAAAATGGATGGATGGCATAAATTTGGATATAATTCATTTTTGGGATAACGCACTAAAATGATCGGTCAAAATGGATGGATGGCATGAATGTAAGGAAAATACATTATGGTGGGCCCCACAGTCAGGGATCCATGCACACAACACATATCTTTGATGTTGTATGAAAAGGCTCTATAGGCCCACCCTGATATACGTATTTATCCCCAGCATCCATCTATTTAGCAGCTCATTCCGCCACATGAGCCAAAAAATGATGCAGATACAAATGTCAGGTGGTTCACATCACAAGAAACAGTGGTGATTGGACGCTAACCGACCGTCATGCTTATTTGTCATCCAACCTATTGAGTAGGTCACATGGATCTAATTATCTAAATGAGGTGAAAATAAAGTAGAACAAGACTTTATGAGTTTAGCCTAAGTCCACAATGGTAAGTCTCCCATATTATTAGTAGTGCGTGTGGGCCATTGACACGAGTCGAGGGATTGGGATAAGGTCTTGGACCTGGGTGCGTGTTGTCCTTGGCCACGTCCATGACCTCAGCCTCGCTGTGAAACGTGTACTGCTGGTTGGGGTTCTTCAAGATGTTTGGTGTGGGTATATGTTTAATACTTAATTTATAGCTAAAAAGTTAGCCATAGAGTACATCCAAATCAGTAAGCTCCGAACGAGTGGTGATGGAGGTGATTAGAGCATCATATTCAGGATCTAAATTGAACCTTAGTTGCAATAGGTATGCTCGAGATTGTGAGGAGGAAATGCTCCTCAAGAGCAATCTAAACATCTTTAGATGTAGACAAGTCGATGACCATGGTATGAACACTTCCACTGAGAGAGAGACAATGAGCCAGCTCAAAAGGAGTTGATTTTGTTTTTCCCAACTGATGTAGACGGGATTTAGTATTGTTTTATCGGTAGACTCAGGATCTGAAATTGTTTTTCATAGGCAAGGCTTTGTGATAATGATGTACAACGAGATCGTGTCTTCAAAGAAAGGACATTAGCTGCAATTTTCCTAGTAAGTAGTTATTTTGGTCGAGTTTTGTGGTGAGGAAATGATGAAAATTTGCAAATGGAGCGGTGGAAAATGAAAAAGATGAGAAATGGTTTAACGCAGTCATTAGAGATCAAAGGACGTGAGTCATTATAGTTCTTATATTATGAAGTAAAATAAGACAGCACAAATTTAACCTACATCCACAATGGTAAGTCTTTCACACTCTTACTGGTGAAATTGCTCTTATTATTTATAGTTAAATTAGTTACCAGATAGAAACTTCAAAGATAAATTAGTTGAGATTCTATAAGTTGTGATTAATACAAAGATAGAAGATAAGATGGAAATTATTAGAGAGATTTAAAGTAGAATTGATTAAAGAGATTTACCGATTTTCAATATCTCCAGTGGAAAACAGGGGTGGGCATCGAGTCGAGTCGGACCAAGAGATTTTTAAAGAGACATGATCGAAAATTGACCCAGCCCAGTTTTTAAAAAGACCTGAGCCAAACTCGACCCGACCGAGATTGGGTTTGGCCTGGAGTAACCTGGACCGAGTCGTGTCGAGTTGTGAGGAGGAAGGGAGGGAGTGGAGGAGAGGGAGAGGAGGGAGAGAGAATGGGTAGGGCAGAGAGGGAGAGGGCTCCAGTCGAGTTCGAGCTAGGGAGGGAGGGAGGAGGCAAGAGGGTCGAGTTAGGACTCAGGTAGCCGAGTGAGTGGAGCTAGAGGATGAGGGAGAGAGAGATAGAGGTTGTTGTCCCTCGCTTGGGGTGGAGCCGACGGTTGGGTCTAAGGTGCGGGTAGGATGAGAAAATGAGAGACTTATGGTTTATATAGATATATTACCCACGTCGAGTCAAGTCACACCGAGTCGGATTTTGGATTGAGTTGAGTTAAGATGCTAGGTGACCCAACCTCCACTCATTTTGCTTTTGGATTGAGCCAAATCTATTTGGACTTACCCAACTTACACACTCAGTTCCTAAAGTGTGGTCCACCTGAGATTTCAATCTGCCTCATTTTTGGGCTAATGCCCTAAACTAAATAGACGGCGTGGATTAAACACATACATCATGGTGAGGCCCATAGATTTTTTGGGTAGCACACGCTACAAATGTTGGTGCCATGTGCTATGCTACGTCTACCACACTATGAGTTGAATGCGGATTGGGTACTACCGGCCCATCCCTAGCTAGAAACGGACAAGTGCTTTGAGGAGTCATGTGGTGTATGATTTTTATCCACACCCTCCATTCATTTTTTTCATTAGATACAAGCCAAAAAATGAGGTAGATCTAAGGCTCAAGTGAGCCACACTATAGCAAGTAGCAGTGATAATGACACCCTCCATTGAAACCTTCTTAAGGGTTAATTACGATCCAATTTGTTCAAAGGTACGTAGACCTAGATGAAGGGAAAACACAGATATCAGCTTGATCCAAAACTTGTCTTGTAACGGCCTCTATTTTTGTTAGTACCCTTAAAAAGATGTGACAAAATAGATAAATGGTGTAGATAAAACACATACATTACAGTAACCCTCCAAAGCCCCTGTTTGTACCTAGCTAGGGACGGGCTTGGTAGCTCCTCAATCCGCGGACGCCTAGGTTCATACGTAATCCAATTGGTTTGGCAATATGCTAAAGGGACGCGGATTAGCTAATGAGCTTGACACTAGCCAGATTCGTCACCACGTTCTGTGGGCCCCACCATGATGTATGTGTTGCATCTACCCCGTCCATCCATTTGTAGAGATCATTTTCGGACATGAGCCAAAGAATGAAGCAGATCCAAAGTTCAAGTGGACCCCTCCAAAGAAAACAGTGGGGATTGAACGCCTACCATTAAAAACTTCTTTGGCCCACAGAGGGGGGCCGTGGGTAAAACTGGGGCGGATTAGGTGTTACCCGGATACAAAACATGTGTGCCCCCATGAAATTTCCAGTAGTGGAGTTCATTTCGTGTGGTGAGCCCACCTGAGCTTTGAATTTGCCTGATTTTCGTCTGATGTCCTATTGTGGTTCAGAAAAACTGATGGACGGAGTAGATTAACCACGGGAGTCTATGTGGCCCCTACATAGCCTCTGACCATAGGAACTTAATGTGGCCGGAGTCGCGGCAATTCGCGACCTTGGTCGTACTCGAACAGGATGCCGATTGCGTACTCAATTCCCTAAAGCATACCGAATAATTCAGCGCGCGTACCTATATATAACGTACAGGGTGATCTATTTGAGCAGAGTTGTGATGTATTGTCTAATCCACACCGTCCATTTATTTTATCAACTCTTTTTAGGGTATGAGCTCAAAATTGAAGCATATCTAAATCTCAAGTGGATCACACCACGAAAAACAATGGGGCTAATGACGTCCACCTTTGGAACCTTTCTAGGGCCACAATTATGTTTATTTGTTATCATCCAGAACTTCTGTAGCCATGGAGAATTTTCATTCTTAGGCGTACAGTTCCAATAATTTATGTGATGTGGTACAGTTGAGCTATGTTATGCTTCAATTTTGAGCTCTTACTGGATAAAATTGATAATTATAGAGTTCACTTATAACATCCAGAGTTATCCAGTATAGGGCTGGACCAATCAAATTTCTCTACATGATTCAGGCTGTTTCTTTTGCATTTACGTCAAGTAAATAGTTAATAATTATTTACATTGTAATATTGTTTAAGTTTTCTAGTAAGTTGGCAAGGCGGATTGCTTTTTCTACACTAAAATCGAGGAGGGTTTGAATTTTATACGGGGCCCACTATAATATATATGGCTTATCCATGCTGTCCATCCATTTTATGAGGTGATTTTAGGCCATGAACTCAAAATTGAGGCAAATCCAAAGTTCGAGTGGACCACGCCACATGAAACATTAGTTTAAACACCTACCATTAAAAACCTTTTACTGTCACAATTTTCTATTGTGTGGGACACTTGAGCTTCGGATTTGCCTCATTTTTTGGCTCATGCCCTAAAATGTTTCGGTAAAATGAATGGACGGCGTGAATATATCACAGAAATTACAATGGAGCCAAAAATGTACGTCAATTCTTTTGAGAGGCTTTCTACTTTGAGAAAATACAAGCTGGGCTCTCAATGGAGCGGGTCAAATCTGACATCCGAGTCACTCGGAATCCATATAATGTGGAGCTCGATCTTAAAATAGGTTTAATTAATTAAATGGACTGATTAGGTTCACAAAAATAAATTCAAATTATATTTGGATTGAATCTAAAGGTACTAACGAGATCCAATCAGACATTTTACTGAACCTTTTTTGGAAAAGTGGTACTAGGGCATACTTGTCGAACCATTATGATGCATATGTTATATTCATACCATCCATCCAGCTTGACAGCTTAGTTAAGGCCATGGGCCCGAGTATAGAAAAGATCTAGATATTATGTGAACCATACAACAGGAAACAATAAGTTATGCTTCCTCCATTGAAATTGTTCTAGGCCCACTATAACGTGTATGTCTTACCAAAAGCTATCCAATATAGGACTTTTTGGACCTTTCATAAACTGACTGAGCTAATTAGCAGTGCAGATCATCCATACTTAGACCTCACTTAGCAAAAATTTAAAAAGAAAAAAAAACGCAGAGATGTTGGAATAGCCGGAGTAAAAGTACGCAGCTGCTGTCGAGCGTCCATGAGAACAGACGCAGGCGCCCTTTTTGGACGTCGAGCGTCCATGAGAAGAGTCGGTAGGCGCTCATTTTGGCCGTGAATGGATTTTTTATATCCAAGTTTGCCATTTGATTTTTTAGATTATTTTAATGATAGGTTCCATAAATGAGACATATCCCAAGCTCACGTTGACCATACCACATCAACTCAGATTTGCACAATTTTACCATTAAATTAAATATATTATATTATATATTTTTTAAATTTATGCTTGGGTGAATTTGTGCCTAAGTCCAATTCAAATTCGATAGTTATATGAATTTTTGAATCCAAAATGGGTCTAGCTAATTATAAGTGGATTAGATATGGATATCATTTTTTAGATCCAAATTGAATACAAATCCACCTGTTGATTTTTGGACTTGCGGCCTGGACCCATCCAGATCCGACCCACCGAGAGCCTGAAATGCAAGTTACTATCGAACAGATAATAATAATTACCCACAAGTTCCTATCAAACAGATAATAATAATCAACCACTTACAATTATTTAAATGCATTTACCTTCATTTACAGCAAAACAGACAGGCCGGGCCTCACTGAGTTGGCAAAGCCGGGGATTCACCTAATGCGCCCCCCACGTGAGTGGAACTTTCACGAGATCCACACCATCCATTGGTTACGCTATACCTTATGTTTATTTTGGTTGGCCACAACAAGCAGACCAGTTGGAATGGACCGCCGGCCATTAGTTTTGTGCGTGGGGCTCACGGTTATGTTTATCTGCCATCCATCCATTCATCTGATGTGCCTTATCAAGATGAAAGAATTATTCAAAAATCACGATATACCAAAACTTAGGTGGGCCATACCATGTGAACTCAAAAGGATTTAGGTTTAATTTCTTTTGGGTTGCCTATCTGAGCGTCAATCGGCCTGCTTGTTTGAAACTGGACTAAACAGGGGGTAATGTAACTGATGGACGGCGTGGATTTCATTCACGTTAAGTCGTTTCACCAATTCAGAGAAAGTTAACCTCGGTGGGTACGGATTGGATCTTTCTAGATGAATTCAAATGAAATGAAGTGGGAATTCACGCTAAATGCAGTCCACATGCGGGACGTGTTAGCGAATTCAAAAGAATACCGGATGATCTCGTGAAGAGGAGAGAGGTTTACCGGTTAGGTTGCTGAGTTTCGCCATACGATGACCGGCTACAACGAAATGGAAGTGTACGCGTGTGCGTCGCAATGAGATTTTGCTGGATTGGAATCTAGGCTCGCGGTCGCGAATCAGGACTTCCGGATTTCAGGCAGCAGTCAAATTGGGTTCAATGTTGTGGAGACTAGAAATGAAGCGTTGCTTGCGAAGGCCCACGCCTGGAGGCTCGCCCAGTGTGTCCACTTCATCAGCCCCACCAGTTGATAATCCATACCGTTCATCTAGGAGATCAAGCCTTACAATGATCTCAAAAAATGGACGGACGGTTTGGATATAACACGTACATCATGGTGGGACTCACAGAACTTGGTGACGTCACTACACCAGCGAGGTCGCTGGTGTGCGGTACACCAGCCAATCCGCTTCCATGTGCCAAACCAGGTCCCATTTCGAAATTGATCCAACAGACCCGCCCCCTACCGTATCCTTCCATTCTACAAAAAAGCAGGTCGCCGCATGGGAATTCATGCGCGGGGCTGTGTGGGGTCCACAGATATGTAAGTGACGAATCCACTCCGTCCATCTGCTTTAAAATACCACAATAGGACAGGATTCTAAAAATCAAGCAGACCCAAAACTCAGGTGGGCCAGTTGTAACCTTCCTGACCATGATGTTTATATGCCATCGAAACCGTTCATAGAATTATTACCACACTCAGATAAATTGTAGGAACAAATATCATCCTCATACAAAACTTCTGTCACCGCCAGTCGTTCAATCCCCCCTGTTTCATGTGGTATGGCCCACATGAGTTTAGGATCTGCCAGATTTTTAGAATCCTGTCCTATTGTGGTCTTTCAAAACAGATGGACGGAGTGGATTTGTTACAGACATATCTATGGCCCCACATAGCTCCGGGCACACAGGCAATCCGCTCGCTTAATTGTCATTGTACAGGTAAGACACGTGTGTGATGAGCATGACTTGGAGTCACTGAACGCCCACCATTAAAAACGTCCTAAGGCCCACCATAACAATTAGCTATCCAACTCATTGATAAGGTCAACCAGACCTAGATGGAGGTAAAATACGAAGATCGGCTTTATCCAAAACTTTCGTGTCCCACAAAAAGTTTTTAATGGTCATTCACTACCTCTGTTTGTTCTACCAAATTTTTGGTTAGAAAAACAGATGGACCGTATGGACATACAACATTCATCAAGGTGGGCCCATATGGTGTTAAAATGTTTACTTTATGATATGTTTGGCTTTAAATGATAAAGCATTTATAGGTAAGATCCTTTTTTTTTTTTGTTTTTTTCTTTTCTATTATTACTCGTTTGGCTAATTTATGAAGTATTTTACAATGTAGGAAGGGACATTTATGTCGCACATAAGCTTAAAACTTGCCAAAATCATTAAAATTATGCGAGTGGATTGGATGTCCCACCAATCACAATGGTCCTGACTCAATTAAAAAAGGTTTTCAATAGTAGATGTCCCATTCCAGATGGTCCCTATCATCTGGCGGAAGAGTCAATCATCCTGTTTTTGGACGGTGAGTAGGTGGTTGAGGGAATATAGGAGAGCATCAAAGATGCAAATAAATGAATGGATTAGCTATACCGCATGCGTCACGGTGGCCCCTTAAAATAGTATGTGTATCAACTAGGGCTGTACACGAGTCGAGTTGAATCGAGCATCACCCTGCTTAGTGCTCGATACTCGACTCTACTTGGCCGAGTCGAGCATGGCTATACTTGGCGAGCAAATCAAGCAAGTTTAAGCGAGTTCGAGCCTAGATCGAGTATGAGTTTTCGAGATAGTCCAACGAAGAAGATGATGACTGCTATCCACCCATGGGTGGGTGCATCGTGTGACTGACCTGTGTGGGTGCATTGTGCAACTAACAGGGTGGGTGTGTTACATGACTAATAAAAAAAAAACCATGAGAGAGAGAACCTCTCCTGTGTGAGTTGTATGCACGTACAAGCAAACGGACATGGCAGGTCGAGAGGTGGCCGGCATCGAGCGAAGCACGGGGTGGCCGGAGGTTGAGCTCAGAAAGAAAGAGGGTTAGGGGTGGTCGAAGTCGAGTAGACAGGGCAGTAAGGGGTGGCCGGCTGTCGAGCTCAAAAAGAGAGAGGGTCAGGGATGGTCGGAGTCGAGCAGACAGGGTAGTAGGGGGTGGCCAGCTGTCGAGCTCAGAGAGAGAGAGAGAGAGAGAGAGAGAGAGAGAGAGGGTTAAGGTTTGGGAAAGAGGGGGTGCTTGGGCGGGATTAGATTTATGAATTTTTTTTTAACCTTTTAAGTATTTATACTCCGAGTCAAACGATCGAGTCTAAATGAGTCATATCGAGTTGAGTTCGAGCCTACGTTCGAGTCGAGCCGAATCGAGCAAGGCCATGCTCGTTACTCGCTCGAACTCATTCGAGCACAAAAAAAATGACTCGATTCGGCTCAAACCCACTTTCGAAGCGAGCCTAGTCGAGCATTTTCGAGCCGAGTAGAGCGAGTTTTTCGAGCTTACTTGGTTCGTGTTTAGCTCTAGTATCAATTGTCACAATATGCTATTTAAAATGTCTATACAGGTGTTATCACTTCACATAAAGTGCAAGGCCTACTATGGATACCTACGTCTACCTAGGTCGGTGGATCCTTAACATTGGAGCCTACCTTGAGGTATGTGCCTTACATCCATGGACAGGTAATTTTAGGACATGATCACATAAAACTAACAATCCAATATCAGGAAATAGTGGTGATTGATCACTAAAAACTTCTTGTGGGCTACAAAAGTTTTGAATTGGGTTGATGTTCTGCGGTCCCTTCATTCAGATCATTGTGACTTTATCAATGGGTTAGATGGCAAATGAACATTCCAGTGGACCACAAGAAGTTTCTAATGATGGATATTCAATCACCACGGTTTCCTATGGTGGGGTTCACCTTAGATTTTGATCTGCTACATTTTTTAGCATACTATAAAATGAGGTGTAAGGAACATATACCATGGTGGGCCTCACAATCCCTTTACAATCTTGCTTTCCCTCCCAAACATTATTTGTTATTAGTTCGGTGTATATGATAATGTTTAATATACTAGTTTTAGGCTTTGTTTGGCTCTATAGATTCAGAATACTTAGATTAGATATCCCTGAATTTGAAATATCCTATATTCGAATACTCTAGTTGTGTTTGGCACCGTGGATTCAGAATCCCCTGAGATCCAAAAGTAATTATGAACTTAAATTATATAGTATATTTAAAAGAGTTTGAATTTAATTGCTAAAACAACTTTAATATCCCTAATTAGTGTACGTATATAACGTTTGACATAATGATTGTAATAAATCTATTGAAATATATACTGTTGGTGAAAATGATGAAATTTTAGCCTTCGAATGAGCCACAAGCATAGAATCATAATTGAGTGACTAATCAACAAATTTTAACCACTCATTTAAATGGATAATATTTGAACTTTTCAAATCATTTTATTGAAGTAATTTTAATGATGTAGTTGATAATTTGATTTATTTTGAGATATTATTAATGGGCCACATGCCCAATAAATTAGTAGCCTAGTGACACATACATTACACATGCAACTCTACTATCTGTAAAAATAAATAGAAAAAAAAAATGAAAAAAATGAAAATTCAAGTAAAATGGGAGGATTACAAAATTCACCAAAAGTAAGGATTTGAAATCCCCAAAATTTGGAATACCTTCTAATCTACCATGCCAAACAACTAATAGTTTTGAAATACCCTTTCACCCCCCTAAGTCCTTGGTGCCATATGATCCCCTTACACTCATTTCATTCCTAACATCTAGCATATTATTTCTTTATAGAAACCCAATGCCTGCTTTTATTAAAGGGTTTTTGGATAGTAAGTTCTTTAAAATAAGTTATTTATGCCTCAAGTAGTTTATCTTAATTTCTACTTGTTAAAATAGAGTGATTAAGTAATTTTAAATGATAAAAGAAGTTACTTATAATTTATCATAAACCAAACTTATCTCAAATAAGTTACTTCTCTAGTGTTGTAAGTAGAAGTAACTTATTTGGTGGTATCCAAATGGCCTTAACTGCCTCTTTGGTAAATGGGCTTAGGAGGGATTAAGTGGGATGGAATTGCATTTGGTTATGTGCAAAGAAAGAAGGGGGTTAGGCCCAATGGAATTACATTTGGTCTCATGAGGGAATTTTAGTGGATTTTGGAACCCACCTACATTTGTGAGCCTCGCATTGATTCATATGTTTTATCCATGTGGCCAATCTACATGCATCCTTTACCCCTGACATATGAGTTGTATTAGTGTGTAAGTGACTGACATCAATTATGAATCTAGTTTATTGATTACCAATCCATCGTCGAACAAACAGGCTTTTGCTTAATGTTGCTTGAGGAAGAATCTGATCCCAAATATAAAGATTGAATGGTCAAATACCATGGTAATTCCACACGTGTAATCATTAATGTGAAATAATGGTGTTAATCCTGCAATTCCATGCCATTTAATCCCACGGGCCAAACAGGTACAGCACATGGAGATCATCTTTTACCTGATTGTTACATTGTTACATTTAATTCCTAGTTTTGAAGACCTTTGAGGTATCCATCATCAACTATGTACCTTGTACAATCAGCAAATTAACGGGCTGGATCATTAAATAAGATCACAAATTCAATAGATATACTCCCTGATTTATCTAAGCTCTATTTCAAACTAATCGGCCATGAAGAAATTGAGGATGTGGATGGGGGCAACGAATTGTACGGCACGGCTGTTCGATACCGGTATCAAACAGCCCAGGTATTTACTTGAGAGGGAGAGGAGGGTGAAAAAAAAAAAAAACAAAAATTTCTGGGTCGGTCATTCAGGACTGGACAAAGGACGGAAATTATGAAACTGGCATTCGATGGTACACTCATAAATCGAAAGACGGGAAGACCACGTTATTGTGAAAGTGACACCCGCGACCGCGAGGAATCGGATCCGCACGCTCTTATCGTGCCGGAGTAAACTCAGTTGGGCACACCTTAGCGTGCGGAGAAAACTCAGTTGGGCCCACCTAGAATGTATGTGCTTTCTCTATTTCATCCATATGTTTTTCCAGCTCATTTTAGTGGTTGAGCCCAAAATTTAAGCATATCCAAATCTCAAGTGGACCATGCCACGGAAACAGTGGGAATAATGATTTCCACCATTGAAACCTTCCCAGGCCCTACAGTGATGTTTATTTGTCATCCAACTTGTTCATAAGATCACATGAACATGGATGAAGAGAAAGCACAAATATCAGTTTGATCCAAAACTTCTGTGTCCTCTGAGAATTTTTAAATGGTAGACATTCAGTTCACACATTTTTTGTGGTGTGGTCCACTTCAGATTTTGATATGTTTCATTTTTGGCACCAACCTAAAATTTTCTGTTAAGATGGATGGACGGAGTCGATAAAATACGTAAATCACCGTGGGCCCCACAGAGTTTACTCCGCACGCTAGCGTGCGGAGTTACACAGTACGCAATCCGCTGTTTGCATATTTTGCGGACACCGTATCCTGTACGCCAGTCGTAGACTAGAAACAAAATGTGCAACTGCTTGTGTTTGGAACTCAACTGGCTGTATATGCACCATCTCACCCACGAAGAAGGGTATCCCCACAGTTATAATCCAACACTCTAAAATCCTGGCCCATTTGCCAATGAAACGGACCCACATGGGTACGGTAGTTTTTGGGTGGTTATCCATTCTTTTCTATATTGTGTACCAATTGATAAGTGGATCAGCCTAATATTTGTCAAAAACGGATTAGATGGTAGGAAAACCCTTCTGGACGGGATGGATGCAATATAGACACCACGATAGATGCATGGTATTCTAATTCGCAGAAATTACGCAGAGTAGCCGACCCACATGATTTTGGATCTGCCTAAAATCCTGTTCTATTTTCTGTATTTTAAAACAGATGGACGGACTGGATTTATCACGGACATCTCTATGGGCCCCACACAGCTCCAGGGTCACAGGCAATCCGCTTCCTGTGCATTTCCTTAGTTCTGTGGGAGTCGGATTGCGTCCTTCTTCAATAAGGACACAAAGCGTCCATACCGAGCTGTGAAGGGTCCCACCGTGATGTATCTGTTTATCTACTAATATCGACGACTCTTGCATTCAATGGGGCGCGGATTGCCTGCGAAAGCCTTTCGCAGGCATCTCCTGTACAAGGAATCTGGGTGGGGCCCACCGTGAGGTTTGTGAGAAATCTACGCCATCCAACCATTTTGTGAGATCATTTTAGGCGTTGTGACCAAAATTGAACGGGATCCAAGACTTAAGTGGGTCGAAAACATGACGATTGAACTTCCACAGTTGAAATATTCGTGGGGCCACAGAAGTTTCGAATCATGATAATATTTGTGTTTTCAGTTCATCTCAGTAGGAATGACATTATGAACGGTATGGATGGTATATAAACATCACTGTGGACCCCATAGAGGTTTCAACAGTAAGAATTTCGCTACACACTTTTTGCTTTAGTGCGGCCCACTTGAGTGTTGGATCCCGTTCATTTTTGGTCGCAACGCCTAAAATGATCTCACAAAATCGTTGGACGGTGTAGATTTCTCACAAACCTCACGGTGGACCCCACCCAGATTCCTTGCACAGGAGATGCCGGCGAAAGGCTTTCGCAGGCAATCCGCGCCCATCAATGCGACCCGAGCTCAGTATCCAGTGAGGTCGATCTGACCGTTGGACCTGGCTCATTCTTAGTCTCATGTGGTAGGCCTGATCGCAGTAACAGAATGAACAGAGTGGATAAACAGATAAATTACGGTGTGCCCCTCCACAGCTCGGTATCATACTGAGTAAGGACTGCAATCCGACTCCAGTTATGTCGGCTCATCCACTTTACACGTGGCGTATATGGGTCAATCCAAACCGTCGAAATTCTAGTCATTATGATGGCCATTGACCAACAGTCAACACTGATCGACCGGCCCTAGACTTCCAATTGCCGGCGATCACCCCATCTTAGATTTAAGGAGCTAAATTAGACGGTTGAGATCATTCGATCAATGTGAACCTATGCATATCTTGTTCTTGGAATGCGACAATCATGATCTATGCAGCCCAGGCCGATCTGTTGGTAACACCATCCATCGTCTCAGGATGCAAATTTTTATGGCGAGGAATGACACACTCTGTTGGCCTCTGCGAAATCTGGGCAATTCACCAGGTGGGACGGTCTCGCCCCTGATTCAGCTAGGCTGTGCCCGGACAAAAAATGCTGAGTTCATGGACTCGACATTATCAAGGATGAAATGGATTACTAACTGGGCAAGCATTAACAATTAACGGTGCATTTGGGAGCTTTAAATTCGCATTTGAAATACTCTGGCTGTGTTTGGCACCCTAGATTTGAAATTCCTTATAACCTAAAAATAAGTAATGCATAGTATATTTATAAGGGTTTGAATTTAATTGCTAAATTAATTTTAATATCCATAATTAGTGTAGGTATGTGTTATTTGACACAAGGGTTGTAATAAGCCCGTTGAAATTTAAACTTTGGCCGGAAATGATGAAATACCAAGTATTGATTGCGCCACAAGCATAAGATCACAACCAAGTGGCTAACCAATGATTTTTCATCATTGATTTACATGGATAATGTTTGGACTGCCACAAATCATCCTATCGAAGTAACTTTAGGATGCAGTTGATAATTCGATTGTTTTGGGATACCATCATGGGCCAGCTACTTTATAGTGCGAAATAGACAGAGGATTTGAAATCCCTCTTCTTTGAAACCTAAATTCAGAGCCTATATTCTATCAAACCAGCGGTGAAAAGATCTTTTATGCAGTAAAAAATGTAGCAAAATTACCTTAACATGGTTCCATCACATTTTACTGACAAAATGTTTACCGCAGGGTCTTTTCTACTAAATATGGAAAATGAAGGCTGCTATTTCGTATAATACATGGGATCATATGATTGTTTTAGAATATATTTTCTAGGGTATGTTAGAGTTGGCCATGTATTTCATGACTAATTATTAAATTTTATTTGGTTGATAAGTGAAATTTTTGGAAAATGTCAAAAATACTAATAAAATTTTGTATATCTTCCATTAGCTAGGGAAAAAGAAATTTTAAAGAAATCTTAGGGAATTAAATTTGCAAGGAATGTAAATATTAATAATTAAAAATATATATAAGCCAAACATGGTTTTTAAAAGAACTAAAGATTTACTAAGCCAAAAAAAATATAAAACCAACAACCAAACAAACACAGCAGTAAGGGAGGATCTTATTTGTCTTTGATGCAAAAGAGAAGGTGCTATGTGTCAAAACCTATTCATGATTTTGCCACACCAATTGCAATTTAAGCCACAGGAACTCTTAGGGCCTGTTTGGGTAGTGGTATTAGATGGCTTTAGGTGGGATGGAATAGCAGTCGGTCCTATGCCACTTTCATCTAATGTTTGATAATACAATAAAGGTTTGGATTAATCCTAGTATCATGTATTCTAATGCCAAGGGTAGATTTCTGATGGATCCCGGTATCCGCTATAGTTGTGGGCCCCACATTGATGCATGTGTTTTATCAACACCGTCCATCTCTGTATGCCTTTTACACATTCCATTTAATGTGCACATGTGCACAGGTAACCAAAATCAGTTGTGAAATATAGTCTGTTGATTACAATTCCATGGTCCACCAAATGCTGACTTCACATAATATAGTGTATTTGGCAAAGAAAGCATTTGATCCCAAGCAAAGTAAAGGATGATGTTAATCCTATCTACTACCATGGTATTGTCAAACATGTAATTAATGCACAATAAATGATGTCGGTCCCATCTAATACCATTCCATCCACATACGGCTGCCCAAACAGGCCCTTACAGGCCCCTTACAGGCCCTCAGCCTGCATGGTACTACAACTTCAAAGAAGTGTTAGAATGAGTTCACTCTTTTCAGTTTTACAGGACTGCATTTTAACATCCCAAACTTTTGACTGTTTGTTTCATCAAAATCCACAATTCAATTCATTCATGTCCTGTCTCCGTCTGGACGATCTGGACAGCGCTATATCATCCGATTCACGAATTCCCAATCCGATTGGCCTGGTGTGGTCATCATCACATTTAGAATCATATCATGGTTAGCTACCATCAACAGCTCGGGAAACGACATCTTGCTATAAAAATACAAATAATACAAATTCCTAATTTAAAATCCGTTTTAAACTGGATTTGGACTGAACTGCAAATTCACAATCAAACACTATCTGAATTGGATTTTGTTTGGGGAAGTGCAGAAACTTAACTGAAAAAGTCCTATAAACCAACGTTAAAATGCAAGAGAGCTATGTTTAGGGCCTGTTTGGTTGCTGCTTAAAAATGGGTTCATCTTATTTTAGCTAATATCAACTAACTTGTTTTTAGTTGACGGTGATACTAAGAAAAATGGCCACTTCCTGAGATTGCAATTCTACCAAAATGGAATATATTAACATCCAAACAGAGTAGCCATAGATATCTTGTATTTCAAGTTGCAGCCACAAAGAAGAGCATAAAGAATATGAGTTTTACTTTTAAACATTATTCTAAACTATGATTCTGCCACGATTAAGATGTGAAAAGATGGCACTAGTGGACCATTAATTATTCCTGAGATTAGAATATTCCTACAGAATTGACAATGAAAATGCAAGTTGCATTTGGGCATGTGGACCATCCTAGCATTGATCTAGACAGTCCAATATTCCATATGGGCCATGATCAAATATCTCACTCATTGGATAATCTTAAGGTCAACAAAATGAGTTCAATCATCAATCACAGCCATCATTTTCAGTGGGCACCACCTGAAATTGCTTATGGTTCTCGAGAAAATGATCTTAACCACGATTGGACGGTAGTGACCAAACGGTGCGATCTTTTCAAGGTGGCTTATGAAGATTGGGCTGGAAGGGATGGACTGACCAGATCAAAGATCAGAGTGTCCACGTATCCAGATACAACTAGTTGGCATACCAATCCTCTTTCTTAGGGGTTACACAAACCTAGTTTAAAATGTGAGTAAGAAACAAGTTAAGGAAGTGCTCTACTGGAGGGGGACAGAAAGTGACATATCCCTACTTTTCTGTGAGATAAGATTTTAATTGCCATTGTGAAAGTAGAAATACTATTCCCAATTCATTGCCGTATATGATTCTTATACGTGGGGACCACTGAGCATGGCCCACCTTATAGAATAAGCAAAACTTTGATACTCTGGTATAATGTGATGTATAATACACAGGCGCTTGGCATACATGAGTACAAGGAATTCAGATTAAACTCTCCAAATTATGGGTTCTTGTTTAGATGAATCATGAAAAAAATAAAAACTAATTTGATAATCTAACTGTTGGATTAGTGTATATTTAATGCATGGTTTAAAATGAAAAAAAAAAAAAAAAAAAAAGTGTCCACAAATCAGAGTTCACCATTTTTCAACCAATCTGATTTCTGGACGGTGGATTTAATAATCAGATTCGTTTGAGATAATGCATGGCACCTGTGAAGTTTCTGAGTGCCTGCGTATAAAGCATCATATGCTGCCAGAGTATCAAATCATTCAGATAGTTGGCATCGTTAAAGATTTCTTTCTTTTTCAGGGATGGAATGTTTGAGGCCAGAGAAATGCCAACAAAACTTGGCTCCATTGCAGCTACGAAGTGCCGCGTACTTCTGAGAGATCAATGCCACTCATCCATTGGTCCCAACTTTTTAAATGATAATTCTCTAAAAATTAGGCTGATACAATCATCGAAATCCCTTACGTTGTACGGTTAAAATTTCCACTGATGGTCCAGATTCGTTTATTAAAGGTAGCCCATGTGATGATCTTATTTGGGTAAGGTTTTAAGCAGGGTACATCCTAGATAAGTGGATCCAATCTCTCATAAGCATGGCTCATTGTCATGTGTGAGGTGGGAACACATAATAACTAGTCTGTTCCTCAATAGTATTTGGAATATTAGGTAAAAGGGTTATAAAGTTGTAAAACTAGTTCCAAAGGGAAAAGAAATGGATGCTAATCAAATAGCCCTTATCAACAGCTGATGGAAAAAATGTCCCACCTAAATATGGAAGTGGATTGCAGACTGAGTTACTCAGTAAGCTAAGCGTACTGAGAAACTGTGGGGCCCACTGTGAGATCAGTGACGCTCATCCGTCATTCCCAACTTTTAAATGATATTTCTTCAAAAATTAGGCCTATACAATCATGGACATCCCTTTATGCTGTACGGTTAAAATTTTGACCGACAGTCTGGATTCGTTTATCAAAGATGGTCCATGTGATGATCTTATTTAGGTAAGGTCTTAGGCAGGGTATCTACAAACACGCCATATGAGTGGATCCAATCTCTCATAAGCATGGCCCATTGTCATATGTAAGGTGGGAATACATAATAACTAGTATGTTCCCACAATAACAAGTTAGAATATTAGGTGAAAGGGTCAGCAGTCATAAAACCAGTCCTAAAGGGGAAAAGGATTGGACACTGCTCAGGTAGCCCTTGTCAAACGTTGGAGGAAATAATGGCCCACCTAAATATGTAAAAAGGATTGCATATGAGTTACTCACTAAGCTAAGCATATTAAGTAAGCTCTATGGGGCCCACCGTGAGTTCAGTGCCACTCATCTTTCTGTCCCAACTTTTTAACTGATATTTCTAATAAAATTAAAAAAAAACAAAGAAAAAAAAAAACAAAAAAAAAAAAAGCTGATACAATCTCAAGATCTCTTTAAGCTGTATGGTTAAAAATTTGACAGATGATCTAGATTCATTTATCAAAGATGACCCATGTGATGATCTTATTTGGGTAAGGTTTAGGCAAGGTATTCATACAATGTATAGTGCCAGATGAGTGGATCCAGTCCCTCATAAACATAACACATTGTCATGTGGGAGGTGGGAACACATAATAACTAGTCTGTTCCCGCAATACAAATTAGATTATTAGGTAACAGTGTTGGAGAGTTGTAAGACTAGTTCCAAATTTTAAAGGATCAGGTAGCCCTTGTCAACGTTGGTGGAAATAATGCCCACCTAAATATGGAAGCCGATTGGGTAACCATACTGGCTTACTCTCAGTAAATCTATGGGACCTACTGTAATTTTATTATTATTTTTTTTTCATCATACTAAGGCACTCACACCATTGGGATTTCACCCCAATGGGTACTCAGAAACTAGGGCTGAAAGTCGAACAGGTTGGGTCAAGTTGGTGCTCAACCCTAACCCAACTCAAGGTTCCTATACCTCAACCCTAACCCAACCCAACCCAACCTTAGGTTAGGAATTCTCAACCCAGGCTTGGTCAAATTGATTGGGTTGGTCGAGTTAATACGTGCTAATATTTTCATCATTACATTAGTCTATCATGTTTCAATACACATCTCATTTTTTTTGTACCTATGGCTTTATTAATCATGTATGTAGTTATTTATTATAAAAAAAAAATTCATTTTTTCTAAATAAATAAGCTAAAACATAGGATAACTATTCCTTTAACACTCAAGCATATCAAATTTCAAACATTATAAGTTTACTTATTAAAGTAATATAAACTAATCAATTTACTTAACTAAATTATAATAAAATTATAAATAACTTGTCTTTAGATCGGGTCGGGTCGGGTCGGGTCGGGTCGGGCAACCTGAGACCTCAACCTAAGCCCGTTCCGAGCCTTATCAGGATGGTGTTTGCATAGCCCAAGCTAGAGATCAGGTTCGGTATTTCTTGCCCAAGCCCAATCCAATGTCGGGTCGGTCACAAGTCAATTGGTTGAACCTGCCCGACTTTCAGCCCTATCAAAAACAATGACCTCATGTCAAAACTCTTGTGAGTCTACCACCAAGGCATGAGTAAAGACCCTAATGCGGTGTATATGTCTTATTCACGGTGTCCATCTATTTTACAATCTTGTTTTATAGTATGAGGCTAAAATGGAAGCTTATCTAAAGCTCAAGTGGACCACACCACAGGAAACAGTCTGAAAGGCTTACCATTGAAAGCTTCTTGGGGGACAGAAATTTTGGATCAAACTGAATTTGTGTTGGTGTGACCTTTATGAACTGTTTGGATGACAAATAAATGTCGCTGTAGGCCTTAGGAAGGTTTCGAACATCATTTTCCCTGCCATTTACTATGGTGTGGTCCACTTGAGCTTTGGATATGCTTCAATTTTTAGGCTTGTGCCCTAAAATGATCTTAAAAAAACAGCTGGATGTTGTGGGTAAGACACAAACATAAACAGTGGGCCCCTACAGAGTTTACTAAGTATGCAATCCGCTTCGGCTAAATAATACATTAGTCTCCAGTAGATGCATGGGGACCCACACCCAGATCCACAGCTCAAGTGGGAGACTGAGTGCGAAGATAACCTCCTTTCAACACTTGAGGTCTTGGTATCCATGCCAAAGGAGGGTGGCTAACATTGTGGTGTGACTAACAGGATGGGTGGGTGTACTAACAGTGGGGTGTGTCTAACCCAAAAAAAAAAAAAAAAAAAAAAAAAAAAAAAAAAAAAAAAAGGAGATGCATGTAGACCCACAAGTTCTAACCAAGGAAAAGGGGACCACCTGAATTACGGAGGAAAATGGTACAATCATTCCCAGCAAAAGGCCACTTGTGTAGCACATCGGTGGACACGGATTGCATACTGATAAGACAAGTAGAGACGTGCTCTGGGGGCCACCATGATGTATGTGTTTTTATCCACGCTATTTATCTATTTTGGATCATTATTTCAGGGCAAGTCCCAAAATGAGACAGATCCATATCTCTAAGTGTACCACCCAAAGAAAAATAGTGGTGATTGAATGCCATCATGAAAATCTTCTTCAAACCCACTGTGATGTTTAATTGCTATACAACCTAGTAGGTGACACTGGCACGAGTGAAGGGATAACACAAACATCAGCTTGATCCAGAACGTGTGGACGTCAAGAAATTTCTAATGATGGGCGTTGAATCACCATTGTTTCTTATAGTATGGTCGATTTGGATCTGCTTCATTTTTGGGCTCATGCCCTAAAGTTACCCCGTAAAATGGATGGACGGTGTGAATAAAAAAAACACATACATCATAGTGGGGCCCACATAGCACCGTCCACAATCGAGTCGCTACTGTCAATCCGAGTCCGACATCAGTACCGTGAAAGCAGTAGGCCCCACCATGAAGATCACCCATACCAAGAAAATATGCTAATCCCTTCATTAGGTGGGCGACACCTGTATGTTGAGTCGGACTTTTGGTTCTAACTCTGTGGTCCACGGACAGTGGAATAGCTCCTCCCGTTGTCGTTTCTGCGTATGCCTTTCTTGACATTGACACTCTTTCAAAGTAGATAGCTAGAGAAACGGTGCATGCATCCAAAACATAGGGTGTAGGTTTGCTTTTCCATGCACATTAAACAAAGATATTTAAAAATTTGTGGCGGTAATTCAAAAATAATTGGACAAGTCTTCTAGCTACATCAGATCCAAACTATTAATCAGGTGCGCCCTATCATGGAGAATCTCCACGTTGAAGACCAGATTAATTGAAAGAACCTAATCTCTTCACAGCTGTCGTGAAAATCGAACGGTTGAAATTAGCAGCGGCTCAGATTCAACCGGAAACACTCTTCTTTTTCGGAGCTCTAGGATTGTCCGATCAGTATGATATTGATCTATATGGACCCTCCATATAGGATGGTTCTGATGGATGGTTCGGATCCCCATAAAGTATGCCGGATGTACGTGTATTGCTTTTGGTACACAGAACTCAACATGCACGAATGGTGATATGTAGGTTGCTGCATAGAAGTTCTATGCAGTTCACTTCTCACAGGCTACATAGCAAGTGCGTCTGGTGATCGGAACCGTTCCTTTTGTTGGCCACCCATCTAGATCCACATGCGAGCTGATGTGTCATAAAGTGAGACTTGCATGAGATCTGAGCCTTCTATCAGCTGAACTACACCGTTCCCATTTCACACATAAGTGGGCCACACCATATCAAAACAAATAAATTTCTAAAAATAAAAAGTAAACATCAAATTACCTTGTGGCCCACTTGAAGAGTGAAATTGCCTGATTTCTTAGGGAAAATATCTAAGCATTATTTCCAACCTTCTAGAAAGCTCAGATCCCACACATGTTTTATATTTACACGTGTGCCTGCGTGCGGGTGCATACGGTTCTAGGCACGTGTATAAGCTCTACGGGTTCTGAAATAACACGTGTTCGCAAACATGACATGGAACATCGTGCTCCAATATTCCATTCATGGATATTTCTTGGAAAGAGATAAAAGCTCCGTGCATGAATCCAGAGATGTAGGTATGGGCATGCAATCTGCATGTGCATGTATGTGCTTCCATGCATCCTAGCTGGGAAAATCTCGTGGCCAATGAAATAAAATTATTTATTGTAGATTAATAGACCATTTAAAGCTTCAACACATATATACATATTAATAAATTATTAAAGGTTTTTATTATTTTTTTGTCAAAATCACAATATTTTAAAATCTAGCAGTATGTTGAAAACCTCGTTATGTTATCAGCTACACGAGATTTTCAATTTTTCATTGATAATTGGTACACTTGTATGTACCCAATTTGAGTTGGGCACAGAAGGTCGAAGTCCTTGCCTTGTTGGTATACTCTCTGGAATTTCAACAAGAGGTCTTGGGATTGAAATCCATAGGCGGCGGGGAAAACCCAGCTAGGGAGTAAGTGTGGAGTTGTGTGAGTGGGGTATGCGTGTGTAGAAAAAATAAAAATAAAAATAAAAAAATTGACCTTGGGCATAGATGCTTACATAGAGTGGACTCAGGCACGAATTTTAAACCGGATTTAGCCAAGACGTGGAGATGCATCTGACAAAAGCCCAAGGACATGGGAAGGGAAGCCGAAAAAAAGGACATTGTGGTAACTTAAAGGTAAAGCTAGACTCGTGAGTAACAAGGACGTAAACAATCACCCTATCTCATGCTATTTTACAAACATCATTTGTCTTTTGTATGCCAATTTAAAAGTTTGTTGGCTTAGAGCTTAGGATATCAATCTAAAAACAAATCAAAACTACAAATAGTATAAAACAATGCATGTGATGATTTCAAAATCCATTGTTTAAGCATATCAATTTATATAAACAAATTTTGTTAGCTATGCTAATCCATAATTTTGATTCTTGACATGAGACTTTCAAATCTATAATAACCATGATTTCTTTTGTTAAGAAACTTGATCCACATAAGAAACAGAAGCAAATTGCGTCCTAACCTTACCTGTCTGCAGTTGGGAACGGGCAGGAGCTTGAGGAGCTTGAGTAGCCACCATGACGTATAGGTTTTATCCACATCGTTTATTCATTTTTGCCAAGCCATTTTATGAAATAAGAACAAAATTTAGGTAAATTCAAGGCTCAAAGTAGACCACAACACAAGAAGCAGTAGTGGTAATGATTCTCAACATTAAAACTTTTCTAAGGCCCACCGTGATGTTTATTTGCCATCCAATCTATTCATAAAATACGTAAACCGGGATAAAGGGAAAACACAAATATCAGCTCGATCCAAAACTTTTATGGCCCTTAAGAAGTTTTCAACAATGAGAATTTAATCCCCATTGTGTGGTTCACCTATGTCTTGGATTTGCCTCATTTTGGGGCTTATATCCTAAAATGATTTAGGAAAATGAATGGACAGTGTGAATAAAACCCATACATCACAATTGCCACTCAGAGCTCCTACCCATTCGTAGTTGGAGACCGGCAAGGGTAGGATGCAATCCACGTTCATAGGAAACATGAACAACCACCCAACTTACTATGACCCACGTAAACAAATCACACATATTAGTGAATTGAAGTAATCAATCAAGCCTTACCAGGATCTTAGGTGATCACTTCTTGAAGGATAAGCTTAGCAAGCATGGAAAGTAAAATATACCATTAGATGGTAAAATTTGACTTCCTAGATCTAATTAATGTGTATGAATACATTCATTTACACATAAGTGGAGACGATATCCCATGTTAGAGACCTACTATGCATCCAACGATCCCAACTTATTGCTGGCCATGACAATATGATATATGTATAAAGAACTAATAAGTTAAGTATCATAATATATTTTATATTGAACTTGTCTTACATTATTCCCCGATGATGCAAAAACCTTAAGTGTTCCAACTAAATTAACCCACTCACATTCATTTCATGTATGAAAACATCAATGAACCAACACACATAACTCATTAAACTAAATGGACTTACATTCCAAAATCTAAAAAAATCAGTTCAAACTAAGATCCTAACCATAGGATGTTCAAATTGAAAATTGGGTCCACCAGGAAAAAGCCAAAGTCTGGGATATCCAATCTGTGTGATTTTCAAAATCCAAGCCATCTACAGACAGGAGCTACCCAGTGGACGGCTTGGATCAACCTTCCATCAAAGTATCAGCAATCTGGAACGTCCAGGGGTTTGGATGAGTAGACAACTGGCTAAAAATAAGCACATCCATAATTGAATTTGGGTGTGTGGATGTTGGTACTTCTACTGGAAGAGCCTATGTCACACGTGTGCAAGATTAGAGCCCTGCAATAAGTGGGCCCTAAAATGCCAAGACCTCTCCTTGGGGATGGGTTGCATTGCATCAGCTGATGTATGGTTTGCAGCAGGTATAGGTTGCAGGTTGGTCTTGGATAGCTGCATTCCAGCCTCCCCTACGACAGCACAATATTCGAATGGACAGATATTACTAATAAGTAAGGATTTCTGTTGACATGAGTTCGAGCGTACGTTACGTACCAATAACTTCAAGAAGTGTGGACCCCACCCTTGATGTGTATGTGTATGTAAATCCAAATTGTGCATTGGGTGATCCACCTCATGTTCACCATGCATAAAATAAAATAAAAATAAAAATAAACACTGACCCAAAATTCATCTAGGACACACAGGAGGGAGAAATGAACTGACACGACTAAAACCTATATATTCACGTGGTGCAGCCCACCTGAATTTTTAAAATGGCTCATGTTTTGATGCGTTCCTTCATCCTGGTGGTGGTCCACACCTGATGAATGGCTTCGATGGTACATATAAAACATAGTGGATACCATAATCCATCTGGAAGTTTCTACCATAGGGTTCACCCTCCCAAAGTGCTCCATTATTTCCTTCCTTGTGGACCACGTGCTTTATTGATCAGTACGGGTTTTGTAATCTAGGTCTACTATGATGGCTTGGATTACCAGATACAGGGTGTGGATTCCATGAAAACATCACATGGGTACTGCAGACGTGAACAAAACCTATAACCGACGCTTCACGTACTTTTTTTTCCCCCTTGGTGAGGCACGCCTGCTTTATTGATCAGTATGAGTTTTGGAATTTAGGCCTAACATGGCAGGCAGGCGTAGATTCCATGAACAAGTCAAGGCCAAACCCACCAAACTTGAATGGAACTGTTGGATAAACAGTGTTACATTGAATTGAGTGATAGTTTTTGATTTGATTGATTGTGTACCCTTTGCTTTGAGTTCTTCTCAATTATTTACAAGCTCCTAGATCCAACAATGGAGATAACCGCAAATCATGTGAAGACATTAGATACCTCCATCTATCTCACCTGGTAGTTACTTTCATCTGATTGTGCTTTACTTTTGCCGAATGCACCTTTTGTTGGAAATTCGGTTAGCAGAAGCACCAAAGAGATTCAAACAATCAACACACACCACACATGCAATCAATGCAAAGACAATCCGTTTTTACGTGGAAAACCCATACGGGAAAAAACCACAGCACAAAGCGACACCTCCACTATGAATTCCAGAAGATTACAGAGCTAATCTACCCAAAAGCAAATTCCCAAGATGAACAAGGCACTCTGAAACTTCACAATCTCTCCCCCAAGCCCTCAACTCGAATTAGTACTCATTGGTATTGATTACGATACCTCTAAGACGGATTATGAGGTGTTTATATAGGCCTCCAACCCAAATTAAAAACATACAACGCTTAATTAAGCAACTCGGCATATACACCCGACCAATTCCGACCGTTCGGACTGATGCAGAAAACAATCCAAAGAGTTCACCTTTAAAAACGGCTTGTCTAGCCTCCATCTAACTGGTCATGACAGTCCAGGGGCAAATCTGCCTCCACTGTCCAAAACAAAGATCGGTTAGACCAGTCGAACCAATCTATCCGACCGATCAAACACTCAAAACAGTGGAATTTGGAGCCTCTTTCAACAAACTCTACTAAGGCTTCAAAGTCAAACCATCTTCCATTTTTTTCGTCGATCAACTCATCTTCAAACATAGTGTCGTCGCTTCTCGTGTACTACTGCGTCTTCATTAAATCATTGTCAATCACAAAGAAGTTAAGCAGAACTTGAACTTCTCTGTTGGGACCACCTTGGTCAGCATATCCGTCGGATTCATACTAGTGTGAATCTTCTCCAAAGTCACTTTTCCTTCCTCAAGCACCTGTCGCATAAAATGATGATGCACATCAATGTGTCTAGTACAAGAGTGATAAATAGAATTTTTAGCCAAATTGATAGCACTAGAGCTGTCGCAATTAACCGGCACGGCCTCCTGCTGAAGCCCCTACTGATTTATCATTCCATTCAACCAAACAGCCTCCTTGAAAGCTTTTGTCACTGCCATATACTCAGTTTCAGTAGTGGAAAGAGTCACCACAGACTGAAGCTTGGACATCCAACTAATTGCTCCACCCGCTAAAACAAAAGAGTACCATGAAGTCGATCTCCTACAATCTACACTACCTGTGTAATCAAAATCGACGTACCCAACCAACTTATCATTGGACTTTTCAAACGTCAAGACATAATCCTGCATACCCCGAATAGTATTGAAGTAGTCATTTCATATCTTCCCAATGTTGTCTGCCCAGGTTAGACATGAATCGGCTAACAACACCCATAGCCTATGAAATATCCAGTCTTGTACAGGCCATGGCATACATTAAACTGCCCACAACACTTAAATAGGGCACATGAGAAATAACATGCTTTTCTTCATCTGTCTTGGAACATTGTTCAGAAGAAAGCTTAAAGTGAGCTGCGTGGGGAACGCTAACCGGTTTGGACTTTTCCATTCCATACTTTTTCAACACCTCCTCAAGATATTCTTCCTAAGATAAGCACAACATGCTCTTATTTCTGTCTCTATGAATATCTATGCGAAGAACCCTCTTTGCAACCCTTAAATCCTTCATCTCGAATGTCCCTGAAAGTTGAATCTTCAACACATCGATGTCAGACATGCTATAACTGGCAATAAGCATATCATCGACGTACAATACTAGTATGAGAAACTTCTCATTATTCAGTGTCTTGAAATAGACACAAGGATCGTACTTACTCCTGGAAAAGCCCTGACTTATCATGAAGGAATCAAATTTCTTGTATCACTGCCTAGACGATTGTTAACCTTTTGGTTGCACTATGTAAATCTGCCTTTTCAATTCTCCATGCAAGAAAACAGTCTTTACATCCATTTGTTCCAACTCAAGGTCATATTGGGTAACCAACAACACGAACTTGATGGATACTTGCTTCACAACTGGCGCAAAAATCTCGCTGAAGTCCACGCCTTCACGTTAAGCATACTCTTTCGCTACAAACCTTATCTTATATCTATCATGTTTCTTCCGAAAAATCCACTTGCACCCAATCACTTTTCGGCCCACAGGAAGCTCCACAAGCTCACAAGTCTCATTCTTGTACAGAGAGTTCATCTCATCTTACATTGTCGTCTTTTACTTTTCAGCTTCTACATCCTGAAGTGCCTCCTTAAAGTTAGATGAATCTCCATCATCCGTAATGAGAGCGAATGCAATGTTCGAGTCATCCCTCTACCTTGTCGATAACCTACGATATATCTAAGTAGATTTCTTCGCATAGATGGATGCTCCACTTGATCCTGTACATTTGTCTGTGTCTCAATATCGGCCCGTGTCTCATTTTTGTCATCCTGTGTCAACAATCTTTGATTTTTTTTGTTCCTTTATAGCATCATTTCGGAACAAAGAACCCTCATCAAACTTGACATCACAGCTCAGGGTGATCTTCCGTGTAACAGGGTAATATATGCTATAACCCTTTACACCATCATCATAGCCCACAAAGATCCATTTTCTGGCCTTGTGGTCTAAGCTTATCTCTCTCAACTGACGGTACATAAGAGTAAGCCTCACAACCAAAGACCCGCAGACTTGAGTAGTCTATCGTACGACCACTTCATACTTCCTCGAGGATTTTACATTCAATTTCCATAGAGGGTAACCAATTTATTAAGTAACAAGCCGTGTTAACGGCCTCAGTCCACAGCTCTTTGCCCAACCCAGCATTACTAATCATGGATCAAGCTCTCTCCAAGAGAGTCCGATTCATCCGCTCTGTCACACCATTCTGCTCTGGCGTATGGCGCACTGTGTTGTGCCTCACGATCCCCTCCTCCTTACAATACATGTTAAACTCCGTGAAAGTGAACTCACCTCCATTGTCGGTTCTCAAAACCTTCAGATTTCTACCATTACTGATTCTTCACCATCGCCTTCCGATACTTGAAGGTCGTGAAGACATCAGATTTATTTTTTAGAAAATAAATCCAAACTTTTCTGCTATAGTCATCAATAAACGACACGAACTACGATGATCCCCTAACAGAAATTACGAGCGACGGCCCCCATACATCAGAATGAACATATTCAAGCGTCCTTTTACATGCATATTTTTCCTTTTTAATGACAACCTAGACTATTTTCCACACATGCAAAGCTCACATATACTAAAGTCTACAAATTTAAAGGAAGGAATCAAAGATTCGTTTAGAGAGTACATTCATACCCCGCTCGCTCATGTGGCCTAAGCGCGCATGCCACATACGTGTAGACGTGGAATCCGCAATAATCGTTGCAACTCCACCTACTGAAGTGCTCCCAATCAGCCTGTAAATGTTTTCATGCCTCTGTCCCTTTATAATTACAAGGGCCCCCTTTGAAACTTTGCATAACCAGTCAAAATCAATGAATTTGCACCCCATCGCCTCGAGTGGACCAAGGGAAATCAGATTCTTCCTTAGCCTGAGAATGTGCCTAATTTCCGTCAAAGTTTGTTCAATCCCATCGAACATCTTAATGCACATAGTATCAATTCCCATAACCTTGCAGGCGTAGTCATCACCTAGAAATACCGAGCCGCACTCACATTCCCTATAGGAAGTAAAGACACTCCTATCTAGGCACACGTGGTACGAAGCCCCGGAGTTAATGATCCACTCATCACTGAGGGATCCCATCTTTGACGCCGTCAAGACCTCGCACATATCACTATCGCCTTTTACATATTCAACAATATTGGTCTCCCTAGAGGAATCTCATGACTTCTCCTTTTTGTTCTTAGGACTCTTGCAGTTTTTCTTCATGTGCCCAGCTTGGTCACATCCCCAACACTGCAACTTCGCTTTGCCTTTGCCATTTAACTTGGATCGAGAACACGACGATCATTCACTCCGCTCCAAATTCCTTCCCCTCATAACCAGTGCATCGGAGGAATAACCAGCGTCACCGCTCTTCTGTCTCATCGCCTTCGACTGAATGGCTGAGATTACGGTCTCAACACTAATAGTATCTCTACCTGAGCAACTCATATGAACTAGGAAGCGGTTCAGCAGGATCAAGGCTTGATGCTCGTCCTTCATCTGTTCACCAATATCAAGCAACTTGCAAATCAACTTATTGAATGTGCTGATGTGGTCCTCCACATCTGTCCCCCCAGCCATCTTCAAAGTAAAGAGTTGCATCATCAGATACATGCGATTCTTTAGAGACTTCTTCGAATAAATGTTCTCTAGTTTGGTCAATGTCTCTACAACGGTCTTCTTCTTCATGACGTTATAGAGGACGTCATCTACCAGGCACAATTGTATTGAGGTCATAGCCTTCTCATCCATCTTAGTCTACTCATCATCAGCCATATCCTTCGGTCGCTTTCTAAGGGCGTTCATGACTCATTGCTGACTTAAGATGGCCCTCATCTTTACCTTCCATAACTCAAAGTTATTTTTACTCGAAAATTTCTGTACGTCGAACTTCGTGCTCGATGCCATGAGATTGTCTCAGAAAATTCTCTTCTCCAACCTTCTAACGATATCTCTGATACCACTTGTAGGAAATCCAATCAGCAGAAGCACCGAAGAGATTCAAACAATCAACACATGCCACATAAGCTATCAATGCAAAAACAATCCGTTTTTACGTGGAAAACCCTTGCGGGAAAAAATCACGGTACAAAACGATACCTCTACTATGAATTCCAGAAGATTACAGAGCTAATCTACCTACAAGCAAATCTCCAATATGAACAAGGCACTCTCAAACCTTACAATCTCTCTCCCATGCCCTATACTCAAATTAGGACTCATTGGTATTGACTAGAATACCTCTAAGAAAGATTAGGGAGATGTTTATATAAGCTTCCAACCCAAATTAGAAACATATAACACTTAATTGCGCAACTCCACGTATACACCCAACCGGTTATGACCAATTGGAATGATACAAAAAACAATCTAGAGAGTTCACCTTTAAAAATGGCTTGTCCAGCCTTCATTTGACCGGTCATGACTAGTCGTGACAGACTAGGGGCAAATCTGCCTCCACTGTCCAAAACAAAGATCGATCAGACCAATCTGTCCAACCGGTCACACACCCAAAACATTGGACTTTGGAGCCTCTTTCAACACCATTGTCTTAACAATGTACGATAGAAGTTATTGAACGTGCCTCCTTACTAAGTTACTAACATAGCTCCAATGGTTATTCTATTTTATTCAAAGGTCACTCTTTTGTTTTTTTGTTTTTTTTTTTTCTTTTATTGGCACACACGCCCTACTGTTAGTACAACGCCAGTTAGCCACACCACATTGTCAGCCGCGCAGCCCCCCCCCCCCCCCCCCCAGTCGATTCAATTTGCTGTCCTCCGTACGTTCAGCGCATGCCTTAAAGATGCCCTACTTGCCACGTGGCTGATCCCACACCATTCGTCTGGATCCATCGGTATTTTACAAGCAAAAACCCTTAAGCGAGACATGGATTAGATGGCGTTGCCGCCGCCACCCCCAGCGGTGGCGCGTTGATGTGTTGAACACAGACGTATGTGCTTTATGTCCATGTCGACTATTTGTTTCTTCAACTCATTTTAAAGATGAAACAAAAAATAAAGCAAATAGGAAACTTAACTCCAGACCACACCATAGGTAACAATAAAGATACGACACCCACCCTTAAAACTAGTCCATGGCCAACGGTAATATTTATTTGTCATCCAACCTGTTGATCAGCTTGATCCAAAACTCATGGCCCCTAAGAAATTTCAACCGTAGGTGTTTCCCATGGTGTGGTCAAATGGATAGACAGCATGGAAATAAAACACATGAATCACATTGGTGATGTGGGGCCAACGTGATTTATGTGCCTCATCTACACCATCCATCCATTTTTACCAATCATTTTATATTATGAACTCGAAAATGAGGTAGACCAAATCTCAAGTGGACCACATCACAGGAAACAGCGTCCCACCATTAAAAATTTATTGGGGCCTCAAAAGTTTTGGTTCAAGCTGATATTTGTTGTTTCCCTTCATCGGGTCTGTATGATCTAATAAACAGGTTGGATATCAAGGTTTTCAATGGTGGACATCCAAACTACTATTTTCCTGCAGTGTGATCTACCAGATATTTAAATCTGCCTCATTTTTCAGATCAAGCCCTAAATATGAATAAAGAGCGTGACCACATACATCATGGTGGGCCCCACAGCAAAGACCACTAGCCACGGGAGTTGATTAGGTAAGACCCTGTATCCACCGACTGTGATGTATTTGACTACGTCCACACCACCCATCCGTATTGAAAGCTCATTTCAGGACACGGTACAAAAAAATGAGGAGTTTCAACAAGACTCTTGAGGAATTTCAACGAGAGGTCTAGGTATCGAAACCCATAGGGTGAAACTCCCACTGCTAACCGCACTAGTGGTGCGACGTATGACTGATCGCGTAGGTGTGTACCGCGATTAACTGGGTGGGTGCGTTGCATGACTAACCAAAAAAAAAAAAAAATGGTACAAGCAGTTCCAAATCCCAGATGGACCATACTACAGGAAGCAGGGGTGATTAACCATTAAAAACTTTTTATGGGACAAAAGCTTGGGATCAAGACGATATTTGTGTGGTCTCTACATCTAAGGTCAAGGCGTGTGTGACCTTATCAACAGGTTGGATGGCAAATAAACATTCCGGTGGAATTCATGAAGTTTTTAATGGTGGGGATTCAATCACATATGTTTCCTGTGGTGTGGTCCACCTAAGATATGAGTCAGCTTCTTTTTTTTGGATTATAGCCTAAAATGAGCTTTCAAGACGTTTGGATAGTGTAGATTCAAGGCATGTACATCACTGTGAGCCTCACAGTCACGTGGATCCAGGGTCTCACCCAATCCGCTCCCACTAGCTCACTAGCCAAACGGCTTAGTTGACAACACCACCTGGTCGGCATCCCCGTAAGCGACCCGTAGAAGAGCTGATATAGACACACTGTCCAACAGTTATTCCTACAGTTTTCCTCAGCCGCGCGGACGCAGGCTGTGGAGCAAGGAGCACACCACGCTATTTCTCTTTGGGGCCCACCTTGATGTGTGTTTTATCCATGCCGTCTACCCTTTTTCCTAGCTCATCATATTAGGGCAGACCATAATCGAAGCATATCCAAAAACAGAAAACAGAGTAGATAGTGACGTCCACACTTGAAACCTTCCTAGGCCCACAGTGATATTTAGCTGTTTATAAGTTTACAAAGAGATGGATGAATGCTCAACACAATTATCAGCTTGATCCAAAACTTCAGTGGCCCCAACATCTTTTCAAGAGTAGATCCTAGATCCCAACAGTCTCATGCGGGGTGGTCCTCTTCGAGATCTGGATATGCTTCAATTTTGGGCTCATGCCCAGCGTAGATAAAACACATTAATAGCAGTGGGCCCCACAAAATCCAGGTACGGAAGCCGTGTCGAGCAGAGCTGGTAGAGAGTAAGTCTTCTAAGATTAATCTGGTCCATCCCTTTTGGCCCACTGTGAAGATTAACATGTGCTATGGGCAGTGACTTTCATAAGATGCAGCCCACCACATCAAGTCTCAATTTCCTGGTAGCCCGTTCCATTCAGCACGCGGTACAAGTTCCAAATCACACAGCTAGATCCCACAGACACAATTTTGACGTATGCATTTCACCATCCTATATGAATTTAGCCCATTTCTTGAATCAGTTCGTTTTGCTCAGCAGGCCTGAATGCGTTGGCCGATTAGGCCCCACATACTGAGATGTTGCTGATCAGGCTCATCCCCGTTCTTACCACTGCCACAAATGAGCATACGCGAAAAGTCAGTCCGCGGAGGTGAACCCCACCTTTCGTCCGCAGATAAAGACGGTCAGAATAGCTCCCATCAGGATACTTCCCTAGCAGCAGCAGCAGCCTGCATAGGATGAGATCCAGAACGTGGACGATACCTATCAGCAGACCATCAAAGTATACTGACCGTCCGCGGCAACATGCCGGAATCGCAACAGAGTGAGGGGATTAAAAAAAACTCTTCTTGAACCGTGTTAAGACAAACCCAAACACTTCCAATCGAAGTCACTACAGATGTTCGGATCTTGAGACGGTTGGTGGCTGACTGAGTTGATTTTTACCCCGGATTTTGCCACCAATTTCAGGAACTAGATGCCCCAGTTGAGATGAGTAGAATCCCCACACGGACCACATGGATCAATGCATGAACAAACAAACAGAAAAGTAAGGCCCACCAAAGACAAAGACAGACCATTGACGATCCTATCTCTCTATCAGAGTAGACATAGAACGCGACAAAAGGCCCAAAGGACGGCAAGCAGTAAATAAACGTCAAATAGGAAATCATTTGTCATAAAATCACAAGTTACTACTACTCTATAAGCAACAGAGAAGTAATTTAAAAAAATAATAATGAAGGAATCGAAATAAAATAGTAAACATTTTAAGCCGTTCTTACATCACAAGGGACCATAATCCGCCATGTTTCTTTTTGGACCACCTCCAACCAATTCGAAAATGCTAGCAGCATTAAACAACAAGAATTCAACTCAAAATGAGATACATCAACAACACCCACCCTCCCAAACCCACCCCCACGCTCTCTCTCTTGCCGTCTTCGTCCTTGACCTGGACAAAACAGAAAACCCTTAAAACAGAAAATATAACCTCTTCTACCCTTGATTTCCTTCCCTTTTTTTTGTTCCGTCACCAAATTCCTGAATTTCATCACAATATAAATAAAAATCCAACTTTGGAAGAGAGAAAGAGAGGGAGAGAAGAGAGGAGAGGGAGAGGGGGAGAGAGAGAGAGATCGATCTGGTTTCATTTCAATGAAACAGATAAAGCTCTCTGATGAGAAATAAAGAGCGTAAAAAAGAAAGAAAAAAAAAAAAAAAAAGGAAATGAAGACCTAATCAGAAATATTAGGAGAATTCCTGACATATATTAGTCAGGCTTTTTCCCCGGTTTTAGCTGTCCTGATGTAATAACGAATTTTGAAAATGAATCAGAAATTTCCCTTTTTACCCTTCCCTTCTTTTTACTGTTTCTTACCTTCTTCCTCCTTCACCCTCTTAAAAAATATATGAATTATATTATTTACTAAAATATCTTTTTTTTTTCAACTACCTCAGAAGCTCAGTAAAAATTGAAATTTTACTAAGCAACCAGCTGATCAAGCTGCATCTGCTCAAGCCATGCACCCAAAACCGTGTGATCAATGGCCTCTAGCTGAGAATTGGAATTTGATCCCTCACCGGAGGAGGTGATTGGGCCTGCAGCTGTTGTTGGCATGGCCGCGCTCTTGTCCTTGATCTCTGGTGGTGATTCCTTCACCAGCGACTGTACCCATGACACATCCGGCTCCTCACCCCCGGCACCAAGCTCAAATGATGAGGTTCTCCTGAGACGGCCCAGCTCGTCGCCCTGGACGCCCCAGTCCAGTTTCCCCGTTGGCGAACCCCATTTTGACCATGAAGGGGACCCCGTGATGCCCGCCGTGCCTGAACCTAGGTCACGCGAGCTAAGGCTTCGAAGCTGCTGCTGCTGCTTTTCCCGCTGGGCAAACGCAGCTAAGCGGGAGCTCATAGGAGAGAGAGGCTCCATGCTCCGGGGAGACATCCGTCCTGGTGATGAGAGGCCAAATGAGGCTTGCAAGAACGAGTGGCCGGAGAGCTGCTGATCAACGGTTTTGGGGGAGAAGACATTAGTGTTAATGGGAGATAGCATGCTCTGCTGCTGCTGCTGGAATTGATTGAGAACAGCTGATTTGTGAGATGGGGAGAACATGGCACCAGCCACTTGATCTGAATAGCGGGGCGATGAGGAAATTTCAGCAGTGAAAAGGTCATCAAGATTGGATGGGGTTAATGTCTTAGACCGGACTGGGCGGCTCCCGGTGGCCGAATTCATTCGGGCTTGTGGGGAGAAGCAGGAGAAATCATTTAGAAGCTGCTGGGCATCGAAATCAGGCAACATGGAGAAATCATCAGCAGGTATATCCCTCGCGCTGAGAGAGGATCTCAGGCGGCTGGATTGGAGATTGCTGCCCGGAAGATGCAACGTAGGAACGCTTGGCTGTGGCCATGCCATTGAAGAATGAGACATTCCATTTGCCGAGGGTGACATGGGTGGAGTGAAAGGGGTAGGAGACATAACAGAGACCGAAGATGGGGAGCCTGGTAGGAGACTCATGGCTGCTGCCATCTCCATGGCGGTGGCTGCAGATGCAGCTGAGCGAGGAGAGGGGACCGCTGAGCCCGTAGAAACATATAGTGGCCTCAGCTCATCGGACGTGTGGGCAAAGAAACACACCCTCCGCATACAGCTTATGCCATCCTTGCAGAGCCTTGTCCGGTATTGAGCTGGGTGGAGCCAGCACTCAAACACACCATGGGCATACTCACAAAGATCACCCCTCCTGCATGCGCCCTTCCTAAAATCGGGGCATGGCACGCAGCTGTAGTGAAATTTTCTGGGGTCTCTTCGCCGGGCGTTCTCACCTGGATGGACGAAAGGGCACTCTGTCCAATCATGCGAGTAGGCCCTCGAACAAGGCCGGACCTTGAATGAGAACATCCGAAACTCGTCAGTGGAGTAGATGCTGTTCTTGATGTCAGGCAGGGATGGGTCAACCGGGTATTCTTTCTTCTCTGACACCGAAACCGGAGGAAGGTCATGGAATTTCGCCATCATCGGAGAAGATGTTGAGTCGGATGCCGACGACGGAGATCCATTGTCAGGCGACGATGAGAGCGGTGGTGAAACAGAATTTGATGTGGTAGTCGAGACGCGAAGATTGCAGGCGACCACAGAAGAGGGGGAACTGTTGCACATGAGAAGCTCTTCAAGGGCAGCCTTCACGTTTGGCAGCCTGGGGGAGACTACAATGACATCAAAAGGGTGACGGCCGTCGGCATCAACCAAATTCCGGTCAGCGCCTGCTAGCAGCAGCAGCTTTACAGCATCAACGGCATCAACGGATCCGCCAGATGCAGCGCAATGGAGAGCAGTGCTCTTATCTGGTCCGCACGATCGGTTGACATCTGCGTCTGAGATGGAAAGAATGAGCTTGAGGACATCGACGCTTCCGTATGTTGCGGCCACCATCAAGGGCGTCCGCTGCTCGAGGACCATCTGCTTTGATCCCTTCTGACGGCCATACCAGCGGCCGACCTCGTCGATTGCGGAAGGGTCCCGTTCGATCGAACGCTTGAAGCCGTCGAGATCGTTGTTAGCAGCAAGCTCAAGGAGGCTGGAGAAGGAGTCTTCGGTTTCAATAGAGAGATGGTTCATGTCTTTGGTTGGGGTTTGGCTTTCTTTAGATGGAGACGGAGACGATGACTGTTTTACTTGCTCCGGACCACCGCACATGCTTTTGATTCCCCTGAAGTACGCCTAAAACGCGGTAACGGCGTCAGAATCCAAAGGAAAACCTGCCTTAAAAAAGCGATATTGGATAAGACGACGATGGATCATGTAACGGAATCGCTCTTTGAATAAAAGAGAGAATAGCGTCAGAGGCTGCCGGAAATAATTACTGTACAACGCAATGGTTAAGGTACGGAGGAAATTCTCGCCTAGAAGTTTGCCGGAAAGTAAGTTTTCAGGCTATTCGAAGGGAGAGCTTATAGAGAATTCTTCACAAAGAGAGATAAAATCACAACTCACGAGAAGAGGACCGGATGATCCGTATAAGACTTAAAAAGGTCTGAAAACGAATAAAAATAGATTTTTTCTACTGACTTGAAAATTTCAGAACTCGTTTTTCATTCTATAATGGATTTCACGAGAATGCAATCTGGTTTAAAAAATTGATATTTAAACAAATAAAACAGAGATTCAAGGAAGAAACGGTGAAATGGAAAAGCTTTCGGCTACGAAATTCGAGCAAAACACCTAAAAGACATTTCACTTCTGAAACCCTACTTCAATCAAACTAGCAATACTAGTAAATATCTGAAATTCCCTACGAAAAAAAGGGTAGAGCAAAGATCAAAGTAAATCGAGATCGATCTTCACATCGATTTGCATAAATAGCTAAAAAATCATCGCAGAAACCATTGAACCGCTACAAAAGCCTCACAATGCATTCAAATCATACGTTTTCCTGATAAAAATCACCTCAAATAATCAGAAAACAGATCGAATGCTAGAAACAGAAGGCAAGAACTCACCAATTTCCACTAGCTGATCAGAAAAAACCAGCTAAAACACGATCTTGAACTCCATTACTCGGCAGATCTGGAAAGAAAAAAAATAATCTTCAACGATCTGAAGCGAAACCACAGCTACGGGCAGAAGAACCTGAAAGCTTCTCGAAAACAATCCGATCGCATCGTGGAAATCGCGTAGAGGTGAGAAAAAACCTAGCCATCGGCCAATCGCATTCAGAAAGCGAAAGGTTTTAGGAATGCTCGCCGATCGGAGTCCTTGCCCCCCTCTAACGTCCCTCCAAATTACAACGAAATGAAACGCTCAAATGCAGATAAATTCGAATGAAATGATGTCGAAATTCGCCCTAAATTCACTCGACATGCGGGTTAAATTCGCGAATTCAAAATGGCAGGAAACCGGGAGAACCGGTGGAAAGCGAGGAACTACCGGTTAGGTTGGGGTATTTGGCAGGGGGGTGACCGGCTTACAGAAAGAGGAGAGGGTGCGCGTCCGGGTTGATTATGCTGGATTTAAATCTGGGCTCGCATCCGCGAATCAGGTTTTCGCGTACTATCGGATTTCAGGCAGCAGTCAAATTGAGTTAAATGTGGAGTCAAATCGAGGAAAAAGGCGTGGAACACCAGCGACAAAACAAATGGGAAGGGGAATTCGTATGGTTACTCACGGTGCTCCATTCCGCACGTGTCAACATCGTACGTGTGTGCAAGGTTGTCCGTCCAACCGTGGCCCACACATGCGTTCGCCATTACTCAAAAGTCAGGCTTATCCTGTCTCTGATAGGCCATACGTGTGGTAACTGGACGGTTGGAAATTGCGGAACTGTCAAATTCAGTGGACACGTGTTGCACCCTCGATGAATCATACAAACGTTGTGGCCTTCGCCCACGTGTACGGAGCTAATCTGAAAGCAGTTTTCATTCCCCACGTGCCATATAGTCACGCGTGGGAGTGTAGATTGGATATCTCCCTTCCGCGAGTAGCATAACCGCAAGGTAGAATCACCTCTGCCGTAGATTAGTTAACCTACCGTTCATCATCTGATCAAAATGCCATTGTAACTGTGGGTCCTTCGCAGCAAGGTCCACCTTATGGACGGTTCACATCAATTATCTCTCTTGCCACGTGCATTTTTGGAGGTGGGTTGTATAGAGTTTCAGTAGAGACCGCTCTACTGAATCATCTCGCGAGAAACGAAAGTTTAGCAACCCCAGCTGCCCCCTTCACAGAGAGAAATACGTAAGGAATGCTAGAGGGACGCGCGACTGAATATGCATTCAATCTGCTCGCAACTTCTTGCCATCTTGTGGAGATCCAGACCGTTCATCCGTAAGTTCCAACATTTGTAGACAACTTGGAAAAATCTCTGTGATCGAAAATCCTCTCCGTCGATAAAATATTGATTTTTAACGTTTCTCTACTTCAAAGGTTTTATTGGATGACTGATGAGAGCAATCTTTCCATTTAGCCCGTAGGGAGGTGGACCTTATAGAAGAACGGCCTGGATTATCAAAGTGGTGGCGCAGAGGGATTGAGCACCTTGGATGCGCGCATCCATGGAGCTCTCCCGTTGTTGAAAAAGAAAGGGTGTTATTTTTGCGTCTGTCGCGGTTGAGGATCCAGCGTGTGTCGCCCTCCACTGAGGCTTATGCTGAGATGGCCCAATGATTTTGACCGTCCATATTCTCCATACATTTTGAATAATTTGTAATCCTATAGTCGCTCTTTAATGATGATCCTAACCTTTAGAGTTGAATGCTATGAAAATGCTTTTTCATTCTTTTTAAAGTCATCTAAAGATAGTGACGATCTCAATCATCAGTTCAGAGTAATTTTTATCTGGTGCTCCTTATAGATTATATTTCACAATATGGACCGTTTCGATCATCGGAATACACATCATGTGGGCCCCAGTGGGCCGCGATGTACGCTGGAGCTTTAGTGGTGATAAAGACATTGTGAACTTGAAATACAATCTCCTATCTATCCTCTTTCGTCTTGAAATTTCCGACCCTATTGAATGGCTTTGTCGCGTAGGACGGAAATTACGTATTTGCCATTGAATGGCTTGAATTTTGGGCCTCAGCAAGCGAGCCGTGGAGACTATTTCGAAATGTTACTCTGTAAGAGTATGATGGTTGATACACGACCACTAAGAACGTGTACACATGGCAAGAGTTAACTCCAATTAAACTAACCAAATAGTTGGTTCAAATTTAGGTAGCTGTGAAAATCACAGATTGTTTAAAAGGATAATTGATCATAATCTAGAAGAAGGAATGAAATGAAAAATATCCAACGGTCCTAATTTGACATGCAATTGAGGATTTTCTTGTTTTTGAACGGTTTAATTTGAATAATAGAAAATTGGTAATACTCTTGCAGAGTGTGATGGATGATACACTGGCACTTCAAAATTACATAAGTGGCACATAGGCAAATCAAATTAAAATATTTAAATTATGATTTTTATTTAAGATGTACCGTGAACCAGAAATTATGATTATTTGATTTATTGGACGGTTAAAAGTGCAATAAATCCAATTGTCACATTCCCACGACCGAGCGTAATTACATATGAAGGTAGGATTTTTTTTACCAATCAGATATTGGCACTTCGCTGTTTTTAATCTACAGTATCATATAACTCCCCTTGCTAGGTACAGCACCGCACTTTATCCGTTTGCATGTGGGTTCAACCTTAATGATCCAAGCCGTTGATGAGATGGGCCTCGCCTTGGATGGGGATAAAAATAATAATAAAGATGGGAGCAGATAGCCCTCAGTGGTGTGTTGGCATTACCAAGTTCTGTGGGCCTTACCATAATCTATGTGTTATATTCAGGCCGTCCATCTATTTCACAAGATTGGGATAAAAATTGAGGCTGATCCGAAGCTAAAGTGGACCACACCACATAAATTAGTGGGGATTGAATGCCTACCATTGAAAACTTCTGGAGGGCCTTCATCTAAATTTGTGTGACCTTAAGAACAGTTTAGTATAGTGGCCATTAAGGTTTCAACAATGAGTGTCATTGTCCCACACTGCTTTCTGTCTCATTTTTTTGTCAGCAAAATGGAGTAGTGGGATTTCATCATTTATGGGTATCAAACCCCAAACCTCGTGTTGAAACTCTTAAGAGCCCACCACCCAGGCAAGTATAAGAACCCTATCATAACGTGATGCTTTGTACACATATAATGAGAAATTGCACATGTGACATGTATTTAACTATAACTTGACCTCGAAAATGATGGATTTAGATGGGGTTGATTAAGTTAAAATTAACCTCAAAGGAATGTAATAATTGGCCAATTAGTTCACGTCAAATGGATTAGTGTGACAAATTTTGAGGACAAAAATGTTATTATTCAACAATGTTTATTAATTAGAGATAAAAACATGTGATAAATGTAGTTTTCTACTACAAGTAAGACTAAAACTTGCACAATTTAATATGAGTTATATATATATATATATATATATATATATATATATATATATATATATATATATATATATATATATATATATATATAACTTTGAATGCATGTGTGAGCCATTGTACCCTTTAAAGCAATCGGGGAATTTTATGATCTAGGGGTATGACATGTGCAATGCACATGGAGAGAGAAATAGGGAGAGAGATCATTCAAATTTTATGAACTAGTGGTATGGGATGTGCAACACATATGCTGTAACGCCCTAGCTTTCATAACCAGGTTTAGTACTCGTTTTCCAAAACTTGAGAATTAACCTTTAAGGATATCTTAATTTACACCATAAATTTTTTTATAAGCCTCATGGTAGAAGATAACAAGCCATGCTTATAAAAAAAATTCAAACAAATGTTCCAAATATCAAAGTGGTACCCTTAAGGCTTATACAAACCAAATGTCCCGAAATTAAATCAATTCAAGTTATGAAATAAATACAACAGCTAGTCCTGAGCTGAAAGATCATCGAGTTCCTCCATGCTTTTGCTATTCCACTCTAATCTATACCTGCAACATCTGAATATGTTTTAATAACGTCAATCGCTATCATAATGAGGTAAAAATCCTCCAAGATTTACCCAACATCATAATTTATAAGCATAGATTATCAAACAATATATAATATAATTACAAAATCATAGAGTTCAAAAAGATACAATATTCAATTCAACATCTCATAAATATAAAATAAACAGCTAGAGCATTCAAATTACAATTCAAATATAACATCAGGAAATATATTCCACTCTTTACAAATATAATAAGACCAAACTAAAATATTCAATTCTCAAATTTATCTTATTTAAATGCATGCATGTATGCATATGTTCTTCAGCTTGGGAAAACACATCCAGCTGGTAAATGTGGGGAAAAACCACCATGCAAGAGAAGTAGAGATTAGTCATTAGCGAAAGTATACAAGTATACTACTCACTGTGACTAAGTTAGGGAACCAACGAAAGTAACCTAAGAAATGGTAAGTGCTACCACAGTATACGGATTAGCCACCCGAATGTCATAAATGTGTGATTAGTTCAACATTTATTAGTCTAGTTTACAAACAATCATATTAATACTCATGGTCACTATAGCGGGTGCGCACAACTTAGCATAAGTGACAACTCAGGTGTGGCACCCCGGATGCTAGGGGCCATGGATATCCTCAGTCCCTGATATCCCAGGTCCACATTATGCAATGTATGAACATTAATTAAATTAATAATCTACAAATTATGTATAATCCTAACTATCAACAAGTGTGTCCAAAAGGAGTGTGTCCCCACACAAGGGGCCTCACAGAGAATCCCCACCAACCCAAGTCTAAAAGAAATGCCGACACTAAGTTTGGTGATCCACGAATTGGAAGTACGAGTCTTCACTGGGCTCTACTACCTCGTACTCCTCTAACAAGTCGGCCTAGTTCTTTTACCATAGGTCTAAAGTTGGATTTAAAATCTAATGATCAAATTGGATCTTACACAAATATCAAGAAGGACATCATAAAATAAACAATGGTTCAGAGGAGAGTTATCTTGCCTATACATCTCATGCATAACGAGGAAGAGGAGTTATTAAGTCTTTTTTTTTTTTAAAGGGGGGGTTGGAGGCTTGGGTGGGCTCCACCTTGGTGTTGATGTAAAATCCACCCCATCCATCAGGCGTATCCCACCATGTTAGGAATGTGCAAAAAAAAAAAGCCCCATTCACAATTCAAGTGATCCACACAATTTAAAATAATGTATAGGAAAAGGCTTACCATTATAATCGTTTCCCTTTGTATGACTCACCTGAATGACAGATGAGCCCAATTTTTTGGTCTTATGCATAAATATTGGCTTGACATCTAATGGTTGGAGTGGATTTTATATAATAATCTTGGTGGCCCTGTAACAATTAAGGGTAAACATGTCTAACAATTGTTTCATTTCATGTGGCCAACTTGAATTATAGCTAAGTTTGATTTTTTTTTTTTCCCTTGGCCTAGCATGGGATTACACATCTAATTATTAAATTAGATTTCACGTAAATATCATGGTGAGAACCTTAAAATAAAGGGTGTGCGTCCTCTCTTTTTTAATTTCTTACCTCGAGCTGGTTATAAAAATTCTGGGTTAGGCTTAGGTTGGACCTTTTTGGCCCGTAATAGGCCCACGCTAAATTTGGGCTTAGGTTTAAAGATTCAAGTTGGGCTTAGACAGAGCTTAGCCCATCCCTAACCCGACCCGATGCCACCCTTATGTACAGTGTTACAACAAAGATCCATGCAGTGTTACAACCCCAATCTGTGCAATATTACCACAACGATTTGTGCAGTGTTATAACGGAATTTGTATAGTGTTACAACCTTGAACCACACGATCGATAACCCAAATTAAGGTGGGCCCCACATAAAAGACAATTCACATTAAAGGTTGGCCCCTAATGATGAATGACCCGCATCTAAGGTGGGCACTACATGATGGACGACCTACATCGAAGGTGGGGGCCACACAATAGATAATACACATCAAAGGTGGGTTCATATGATGGTCTGGATATTGAACGTGGGCCCCGCATGATGGATGACCATCATCAAGGTGAGCCACACATAATGGATGGTCCACATTAAAGGTTGGCCCCCTAATGATGAATGACCCACATCTAAAGCAGACCCTACATGATGGATGACCCACATCGAAGGTAGCATTCACACGATGGACGATCCACATCAAAGGTGGCTTCAATTTACTCTTCACTAGATTTGGTATTGGATGATCAGATTTGATAGTTGTCATCGAGAGGCATCGGGATCCTTTCAACTTGACCCATTTAGATTTTCTTATCTTTGGAGTCTAGCCGATGTGGCCGGATCAAAGCTATGTGGGGCTGAAGCTTTCGAGTACTTTGAATGATCGGCTGGTATCTTATTCCATCAAGTTGTGAGCCTACCAATTTGGTTTGTTAATCATTTTTAGGTTGTGCCAAGGACTCCTCTTATCTAATCCGTTTATATTTTTAAAGCCATTTTGGAATATCGGTTGGAAATGGTTTCGTTGGAATGGTGTGGGTTTCAAGTTTCTAGAAGAACAGATTGGTTTGGTGAAGATTGGATTGGACAGACTTTTAATTTACCAATTTGGTCTGTCGATTATTTTTATGACCTGCTAAGATGCATTCTTTCTTACTTATATTGCCTTTTAATGATTCTCAAGCCTTATGAGGCATTTTTACCAAAGCTTGACTAAACCTTGGGTGTATTTAGGTAATGGCCCTTTGACTTGATAAATTGTTTAGGAGCAACTTTTATGTTATTTTGGCACCTAGGAGGCTAGGAGGGTAAAGATTTTTTTTTATTTAAAAAAAGCTGGTTATTAAGAGGCTCCTGCAGGACCTTGGGTTAAAAAAATAAAAAAAAAACTCTTATTGTTTTCTTAGCCCTAAGTAAGAAGTTACTTCTGTAGTTTGTTCCACCAACGCCATTTGCAAAATAAGCTTTTTTCTCAAGCATGTGTGAGGTCCACTATGATATGTTCACCAGCCCACTAAGATTTGTTCCCTCTGGTATTGTAATTGAAGGCCGAAAGCTAGGATAAGCCAAATTATATAAAATCATGCCAAAAGAAAATCATAATTGTGGCTAACTTGAATTCTAGAACGCCTCATTTTTCAGGTGTATATTCATCGGAGTAGATATTATGACAATCTGGGATATTACGTACAAAATAAAGTGGGCCCACAAACAACACTCAAAGGTTTTAACGGTGGGTTTCCATCCCAACCATTCCACTAACTGGGACTCACCTTTTTTTTTTTTTTTTTTTTTTTGAATCGGACTCTTTTCATTTCTTTTTCTTCTTTTTTTTTTTTTCCCTCTTCATGCAAGAGATGGATCGGAAGGGACGGACACATTAGGGAGAACCCCACAAACAACGTTGCAGATTAACCGATCCCCTCATGAATATGTATGATTAGCAACGGAAAAATAGTCATTTATGAAGTGGGGTTTTCAATAAATGGGGGTGTGTTCTAGAAGGAATAATAAGAACATGAGATGGAGCAGTCATATCCGGGCCCCATTTTGATTTCTTTTCAGATATGATTTTCATATCCAAGGACTGAAAATTGAAATGTCCTTGTTCACGAGTAGGTAACGGACAATCACCCTCCCACTTTCTCCAAATTTCAAATGAGGACAACTTTGGTACTCTGGCATGGTGTGATTATTGATACACAGGCACTAGGAAATTGCACATGTGCCATATGGTTAAGTTAAACTAAATCATCAAAACTACGGCCCTTAATTTAGATGGCCACTTTCCCTAAATTTGCACCCATGTGATATTTAAGTTGGCCATTGATAAGAATTTTAATCAATGGGTAATACGGAAGATAGCAAACGGTCCAAATTAGACTACAAGTGCTCGTTAGTCACATATTCGTGGCCGTTCGATCAATTTAAATTTAGTTCATGACCTATCTAATCTGGGTCCGGTAGATTAGGCAGTTTAATCTATCTGTTTTTGTATCCTGTATGAGCTTTCCGAGTATCAACGTTCAAAGTCCGCAGAGTATCAAAATACCTTATGGTTCCCTATCGACCAAATCCCGTTGGATTTGTTGGAGTTGCCAATTCTAGCTACCCCTGTTCTTTTCTGAGAAATCATACACGAACAAGTGTGGCACACGGTGTATTGATCCGGACCATTGAAAAGATAACCATTGGATGTGGTCCATGCAGTATGATACTTCAGTAATCACAGTCATGAGCTCACAACTTGTAAAGTGTACAAAAAGCAAGCACCCAACTCAAGTTAAACCGTCCCCAAGTCGTGGTCCACTTCAGATAGATCAGCTAACCAGGCATTAGATTGAAATATTTTTCTTACTGACTATTCTGTTTTCTTACTGACTATTCTGTCACATTCAACGTAAGATGAAAAATTGTTGGAAACCTAGAGAAGTTAACTAATTAGAGTGGAATCAAATGAAGGAAATCCCAATCACACCAAGTAAATCAAACGTGTAAGAAACAATATAAATTTTATGTGAAAAAACTCTTCTAAAAAAAAAAAAAAAAACAATACACAAAATAAATCATTACCAAAGTAAAGTTACAAGAGATTGGCAACATACTACTCGGATAAAAGGCCCACAAGAGAAAAACTCTTAACTTTTTCTTTCCTCAAAAGTCTCTAAACCCTTAAACACTTATTGGCAATCTAACATACCTTAATCTTACAATTTCACTCTATTATATATAATAATAAGGTAGAATTAAAAATAAATTGTGCAAAATCACACTAAATAGTGTGCTAACCATCGGCCGATTGACCCGAACATTTTAGGCGATCAAATATGGCCTAATATGTCTGGAAAGTAATTGTCACATTTGGAGTATTTTTGGTGGACCGAGTACTATGTTATTGCACTGAAGACATCTCCAACAAAAATAATCAACTTTCTCATTTAATAAACAAATGGCTGTTGATCCAATTTGAGGATGGTTACTTCAATATGCTCTGTTGGATACGCACTATCTACAGTGAACCCAAGTGTTTGGACGGTTAATTTACATATGTGCCATTCGTACAATATTTTAGTGTGATTGTTTGAAGCATGAGTCTCTTCTTTCTGCCGTCGAAAGCCTGAAAACGTCACCGACTAACTATTGGTACTAGACCCGAGGACGGACCAGTGTGCTCGGTTTTAAGTTTCTACGAGTAGGGCCCATTGATTATTAATCCAGACCATTCGTTTGTTGGCCCCCAACGTGGAGATCCAAGAGACCATCCTCGGGCCTTATTACACTTGAATGTGGCTAGTTAACCAGTTATCTTCTTAACCGTCTATTTGCAGTCCAGAAGATTGAAAGGCTTGGAATGCCCAATCTAGGAGACTTCTGGGGAATCTACATCAGTACCGAGCCCTATCAGATCATTTATCTGGACCACAGAACCATGAGCCAACTCGTTCAAACTGAAAACCGAGCATCTGTGCGTATCTTCGGCTCGATACATAATTCCTCGGGAGAATTAAACCCCGATCCCCTTTCCAGAAAATTTAGGGCATAAGCAATCCTTAGTGGGTCCCATCCTATCAATGGTCCTGATCACTAATCCATTATCTCATCTATGACAGCCATAAGCCCGAACATACTGTGAAGAGCTACTCCACATACTATCATACATTTGCCTATAACGATAGACTCTGTCTTAGTCTTCCACAAATTAAAACATGGTGGTGACCGATTCCCCTCCGATTTGGCCTGACGTACCGCTATCCAGAACATTCAATTTGTAGCTTACATTGTCAACGGAACATAATCTCTAAAATAACACTGACCGAGCAATCCTGACCATCCAATTCATCATCATTATCATCTAAGCATTATCCGGACTAATTGGGTCCGCATCATGAATCCTGACCATCCAATTAATGGCTGTTAAATGGATGGTTAAAAGTAAAACGGTAAACGGTCCAAAACCGAAGTGCAAAATCAGATGGTTAATTATCTTCTCTTGCAATTTTGTTTTGGCTTTGCTCGATATGCAGTTGGGATAGAGATTTGGACGGTCTAGATTGTGTGACGGCCACCGCATTTGCCTCATTGAAGAGTCTCCACCAATTTTCTTTTCAACTGTTAAGAACTAACACAGAGGTCTATCAGAACTTGGTCATAAGAAGAAAAGAAGTATCGGTCCTGGTGCATCAGAAGTTAAGACCATTTCCTGAGGCGCTTTTTGGGGCGCGGATCGGTGGGACGAGCATAAGGGGTGGTTTCAAATCTCTATGCCCCACCATGCTATATGTGTTTTACCCACTACGTCCGTCTATTTCTATTTTAAGTACGAATCCAAATCTCAGACAGATCCAAATCTCAGGTTGACCACACCAAAAGAAAACAGTGGAGATTGGACGTTTAGTATCAAGCTGATTTTTTTTCCCTTCATCTAGGTCTATTTGACCTTATCAAACATGTTGGATGGAAAATAAACATTACAGTGGGCCCTAGGATGATTTTAATGGTGGATGTTCAATCCCCACTGTTTTCCTGTGGTGTGGTCCACCTGAGATCAATATCTGTCTTATTTTTGGGATCTTGCCTTAAAATCAGATGGGGGAAATGGATGGACGGCGTGGATAAAACAAATATATCATGGTGGGCCCACATAAATTTGAAACCACCCCTTATGTGGGACTAGCCGATCCGCGCGCCGCTTTTTGTTGCATGTAGGACCCAAGTTGATCGGAACGATCCAAAAATGAATCCGCGATGAATAAAAGTCTCTTATGTCAAAGGATCCTAACCCTTGGATGGGAGGCTGACAAATAAACGGCTAGGGAGGAGCACAACAACAGCCCACATAACTATCATAGATAAGATGTTGGAAACATCCAATCTAGAAAATCGAGTCACACGCCATCCGTAGTGGGTCTTGTCATATCAACGATGCAGATCACCCTAAACATGTGCTGCACGTGTCCAAATAGATGTAGATAAATGATCTAGTGGGCTCGGTGTATGGAAACTTTGCCAGGCACCTAGTTTCTTCTGACACGTCAGCATCCAAATCACCTATCTGGACCGTCCATTAGGTTCAGTACACACTTTTAATCAATTTCTCAAAAACCCAGAGCATTGAGATGATCTTAGACAATCTTTGATGGATCTAATCCTATACAAACCATCTTGTCCATTCACTGCATGCTACTTATTTGACGGTTTGAATATTGACATCAGTACTTATTTGTGCAAGACAGCTGATGAAGAGTGGATTAGACCAAATGGACGGTGGAGATAGATGATTTGGATGCCAACGAGTCCAAATGCAACTAGTGTACCGGAAGGTTTCATTAATTGAGGTTGAGCACAATATCATTTTCTCATGGATTATTCTTATTTATTCATGTTCTGCGTCGGATAAGGAGAGATACGGAAAGCGGATTGCATCCTGCAACCGCCTAGACGGTAATCGATCCAGGCTGGTGCTGTGGGGTCCACAGTGATTTATAGGTTTTATCCACGCCGTTCATTCATTTTTTCAGATCATTTTAGTATCTAGTTAAAAAAATTAGTCAGATCAAATGCTCAAATGGACCACACCACAGGAAGAAGCGGTGATAATGATGACCATCGTTGAAACCTTCGTAGGGTCCACCGTGAGAGGAGAAAAGGAATGGTACTTTTGTAATTTTGAGGGAATGAATGTACCTTTTAGTAAGCCGATCGAGAGCCGGCTTGGGGCGCGTGAGGCGCACCGTGGCTGATTCCCCGTTAAGTAAGCCGGCTGAGTTTTGGAAAGCGGGCAAAAATAATTTCTCATACTTTAAAATATAGTTTTCCTCGGAAATTAGCGACTATCCATCTTAAATGATGGAAGAATTACTTTTTAGAGGGAACTTCCCAGGAATCCCGAGAGTTTTTGGGGCCACCATATTGTGTATGTAAAATCCACACCGCCTATCAGATTCAATCCTCCATATTGGTTTTAAGGCCAAAAATCGGTGAGATGCAGAATTCTGATTGGCTATACCACATGGACAATGCAGATGTAATGCCAACCACAGTGTTGTTTGTGGGGGGGCCAAAATGTTGTTTTTCTTTCATCAAACCCGTTAATCAGGTGTAGCTCAGCAGGACGAAGAAAATATACAAAAGTCAGCTCGATGGAAAGCTCAGGCTGACTACAACGTGTGAGCTTATCAGTTTTGTAGGAAATTTTAAGGTTTTCCCGCTTATTTGGACCATGTAATTTTTTCTCTATATTATATTCTGTATGTACGGTCTAAATATTTCTTCTCACCTGATGTACGGAGTGGATTTCACGTATACAGCATGGTGCACCTCATAGAGCTTGGGTGTTTTACGCGCTACTTTGTGTGTGGTAGACGAGTCCTGTTCCGATATAACAAGCCTCACATTCAGTGTGCGTCCAGTACTATTTTGTAGGCACCTGGCTAGCCTGGTTTATATATGCAATCCCATCCTTCCATCGACGAAAAACGGCAAAGGACTTTCTAAAATCACCCTGTTTCAAAAATCAGGTGGGCCACTCCAGGTTCTGGGCATGACTTTACACTTTGCCTAGGCTCTAGCCCAACTGAGTTTAGGATCAGTGTCATGTTTGGGTCAAGGGCGAAAATTAAGTGGCGCACCTGATGGACGGTGTGGATCTCATCTACATGAAGTGTTTTTTTTTCCTACGTAAGCAGTAGCCGCGCTCCCACACGCCAGCTTTTTCCCAGTGGATTATAGGTCCAGCTCATCAGCAACCGTACACTGACGCACATGATTAGTATGCTGACTCAGTGAACTGTCAATGAGATGCATAGCTGATGGATTGTGCCCAGAAATTAAAGAACGTGACATAAACGGTTGTTATTACTGGAGCTTGGAGCAGGGCTGTAAATCGTTCAGCGGCCGGATGGGCTCCCCAAAACTGACCCATTTAGATCCCACCCGTTTGGATTTGATTTCCTTCGTAATCAGCCTGCCCCAACCTATTTAATAAATGGGCAAGTTAGGCCCTTCAAACTCGTAAAAATGCTTGCATACCTTGACAATTAACATGATAAAATGAAAGACCCACCTTATATCCGATTTAGATACAAGGACATTAGAGAATATAAATTGACATGTGGTAGATGGTGAGATTAGTAAATTAGGATTAATGTGCATTGCTGGTGAAAGGCCTTTGTAAGAAGTTCCAGCACTAGGATGCTAAGTGGGGTCCAACATGATATTTGTGAGAAATTTGCTCTGTCTACCATTTTTTTTTTTATTACGAGAAGTTGCTAAATTTAATTTTTATTATTAATTGCATTGATTAATTTTAATATAAAATTAAAGTGCCCTGAATGTCCCTTTACCGAGCTTGTTAGACCCAACTCATTTATAAATGGATCTAGGTGGATCTTCCTTACCATGCTCAAATCCATTCGGTCGGCAATTGATTTGGAATGCCCAAAAAAATTGTCACAGACCAATTGTGCAATCTGGTTCACAATCTAATTGATGAGAGGACCTTGAGTTGTTTGTGAGCTTGTGTCAATGGCAAGTGACATGTACCAATGAAAAGCAACCACACAGGCATCCCCTATCCCTTCAACAAAGATTATCCACACTCATTCTTCTAAACTTATAATAAATGAAAAATAAGAGAATTTGTTATTTCACCTCAAAAAATGTTTTAAGAAAAAGTCAACTTAATAAAAATCTTTAAAATCTTGGGCAATACTTGTTACCACATCGATTATTACATTTATTGGATTATTTATGTAAAATTGCCCTAAAGTAGAGAGTAATAATACAAATTTTTTCCCCTCAAAAGATTGAAATGTTTCTTTTGTGTAAGATTAGAGTCCTACATTTTAAAGAGAAATCATCACATGCATCATCCAATTTATCACATGTAGAATATCTGATCCGTGCCAAAGGTGGCCCATTCTATGATGTTCATTTGGTATGAAAAATCAAGTCAATCAAGTAATTGGATGGGCCACAACAGTACACTGAGTCAAAACATGTACTGTGATGTGATTCGCAAAAAAGATGAGAAATAGGTGGATCGACCTGATATGCGATCGATCATCATGGTGTGGCCCACCTTTTTCATGGATAGAATATTCTAGGCAAGTCGGCAGAAAAGAAATGGCTGCATGTGAGTTCACATACAGCCTATGTATGTTATCATTTCTCCTTGAAAAAAAAAAAAAAAAATCTACGACAATTGGTTGGAACTCTCTAAAAGAAACCTTTTATTATTCTAGAGAATAAATTCTCTAATTAAAAAGACTATTTTGACCCTGATGCTATTTATTTATAACAAAGGATTATCACCCATGCAATTTCAAAATATGAGGTCGGCTCCTCATTTTTTTTTTTTTGGGGTGAAAATAGCTCGTGTGGGGCCCACCTTGGTGTAGGTATGCATCCAACCCGTCCACCGGGATTATGCTGCCATGAGAATAGGACGTGCCTTTTGACCAGAATTGAAATACGTAGGCAACACCATAAAAAATAATGGACAACCACAAAAAAAAGAAAAAAAAAAAAATCTCCAAGTTGATGTGGTGGCCCACCTGGTGACTAGATCGGCTTAATTTCTGAGGTGTGAATCATGCAATCGACCTGGTAATTAGATTGCAATACCATGAAGATAGGAAGTCCCCAGAATCAGGCCAACCAGGTGGGTGACACTTTTGGAAAAATGGACCATGACTTGATAATCTCCTAAATAATTTGGTGAACCATCTGCTAGCTGGATTGGCCTAATTTATGAGGTGTGATTCATGTGATCAACCTCATAATTAGATCAAGTGGTAGACTGAGTGAAGATAACCATATTTCAACACTAAGGTCTTGGTATTGATTCCCAAGCATGTGGGTGGCTAACATAGTGGTGTGACTAATAGTGGAGTGGGTGTGCTAACAGTGAGGTGTGTACTAACAAAAAAAAAAGAAGAAGATAAACGTGCCATGAATGGGAAGTCCAAAAGGATCAGCCCAATCCAAAATTTTAAGTGGGCAACACCATTGAAAACAATGGACCACTGCCTCAGAATTTCCAAATTCATGTGGTGGCCCACCTGGTAAGGCGATGGAGTTGGGCAGGTTGGATGCCATAAACATAGATGCGGAATAGGTGATGTTGCCAACAACACCACTCTAGTGATGTGTTGATGTGCTTGGCGCTGTGAGGCCCAAGGTGATGCACAAGAAAATGAAGCAGATTAAAGGCTCAAGTGGACCGCATCATAGAAAACAATGTAATTGAATGCCCATCATTAAAACTTCTTGGGGCCACAAAAGTTTTGGATGAGGCTGAAATTTGTGCTACCCCTTGGTTGGTTGAGCGTGGTCTAATTGAGCTTTAGGTTTACTTTAATTTTTGGTTCAAGCCCTAAAATGATACAGAAAAAACAAATGGACAATGCCAATATAAAACACATCATGTTGGGCCCCATGGGTCCCCTTGGTGCCCAACACATCAACACAACACCTCTGGGGATGGTGTTGGCAATGCCACCTAATCGGCATCCCATAACCACATACCATGGTGGACCCATATGCAGCTAGTGGCAGAAAATTTTCAGGGGTAAAATTTAAAAAAGAAAACAATGAAATTAGAAACAAACACCCCATTACAAGATAAAAGAAAAGAAAAAGAAAAAGAAAAAAAGAAAGACTTTTGATATATTGGTAGGGCAGCTTGGATGAAGAAAGGCAATTTGAAATTACTCGAAAATTACATACTTTTTATGCTAGTATTTCAAAGTAACCCATCAAATTATGGTTCCAATTTAAATGTATTTTGATTCCAAAACTAAGGACTCATTTGGCATCTTTACTCTCAATCAATAAAAGCTTTTGGAATAAGAGCTATTTCAATTAGTCTTTTTTGTTTTAGCTCTATTTTAAATAAGCACGTTTGGTAAAATCTCTAAAAAAAAGATCTATTTAAAATAAGCATGTTTGGTAAAACTTATAAATAAGAGCTTTTTTTAAAGGCAATTGAAGTTATTTGTAAAGATTACAACAACTTTAACATAAGAGCAATCCAAATGGTTGTTTTGGTGGACTATCCATCATGTGGGGCCCAACATCATTTCGAATTGTTCTTTATGTGGGGCCCCTCATTGTCCACTACCCATCACCCATCATGTGGATTCCACATTTGATGTGTCCATAGTGTGGGCCCTACCTTAGAAGTTGATTGTCCATCATGTGGGGCCCACTTTTAATATCCATCATTCATCATGTTGGGTGCACCTTCAATGTGGATCATCTAGCATATGGCTCGCTTTGGATATGGGTTATCCATCATGAGAGACCTTGGATGTGGACCGTCCATTAGGTGGGGCCCACTTGATGTGAATTGTCCATTACGAGGGGCACACTTTTATGTGGGTCATCCATCATGTGAAGCCCACTTCGTCCATTATGTGGGCCCACCTTGATGTGGACCATTCATTGTGTAGGGCCCCTACCTTCATTATGTGTCATTCATTATGTGGGCCCATCTTTGATAGCAATTGACGATCATGTGGACCCACCTTCAATGACCATCATCCATCACATGGGTCCCACCTTTGACATGGACGGTCCATCAAATGGGACCTACTTGATGCGCATGTTCCGTCATATTGGGCCACACTTTGATGTGAGTCATCTATCATGTGGGGCCCACCTTTGATGTGAACCTTTCATTATGTGGGCCTGCCTTGATGTGAGGCCCCACTTTAATATGAGTCATTCATCATGAAGGACCCATCTTTGATGTCCACCATCCATCATGTGAGTCCCACCTTTGTTGTGGACCACATCATGTGGGGCCCACTTGATGTGGATAGTCCATCATGTGGGACCCACCTTTGATGTCCACCATCCATCATGTAGGTTCCACCTTGGCTGTGAACCGTCCATCATGTGGGGCCAAACCTTTAATATGGGTCATTCATCATGTAGGCCCACCTTTAATGTAAATCTTTCATCATGTAGTCTCACATCCAATGTCCACCATCCATCACGTTGGTCCTACCTTTGATGTGGAACATCCATCATGTGGGTCCCATATTTGTTGTGGATCGTCTATCATGTGGGGCCCACTTGATGTGGATAGTCCATCATGTGGGACCCACCTTTGATGTCCACCATCCATCATGTAGTAACTACCTTTGCTATGGACGGCCATCATGTGGGGCTCAACTTTCAATATGGATCATTCATCCTATGGGCCCACCTTTAATGTAAATCTTCCATCATGTGGTCCTATATTTAATGTCCACCATCCATCGTGTGGGTCCAACCTTATATATGGATCATCATTAGGTAGGGCTTGCTTGATGTGGATCGTTCATCATGCAAGCAGGGTCACACTTTGAAGCAGGCCATTCATCATGTGGGGCTCAGCCTTGATTTGACTGTGCATTATGTAGGCCCACCTTTAATATGTGCCATTTATCATGTGGGGCCCACCTTTGCTATGGGTGTTCATCATGTGAGCCATTCTTGAAGAAATTGTAAAGAGAAGAGGAGGGTAGGATGGGAATTACTTGAAAAGTTTAAGGGTAAACTTGTCCAAAAATTAGTTCAAAATGTCTACCCACTTAAGCTAAATAAGCTCTATTCCAAAAAGTAACCACTTACTAACTTATTAAATTGGAGCTTATTTGCTACTTTCTAAAAAATAAGTATTTTATTAGATGTTTATCAAATGGTCTGAAAGCTCTCTTTTTTTCTTTTTTCTTTTTTTTTTTAAATTTTCTAGAGATAAGCTAATAAACTCTTATTTGTAGAGATGCAAAACGCCCCCTAAGTTTATTTAGTTATCTGACCATTGGATTGGGGCATTTGTCAGACAATGCTAAATGTAAAAATGTCCATGAATCAAAGGTTGGGATTGCTCAAACAATCTGATGTTTGGCCTCTCAGTTTAATTTGAGTTAATATATACCACTTAAATATGCTTGTGTATCAAGTGTCATGCTTTGTGAGAGTATCAAATAACTCAGTATATGAGAGCGAGAGCATCAAGCGTCATACTCTGCTAGAGTAACAAATAACTCCCAAAAATAAATGGGTTGTTCTTAGGTGGACGTGGATGAATGACCCACGTACTATACACTCTTTAAAGCGCCATCTCGAAGATGATGATGACATGCACAAAATCCACGGAAGCTTGGTGTATGTGCCGACTCTATCACTTTCTTGTCGCCCTGGTGCTTGCATATCAATCCAAACCGTCCAACTGATAAGCCATCAGCCAATAAAGCCAAATGTACAAAATAACTGTACATTTCCAATCAGTGAACCTTTTTATGTATTGCATGAGAATTTGTCCGTCCAAATGTGGATTTTTAATTGGTCGGTTCTGATCATTTGACAAATTGGATGATCCTGATCATTTGGAGTGCTGGAGCAGACGCGGATTTGGAGCCCATGCACAAAAAAAAGCTCTGAAGGCCCCACTGTGATATGTGTGTGAAATCTGATCCGTCCATTTGTGTAAGCTAATATTAGGACATATGCTAAAAAATAAAGCTGATAAAAAAACTCAAGACGGCTACGATCGGTGGCCCAAGAAAGGTTTCAACGGTGGATTGGCCTGATTTCTTTATCTAGAGCGGGTCTAAAAAAGAGAGAGAAGTGGAATATATGCTGAGCCAAGATAGTAGCTTTAAAAGGGGTAGAAAATCCACGGGGTCCAAAGAATCTAATAATTCCATGGCCCACCCAAAAAGAAAAACATAAGAGAAAGGAGGAATTAGGAGAAAGGAGAAAAGGCAAAGGAATAAATAAGGAAAAAAAAAAAAAAAAGGCCACTCAGCTTTTACTTTTATTTTTTGAGCACTAAGGCAATTTTCTCCTTTTTATCTCCCTTCTTTCTCGAAAGCAATCTTTATATGCTTTAATGCCAGCCGCATGATGGCTATGGACTGCTTTATAGATTAGAAAAATAAATAAAATAATATTTAAAAAAAAAAAAAGAAGAGATGGGAGTGTGGATGGAAAAACAATGGAGAGAGAAATTTGATACTCTGGCGGACATGTGATGCATGATATGCAGGCACTTCAAAGTACTTAAAAATTGCATGTATGACATACAAGTAAGTCAATCCAAATTGTTCCAAATCATGCTTTTCAATTTAGATGTATCATGAGTGAAAAATTAGGCTAATTTTATTATTTTGGACATTTATTGGACGGTTAAAAATGAAAAAAAAAACCAACGGTCTTATTTCAACAATAAAAAAGTGACCACTAATTAGAGGTTAGGATTGTTCAGACCAATTTAATTTTGGGACTTTGACTTAGTAATACTGGGTTATATAATTTAGTCAGTTTAATTTAAGTTAATTTATGCTAAGTGTACCATTTCTAAGTGCCGGTGTATCAAGCGTCATAGGCTGTGACAATATCATGTAACTCCCAAAAAAGGCGGTGGAGCCAAGGCATTCAGTATTCTTCCACTGATCATAGGGCCCCACCTTCCATGTACATTTCAAATGATGTATATTTGAGTCCTCATAGATGAGGGCAAAAATAGTGTCCTGGTGAGCCTTGTTTTTTGAACTTGTGGGGCCCATTGTTCTAAGATCCGGACCGTTTATCTGATGGACCCCATTGTGATTTGGGGATGGTTCAAAAACCTTCTAAGTGCTCATCTTGTTTTCCAGACGGTTATAGTATTTTTCTTAACGGTCTAGTAGAAGGAGACCGTTTGAAGGGTCAGTTGGTTTTTGGGGCATCCCTAATCCACAACGGGACACAGATCAATGGTTTAGATCAACGAAAGAGGGGTTCTACTTACCCAGTCTGATCGCATCTGCATACTACTCTTTATGTTCTGATGCATCAGTAGCTACAACACCCTCAAATCAATGTTAAATATCAGTGCAGAGAAGCCGTGGCACTCTCATCAAAGGGGCTTCTTTTTTTGGGGCTTTCCTTAGTTACCAAGGCTCTCCACCCTGCACACCACTTCCCTTTCCCAGGGCTTTGAGATGTGGACATGAAACAAGCATGGACCCTTTGGACACACACATGCAACACGATAAATGAAGGCAGCGTCTTACGTGGATCAGGACATTTGAAGGAGCTATGATCACTACCCTCCAACTACCTTTGAAATCGGCTAAGGGATAAAGATTAGAAAACAAAACCATGTGGGGCCCACCGATCGACACTGGGCCGGCTATCGGCCCACTCTATCTTGGGTTTGACGCAAAACTCACACGCTCCTTGGACTGGCTCCCTGTCATGGGAACCAGGTCAGAGTCGCTCTTGCAGACTCATCCCATGGGATTATGATCTCTTCTCCCTTTTGTGTGGTCCACTTGGCGTTTTCTAGTCGCGTCATCTGGAGAGGAATGGAGGGTTTAGCCAAGACTGCCAAAGATGTGGACAAGATAGATTTATGTATTTTTATTTTTTATTTTTTTTATTTTTTGTAATTGTGCGGGACATCTGGTCCATTATTTTTCCAAAATGCGCTGCTAATTTTTAAATTATTCTAACCACATGGTCTCACCTTCTGCAAATGCAGAGGAATTCAAGGAGGAGAAAAACTTTGATACTCTGGAAGAGTGTGATGGTTGATACACGGGCACTTACAAATTGCATAAAGTGGCACACGAGTAATTCAAAATTAAACTGCCCAATTTATGGGTCTTAGTCTAGACGTATTATGAACTGGAATTGATGATCTGACTTTTGGAGTGGACATTTAGTGCAACGGTTACAAATGAAAAGTAACCAGTGGTCTTGCTTCAACAAACAGCGTCCACAAATCAGATGTTAGGATTGCTCAACCAATCAAATCTGGGGCTATGACTTAAAGCGACAGTAGGTTCCACAATTTCATCAGTTTAGCTTGCGTTAATGTGGGTCGCATGTACAAGTTCAGACTGCCTGAGTATCAAGTGTCATGAGCTGCCAGAGTATCAAATAACCTCCTCTACAGTGAGAGAGCAGGACGGAGAGAGGAATGTCCACTATTGGGGTCCACCATGTGGTGGTCTGACTAAAGAACCAGTCTGGTCCGCTCATCCGGCGAAACCAGCGTGGATGAAATAAATAGGCAGGGGCCTCCTTTCATTTGCTCCCTACGTTGCAGCCCATCTGATTAACGTGCCGGCCCGGTTACCGGGCCAGGGCATCTACATGGTGGGGCCCGCCTGATGGACGGCTTGGATTCCGCACGTCTGCCATGTCTGCGCGTGTGGCAGTGGCATGGTATGGAATGAGCAACCCTCCTCTTTCTTGAAGTTGATCACGAAGAAAAAGGGCATGCCAATTCCATTTTCTTTCTTCTAGATAAAAATCAAAGGGGCAAGGTAATGGTCTGAGAAAGCTTTTGGACTTCTCTCCTTCTTTATTTCTACGTGATGTGTCATCTGAAAACGATTGGAAGCTATTGCAAGGACTAGATGCATTTGATCAACTGACCATGTCTAACTATTTTAAAGTTAAGGGGAATGCAAAGCCTAGTCACACACTTGAAGTCACCACAGCCACCCACCATGCACCAACGTGGCACTCGTGTGAGAGATCCACACCATTCATCAGACGGGCCCTGCAACGATGTCTCATGCCCAAAACAAAAATAATGATAATAAGCTACTCTGCTCACTGCAAGTGTACCATGCTTGCAAAGAAATGGAGTATCTATAGTCACCAAACATGTGTGGCCCAGCCCACATGATGGATGATGATGCTACCTGACCAATGAACAATCAAGATCTCACACTCATCTGCAACAATGACACGCGTAGGAAACTGGGTTTGGCATCACCGATGGATCGAACAGTATTGATTTAACTAAATAGATGTATAAATCACATCTTATTAAAAACAAGGATAGAGACATCTTAGAGTCAATAGAAGCTAACATATTCTGGATTGTTTTATGTTATCTGAAAGTAGATAGAAACCAAAGAGCAAAAACCGATATAATAACTCATCGGCATAAACGAGAGAGGAAGAAATCAATTAAAAAATACATACAAACGACACCTATCAAGCATCGAGCCTTTTGTCTTCTTTATTAATTTGATTATGATGTATGTTTTAGTGGGCAAATATTAAATTATATCCTTAATCTAGCCAAAAGAGAACTTGGTCCAATCCTCCTTCGCAACTTGAACATCTTTAATGGCACGATAGGCTATGTGCATCCTAGTCACAGTTCACAAAGTGGGTGCGCATAAAACCGTCCGATCTGCCGAGACATTGTTCTGTGGAATTTACAAACAAAAGAGGTTTTTCATTAGTAGAATAGACACTAAGATAACAATATTTACAGGTACATTTCGATGTCCCTGGAAAGGTAAGGTGGCTCAATTGCTTTTCTGCCCACGTCTTTATTGGTTTCCTTACAGCTACGAATCTGACGATGATTTTGGGACGGAAAAGGTAGAAAGCGGAATCCCACTTAGCACAAATTTTGTTTTCTGCACGACCAAGTGCAGAGCTAAAAGAAAGAGGAGCTATCCTGTGGAAGTATCTGCCTCAAAATGGATTTGTAGGTTTGTCCGAAGAGATTCTTTAGCTCTAACAATAATTCTAGTCCACAGATGTTGGCACAACAGTATAGTGATGCAGCACAGTCACTCCACAAATTCGCTGGCATGGCATGGGTACCATGTGAAGCTGTTTGGCGCATGAACATGTGGAAACATCATGTCTTTCTGCTGATGTAGCACTGTGATGTTGCGCTGTTATGAAAACCACAATCGTCACAAGATTGCAATTCGGAAACTTGAACTCCCAAGGAGAGGCATTAGGACTTCAGCCCATGTAAAATCCTACAACATCAAATCAAGTGCAGGTGAGCAACGTCCCAGGAACAATCTTGAAGGAAAATGACTAGAGTGGCTCAATTGTAACAGATAGCACGCCATCCAGCCCTTTGAGAAACTTGGAGGACCCCTCATGAAGCTTGCATGCCAACTAACAAACATCTCAATGGTAGTCAAATGCTGCTAATGCAACATGAAGCTTGCATGGCAACTAACAAACATCTCAATGGTAGTCGAATGCTGCTAATGCATTTGACTACAACTGTCTCTTCCTTGACAAGAAACTGCTGCTCATTTAGTGGGCCATACCTTCATTAACCACAGACCATGAGTCATAGGGAAGCTATGTGCAGACATCATCAAAACAGCAATCACGGTTTTTAGACAAAAGGCAATGGAGATTAAGGGCAGGATGGGTTATTATCAAGGTGGTTGATCAGATGGATCAACTAGCAATTAATGCAGCAACTGGAATTTTCCAAGAAGTCCAAAAAATCAACTCTTGGAGCCCTTAATGCAAAACACTCATAACAAGCTCCTAGCCTAAGTGACGACGACAATCCTAGATTAGAACTTTGGCTCGATCCCATCCACCCCTAGATTCTCTTCCCAACTACTTGAGATCTCTTTGATAATCAGACCCACGACTTGTTCAATATGCCAATGCCTCGATTCCATCTCCGAGATTTTGACATCCAACTAGGGCTGTCAGCGGCACGAATCATGAACCGTATCCGATCCAAATCCACTCCGATTTAATCGGATTTGGATCAATAATCGGATCATTGGGTCGGATACGGATACCCAAAGACAATCCGTTTAATATTCAGGTCGGATTCGGATCAACCTTGATCCGGCCCGTTAACGACTCGATTAAAAAAAAAAAAAAAACCAATTGTCTCTTCGTCTCTACTCTCCACGCACGCAACCATGCCTCGTGAACAGAGCATCTCTCTCTCTCTCTCTCTCTCTCTCTCTCTCTCGGATATCGGGTCGGATCATAATTGGATTGGAAACGGATTTCAAAATATTTAAACGGGTCGGGTTCAGATCATATACTTGTGATCCGAATCGGATTCGGGTCGGATATATCCGTAATCAGATCGGATACGGATCATCACTGATCCGGCTCGTATCTGACCCGTTGACAGCCCTACATCCAACTTTCATGCACCTTTTCTGGGGTCGTTCTTCTGCTCATATACAATGTCATACTTTTAGGCGTCCACCATGTAATTAGGTTAACACTGAAATCAAAGAAAGAAAAAAAAAATTCCCCCAACTTTCCACATCTCGATCCGTCTCCCCCAAATCTTGAAATCGAACCTCCAAGTCCATAATTTTTCATGTAAAATATGAAAAATCATGGATTTATTACCATTTGACACTATTTACAACATATATATATATATATATATATATATATATATATATATATATATATATATAAACGAATCAAAACTAAAAATACACACATTTTAGAATTCACCCCAAGAAGCTTACCATCGTAATTTCAAAGATTTTGTTGCGAGAAACTAGAGTGGACTAATCAAAATCACCTTACAACGTACTAAGGATTTTTATTTTTTTTTTTAAATGATTTTTGTGAAATTTTGAGGCTTTTCTAGGCAAAACACTGCCAGCTTCCTTTTATCCCTTTCCATATCACACAATGCATTAAAATTTTATAAAGGGGGAGTGTGGATATATCGCACGATACCATGAAAAATGGATATGAAAGCGGGGTTTTGTATCGCCCAGCTGGGATAACAAATATATTATGGGATATATTGGTGATATCGCAAAATACTAAAAACACCGATTACAATTAATTGGGTTCATTACATGAACCTATTCCACCATTCCACTCTATTAAGGGCCAGAACTTCAGTTAGACTATAAGTCATCAAGTCATTTCTTACTAGCTCCACCCACGACCTTTTGGGCCTTTCCCTTGCCCTTTTATTATCTTCAATAGTTCAATTTGAATCAATTCACTCCTTCTGAGTGACATAGATCTTGGTCTTTGCTGCACATGGCCAGACCATCTAAGTTTACTTTTCCTCATCTTTTTTTTTTTTTGAGAAGAGAAACGGAAGCTTTTTTTTTTTTTTTTTTTTTTTTTTTTTTGAGCGATTAGAAAATATACTTTTCCTCATCTTATTACCTATTGATGCTAAATTTAAGTCCTCTTCAATTATCCTTTCTCATCTTGCCACTCATCCATCTCAACATCCTCATTTCAGCTACACTCATCCTATTTACATGTTATTGTTTAACTGCCCAACATTCTGTCCCATAAAGCATGGCTGGTCTTATAGCTATAAGCTATCCAATAAAATTTCCACTTAAATTTCCACTTAAGTAAAATTATTAATCAATAAAGTGGAAATAACCAATATGTAGTTTTCTTAGCATTCATAATGACGGTCTAGGCTCCAAACTAGAACACATTACCTTCAAATTGACAATGAAATGAACGAGGTTCGAGCATGTAGCTCAATGGCATATAGGGTGCATTTCAACATAAAGGTCTTGGGTTCAAGACCATTTTACCTATGAAGAAGAAGAAGTGGAAGAAGAAAAGAGAGGAACATATCTGCAATTTGAGGGCTACTTCCTCATTATAAATACCAGGAAATATCATTTTTGCAATTCATATAAACTGTGGATCCAAATGCAGCGTGGATGGTCAAACAAGGTAGGGCAGAGGCAAGGGCGCAAATGGGTTAGGTCAAGGTCCCGACCCAAGCCATTTAATAATCAGGTAAGAATTTTCGCCCCAGACCTAATCCATTAAAGTTTGGGTTGGATCCAGGTTAAGTCCAAGTAAAAAAGAAGAAGAAGAAGAAAAAAAAAAGCCCATTTATTTAATGACTCGGATTTGGGTATAGGAGGACCCCAACCTGACTTGTTTATCTGATGGTTGGGTATAAAAATTACTAGCGGCTTTTCACACAAATAATGTTCCATATATGCCAGATGTTTTAAGGATGGTTTAGTATTGGCCACTGGATGTTATCCATGAGTTTGTAATCTTCCACTTGCCCAAGCAGTGTTAATTAATTAACCAAAGGTTGGGTCTTCCCCATTCTTATATTAGTTAACCACTCTTCATGGATCTAAGTTGGGTCTGAGCCTGAGTCATGTCAATTTTAGGATGGCCCAAATTAGACCCGTTTGAAAACCGGGTCTGGATTGTGTTAAGTCAAGTTGATTTTGATAGGTCTGAAACCCAACCCATTTAGTAACTGGGGTCAAACTTTTCAACCCAAATCTGCTCCATGGGTCCAAGTTTTCGCCCCAAACCAACTTATTGCTAGATCGGGTCCAATGACCCATAGGGACAACCCAACCGATTTGCTTCCCTGGGAGAAGGTGTTGAAGTTTTAGTCCCCTTTCACACGAGGATAGTGTCTCAAAGTGGATTATGTAGCATTTTTCTTCAAACTCACCTACTATTTCCTCTATTCTACATTTTTCTTCAATCTCGCCTACTATTTCCTCTATTCTACGTTTTTCTTCATACTCACTTACTACTTCCTCTATTCTTTCTCCATGCACCATAGTTCTATGCTGGAAAACGGGAGTGAATTGTTTCATATTCCAAGCAACCAAGGGAGAGAGGAGCTAACTAGCATTCCCCTCTAAAGCCTTGATTTCCAAAAAGAAATCCCTATTCCCTAAATGAATCATAGTTCAAAAACCCAAAAATGTTGGGCCAACTCGAAGACTCTTATCTAGTCCTCATTTGGTTCAACTCAGTATTTGATAATAACATAAAAATATTGAAAGTAGCTGTAAGTATTCAAAATATTTAAAAACTTCAGAGATGAACTAATCAGTAGCAAAGGACAGTGGTTATGGTGCTTAATTTTATAGTGAGGGTCGCAGGTTTGAGTCTTGCATGCCTTGATACCTTGTATTAATAGAACGACTGACACATGCTTTCATTAAATTGAATGATCGAGTTCCAGTCTCCACTAGTCATGTCATATCAACCGATTCAACAATTCTCATAAAGTCTAAATTATGTGAAACTTTCTATAGGGAAACCTTAAGAATAGACCCCATAATGTCTTCATTGCATAGACCTACGAAATTGAAAATTTCTCATTATGCTTAAGCATTTGATAAGTGGAACATTTTTCACACAACTAAATGAGTCAATAAAGTCAAGTACTCATCTCGCTAACCAAAGCAATTAGTTCATTGCCCACAATTCAGCTGCAACATTCCAAGCAAGCCTCATGTTGACAACAAAACTAAATTCATGAATATGCTTACCAGAATCTAACTATATTGGTATCTATATCATCATCATCAAAGCCTTCCACATCTAACTGGGTCAACTACACAAATCTGGTTAAGCCATTCCACTCTATCATGGACCATATCCTCAACAAACCCATCGGTCCTCTAGTCTTTTCTTACTACCACCCATGTCCTTTTGGGCCTTCCCCTTGTCCTTCTAGAGCTTGAACTGATTCATTCCTAAGCCAGTGCAGTTCCTGGTCTTCATTGCAAATGTGTTTCCTTTATTACTATCTACAAGTGTGTCCGTTTCTTTTTTCTCCTTTGTCGCCCCTATATGGTCCTGCCACTGCAAAATGTGTCGCATAGTGTAATGATTTTAGTGCTGGGATGGAAGGCTTAAAAAGGCCAAAGAGTTTACCTCTCTTCTACTCTTTGTAGCATTGTGCAACCCATAGTTCTGATTTCTAAAACTTGCTGGCTCGACCCGAGACTCAGCTGAGTCAACCTGACTTGACGAGATTTCAAGCTGAGCCTCTAGGAAACTTGCTCAGGACTGTCTCAGTCCAGACTTGACAAGGCTCGTCAATTTGGCTCAAGAACTTGCTCAAATTAATATGACTTGCCGTGACTCGATCTGAGTCACTCTGGAAGTCAACTGTATTTTTTACACAAGCAAAACGGGGCCAGTAAGATTCAAACTCATGACCTTATCTCACAAAGCAAGGGCCAATCACCAATACACCATAAGCTAGAGATTTTACTTGGTTTGGTTCTCTTATATCTCCACTTGTGACAATTTTAAATATTTATTACTAATCTAAATAATCACCGTCATTGTCATCTAAACCTTATCCCAATTAATTGGGATCAGCTAAATGAATCCCGTTCCGCCATTCCATTCTATCAAGGGCCATACCTTCAGTTAGAACACAAGTCATCAAGTCTTAACCAATGTGGTTCTCCAATCTAAATACTTCTAATTTAATTATTAAAATATTGAGTTGAGTCAAGCAAAGGCTGGAGATTGGCTCAAGTTGAGTTTTCAGGTTTTTGAACTATGCTCCGAACCATGCATGGAAACCAAATCATCGACTAAGCAGTCCTATAAATGTATGGATTTAATCCTAAGGGATCGTTTTAAGTTGTAAACACTTTACATTTGAAAGTGTTTTAGGTGTGAAGTGTTTATAGTTTGTCTTGTCTTTGAGGTATAAAGTGTTTACAGGTAGCAGTTTTCTCTGTTTGAATAACTTATAAAGTGTTTACAACCTGTAATGGGGTGTTCACACCAGATAAAGCTTGGAGAGGTAAATACCCTCTAAACTCTTCAAATGATAGAAAAGCTTTGGTCCAATGCTCAGGCCAAACCAAGCATTAGGTAGGCCACAAAAGTAAGTCCACTGACTAAATGTCCTTAATCTTTGAATCTAAAGCCAAAAACACCTATATCCACAAATCAAACGGACCACACTACGCAGAACAATGAGGATGCGATGTCAACCATAGGTTTTTGTGTGGGTCCCACCGTGATGTCCACATGACATCAACTCCATCCATCAATTTCTCCAGCTCATAATAGGATGTGAGCCCAAAACTAAGGCAGATCCAAAACTCAATTGGGCCACAACATAGGACAAAACTCAATTGGGCCACAACATAGGAAATAGTGGAGATCGACACGTCCACTGTTGAAATTTTCCTAGGGCCCATCGCGATGATTATATGCCATCTAGCCCACTAATAAGGTGATTCCCACAAGGATGAAGGGAAAACACAAATATTGGCCCATTACCATATGCTGGAGAAAGTGATGAATGACATGGATGTCACATGGACATCATAGTGGGCCCTACGGAGCTTTGGATTACACTGGCTCCCTGCAACAGAGGTTACACAAATATCACTGTCCAGTAGATCTCTCTCTCTCACAAATATCACTGTCCAGTAGATCTCTCTCTCTCTCTCTCTCTCTCTCTCTCTCTCTCTCTCTCTCTCTCTCTCACACACACACACACACACACACACACACACACACACACATGCGCGCGCGTGCACATCTTTTAAGCAGGCGAAATCTTGCAGTGCCACTTAAAATGGAAAGAAAAAAAAAACTACGAGCGATGGTATATGGTTGCTGGAGGTAGGAAGGGGGTAGGTTGATAGTGGAGTGTGAAAGTGTTGCTGGTCACACTGGGCTGACTTACCAGCTGCAATCCTCTCTTTAAAGCCACAATTCAAAAAATGATCATTGGAAAACACAACAATTTGCTAGGATTTTAAAAGCACTGCTTTCCTGTATAGCATTTACAGCCAATAAACACTTTACAGGCAAATTCAGGCATCCAAGCATCCCTTATTGTGTCTTTGACTAAAAACCCTTTACAACTAAAGGGTTGTTTGGATGCTTGTAAAATCCTTAAGTTGTGAAGTGATTAGAGGTATTTGGATTATAGGGGCTGTTTGGATACCTGCATTTGCCTTTAAAGGCTTTACAGGTTGTAGACATATTATAGCTTTCAACTTTAATCGAAAACTTGGCTTTTATAGGTAAAGTCTTTACAGCTAAAAGGACATTATACATAGTAGAATACCATGGTCGATGCACACCCGTGATGTGTGGAACCTACCGTGATGTGTACGGTACATCCAATCTATCCATATGTGCTTCCTTTGATGTTCTTCTATGGCCCAAAAAAATAGCCTGAAGGATCATCAGATGGACCACATGAGAGGGAAGAATGGGACGTCCACCATCAAAAACTTCCATATTGCATATGGGGCTCACTGTGATAGGTGGAGGACATCCAATCTGTCTAGTGCGTGCATGCTTCAATGCTCTCCTAAGTTGCTGCCCACCCCATGTGATTTGCATATTTTAGTGGGATTTACTGCGCCAAGCTCTGTGGTGTGCATGCCTACTTTATACATTGTAAACGCTTTATAAGTTAGCCAAACACAATCTTATTACCTATAAACAGACTACCACTTGTCAAATTGAATAGATTGTAAACAGTTTACACCTGAAACTCTTTTCATGTGTAAATCGTTTACAACTTAAAATTGTAAAAGCATCCAAATGACCCCTAAAAGATTTTACAGGCATCCATACGACTCTAAGCTATTTCATTATGCATCAACAATCACAATAACGTGCGTGTGGGAGTGGGTGTGGGGTGTGGGTGCATGCGCCAAAATATATCTACTCGTGTTTCCTCTGTGAAGATTCAGAACCCTAAATATTTCCAATGGTATAATTGGAAAAAATCCTCAGTATCTAGGAATCAAATACAAAATGTGAAACCCTTCGATTGAATCTTAAATAAGAAGGCCTATTTCTCTTGCAAAGAGCTGACTCACCAGAGTAAGTGAATTGGGATTCGATCACCACTTCTAATATCAGAGAAAAGATCTATAGTGCATCTGAACTGGAAATTGCCAATGCACCAACAAATCATCACATCCTGAGAAACCAAATCTCTCTCAGTCATTTTGTCGAACAGTCAGCGTGCTTCTTTGAGAAAGTCCTGCTGCAATCGATGCTAACATTTCACATCAAAGGTATGTTCTGAATCTGATGATGGGATGGATCTTTTTTCTCAATCTTGCAACGGCTTGTGGACAAGCAGAGCCATAAGAACGAGCGACATCAAGGAATTGCTAGAGGAGAAACGGAAGCTTCCATTTACGTGGACCATTTCAGTTGGCGTCGCGGAGAAAGATCGAATTCTGGAATATCGGGTGGGGTTTCATGAAATGCGGAGGGATTTGGGGAGGTTTATGGATGGATAGCTCTTCCCTGCCAGGCTAATTGTTTTTGGCGCCAAAATAACAACGGTCGGTCATTCCTGGCCGTTGATCTTTTCCCTTCGACGGTCGGTCATATCCGTTTTTCAAGGGAAGACCGAGCAGGAAGAATCCTTACCCTTGGATAGGCTCCCGAAGAAATAGATGGTTGAAAAAGGGAAAATATGGCCAACAATTTTATACCTTAAACTTCTCATCTGGCGTGTTTAGGTGCTATGGCCATTCATTATAAGGCACTGATCAACGGTTTGGATCACTCACATTGTAGCGATTTGTGGGAGGAGATGAAAGAATGAATGGACCGGAATTCTCTACAACACCTGTTGTATGGAGCCCATAAATCAACTGAGCCTGAGGAGTCACCATGCCGTTAGTGTGACATCGGATCCGTACATTTTGTGTTCACGAACATGCAGACATTAGCCCAATCTATAACTTTGGCGGTCCACAAGATAGGTGAAGAATAATATACAAATGGCCTACTCAGGCAATTAGTTAGGGGGAAGGGTGTAAATTTTCAAATTGAAGGCATCCAGAAAATAACTCACAATTCAACTAAGGGGGTATTTGACACATGGTATTAGATGGGATTCGGTGGGGATGGAATTGTATTTGATTCCGTGCAAATTTCATTATGCGTTTGGGAGAATGAGAGGGTTGGGATTAGGTAGGAAGGAATTGTATTCGGTTCCATGCAAATTCCATTATGTGCTTAGGAGGATGAGAGGGTTAGGATTAGGTGGGATGAAATTTCATTTGGTCCATGCGGGGTTTATGTGGGATTTCCATGGACTTTGAAATCCACTACACATGTGGGCCCCACATTGATGCATGTGTTTTATCCATGACATCCATGTGTATACACCCTTTACACATGACATTATGGTTATATACATTGACAAGTGACCGACATCCATAGTAAATTTGGTTCGTTGTTTACAATTTCATGGTCCACTAAATAGGATTTTGCTTAATCCAATATTTTTCCCAGAGTAAGAATCAAACACGTGATTGGATGGTAGAATACCATGGTATTACTAGACGTGTGATGTAATCATTGTGCAATAAAATGATGTTAATCCTACCTAATACTATTTCATTCCTTCTAATAACATGCGGACACCCCCTTTTTATCATTTGAATCCATTTATATGAGTAGCCTCCTCTCAAATTCCTCTTCTACCCATTTAGCCCGCTTCTCATGATGACTTTGTAATATCTACTATGTATCGTAATATCTACTATGTATCTCTATCATATTGGCAAATATCCAATAAAAATGAGATAGATCCATCGGCAAGGGTTGCTTATTGTTGAAACAATTTCTATCTCACTTTGTTACACGTACGCACTCTGAAAATATGAATGCCTGAACCCATGACCTTGTGTTGAAACTCTGGTGAGTCTATTAATGATGCATGAGTAAGGACCCATTTCTGTCTCTCTATGTATAGCCACACCTTTTCTTCTGTTTTTCCTTTGTCCCTTTTCTCTCTCAACGTACCCCTCTGACATAAGTGGGACCTAAAAGCTCCAAAGTTCGCACAGTGTGGCCTGCCTGAGTTATGGAGTATTGTTTCATACTGGTGAGGCGCGCTTGGAAGGGGTTGGATAGGATATACACAACATGGTGGGCCCCACACGTAACCAATGGTTGGCTTCCCCTCACCATAGAGCTTTGTGTTGTGGCCTACCTCTGGAATGAGCTGATCTTTTCCCAAAGGCCACATTCCAGAGACACTTGATGGATGGAGTAGATGTTACACGCACAACCAGCACGCCCCAAGGAAATCCAGTTGTGTACCCACCAGCATGTGTTTTTGAGGATTGATTCCTCTCCAGGGCGACTCACATTCACAGGTAGGTACACGTTTAATCTGGTACACATCACACAAGATAGGCCGTCCACTCATCAGGTGGTCACAAATGTAACAGAAGATCTTATACACGTATGCCTGAATCACCTCAGCAATTTTATGAACTCATACTATTATTGAAATTGGCTTCACTGGAAACAAATTTCACTTGCTTACCCAATTGGCTAGCTTATAGGGTGCATTGAGAGTTGGTGTGCGCATATGTGACCAGTTGGCAGGAGTCTTAAAACACACTTCAAAATGGGCTTTCGAAAATTCACATTTTGAAGGGGTTGCTAGATTCTTCCAGCAGATATGTGGCATGCTTTGTGCGCATGCCACTCATTTTGTTCTGAGCATAGATGTTTATGATGCTTTAGTAGTAGATTTACAAGAGTTTCAACATGAGGTCGTGGGTCAAAAAACAATTGTGTTATAAAAAAGCCATTGTGGTGTAAGTGCGTGGGTGTATAAAAGGTGTGAGTGAGTGTGTTAAAAAGTAAGGATTACATGCTTAGGTAGGGCAACATTTTTCTTCAAGCAATTTCTTTTTTTAGTTTTTAACATATTACACCCTTGCCCTCTCTCTCTCTCTCTCTCTTCACATACACCCACACCACACACTCACGCCCGCACCCACACCTCTTGGGCACTCGATTCCATGATCTTAGTGTTGAAATAGAGTCAGCCCAACTCCTCACCCTTTTTTCCATGCACAATGATGCTAACTTTGTCAGAGTTGACTATGAAGGGACCATCAATAATCAAATTTGGTCATTGATCACCTGAAATGAAGCTTTTACCCTTGATCATATATAAATGAGGGAAATATTGTTTTACCCTTATGTAAATATAAAAACTTTGTATGATTTTTTTGTTAAATCCCAACGCTTGTAATGTGGGCCTAGCATTAAAAAAAAAAAAAAAAAGATTTAAATCATCCAATGGTGTGATCTAAATCATTGATCCTTTTCATAACGGCATAGTGGTGAAATAGAAATTTTCCCCCTCTTAGAAAATTAAGGGCAAGAGTATCATTTCATATAATTAATTATCAATTTAAACTGTCAACTCTAATAAAAGTTAAATCCAAGGTGTTTTATAACTGTTTATGAAAAAAGAAGGGGGTTATTCAATAACATGGAAAGGAAAAGGATTATTTGTGTATAGAAAAGGTGAGGGCTGTATATATCAAAAACCATTTAAAAACTAGTGATGGTTTAAGAGTCATTTCACAAGTTACTTCCATTAGCAGGCAAACTCTCAAGAAGATGATTGTGTGCCCCATAGCGTGTACCATGAATGAGGGCAGACATGTCTCCCACCATCTATAAATAGTAGAGAAAAACATGCATTTCGAAAATTCTAGGGTCCCATGTTCTCATCCAGGAGTTATCATGGGATTTGGCTGGGGCTTTTCACATGATGCTCTGGTTTTCTGTGTCCACAAATCAAATAATTAAATTGTGATGTCATACCTGACTTATAGTATAGGAAAATTAAACAACTATCACTGTACCACTATTTGTGGTACAGGGCCTTTTAGCCACAAGATGCATGAAGGGAGGAAAAGAAAATAATGCATTCTGGTCACAAAAGCTCTGTACCACAACCAGCGATGCAGGTGCCTATGAGTAAACAGTTCTCATCACATGGTATGCTTAAGGAAATTCTTCTTAAGGGGTAAATCCCTTCAACTTATGGCCTAGAATAGATAGAGATGTGTACAGGCATATATGGCCTAAAATTAGATAATTAGAGAAACATCTTAGTGGCCCGTGTTCAAATCTAAAAGGACCGAAATTAGTGGCTAGGACCTTCTGATATAAGAGAATTTTGGGCCCTAATCGATCTACCTAACCGTTTGGATTGCTGACCTGCTGACCCCTTGTCAAAATTATAATGTTATGTGCAAACTACAACCTCTTGTCAGTGGTCCAAAACTGCTAGGGCTATTAAAAGGTCATCTTCCAATCAAGTCCTCCTAAGCCCATGCTCCGGCTTGTCTAAGAGGATTAGGTTTGGATTTAGGTTAGGTTTGGGAGCCATGTTCTAGGATCCAGGTCTATATTCTCTGGGGTGGGAGTATCCATCTGGTCTTAGGTCCTTGGCTTTTGGGTTGGTTCGAGCTGGACCCTGCCAAGGCCGGTTAGAGGGCGTACATGGTTGGACACACACTGGGGATAGATTCTACCCCACATTGCATGCTTGTAGGCTTAGCTAACCTCGTTTAATCGATAGAATAGTTAATACTAATATAATGTTTTAACAAAAAATAGCATATATAGTATTATTATCAAAATCAACCAAGTTCTTCACCTAACTCAGTTAAGATTAACCAAATGAACCTGAGTCGACCCAAATTTTTACATGGGTCAATAAATTGGATGGGACCCAATTGGTTGGTATAGCTTACTTAGGGTATACCTATCGACAGCCCTAGATCCTCCTCATCCAAATGTCAACTCAAGAGAGCTGTTGATTTTTGTTTCCTTTGATGAGTTCAAGAGGAATGGTCTAATAAATACGTCACCTCATACTCGGATTCAATGCCCATCCTAATGCACGTGTATGGTCCAATCATGGATCCAGGCTGTCCACCTAATGGGCGTCTACCTCGGATGATGGATTTCCTGGTTCTCCGATCAGACAATCCTAACGTAGAGTGGGAATTTTTTTTCTTTCTTTTTTCTTTTTCCCAGAGACAGGCATAGTAACAAATCTGGCTCTCGTCATGAGAATTTGTGGGGTGATTTTCAGACTCTGATGTTTTTCTTGGGAAATTATTGGAAAATCTTGTTTAAATAAAGTATTTTTTTAATTATAAATAATAAATGGCTTTAAGAATATTAAACATGGGTAAAAATTAATTAATTGAAGGGATTTTTCACTCATGAAAAATCCCTGGGTAAAATATGGAAAGTCAAAGCATGTTATAGGAATAGTGTTGGGAAAACCGGCAGTGGAAGCAAGCCAATCACCTAGCAGAATATGGATTCAAACGAGCAACACAATGTAATCACACCCACATACAATCAACCATATAGAGACAATTCAATTTTACTTGAAAAAATTCCTCAACGGGTAAAACAACCACGGTACAAAGCGATTCACTATGAATATCAGAAAATTACGTAGATGAACAACCCACAAGCAATGAAACTTAAGAGAAAATCAAAGCTCTCTCTCTCTCTCTCACACACACACACAAACACAAAAAAAAAAAAAAAACACTCTTTCCTCACCCTAATACAATTAGGAAACCTTGGATACCTTATGATATGATCTAAGTTCGAATTCATGTCATATATATAGCAAACAACCCAAAAATATAAACAACTTACGCAAAACTGCGTAACTGTATAAAACACTGCCATATTGCTGACCGATCGCAGCTCATGGTCGACCGGTTGGACATAGCACAAAATTTGTCCAGAGAGAAAACTTCCAAATTCGTCACGTTCAGCCTCAACAGTCAACCGGTTGGAGCACACCATTGATCGATTGTCAGATCAGTCTAAAACACCCAAAAACTGTCCAGAGACCTTGCTGAGCTCCTTGGGCCAAAATTAGACCAATCAATCGACCGGTCTGAGTACCCAATTTTAGCATAGTTTGAAATCTCCTCCAACAAATAGCACACACTCTTAAGAGTTTTCTGGCAAATACCCTTTAATTAAATCCTTTAAATATTTATTTTATTATGATGGTGATAATTTCACTGTAGAATGGTGTAAAGTTTTAAAACTACAAAGATTTTGAAAATCCGGCAATAATATGATTTTTATAATTTTCCTGCCTAAATATCAAAAGATTTCAAAATCTTAGCCACACTTGTCATAATGAATTTAAGTAATCCTATGACATGGGAAAGTGATGAGGAAGATTATTGTCTACCTTAAGTGTGAAAAATGTTGAATGCACAAGAAAAAAGAAATTCAAATTTTTTATTAATTAATAATGTCTAATGTGTATTTTTCTCAATTACACCATTACTAAAGAAAAAAGAACCAAAATTCATAATTATCGAAAATAGCAAAATTTTAACCCTAATGAAAGTCCTAATTATAACAAAACTCTTCTAAAGAAGCTTAATTTTTATTTTTTAGATAAACTATTGTTACAAAAATCATAATTTTTAAATCTAAACTCTAAAAATAAGAAAATACTATAAAAATTGAAATTATTAAAAATAGTAATTTTTTTCTTTCTAAAATTCTGTTTTCAAAGTGGAAGTGTGCGTTTTCTAGCCATGTTAAGAATACATCTGCACCATGGCCTACATCCGTAGCAACACTTCTAATATTGGGGAATTAATATATGGACACATGACACTCAGGAAGTATAAAACAGAGGATTGGATTTTGGGTTTCATCCAACAGTCAAATAAATATCTATCAATCTAACGGTTAGATGATTAAATAAACATAATTTTTTTTATTCATAAAACATTTGCACTGGGACTATTGGTTTACCTCAGATACACTTAGACCAGTTTGATAACTGAGAAATGAAATGAAATGAATGTAAATAAGTAATGATTATTTACCTTTCTTAGTTCCTTAGAAATGCACATTGTCTCAAAAAGTCTTACATTGGGTAGCGTGCTATGTATTAAAATCTTGTAGGCCCCACCATGATGTATATATTATAAATTTATATCCATACCATCCATTCATTTTTCCAGATCATTTTAGGGCATGGGCCCAAAAATGAGGTAGATCCAAAGCTCAAATGGTCAACAATAAGAATAATTATGTCTACCATTGAACATACTGTTATTTATGATGTGGTCCACTTGATCTTTGGATTTGTATCATTTTTAGACTCATGTCCCAAAATGATTTGAAAGGATTAATAAGCGGTGTGGATATGACAAATACATCATGGTGGGGCCACGCAGTTTTACTTTGAAGAGAGGTTGAAATTTGCATAGTTTCAAAGGGGGGAATTCTATCTCTCTATCAAACAGATGTAAAAATCATCATTATGCATTTACTTTTATTTCATTTCATTTACCTCAAATGATCAGCAGGAACCATACAAGTGGGACAATAGTCCACTGATCCAAATGTGAGCTGCTGACGCGGTTTTCGCTCAATAGGTCATTTGCATGTGTTGGCATCAAAATCTGACCGGGTCAGATCCTGTGGCCAGGATGACGTCTACGTGTCAGAAAAAATGTCTTTCCTAAGAAGTTACGAGAATACGAGAATTCCTGGCAAAGAGCTAAAAAGAAGGGAGGTGGAGAAATTCAAAGACTTCATTCTCGCATTCTCACAAGGGGTCTTCCAGAAGTTGTTTGCTCACACACGTGGCAATCTTCCCGAAGTAGCTTTGGACGTGCGCGCAAACTATGTTACGCTTACTTCAGGACATGGGGAGTAGTTAGGAGATATTTTCTCTTATGACTGCCCATAAATTCTATAAAAGAGGAAGATCGATAAAGTGAAAATCATCTCTCACAGATCAACACAAACCTAACAAATCCTTTTATCTTATCCGTGCTCCGGGACAGTTACCTTAGTGTATGGTAGCATACCGTCCTCCATGGACATTTATCCCTTTTTAGCATAGCCATTAGTTAGCGTCTTCCATAGACATTTATCCCTTTTTAGCATAGTCATTAGTTAGTGTCCTCTATGGACATTCATCCCTTTTTAGCATAGTCATTAGTTTTAATTTTCTTCTATCCATGTCAAGAGTTAGATTTGAATGATGATATGATCCTACTGTCCATCTCCATCCGCTAACTTCGGTCATACCTACGGCCACGCCAACTCATCTACGTCTACGACTACACCGACGACAATCTCCATTTTCCGTCGGATGATTTCCACCATATGCCAAAGGTCATCTGTTTATCATTTTATTTTCTTTTATTTTGATGTAACAGTTGGACCGTTGAATGAATTATGCCTTGTTTACTGTTGATCACAATAAGTGAATTAGAAAAGTCATTTCGTTTGGAAGGCAAAGGTGCAACCCATTTTTGGAGGACGAACCCCACCCTCCAAACATCGCCTGATCATTATTATTAAATAACTGAGCAAGTGGCTAATTAGGTAACCGATTTCTATAGATCTTGATCATATACGGTCGATCATGACGTATTTGCCTTTCTTGGCACTCGGGGTCATCGTTGTTCAGTTGGAATCGAGTTATGAAAATCGGTTCTGGCATGCCCACACACACATCACACGTGTGACCAACGAATAGCTTGGTAACAGCATGACATTGATCGAAGAAGGGTTACTCGCAAGGTACCATTCATCTGCCCGTGGCCCATCAAATCAACAATCTGAATCTTGCCCTTTAGCAAACAGTATGTTGTCTACTAGATGGGACTTATTAGAAAGAGATGCGTACTGTGGTCCAACAGAGCTGGACACGACTAGAGATTGGCACCATGGGTCCACATGTACTGCTCCCCTGTGTGAAAGATGCCCTCATGCCACTAAAAATTCGCTTATAAACCCTTTTTTTTTTTTTTTAAATGAAGAATGATCACAAATGTTGGGATGCATGGTAATCAGCCATATGTTCAAGATATTTGGGGCCCACCTGTGATGTGTACGTGGAATCTAAACCATGCATCTGGTGCCTCTCCTTGTGTGTACTACACATCCCAGAAATCACCCGGACCAAACTCAGGCAGCACAAACGATAGGGAGCAGTCTCGTATGAAGTCTGTATATTCACCTTTTTTGTGGACCACCTGAGTTTTTGAATAGCCTGAGTTTTAGTGTGTGCCATGAGACCTGATGATCGGGTGGGATGACAAATGCACAACACGGTGGACCCTTCGATCCATCAGGAAGTTTCTATGTTCCAATCCCCTTACCCAATGTACCCTGTTTGTTCCCGTTGGTGTGGCCCACCTGATTTATGGATATAGACCTGACATGAGGGCATCTAATGGACGGTTGGATGGCACTCACACATTACTTTATTCCCCCACAAAGCTCGAACTATTGTAATTGCAATGTGTCCAAACGCATGTGATTATTCTAATTCTTTTTTCATGTTGGCCGGTTTGGAAGCCACTGCTAACCCACCAATCCCCATTAATTACTTGCCACAATTTCAAATCCCTCCATCAACATGACATTGACTTCCACTAATTTTATAATCTCTCCTTGGGAACTTGTGCATGTCTACTCACAAAATGTACTCGCCCCCTAGTGTGCCTATGTGGTACACTTGTGTGAGGTCGTGGCAGTTCATTAAGTGGGTCATCCTTGTATCTGCCCTGGCCCTGAAATCAGGTCAGCGAGACTTCAGTTATCTGGTGGGGCCAACTCATACAGAGAACTAGACAATTGGGGGGAGAAAAATAGAGAAATGGCCTAGATTTAACATACGCATGTGGTCCACTAGCCCAACTATTGTACCCGGGAAATACAAGATGCAAGCTCATTTGATGAAGGGGCTAGATCTCACCCATGTGTGTTGTGTTCGCGCATGCATGGAGGTGCCTCTAGTGGCCCAGCCAACAATCAACTCCCACCAACCGCACTGATCATCGTACCAACAATGAAATTAGATCCATTCTAGATATTAAAATGTTTATGCTATTATTCAATTTTGGTCTTTAGTGTCTTTTTAGTACGGGTCACTCAACCCGTCATTCCAAGATAAGATCTTCATTTAACTTATATTAGCATATCTTCACCGAAAGTCCTAACCTTTGATCGCATTCCAAGCCATATATATATATATATATATATATATATATATATATATATATATATATATATATATATATATATATATAAAGAATTCTTGCCATCCCTTAATGGTTTCTAAGAAATGCCTTCACAGCCTTTTAAGTCACATGAGATGATAAATGAAGAGGGTTAGGCTTGACTAAAGTTGGATTGGCCCATCATTTCCACATCAACTGTACATGTGGCATGCATGTGTAGGAATTATGACTATTTGAATCCTCGGCCTCACTATTGATGGGACATTGCTTGAAAATTACGGTCATTGAGTGATTCTAGATGTCCAACTGGGGTCCACAAGAAATGGACGTGTAGAAATGGAACAGTCATGTAAGCTAAAATGGCGTGGTTGGGTGTGACCCAAAAATGGGTGGGTTTCAAATATTTATGCCGACATGAATGGCATGCCATAAAAACTGCTAGTCCTCTTTTTATCTGAAGAAGAAAAGAGCCATGTGGGAGAGGCCCTGATTTACTACTTACAGCGCACACACACATGTATGAGATGTTAAGGGAGTGTTTCGATCTTAAGTTACTTAAGATAAGCTACTTATGCCTCAAGTAAAATATCTTGATTTCTACTTTTTGAACTGAAGTGATTAAATTGTCCGCATGAAGTGCCATCTCAAAAGAACTTTGGTTAAAAAAAAAAAAACCCCAAATCACCCAAATCAGTGTTGCTGCTCTCCCAAATCACCAAAAACCCAATCCCAACCTCTCTCTCTCTCTCTCTCTCTCTCTCTCTCTCATCTCAAATCCTAACCATGCATTTTCTGACTGGCAACAAGATATTTTTTCATGGCCAACAGTTGAACTATAACAACTCTGACTTAGTTTCATCACGTCTTATCTATGAATATTAACTAAGAAGTAATTTTTTTACTTGATACAGTAAATAAAAAAATGTCATTGAGTAAAAAGGGACAAAGGTTTTCTAGTTAAAAGAAAGGGTGCTATATGTCAAAACATCTACTTTATCATGTTGGATTATTATAATTTTTATATCATGCTCCATTCACAGTAGTGTCCGTCCTGGAAACGGACAATAATAATGAGGAAAAGCTCGGATGCTCAACAGAGTGCGATGGACATACACAGTTACTTAGGGGGTGTTTCGGGCATGATAATGGATGGGATTAGGTGGGATGGAATTGCATTTGGTTCCGTGTAAATTCCATCTGATGTTTGGGGAGGATGGAAGGCTTGGGATTAGGTGGGATGGAATCACACTTGATACCATGTGGGATTTCTGTTGGATTTCAAAATCACACACACGTGAGCCCCACATTGATGCATGTGTTTTATCCATGCTGTCCATCCATATAAGTCCTTTATACATGACACTATGGTTATATACATGTTCAAGTGAGAATTTGGTCAGTTGATTGCAATTTCATGATCCACCAAATGGGATTTTGCTAATCCAATGGTTTTCCCATGGTAAGTATTTGATCCCAAACATGGGATTGGATATGAAAATACCATGGGATTACCAGACATGTAATCATTGTGCAATAAATGATGTTAATCCCACCTTATACCATTCCATCCCTTCTAATACCATGCACCAGACACGCCCTTAGAAAATTATACATGTGGAATATGGGTAGTTAAATTAAATCGTCCAGATTATGGTATCCGGTGTAGATGTATTATGATCTAAATACTAAACTTATTTGATTTTTATTTTTTTTTGTTAGTACACCCACCCACCCTATTAGTCACACTGCAATGTTAGCCACCCCTACTTTAGTAATCGATACCAAGACCTCAGTGTTGAAACAAGGCTATTTTCACTCAATCTACCACTTGAGCTATGAAACTTATTTATCTATTAGATACGGTTAAAAATGAAAAATCTAATGGCTCTATATCCATGATAAGAGGTAATGATTGTTCATTGAATCAATGAATTTGATCTTGGGATAGTGACTTGGTGATAGTGGGCTGCATAGTCTACTCGGTTTTATTTTAGTTAATATATGCTATAGATACAATTTCCCAATGTGCTGCATGTCATACATGTCATACGTAGCCTAAGTATCATATAACCCCTTACAGTGGAATTGCAAATAGACCTGCAGCACTCGCTTCCTGGGATGTCCCGGTGGCACCACGTGGCTTGGGCTCCGAGGGGTATCATTGTGAAGTATGTGTTTTATCCACACTTTATCTATTTTGCCAACTCATTTTAGGGCATGAGCAAAAAAATGAAGCAGATTCAAAGATTAAATAGATGACACTATAAGAAACAGTGGGGATTGAATGCACACGGCTGAAAACTTCTTAGGTGCCACAGAAGTTCCGGGTCAAGCTTATTTTTCCTTCATTCAGGTCTGTATGACCTTATAAAGAGGTCGAACGGTGAATAAACATCATCATGGCCCAAGGAAGGCTTCAACACTGAGTGTTAGTATCCCCACTGTTTCTATGGTGTCATCCACTTGAGCTTTGAATTTGCCTCATTTTTTAGCTCAGTAAAATGGATGAACGACATAGATAAAACACATATATCACAATAACGCTGTAATGACCCGGGATTTTGGGTGTGTGTAGATACGCACGTGAGTACGTACACTACATTAGTTCATGCAGATACATGTATAAATCCATTAACCCATTGATTTCCAAGACGAACCATCAATTACCCTGAAGTTCTCACTTATTTATCAAAATCAGCCGTTCAATTCATTATTCATCACTAGGTAAAGGTATCTGACCGTCCACCTCAATTTTGAACAGGCTGATCATAGTAAACTAAACCCCTTGATCTCCATAGCTGCTCATACACAAATCAATTTAACATTCTAATCCGTTCATCTTATTTATCATACATTGATATGTTTAACCGACCGTCAAAACTGTGATCTGATGAAATTTCATGAGTGGACAAGTCATTAAAACCCGACGGTGTATATGTCTCACCAATAGGTCATCCAAAGACCATATTATGAATATCAGTTTAAGAAACTGACCATGCAATAACTCCTACTTGTGCTTAAGAACATAAACATCTAATTAGAAAAAAAAATTAGCTATTCATATAACCATCCATCGAATTCGTATCCGCTAATTGGGCCACCCAAATAATAAATTGAACCGATCATTTCGAAGATCATAGGATAAATACCAAGGGTACTGGTTAAATTTCCTATTGGATATGTACAAATGTCACTTTGGATCATGGAGTGTGATGGACCACTAAAAAGGCATTGTGTTCATCTGTAAGAGATCAAGGCTCAAACTTAACCTGTAGAAAGAGTGTGAAAAATTACAGGCCTCGGTGAAGTTTCACCGAAAACTGATGGTAAACGGGATCGCTACAGGTAGTTGAAGTAAAAAACAAAGGAAAGGACAAACTTGAAATTATGTAAAAATATATATTAAACCAACGTGTACTTATTACAGTAATGTTAGTAATGTTTTCAGTAATGTTTTCACGGTGGGTGTTAATCACACTAACTCTCATCATGTGGTCCACATGATTATCAAATCTAGCTCATATTTTAGCTCACGCCTAATGTGATCGTGACACATCAAATGGACAGAGTGGATTTTCTATAAAAAAAAAACCTTATAGTGGACCCAGCTAGCTATATACACTGTACATGTAAAGAAAAAAAAGATGGGAACCGGAGTCCAGCGTGCACACACCTACTAAAACGGACACTTCCGTTCATTTCTTTCCTAATTGGATAGGAATTCTCTTGAGAATCTAAGAGAGGATTCATCTTCTATCTCAGCCGTTAATTAAGGTTCACAACAGGAAGCTTGATCATGTTGAAATCAAAGAACATCATCTGGACCATTCATTATATTCTTGACCTATCCGAATTGATTTAGGAATCCAAGATGATCTCATAGAACTAACCAGAAGATACGATTTCCAATTTTTTAGTTCTCTTTGTGTAAATTTGTAAGATCGCTCAAATCTGAAAAATTCGCAAACCACCGTCTACACCTTGATCCGACCTTCAAATTTTATACATCCATGAGATTTCTAGGATCAATCTATAACGTCCAGCATGATCAGTTCGAAGAGATATCTAATAAACCAAAAATCTGCCAATAAGGAACCTATTGTCTTCTCCGTTTACATCAGGATTACACGATCCTGATTGCTCACCAATTCCAAATCAAAACCATTCGTTAGGAGACTCTTCGATTGTTGTATGACCATTGATCATTAATAGAGAGTAGCACTATCTACAAGACTAGTAACTACATCAAATCAGTGTCTAAACTTGGTCTTCCGTGCGCAACATGAATGAGAGACCACACACGCATGATCGACGCAACTTAATTGAGACTTCTTGAACAATAGGGATTCCCGACTAGTAAATTTCTATAAAACGCCTCAATAGATTAAAACGTAGAAAAAAAAAGAAACCAGAAAACGAGAGAGAGAGAGAGAGAGAGAGAGAGAGAGAGAGAAGAGAGACGTCTAAGTTTAAATAGCTAGTTCCAACAATTTCTGCTGGAATAGAAAAGAAGAAGAAGGAGGAGGAAAGAAAAAGAAGAAGGAAAGAAAGAAAGAGAGAGAGAAGAAGAAGAAGAGACTGTGAGTTTATTTCTCATATCTTTTTCTTACATGATAATTCTGAGTATTTTGATTTATTTTAGAAATTTACTTTGGTATCTACTTTACTTAATGGGAAGTTTAAGTGTCAGGATCTCGATTTGTAATTGTCTCTTTCAAGTGATTATGATTTGCATTAATTTCAAATATTTATGTGGAGATTTTCAGTTAAATTGTGTTGTACATGTATTAACTGAGTGTGAATTTTCTTTAAGGGGATTTGAAGTAATAATTTGATTCATGCATGGCATGATTTGTGAACTCCAGTTATTACCATAGGGTGAGCACCCTGGTGTGTGCAATAGGCCCATTGATGATTGTTTGGGTGAGCGCCCAAGTGTGTGCAACAGTCTCTGGTTGAGCGCCCTGTGTGTGCAATATACCCTTCTGATAGTCTATCGATTGTGGACGGGTTGGTTGAGCTCCCTGGTGTGTGCAAGATACCATACTAGCGTACCTGGTGGATATCAGATGATTTTGACAGGTTGGGTAAGTTCCCTGGTGTGTACAAGAGACCAACTCTGCAGTTGTGAAACAGTGTAGGCCCGACTATAAACTGGCCCTGGATGTTCTACTGATAACCGTACTGAGATTGTTGAGACATACTTGCATACCATGCATCACGTGCATGCTTAAGAGATTTTGGGTTGATGAAATTACCATTAGATTTGTAATGATTTGTATTTTAGTGGTCAAGTGATTTTCTATATCGAATTACGTGTGTTAAACTATATGAGAATGCTCACCGGCTTTTATAGCTGACGTAAGTGTTATGCGATTAACCGTAGTGACAGGTGATGGTTTAGAAGACTTCGAGGAAGCGAGTCCAGATGAGGAAATACTCTAGAAGATTTTTGAGAATTGATTTATTTTGATTTTAGTTTGAAAGTATTGATGTAATAAGGCCCATTAGATGGCCATTAGTTTAGATAGTTTGGAATAATGTAGTGAACTCATGGAATTATGATTTAATATTTCAAGTTTGGTTTATTTTGATTCTATATTTTTGGTACCATGTGAATGGAAAAGAGAAAAGTATCAGTTGAGAATGTGATGAGTTCATTCATTATTTACATAACATCCTTGATTTCGAGATTTGAGTTATATACTTGAGTGTCGAATTTTGGGGGCGTTACAAACGCCCCACAAAATTTAGCCATCAGGGATATCTATGCAATCCATGTCGGGTCACCAGGCAATCTGTGCCATAGAAACAAAAGTGTTGGACTCATATACCATACTCAAACTTCATGGGACCCACCACATTGTGTACGTAAATCCACTCTGTTCATCAGGTGAAAACATTATTTAAATGGTACATACAAAATATTAGCCTAATAAAAAATTAGGATGGCCTTAACAAAGGAAACAATGTAAAATGATTGCTAAAACATCTACAGTTCCCACGGTGTAGCTAGCCTGAGTTTTGGATCAAACTGATTTCTCTACGTTCACAAACAGGTTCGATGAAAAAAACCTAACATGTTAGCCCCATACACAAACCTACCGTTTGCATCCTATCCCAATTGTTCCTATGTGGTTTGGTCCATCTAATTTGTGGACATGGCTGTTTTTTTTTTTTTTACTAAAGGCCTATATTTTGAGTTAACACCCAATGGAGGAGTGTATTTCAAATATAAAGCATGGTGGTCCCAAAGAGGAAAAGTCCCAAGCCCAATTGTGAACACAGTTATCAGATAACACGAACCATCTTTTGTTTGCTTTTTTAAGGCTTGTTTGGATCATTAAATACCGTAGTAATGTTATTGAAAACTTATGTTATTGCACTTTACCATTGATTGGATATGGCCAGCCGTCAAATCATGGTAATCCTTCAAAATCGAGGGGGACTTTCAATTGGCGGATGTGTGTTTACATGGCATACTTCCATGAGCCCCACCACAATGTATGTGCTGTGTCCACGCCGTCCATCCATCTTGTGAGATTATTTTATAGAATGAGACAAAATGAGGGGATCCAAAGTAGAAATGGACCACACTATAGAAAGCAATGAAGATCGAATCGCCTGTCATTGAAAAGTTTTTGAGGTCCATAGAAATGTTGGATCAAGCTGATATTTGTGTTTTCCCTTCATCCAAGTCTACGTGATCTTATGAACATGTTGGATGGAAAATAAACATCCCAGTGGGCCTTAGAAAGGTTTCAACGGTAGGTGTTGTTGCCCCAATGCTTGCTGTGGTGTGGTCTACTTGTGCTTTAGATTACGAGGTATACATATGATACTAGCCCCCACAGTCTATATAGTAGGTTTAGATGCTTAATTTGTACAGTGGGTTGTGGCTCAATGACTTAGACCATTGAAATGATGGGTCCCACTCTGAATGGCTAGTGCATAACAGATAGCTCCTTGACAGATACTTGGCCCTTTTTCAGTCCAATCATCATCGGAGCCTGTGTTCTTAAACTGCATAATTTTAAAGGTTGTAATTTTTGGATGGGGTAATTGTAAATACCTCCCCCTTGTTCAGATTCTTGCAAGTAACTTCCTGTTTCTTTATGCATTTGTGGTAGACTCCCCATAGTGCATGTATGTATGTCTCTGAACTGTTCGGCATGGTCACTGCACGGTAAAAATGGATGTTAAAAAATGAGGCTAATCCATCCATCAGGTGGCCTGTGATGAAAATTTGGTGGTTGTAGCCCACCCAGTGATTAGATTTTTTTAGCGTGAATAGTTGACGGTGGAGGGATCCTAATGAACATATTGGATACCACTAATTCATAATGGTAGACCTCACATGTGCGTAAAACGAACTCTTAAGATGAGGGTTTCTTTTTTTTTTTTCTTCATTTGGTGCAGTTTCCTCCTAACGTCTCCGACAGATGGGTGCAACTTGCAAATCGAAAAATCAAATCATCCATTTTAATCAGGGTTAGGTTTGGTAGATATTTCATCCAATGGGTCCCTTATGATTATTGACTTGTAATGTCACGACCCAGATTTTGGGTACCGAACATGTACTTCGGATCCCAGATTCACGCCACAACTGGTACACTAAGTGTATATGAATTAATTATTTCGTTTGCATAAATTGCCTAACCAATAATACTTTTATAGAATTTAGGTTTCATTCATACCCGACAATGTCTCATGTGATAGAAATCAACCATCCAATCTAATAATTTATTATTAATGTAACTAAGGAGCCTCCCATTTGGGGTCTTTAATAAGTAGAATTTTAAATAGGCAAACCAGTCAACCAAATAATCTTGTCCAACAATTTGAAAGAAACAAATAATAATTTAAAAATATTAAATGAAATTAAAATGATAATCATAGCTGGTCTAGAGCAGTAACTTCTTTCACCGTCAAGTAGGGCCACGTGTCCCATGGTTCCTTTTCTAGCTCAGCCGCTTTCTCTTGTTCTTGAGCCAATGGCTCGTTTTCAGTCATATTTGTACGGTTTTACATCAATACAGGTAAGCTGACTAGGCCTAGTGAGAAGTCCCAACATGGTTCTTCGCATCAACTTAAAATAGAGCAATGATAGTTATATACAGAAATGCAAATACTATGCAATACATGAATGCATCAAGTGGCAATCCATCCACTTGCTTGACTTGTAAACCCGTCAATCCAGATCTTCCCCCTTAACAGGCTTCTATCATTTGGTAGGCATGAACAAAGCTTGCATCTACTCCTCGAGTAGGCTTCCACTAGTATAGTGGGCATACGGTAACTAATCTACCAGGTAAACCATCTAGGGAGTGTAAGTTTTCTATATAGTGGGCCGACTGATCAATGGTCCAGATTTGAATACAGATGCAGATTCATGTGTGGACTGATCAGTGGACCCCACTACAGTCGTGATCTACAGAATTAAGAGGGGTTGCGCATCTACACTGCCTGAGGCAGTATTGTAGTTGAACATGGATTCCTGATAGCCAAATTCGTGTGGAGCAAGGGTGGTAGTATTTTAGTGGGTTTCAAACACTGCCACACCCACTATAAACCCTATTTAAAGGGTGCTGGGTCCCCAATCCGGGATTACACTGAAAACAAGCCCCATCTAAGGTTTTCTCTACAGCAATCCCAGGAGAGGAAGATCCAGACCTCAGATATTGGAGATGGCTCACCAGACAGGTATGTCTTTATTCGGTTTATTAGATCTACATACCCGATGCACTGCACGGTCCTATGAATTCCGCTATATAGAGATTCTTACAGTTGGTATCAGAGCCCATCTGTGCATCGATTATGGTGGATCCCTTTGGATTATCGCATCCATCGTAGAAACCCTATGGACCGGATCTGAACCGCCCATTCATGGACATCCAGATTCGGATCTGGGCCACGAGTTTTCCAAACCCTAAACAGTAAAGAGTCATACCTGTGGCTATGCTCTCTGTTGCTTAAGTGTGGCTGCCATTGAAGCCGCCAATGATTCCGGTGGCAACGATTGATGGTCACGGCAACTGGAGATTCCGACGACAGTGGGGTAATAGAGGAGCCGTGGATTCCGGCGATACGTCCTCTTTAGTTTCAAAAAAAAAAAAAAAAAAACCCCTTACTTGTGGCAATCGGTGATAGCAACCATGCTGTCACCGTGAATGGAGAAGATGGGCCACTAGAATCCGGCGACCTCCCACCATGTTCGCAGCTATTTCCTTTCTACGACATAGACGATTTCTGAAAAAGGGGAATAGAGGCAACTGCGGCGGGGCGTCGAGCAGTGTTAGGGTTTGGCTCGTCTCCTCCAGCAGTGGCGGGTGCGGCAGTTGCGCGCTCCAGCAGTGACCAGCGGCCGGGCGTGGTGGTTGCACTCTCCAGCAGCGGTCGGGCGTGGTGGATGCACTGTCCAGCAGCGACCGGGTGTATGGAGATGTTTTTGGGGATAGGGATTTTTTTTTTACCTCTGGTCGAATAAGAGGCTGTCCAGCCCCTGTTTTGAATGGAGCCCTAAGGGATGTTTTCGTTCCCTTCTCTTGCTTGATGGGCCACATCACAGGGCCATGAGATTTGGTACCTGCTTTGGATTTTGGGGCCCTATGATGTGTTTTATGGATCTCTTCTGAAGACCATCAGCATCAGATCTTATTAAACGTATTAGGCCACGAGCGTGGGCATTCTTCTTGGGCCTGTTCAATGGTGTTAAACAGGCTATCTCATGCACTAGTCATGGTGGGCTACAATTGTACATCAAGGCCCTATTTGGGTCAGCACTCGTTATATACCCTTTGCTAGACCACATTGGTGTTTTCTTATGAGCCCGTGCCTGTTGGACGTATGCCTAATTGAATTTTGTTTTGGGCTCATTTTGAGCCTTTAGACTAGGCCCAGTTTTGGGCCCACACCCATTTAAGAATTTGAAGGGCCTGATTTTATCATATTTTGGGCCAAATCTATGGGCCTGATTTTATCATATTTTGGGCCAGATCTATGGGCCTGATTTTATCATATTTTGGGCCAAATTTATGGGCCTGATTTTAACATGTCTTGGGCCATATCTATGGGCCTATTTTTAGCATGTATTGGTTCAAATTAGACCATTAATTGTTAATCCATTGAGGGCAAGATTAAATCGCAATCCTAAGTCCAAATTTTGTGGGATTGGACCTGATTGTGTTGGCCACCACAGTGACCTCAATTAGTGAAGATTTGCACAATTCTGGACTCATTATATTGGGTTTAAGTAGAGGATTGCATACAGTTGTGTTTGTTTCCCATGCAGATGGTGACGAAAACACAAACGTTCACCATTTTAGTAGGGATATGAACACATGATTGCAGTCCTAAGTCGAAAATCATGGAGTTGGATCTGGTAGTGTTAGCCACCACAGTGACCACAATCAGTGAAGATTCGCATGAATTCAGACTTGTAATGTTGGGATTAAGTTAAAGGATTGTATACAGTTGCGTTCACATCCAATACAGACGGTGACGAAAACACAAACGATCACCACTTTAGCACGGATATGAACACATGCAGACGGTGACGAAGACACAGACGATCACCATTTAACTTTTAAGTACAGGAGAACCATCTGCATATTATGACTACCACCCACAGGAGGAGTCATGATGATGTGGCCGATTCTCACCAGGATTGATTATTAGGCCCACTTTCATCCTGGATAATTCAATTGAAGGCCCTCAATCAATTGAATGTTTATTCGCCTGAAACTTCATATATATAGTCTAATGTGAGTTTTATTTTACAGTTAACATTCCAAACGATTCTATTTCAGTACCCCTTTTGGAATACGGGAAAAGAAAACAGACTTTAGAAAAGGGTAATTCTGTTCTTGTCTGTTTTGAAAGCAATCTAACTAATGTATCGGCAAATTCCTGGTGGATAGACTCTGACACTTCTATTCACATATGCACTTCTATGCAGGATATGTTACAGAGCCGACCACCAACTGACACGGAGCAATTAGTGTACGTTGGCAATGGCATAAAGGTAAACGTTGTGGCAGTAGGACTTTGCAGACTTAGATTAACATCTGGCCATTACTTAGACCTAATAGACACTTTCTATGTACCTTCAATAAGACGAAATTTAATTTCGGTCTCTCGCTCAGTTAAAGGTGGGTACACTTTTAAATTTGAGAATGAAGGTTTTAGTATCTATTTTGGTTTAAATGGAGTTGGCCATGGTACTTTAGTGAATGATCTATATCAATTAAACCTATATGCCGCAAACGTCTTGAACATGAACCTGCAGCTTAATAATGGATCAGGAATCAAAAGAAGAAAGAGAAATGAAGTTTCCTCCATACTGTGGCACAGACGATTAGGCCATATCTCTCGCGAGAGAATGGAGAGGCTTGTGCGGGATGGAATACTTCAATCCTTAGACTTCTCCGATTTTAAAGCATGTACGGATTGCATTAAGGGAAAACAGACTAGAATGAGGAAAAAGGGTGCCACCAGGAGCGTAGGTCTACTAGAAGTGATACATACAGATATTTGTGGTCCATTCCCTACAGCTTCATGGAGTGGACATAAATATTTTATCACTTTTATAGATGACTACTCTCGCTACGGATACCTGTACCTGATACATGAGAAATCGGATGCCCTGGATGCCTTCAAAATCTATAAGGCTGAAGTCGAGAACCAACTCGATAGAAAGATTAAGGTCGTCAGATCTGACCTTGGTGGTGAGTACTACGGGAGATATGACGAATCAGGCAGGAATCCGGGACCTTTTGCCAGGTACTTGCAGGAATGTGGCATTGTCGCTCAGTACACCATGCCTGGGACTCCAGAGCAAAACGGTGTGGCCGAAAGGCATAACCGAACCCTTATGGACATGGTGCGAAGTATGATAAGTAATACGACATTGCCATTATCCTTGTGGGGTGATGCCATTAAGACTGCAGTCCATATCCTCAATAGAGTTCCTAGCAAATCTGTCCCGAAAACCCCTTTTGAGTTATGGAATGGGAGAAAGCCTTGTCTTACCTATTTCTATGTTTGGGGTTGTCATGCAGAAGACCCTATAACCCGCACCAGAATAAACTTGACCCAAGAACTATAAGCTGTTTCTTTATAGGTTACCCTGAAAGGTCAAAAGGCTATAGATTCTACTGTCCTTCCCATTCTATAAAGATCATTGAGACTGGGAATGCCAGATTTCTTGAGGACACTGAAGACAGTGGGAGCATGAATGTTAGAGAGATTGTATTTGAGGAGGAACGAATCATGATTCCCATGACAGAAATTCCTACAGATGAGGCATTAAGTCCTGCAGTTGCTGCAGATCGCCTTAATGAACCTCAAATACAACCTACTGAGGAAGGAAATCAAAATCCTGATCCGATTGAGCCATTAAGAAGATCCCAAAGGGAGAGGAGGACTGCAATCCCCGATGACTATGTCATCTATTTACAGGAACGTGAGTTTGACATAGGGGTGGAGAATGATCCTGAATCTTTCACACATGCCAAACAAAGCATTAACTCCTCTCAGTGGTTCAACACCATGAAAGACGGGTTGAAATCCATGCAGGACAATGAAGTCTGGAACCTTGTCCAGTTACCTGAAGGAATTAAGCCGGTTGGTTGTAAATGAGTATTTAAAACCAAACGGGACTCCAAGGGAAACATAGAAAGGTATAAAGCCAGACTTGTTGCTAAGGGTTTTAGCCAACGTGAAGGCGTTGACTACAAAGAGACTTTCTCTCCAGTTTCAAAGAAAGACTCATTTAGAATAATAATGGCTCTTGTAGCTCATATGGATCTGGAATTACAACAAATGGACGTTAAGACTGCGTTTCTCAATGGGGATCTTGATGAGAACGTATACATGTTACAACCAGAGGGTTTTAAAGTTGAAAACTCAAAGCAACTGGTATGTAAACTCAAGAAGTTCATATACGGTTTGAAACAGGCATCACGTCAGTAGTACCTAAAGTTTCATAAGGTGATTTCCTCATACGGTTTTGTAGAAAACACGGCGGATGAGTGTGTCTACATTAAAATCAGTGGGAGTAAGTTCATTATTTTGATTTTGTATGTCGATGACATATTGTTAGCCAGCAGTGATATTGGGATGCTTCGTGATACCAAGAAGTTTTTGTCTCAAAAGTTTGAGATGAAGGATCTTGGTGACGCTTCCTTTGTCATAGGCATCGAGATTCATAGGGATAAATCTCGAAGACTGCTTGGTTTGTCACAGAGAGCCTACATTGGTAGGATACTCGAACGGTTCGGCATGCAGAATTACTCTCCTGGTCAATCACCTATAGTTAAAGGTGACAAATTCGAAATTTTCAGTGCCCCAAGAATGATTTGGAAAAGGATCGCATGAAGGAAATTCCGTACGCGTCAGCAATGGGGAGTATAATGTATGCTCAGGTCTGTACGCGTCCGGACATTGCCTTCGTGGTTGGAATGTTAGGCAGGTACCTTTCTAATCCAGGAATTCAGCATTGGACCGCAGTAAAGAAAGTATTGCGCTACCTGCAACGGACAAAAGACTTTGCACTCACCTACAGCAAAACCGATCGTTTGGATTTGGTCGGATATTCAGACGCAGATTATGCAGGCTGCGTCGACACAAGAAGGTCAACGTCCGGTTACATTTTTCTTATGAGTGGAGGAGCTGTGTCCTAGAAAAGCGTAAAGCAGTCTACCACAGCTTCATCCACTATGGAGGCAGAATTCATCGCATGTCACGAAACCACAAATCAGGCGGTGTGGCTACAGAGTTTTCTCACTGGTTTACGGGTCTTGGAGCATATCCCGAAACCTATGAGAATATTTTGTGACAGTTCAACTGCGGTCAGTTTCTCGTATAACAACAAGCACTCATCAAGGTCGAGGCATATCGACGTAAAGTATCATGTTGTTAAGGATAGAGTGCGGGATCATCAGGTGTCTATTCAGCTTATCGGTACTAAAGAGATGATAGCCGATCCTCTCACTAAAGGGCTTCCTGTGGCGCCATTTCAGGAGCATGTAGTGTCTATGGGAGTCATTGACCTCACAGATATATTTAGTTAGTGGGAGCTTTAAGATTCAGTTTACATCTATTTTGTTCAAATACTCGTAGAGATCTCATTTACTTTGATGATTCCATCTTTTGGTTTATACTATTTCTCTCATTTGGTGTGCACAATATATTTTGAGAATAGTAGAATTTCAGTATTGTCTCATTGGAGACATCTTAAGAAAGCTCCTAGGACCTCTTGAAGGTAGGCACTTTCAGTCACACTTAAGTGTAACCTTCATACCACACGACCATGTTCACAATCTACGTCATTAAGATTGATGATACCAGTGACCGTGATTCGTCTCACTTCGCCTCAATTAATGTTGTGTAGACTACCATGATCCAGTATTAGTAGTCTTGATGGACTAGATTGGAAAAGACGTTGTCCACAGAATCTGACATATTGGTTGACCACTTAAGTATAATTAAAATCCGTGACATTGAACAGTATTGCCCAAGTGGGAGAATGTAAGTTTTCTATATAGTGGGCCGACTGATCAATGGTCCAGATTTGAATACAGATGCAGATTCATGTGTGGACTGATCAGTGGACCCCACTACAGTCGTGATCTACAGAATTAAGAGGGGTTGCGCGTCTACACTGCCTGAGGCAGTATTGTAGTTGAATATGGATTCCTGATAGCCAAATTCGTGTGGAGCAAGGGTGGTAGTGTTTTGGTGGGTTTCAAACACTGCCACACCCACTACAAACCCTATTTAAAGGGTGCTGGGTCCCCAATCCGGGATTGCACTGAAAACAAGCCCCATCTAAGGTTTTCTCTACAGCAATCCCAGGAGAGGAAGATCCAGACCTCATATATTGGAGATGGCTCACCAGACAGGTATGTCTTTATTCGGTTTATTAGATCTACATACCCGATGCACCGCACGGTCCTATGAATTCCGCTATATAGAGATTCTTACAGGGAGACCCTCTAGAAATTCAGCACGCGATGTACATGCAATGATCGGTGCATAGGCTTAATATAGCAGATATGAATGATATATGATCATTTCCATTTTCAGATTTGTATCAACACAATTTTCTTGGTAATTGATAATGTTGTTCCAGCCATTAATTCATAGTTATATTCATTCAGTAAATCAGATCACAAATTGTATTTATACAAAAATAGGATCATGAATTATATCAATACATCAAAGCAAATCATAAGATCAATCATCATTATCAATGCAGTAATCAAATCAATGTCCAATAAAATTAAGTAAAAGAATCATGGTAACTACATCAAATAAGCATACAAATATATCAAATAATTAATCTATTTTAACTTAATGGAGGGAAAACTTATCGGGATCACTTACCTTGGTGTAGTGGAGATTATTCCGTAAAATAAACAATTTGATTTGATTTAGAATTTCCTAAAATCACATAAATAAAATCATCGTCTAATCTTAATGGTTTATATGGTGGGGCTCACTTTTGATTAATCTAGATCTCGTACTTATGGGTATTTAGAATAATTTTCATATTGATGTGAAATTTGTTATCCCATTCTGGAATATTATTCTATGAAATATGATGGTCTTGCTAAGGACTAAGCCATTATTTTTTAATGAATAATCGCAACTGTTAATGCCATTGATTTTAGAATAGTCACTTACATATTTATGATGTAATTGGTGTTCGAACATTGTCATGGTTTAAGATATTGTGACTATTTTGTAAGCTAATAAAATGTTTTAAAACTTCATAATGGCATGTAAAAGACAATAATTTGTAATTGACTGGACTAAATTTAATATAAGATTTTAAATTAATGTAGAATTATTAAACATTAAATACATGATAATATATGCAAATTCCATAAAAAAAATTAATCATATTACAATAAAGTGCTCTGTAACTTTCTATCTGCAGATATGTCCATGTTAAGATTATGTATGAAACCCTATAACCAATTAAAATTCTATATAGAACCCTATAATATTAGGGTAATGTGCTCACTATAATTTTCTTTTGCACATACGTCCCTAATGACGAATTTGCAAATAAATCCATAAATAATTACAGAAAGATATCTTTGAAAAATTATAAAAAGGTATCCATAATTACTGCACAACCCGAACTATAACAAAATAATATCCAAATGCATCTTAGCCATTATGGCTTAAACTAGGCATCAACTTAATCAAATTAGGGCCAAGTCCATTTTATTACATGCATTTGATTCCACTTTAAGAAAGGATAAATAATATATTTAGGCATTCAATTTATTACAATACTAATAATCAATCATTGATTGATCAAGGTGACCCACTAAATAGTCATATCAATCATCAAATATAGATGCCAGCATAATCTAATGTTCGAATTTTGATAGTCGGTCTAGTCCGATCAAATCTCAACCATCCAACAGATCGACGCAGGTAATCATTATATGATTTTTAGGTTAAAATTATCTCAGATTGATGTAGCCCATCCAATGTTACCATCAGCCTAAGATTTAGGGTTCTAAATAGTTTGGATCTTAGAAATCCACTGAATGGTGTGGATTTAATTACATATCTTTAAATAAATTGGTATTGCTCCAAGTCGTATCTTGCGCAAAGAATTATACATATCCAGTATTAATTTGATTCCTTTATTTAAGGAAGCCTTTGATCGATAAATGATCAGTATGGTCCATCGGGTGTCAGATTGTTCCGATTCATAAAATCTTTACATAGTTGGGTCTTAGAAAGCTCATGAACCGTACGGATCATACTAATCATCATCCATTATGAAAAAATTTCAACTTATGCACATCAATCCTAAAGTTATGCGCATCGATCTATCTTCCATATGAACAAAATACATGTACATAATGAAGGCTTGGCTAGTCATATCCGTCCATCATGTAAATAGATTACAAAATTATATGACTGCAAAAAAAATAGTATCATTAGATCTTTGATGATCAAAGCGGCCCATCAAAAGTTTGGATGGTTCCAATCCCAACATATTTGATCCGGGAAAATTAATGGACCGCATGGATCACTTCATCCCTATCTAGGTTATGAAAAATAATTTTTTGCATAGAGCCTAATGCCGTTGCAGAGAAATAAGATGCTGGATAGGATAAGAGAGATGAGAGGGTTGTTGAGAGGGATTTATGGATCTCTCTCCCAATCAAATTTAAAAATTAAAATTATTATTATTATTTTTATTTTTGTAAAAAATTCTAAGCATTACATGTAGGAATTCAAAAAACCCTAGCATGTTTGATAGCTGAGGAATGAAATGAAATGAACGTAGATAAGTAATGATTACTTACCTTACTGGATTATTATGTACCAAAATCCCATGTGCCCCACCATGATGTATGTGTCATATCTACACCATCCATTCATTTTTTCAAATCATTTTAGGGCGTGAGCTCAAAATTGAGGCAGATCTAAAGCTAAAGTGGCCCAAAATAAGAATAATTACGTCTACCATTGAACTTCCTATTATCTATGATGTGGTCCACTTGATCTTTGGATTTGTCTTAGTATTGGACTCATGTCCTAAAATCATTGATATAACACATACATCATGATGAGGATTACAAAATTTTGCTTTGAAAAGATGTTGAAATTTGCCTGGCTTTCTAGGGTGAAATTACATCTCTCTATCAAACAAGCATAAAAATCATTCTTAGGACATTGTCTTTCATTTCATTTCATTCATCGCAGGGTTGGACAAAAGGAACTAGCGTGGATTGGGGAAGGGGATTGCCTTGCAGCACCCTTCTCTAGGATACCCCTACCCCTAGAGCACGAAGCCCAATCCATCCGTTTTACCCGCTCATTTTATGGCATTAACCTAAAATATGAGTCATATACAAAGCTAAAATAGACCACACCACAGAAACAGTGAGACAATGACGTCTACCATGGAAACCTTCTTAGAGCCCACCGTGATGTCTATTTTCCATCCAAACTGTTCGTAAGGTCACACAGATATGGATGATGGGAAAATAAATGTTAGCTTGATTCAAAACTTCTATCACCCTCAAAAGTTTTCATTAGTGGGTGCTTAATCTCGACTATTTCGTATGGTGTAGTTCACCTGAGCTTGGGATGTGCTTCATCTTTTAAGCTGCAAAACCGTGGTGCTTGAGGATATCACAAGAAGGAGCTGAATTGAGGGAACGGGATTGCCCGCAACGCCCAGCTGAAGAGGATTCCAGCAGCATTGAGCGCTGTGGATCCCACCGTGACACACGTGTTATATCCACGTCGTTCATCCCTTTTTTGAGCTCATTTTAGGGTATGATACCAAACATGAGGCGGATCTATGCGCAAGTGGACCACACCACATGAAACGGGTTTCAAACTGATATTTTTGTTTTCCCTCCATCTAGGTCAGAGTGACGTTATGAACGGTTTGGATGGTAAAATATATCAAGGTGGGCCTTAGAAAGATTTCAAGGGCGTCTTTATCTCATTCTCCACCGTTTCCGGTGGCGTAGTTCTCTTGAGCTTTGGATTGCCTCATGTTTAATTCATGCCCTAAAGTTGGTGAGCCAAAGAGATGGAATAACACACATAGTAGGGGATCCCACAAAACTTAGTTCTACAGGAATTCCCTGCAGGCCTGCAGCCAGGTGCTGCAATCAATCTGCAACGTTTAACTGGTTTATGACAAGCAGCACCAAAGTCTTCATCTCAGCCGTATATTTCTATGCATCCATATCAAAAGGTTTGGATCACTAGACCATATCCCGGTGGGCCAATTCCTTCTACTGGTGCAGTGTATAAGGGAGATGCTACAAAAGTCTCCCAGATTAGTAGATCCTAACCCTTCAATCAGCACTAACAAAAACATTGCAACGGTCCTGAGAAAGTGCAGTGGATCTTAAAAAAAAAGGAGGCTAGAATCATCTAACCTACAATATTTCCAGGTATTCCATCTAGGCGGGACACATAATATCAACGGTCTGGATCAGAGGCATTGTCCCCTGCTTGTTTGGATAATTTGTAGCAAGATACTGTTTCATTACGATGCATCAGGACGGATGCGGCTGGACTGTGACCCGGCTATGTGAGGTCATCGTGATGCTTGTGTTATTATATCTCAATTCCATCCACCGGTTCGCATGCTTATCTTAGGACATAATACTAAACGGGTGTGAGATCCAAAAATTCAAGTGGGCCCACATCACAGGAAAATGTGGAGATGATGAGCTCCGATTAGGTACTACCTTCACCAGGATGCGGCTTGAAGGCGGACGGCTACATCACGGGTGAGTATTGGTGGAGAGTAGGAGGGCCCGTACCCAGTATTAATGGAGTGCTGATAAACCCATCACATTAGCAAGCGGAGGTGCACCTGCTTTCCACTAATACCGACCTGCCGCGTACCCGTTCATCTCCAGCCACATCCCATTGAGAGTAATATACCTAATCCGAGCTTGGAGATGATAACCCCAATCCTTGAACCCTTTAATTGGGCCACCGTGGCATTGTGTGAAAACCCAAGTGGGCCTACATATGGACATGCGGATGATAGAGTTTCGATTTGCCCAGCATTCTTTCTAAGCCCAGGCGTGTGCCGAGCCATGCCCATCCACCCCAATGCACGTGCCAATATGGCACGCGTGTGCACGATCCAAGCTTTCCATCAGCTTGGCCATTGTCTTCTGGCCTGAAACATCAGGATATTTCGCCCCTCAGGTGTACCACAGGGTATAAACAAACGGATGGCGACAATTGGCATCGCATGGTGTCCCATCAAAAGAGGGCCTGGACGTTGATTTCCTGCGAAAGCCTTCCGAGAGGAAGTTCTTGCGCTGGGAATCTAGTTGGGGCTAACCGTGGTGTTTGTGAGAAATCCACGCCGACGTGCGACCAAAAATGAACTGGATCCAATGTCCACCGTTGAAATATTAGTAGGGCCACAGAAGTCTTGAATCAGGATAATATTTGTGTTTTCTGGGATAAAGTTTATCCCAGTAGGAATGACATAATAAACGTATGGATGACATATAAACATTCATTGATCATTTTAACCGAAAAAATTTCACTGCCCACCTTTTCCTTTAGTCCAGCCCACTTGAGTCTTGGATTCAGATTATTTTTGGTTAAACGTCCTAAAATGATCTCACAAAACGGATGAACGGCGTAGATTTCTCACAAACATCATGCTGGCCCCACCTAGATTCCCAGCGCAGGAACTTCGCATGAAATCCGCGTCCCCTTCAGTTGCCGCCGTATATTCCTCTCTCACGCGAACAATTACATGGTACGTACAACGCGGCTTCCAGTTCTGACAAATGGAGTCCACAGTCGTTAATCCAAACCATTAGTCTGTTTCGACCATCGGGTGGACCATTCTCCAAATAATCGTAACATCCTATCCACAAAAGTTGCTATTCTCTTCTTAACCGTCTATTGATATCCCGCAAATAGAAAGGTTGCAATGACCCTATCGATTTGGTAATTGACCATTCATCTTGAGACGCAATAAATCAGTGGTCTGGATCGTCGAACTATGAGCCCCACATATCAGAAATGGAAACCACACATACTGCGCAAGCTGCAAAGTACCGAGTCGAGCTTCCTACAATTCCTCGCAGCCACATGCCCGGGGCTCTTGGTAGCCACGTACGCACTTCCCCTCGCACGCTGACAGAGGTAAAAAGCAAAACTTGCTTGTACTCCACCCAATACAACAGATGCCAAGGAGAGGAAAACGCAAGAGAGAGAGAGAAAAAAAAAAAAACCCCACAAATCTTCGAAAATACCTCCCACTTTCTTTCTCTCTTCACCCCCGGGGACCGTGGGTCATTTTCCGGCCGGATTCCGACAAGGATGCCCGCATCCGTGTCTAGCAACCGGCCGGAGGAGCTGATCTCGAAACTTATCTCCGCCGAGAGCGGCGGCGCGAGGCTGAAAGCCCTACGCGAGGTCAAGAACCAGATAATCGGCAATCGGACGAAGAAGCTGTCCTACATCAAACTCGGAGCTGTCCCCAGAGTCGTGGATATCCTCTCTTCGTCCGGAGACTCCGACTCTGCCCTGCTCATCCAATCTGCTGCCGCGCTGGGCAGCTTCGCCTGTGGTGTTGACGCGGGTGTCAGTGCTGTGCTTGACGCTGGCGCATTCCCACACCTCATCAGAATCCTCTCCAATCCTGACGACAAGGTTCAAATTCTGCTCTTTCCTTCATCGTAGTTTTCCCCCGATTTTGAATTATTTTTGTTTACTGTTTTTGAGATGAATTGTGTAAGGTTCTGTTTGGACGTTCAATCGAATTTAATTGCGATTGCTTAATTCAAAATATTCTTCTGTTTCTGATCACTATCCTTCCAACTTTAAAACTCTGACTCGAAGTGCAAGAAATTGCAATAGGGATTTTTCTCATTATGCATTGAATTAGTGCTATCCCAACTGTGGTCATTTCCTTCATAATAAATCAAATGAATTGTAATTTAATTTACTTAATCATCCAAACGCCTCCTAAGTAATCTATTGTAAGGTTTATAAACAACATCAGTCTGATAATTGGGTTCGTGATCATTGAGGGTATTCATGGATGGAGAATAAGCATCACGGGTCTAAAGGGGTATTTCTGGAATACTGGGAACCATGTTTTGAGGGACGTATGTAATGCAAATAGATCAAGGAAGAAACTAATTGCAATAAGATTCAACGTACCTGATTGAAGTTCAAATCACAAAAGAGAAAAGAATGCAATGACAGGTGAGCAAGTTCATCAGTTCCCTAGTCTTATACTAGAGAGACCCACGCACCCCCCCAAAAAAAAAAAAATACAGTAGAGAAAAAAGAGAATTTGCTCAAAGAGAATACTTTTCCACCATGTCTTATTCTATAGTCCTAAGCATTATTTATAACGAGTGCTTACAATCTTTAACATAATCTATGAATTCAAAAATAGAATTCCTAGCTAGTTAAGATATCCAAAATAGCGAAAATCTTTAAACAAGAAAATCTAATAATGCTTATTTCTTGACATAGAATCTCTAAAATAACAAAGCACTTAAGATTACTTATTTCCTAACATAGGGATATGAAAGAAAAATAAATTAGAGATATGTTAAAAGAGAAAAGTGTGCCTTCTGCTTGTGCACACGTAGTGGAGTGTGCACATGTTGGATGTGGGGTGATTGCATCAATTTCCCCCGGTTTGAAAAAATTCGGCTTTATCGAGTTAATGGAAGTGTACTCCTCATATAGCTCCAAGTTGATGCACTTGAAATCATTGGTTGAGATCCACGTGCTGCCAGATTTCAGTTGGCTCTTCCACATGACGAGAACTTCTGATACCCTCCTTTGTGTGTGGAAATTATTTGATCATTTAACATATCTTTCATGATTTCTTCGAGCTGGCACCTCACTCCAATGATTTCTTCGAGCTAGCAAGGCACCTCAAGTATCTTGATAGCCTGTTATTCTGTGCTTTCGTCTTCATGATGTCTAAGATAAATTGTAAGGTCTTCTACATTAAAAATGGGGCTGATCTTCATTTTGGGTAGAAGCTCGATTAGACATACGATATCACCTAGCTTCTTCAAAATATGATAAGGACTTTAGAGTGGAGGTTTTTATAAGAGCTTGCTGAAAATCTTTCCAGCTTGAGCCGCACCATGACATTATCTCCTTCTTGACATTGTGCAAAATGTCGTCGAACATCTACATGCCCCTTGTAATTTTGATTGCTAGAGATGGTCTTTCACCCGACTTCCTCATGTATCTCCTTAATATGTTATGCAAAAGCTTTGCTGTCCTAGCTTGATTGAGTCACAATTGGAAGTGGGAGTGTGGGACTAAATCATAGGTTGTCGAGGTTGCATACCTTTCGCAATTTTGAAAGGAGAGAATCCTGTAGTGCAGTTTATAGATTATAATAAGCAATCTCAACTTGTGATAACACGATGTCCCATGAACCGATGTGATCACCAACTAGACATTGAAGTAGATTCCAAAGACTGCGGTTGACGACTTATGTCTGCCAATCTGTTTGCAGATGATAGCACTTGAGTACTTTAATTTAGTTCCCAAATTAGAACACAATGTGCACTAGAAGTAGCTCATAAACTTAGCATCACGAGTAGATATAATTATTTTGGGAACACCATGTAAACAAACCGCCTCTTTGAAGAAAACATTGACAATGTGTAGGGTGTCTAATGTCTTCTTACAAGGAATGAAATGAGCCATCTTTGATAACTTGTTAACCACAACGTAAGCAGAATCATAGTCACGTTGAGTCTCAGGCAATCCTAGGATGAAATCCATGCTAACGCCTTTCAATGGAGCATTTGGCATAGGCAGTGGAATGAAAAGATCAGTATTCTACTTGCTACCTTTGCCTAGTTGGCACACTCGACATTGACTAATGATGATTCCAACATTTTTTTTTTCAAACCCGGCCAATAGAAACAATCCTCAATCAGGGTTATTGTTTTGTCGATATCAAAGTAACCACTGAGACCATCTGAATGAGGGTCTCGTATAACAAGCTCTTGTAAGGAACTTTTAGGAAGGCGTAGTCTCATATCGTAGAATAAGTATCCATCATGCAAGCTGTATTGTGGTTACTCGATGCTTGAGCCAGTAGTGAGTGTTGAAAATACCTTTCCAAAATTATCAGTTGCATAGCCTCTTTTAAATTCCTCGAACTAATTACAAAGATTGAAAAGGTAGACAATAGATGTGATTTTCAGCTGATGGCATCTGCTACTTATTTTCAATGCTGGTTTGATGTTTTAGGTTAAATGTGAATTCCTGAATATAAGCCCTTCACTTAGCGTTCCTTGCCCAACTTCTTCTAACAATTCAAATAACGGAACACCTCGTGATCAGAATGGAACACAAACTCCCAATGAATGAGGCAATGACACTAATGTTGCAAGCCTGTACAACAGTGTCAAACTCCACGTTGTCCATGCCTCATTTTTTGATGAAGAAGGCCACTAGATGGCCTTCCTGGCTAAGTACTCCTCCTATGCCTATGTGGGATGCATAGCAGGTAACTTCGAATGCTCTTTCAAAATCAGGAAGCCTAAGAATTGGAGCTTTTGTCATTTTTTGCTACATTCCTTGAAATGTCTTTGTTGCTACTTTAGTCCACTCAAATGGAATGGTCTCCATACATTCAGTAATGGGCGCCATGATGGAACTAAAGTTTTGGGAAACCTTCGATGAAACATCGCTAGCTCGTGGAAATTGTGAACTTCGTGAATGTTCATAGGAGCAGGCTAGTTAGCAATATCCCTTACTATTTAGAATCAACTCTCATAGTCACACCTTTTGTTGAAACGATGAACCCCAGAAAGATCATGCTGGAACTCCTGAAGGTACACTTCTTCAAATTGACGTAGAGTTTCTTGTGGTGTAATACTCTCATCACCTGGCCAATATGAATGAAATGATCTTCTCGTGAACGACTATAAATAAGGATGTCGTTGAAGTACACGGCAAAAAACATGCATATGAATGGCTGTAGAATTTGCGTCATCACTCGCATGAACATACTAGGTGCATTTGTCAGGTCGAAAGTCATGACCAACAACTCATACAATCCATCCTTTTTCTTAAAAGCAATTTTCGATTCATCTCTAGGACGAATCTTATCTGGTGGTACCTGCTGTGCAAATTGATTTAAAAAAAAAAAAAGATTATAGCATTCGCTATCATATCTAGCATGTCATGTAGGCGTGGGATGGGAAAATGTTACTTTACCGTTATCTTGTTGATGGTGTGGCTGTCAACACACTTCTTTGGGTTCAACAATGGTAGCACGACACATGGGCTATGGCCATCACGAGTGGAACCCTTGGTTAACAGTTTCTCCACTTATTGATGAAGCTCTGCATGCTCTGTTAGGTTTCATTCGGTATGTTGGAAGATTTGGTAATGGTGCTCTAGGTGCCAAATCAATCGTGTGCTGGATGTCACGTATGGGTGGAAGCTCACTTGGTAGTTCATCAGGGACCAAATTCTGAAATTGGTATAGAATATCCCGAATCTTAGGTGGTTAGATAGCAACATCTCTAGTTGGATCAGTCTCGCATCCTACCAAAGCACACATGATTCCCCTTTCTCGACTTTTCTCCACAAATCGGGCCATACCCAACACTATGAAAGCCGGACACCTCTTTGGTTTTGCCATCCTTCATAGTGTTGAGAATAATGGGCTTCCTTTGTACATAAAGTTGTACGTGTTTTTGCGGCTCTTAAGAGTCGCATCCCTGCTGTATATCCATAGGTGCCCTAGTAATATATGTGTGACCTTCGCTGGAATGATGTCACACCAAAGTGATTTTTCGTAACAACTAAGGGATAAGTTCACTAAACACCCCTTGGTCATGGGAATGAATGTGTCATTCATCCATACAATCTTGTATGGTTTGGCATGCTTGTGAAGTTTTGGCTTCAAAGTGTTTACTCTGCTTTGTGAGGTCATGTTCGGACAATTGCCTCCATCAATAGTGACCTCGACAAACTTTCCACCACGTGATACTTGTGTATAGGAGATATTTGTTCTCAACTAATCTTCTTGGGCCGTCTCTTTTGGTGCCATCAGAATCCTCTTGACCACCAACAATAACTTATTATATCTAAACCCATCTAGTCCTTTATCAGGTTCCTGATTGTTATCATCTAGATCGCTTTCATGTTCACCATCCATTTGGTTTGTAATGGAGTTCTCTTTGTACCATTCACCCTCTTGTCCCTCACAAAATTGGAGATTTTGAGAGGGGACACTGTTGTGTAATGTCCATGATGACCACAATAGAAATAAGTGTTGGTTGACCTCCCCCAAGTTGCTGCAACAGACTTTCCCTTTCTGTAATTGCTACGAAAAAAGGGATTAGAGGCAAATTTCTGACTAATTTCTTAATCCTGAGGAAAGTTATCGCGGGACGTGACTGGTTGCAGGTGAGTTATGCACTGTGAAGGCAATTATAGTAAGATGAGTGGATGCATAGCCCCCTGACTTGAGGGTTACTGCATCTTATCACCAACTTCTGCTCTTGTACTTTTCGAGACATCTGATACGCTTTGTCTATTGTTGAGCCGAATGGTCACCATTTCTCTTTGAATATTGAATGTAGTCCATTGCAATAACGTGCCATTTGTTGCCTTTCAGTCTCCATTAGGCGGCAGCGAATAACTAAGTCATAATAATGTTGTGTTTTTTTTTCCACAATTAGATTGTCCTGCCGAAGCGTGCGGAGTTCCTAGAAAGAAGTCGTCTCATAATTGCGACAAAAGCCTCTATTTCAATCTTGCCTTTATTTCCTCCCAATTGCTTACGGGAGGAAAGCCATATTGCTACAAGTCTTCTTCGATAGCGTATCACCAGTCTTAAGTAGCACCCTTAAGTTTTAGGGCAACAAAACATAGCTTGATGGCTTCTTCTATTTTGTACCAATGAAAATATTGCTTCATTGACTTTAGCCAGTCATTGAACACCTTGGGATACAAGTTACCATTGTAACTAGGAATCTCAATCTTAACATGTTTAGCGGGATCCGTAGTGTGAACATTCCGCTCTCCTTCGGGATAATTTGTATAGTCTCGTTAGTGGTTGTTCATTCCTCTTGTTCTCGGTTGTGCATAGCGATGTTGTTGGATTTCATAGCCAGGCTTATACTCTTCTTTATGGAATCACCATTTCGGTTAAGATGCCTTGAATCAACATTACTGGATTCCAAGTGTCCCTTAATGCTATCCATAGATGTTTGACGATTTGGATTGATTCCCTTTCTTACTTCTTCAAGAACAGTAACCCGTCCTTCTAGAGTATCTACTTTGGCTATGAAACGAGTCTCCATATCGTCCAACCATTTCGTGATCAAATCGATTACTTGTTGCAAGGTCGATACAATACTATCTTGAGGCTTTGAAGCCATCTCATGATTGTAATTCGTCCCGCTTCTGGCGCTTATATGACAACGGGTTTTAGCAAAGTATGCGAGAAGGGTTTGGTGTGTGTGTGTATGCGCATGCATAGGGAAAATGTACTATGACGTCGACCTAATGGGAATCTACTCATGAGGTTGAGCTGTGTGAGCCCCATCGTGATCTATGTCGGACATCCACCCCATCAATTAGATGCCCCCCTTCATGGTGGGCCACATGCCTAAAAATTAGGCCATTCCATGACTTAGATGGGTCACATCACAGACAACAGTTGAGAGTGGATACCCACTCATTGAAACCTTCATGATCGTTTATTGGGCCCACTGAGATGTGGTTTATTCATCTGGCCCATCCATTGTGTGTATCCCACTTGGATGGGCCACATCACAGACAACAATTGAGAGTAGAAACCCACCCATTGAAACCTTCATGATCGTTTATTGGGTCCATTGAGATGTGGTTCAGTCATCTGGCCCATCCATTGTGTGTGTCCCACTTGGATGAGGGGTCAAACAAGTTTCAGTCATATCCAAAACTCAGGTGGGCCCCACCAAGTGCTTTTAGATATTTTAGGCATGATTTCACACTATTGTAGATGGTGTGACCCACTTGAGTTTCGGATACGCCTGTGTGAACACCCCTGCGCAAGTGGTGCTCTCACTTCCTTGGCTTTGTCTTGCTCTGATGGTGCAGTTGGAGCATGATATTGACATGGATTGAAAATACGTTTAACTTGGAGTCACCATTAGCCAAATAAAGTTCAAAATTTATGGTTGGCTAGAAACTATAGAATCGTTTTTAGTATTGGGGGGAATCACAAGATTCCCCAACTCAGTGACTCCTGTAGTTTGGTTTGCAATCGTAGATTCTAGGTAAGGGTCTCGATGATGGAAAAGGAAGGGGTTAGGCACCTTTTTCTGTCTGCACCATGTGCGGTCTCTACTTTACGGGATTTTATAGTTTTTTTGGGGATTCGGCATAATTTCAGCGTTATCGCATTTGTCCGTGCTTCACATGACTCGTGAGGGCTGGTAAGCAAATAACTTTATAGAGCTAGAGGCCCGGGTAGACAAACAAAGTAAAAGAAGGCAAGCGAGGATGATAGCAAAGATAAAATAAAGTGGTCGTTACTGATGTGACTGGGATGTGTGGAGTGGAATGTAGTCTGAGTTTTTCAAGATATGAGAGGAAAAATGGAAGACCAGACACTCTTTTTCTACAAAAGGGATGGTCGGATATCCCCGATCTCAGCCCTCCTCTTAGCTTCAGTGACTTCTTTGATGGGATTTTTAGTCCCCTGGGTTGGGTAGCATGTCGACATGTCGGGAATTTCTAGGGAACTTTGAATCCTCGGGCAAATGTGCAAGGAAAAAGGGAAGACCATACACTCTTTTTCTACAAAATGGATGGTCTGATATCCCATATCTCAGCCCTACTCTTAGCTGTAGTGACTTCTTTGATGAAATTTTTAATCCCCTAGGTTGGGTAGCATGTCAGGAATTTCTAGGGCATCCTGAATCTTTGAGCGGACCCTCCGCATGAATTCCAACTCTCGTGGTCTCTCCTTGCACTCACCCTTGCCTTTCTGCTCTGTCTCTGTCTCTATCTTTCACCTTTTGTTCTCTCTTTTCCCTTCTATCCTACAACCTCTATCTATTCCCCCGCAAGCAACAAGATGCTGCTTATATAAATGTCACGCCCATGTATTGTTCGTGATATCTGTGGGCAGGCCATTTATTATGGGTTTAAAATAATATAAAAAAGAGGGTCGTTCGGCAACAACATTTGACAAATACACACACACACACACACACACACAAGGTAATTATATATTTTTAATAATATATAAGGTAATGATGATAACTTCAAAATAATATATAATATTTTATCGATATATAAGATAATAATGTTCTGTAACTTTTTAATATTAAAATTATTTTAGTTTTTTGTCTTTTTCTGTAGCCACACAAATGCTCTTATTTTCCTTGTTGCCCATCCGATTTTAGTGATTTTGGGCTCACTCTAAAAATTGTTAGATAAGCTTTCTAATGAGACTAAAATTATTTTGTTCAGACCTCGTTTTGACCTGTCAAAAGTGTGACTGATCGGTGTGCCGGTTTGACTGAATGTCCATATCTTCATCTTTACATGTCCGTTTTTGGTGAACTCGGGCTCGTTGGAAAGATCATTTGATGAGCTTTTCAACGGGACCAGAATCACTTCAATTGGATACCATTTGATTTGTCAAAAGTGTGGCCAGAGTTATTATGGTTTCGGCCACTTGATGTGCAAATTTGGCAAGGCATAGTTTTAGTAAATGGCCTAAATCTTCCTCATCATAACTCGGATTGGAGCAAACTTAAGCTTGTTAGGAAGATCATTTGGTCATCTTTTCAATGGATCATACGTCACATTGATCGGAGATCGTTTGGCCACGAGGTCAACTTTTTGTCACATCACGGTCACTTTATGTACACGAGCAACCATACTAATCTTGGTTTTGATGTACCTTGAAAATGTGATCCTTCACACCTTAACACTGCACTATCTAGGGGAGAGTGAGTAGTAAGGAGAGTGGTCCTTGGGTGGAGAGAGTTCATTTTCTCTTTGTTACGTACAAAGAGTTTCCGATCTGCCAATCTGGCCCGTCAGTTGTTCCTAGTACATGCTGAGGATGCTCCTCATTTGACTTGTTTGGATTTTTAATGATTTCTGGGTCAACAGGAGAATTTTATCGAAGTCGAGCGGAAGCTCGAAGGATAGTTTATTCTCGTTTTGGGTGGGGTGCAAGGTATTCGTTAACGGTAACGGTGGCAATAACAACCGCTACCGTTACCTTTATGATACGGGCTGTTATGGCCTCCGTAATGGCTGTTACGGTCTCTCTCTCTCTCTCTCTCTCTCTCTCTCTCTCTCTCTAAATTAAAAAAATGTACCGGCCCCATAATGGACCGTTATAGGGCCATTACGGCCTTTATGGGAGGCGTAATGGGCCGTTAGTGGGCCTATAACAGCCTTTACGGGTCATTTTTCTGTAATGGCCATTATACCTTTACAACCCCGTAACGTGTGACGGTTTTCACTGTTACCTTTACGTAACGGCCTTTATGGCCCCTTAAAGGCTGTTTGGTAGGGTGTCTACGGGCTGATTTTTTTAGATATCCCATAACCTAAAGGGGACCCACCAAATGCACGGTGTGGATGTCCGACATAGATCACGGTAGGGCGATAAGATTAAGGAAGAAACTAATTGCAATAAGATTCAACGCATTAGATTGAAGTTTGAATCACAAAAGAGAAAAGAATGCAATGACTATGAGCAAGCTCATCAGTTCTCTAGTCTAATACTAGAGATCACTTCCACCCCCTAAAACAACTACCATAGAGAAACAAGAAAATTTGCTCAAAGAGAATGCCATTTAACCGTGTCTTATCCCACAGGTGTAAGCCTTATCTATAATAAGTGCTTACAAATTTCAACATAATATCTGGAATCTAAAAATAGTTTTCCTAGCTAGCCGAGATATCCAAAATAAAAGAATTTATTTCTTAACATAGAGATATAAAAGAAAAGGAAATTAGAGGTAGGCTACCAAAGGAAAGTGAGCCTTTTTCTTGTGCACATGTGTGGAGCGTGCACGTGCCGGATGTGGGGCGATTGCATCAGTATTCTAGGATATCATGCACGAAGAAATGCTAAAGTGGTTAGTTGTCTAATCATGGGCTATTATAATTTTGTGAGCAATAGGAAACTGGGAATGGCCTTGGATATGGATCAAGGTAGGGAAAAATGGCAGTAGGGAACATGGGAATAGCTAGTTCTAGGCTCCCTGTTTGTAGGATTTATTTAAGAAATTTTACCTGAATAGGTAATTTTGTAGTTTTTGGGTTTTGTTTCAGATGAAGTTGTTGAATGTTGACTTAGTTATCTTTAGCATGTTAGGCCCTGTTTGGTTGATGCCTAAAAATGAGTTCATCTCATTTTAGTTAACAGTAATTGGGGATTAGAGATCTTGATCTCTAATGCATGATGAGTTAATTTTAACAGAAACAATGTATCAGAGATCAAGATCTCTCTAGATCTCTAATGCATGATGAGTTAATTCTAACAGAAACAATGTATCGGAGATCAAGATCTCACTAGTAAAGAAAATGAGAGGAACTCTTTTTAGGCACCTACCAAAAGGGCCTTAAGAGTTTGGAAAGTTCCTATTTGGGATAGGATAGTAGAGTTGGACTATATGGGTGATGATATTAAACCTTGTATCAGTGGGAAAAAGAAATATTGATTTCCTGCTATTCAGCTAAAGCTTACTTTGGTCAAATATTTAAATCAAGAGCTCAGTCTTGATTTCTGCTTGAATCAGTTGCTGATTCTTCAGGCGTTTGGTTGGGATTGTGGAATCCTCAATTCGAGTTTGGCCACCAAACATGGTTGTGATATACTTGTGACTGTTGAGCCTCTAACATCATAGCTTTGCAGAAAAAAATTACCAACAAGTAGGTCTAAGCTTGGCAAGTTGCCTAAGTCATTGATGCTAGTGCCTATTTGATGAAGCTGGGTGAGTAACAGATTTGTCTAAATGCCAATCCAATTCTCCCCCAAGCCATGGCATGCAGTATATTCTACATCAAAGTTGTAGGCTGGAAGAGGGGCGCCAGACTAGCGTTGGAGTCTGAAGCATAGCCTACACAAAATATTGGGTGATTAGGTTACTGTTCTTCACTGGTCGAGGTGGGACTCAAGATTTTGTCATACAATGTACGTGGGATAGAAATAGTAGTTTGCTTCCTCAACAGGGGATTAAAAACAGGCACTAGTAATCTATACTTGGGATCAAATCTTTATCTCGTTGCTAAAGGAAAAAACTTGGTGATTGTAAGAAAAGGAAAAATGAGAGGAAAAAACCTGGCGGTTCATCATCTACTATCCGGATTTAATAACATGATTCATTTTCTAGAATGATCCTTAACAAAACTCAATATAGCTTGCACTGTGAAGTTCCTCCTGCACCGTCCTTATGTTTTTGCTTGAGCTTGAGAAAACTCAAGCAAACCCTTTCCTCCAAGGCTCCTACATGCAGTTGTGAGAACTAATCCATGGGTGACTAACCAAGATTTGAAGGAAAGCTCTAGTGTCTCATGCACGGGAGCAGAAATGAAGCACGGAGATGGATATTGACATGTGCAAATGGTCAATTCGATCATGAACTTGTTCCTTCAATGCAGCCCAGGAGTGTGCCATGAAAAGTCCAAGTGTGGCCCTAATAAATGAAGCGGGGTCCATTGTATGTTGATTAGTGAAGCGGACCCTTCAAAACTGTTCAATCAGAGAATTGGACCCTATGATCTGTTCAATCAGTGACCTAGGCCCCAAAACAGGTGGGTGATCTTCTCGAACTTGGAATTTCAAAATTTATCTGGTCAGTATGTGTAGTGATGATGAATTTAGTATTTGATATCTTTGATGATTATGAGGTTGCATGCATATCATGTACATGTTGTTATTGAAATCAAATGTGTTCTGCCTTGGATAATCCCTAAAAGATCCACAGCACAGGTGCTCAGCCTTGGATTATCCCTAAAAGATCTACAACACAGGTGCTCTATCTTGGGTTGTCCCTAAAAGATCAAAGGTGCTCTGCCTTGGGTTGTCTCTAAAAGATTAAAGGTGCTCTACCTCGGGTTATCCATAAAAGATCCAAGGTACTCTACCTTGGGTTCCCCAAAAGATCCACTGCACAGGTGCTCCTTGGGTTATGCCTAAAAGATCCATGGCATAGTGCTTTGCCTTGGGTTAATCCCTAAAAGATCCACAGAACGGGTGCTTTACCCTGGATTGGTTCTAAAAAGATACATGGGTGTTTTGCCCTGGATTACTCCTATAAGATCATGAGAAGGAAAAATATGTATTTAAATTATGGTTCATGAATATTCATAGACGGCAATGCACATTGTTTCCTTGCGTTTTAGCTTCTCATTACACGTTCCTTGATTTTTGCTTTATAAATCATGTGTATGCCGCGGTTATATATTTTGAAAATAAATTTGGAAGTTTAAAAAATCTAGGTATGAGATGGTCCCACTGAGCTGTTATGCTTTCCTTACTTTGATAATATTTCAGGGCATAGAGTTTAATCAAGGAGCGAAGAGGAGCTAAGATCTAGCCGTCTGTCCAGCCGTAGTCTTCTATTCTAGTGTATTCGATAAAAAAAAATGTATAGTGAAAGCTTAGAAGAGAGTTTAGATCATTGTAATAATGTTGAATATATTAATGTATTTCATGAATGAATGGTTTGGTGTTATATGATTTTGATGTAATTGTGGTTGTGAACACTTTAAATATAAATCATGGCTTGGGATATAGAGTCGGGTCTGGCCAACTCGGGTATCAAATTTCGGGGCATGACACACCCGCCTGGAGATTCTAGGCACAATTTTGTTTATTTTATATAATAAATATTAATATTTAACTATTTTTAGATAAGTTGTTTTTTATTTTTTTCCTTTTCTAAAATAATCAAACTTAATACCATTCAATTTTTCTTAGTCTAAAGTCCCATTTCCCCAATTTTTTTCTCAAATTCCTCAATTTTAAATCATAATCTTTCAATTTCCCAGTTCACATTAAACATCTTGTACGTCACCAACAACATCTCAAATTGCTTTCAAGAAGTCTAATGTGATGATGACCTTGGCACAATGTTAGAAGAAAGAAATCAAGAAGAAAAAGAAATGAGAAAAGTTGTTGAAATTTGGGGAAAGAATATTGCAAACTTTAATCTCAAAAGAAATGAGAAAAGTTGTTGAAATTGTGCTTAAAAGCCACTTCTTGTCTATTTGCACCCTTATTGGGCACTAAAATACTGAAAAAACCACACATGTAAGGTACCCTTATGGGCACCTCATGTAAAAAGCCATAGATGCTTCAAGCACACCTAGCTGTCAGGAGCTAGGTGCATGCCTGAGGTAAATGCCTCGCCTAGGGTCCAGGCAAGGCACAACATACCCAAATGCCTAGATGTGTGCCTGAAACACCTTTGATTATATTGCTACTCACCATAATTGGATCTTCCATTTAGCCTCCATTGATAGAGGTGAGTATTATGAAGTGCACTGGTTTTGTACTATTGTTGAACACTTCACTTTATCATTAACCATCAGATCCTTTCAACTTGTCAGGAAGTAGTGTGGTATTGTTGGCACACACTGCTACCCCTATTCCTTGTTCTCAACTTGTTATAAACTTACAAATCTATGAGGAATTGTTTATTAATTGGATGTTGTTAGAGAAGAATTTCTTTCTTGCTTAGGTTTGATTATGTTAGCCCTTTTTCCCAGCTGGGCTCATTAGGATGCTCCAGCTTGAGGGAGAGAGTTGAAAGGTTGATAGTCGAAAAAGGCCTATTGGGCCCTAGTCCATGTAATAAGGCCCGTAGGGGCCAAGCCCATTTAATATCATTATTAGAGGACTAGAGTGCTTAGGGTTTCATCATCCTAGCATCTCACGTTACTACATCTCCCACAGTAACTTGTCTCTACCACTTTCTCTCCTCTTCCTTTTCCTTTTTCTTCTCTCTCTACCATTGCTTCTCATCATCAGCTCCTAAGAATGGCGCAATGTAGCTTTCAACAGATGTGTATGCCAAAGTTGTCCTACCACTAGGATCAGTATTGTATTACTCATTTGAGATTCTAAAGGTCATTTGATTTGTTGCTTTTTGTTGTCGTCGTTGTTGTTGTTAGTTTGTTTTGGTTGTGGGTGCTGGTGCATGTTCTTTAAGTATGATTTCTAAATCAAAGTTGACCTCGATATATGTGAAGTCATTTTGATGGTTTGCTTGTTTTTCAGGTTGTGGATGCAGGCGCACGTTCTTTAAGGATGATTTTTCAATCCAAGCTGGCCCCAAAATATGACGTTCTTAGAGAGAAAAACATGGAGTTCATTCTTTCACTCTTGAACAGTGAGAATGAAAATGTGACAGAACTTGCTGCAAGTATCATAACACACTCTTGTGAGACGACTGCAGAGCAGAAGGCACTGTGTGATTCTGGGGTTCTACAGAGGCTTATTAGTCTACTTGAAGGTTCTTTAAATCAAAGGGATGCGAGTTTAGATTCTCTAGCAGCAAGTTTCAAAAACAACCCAGAAGTTGTCTTGAAGTTTGTGGGCCTTGACAATGGCAGAGCCTTGAGGGCTGTAACTGAGTTAATGAAGGATAGGAATCCGAGGACAAGATTGCTTGCCTGTGTATGCTTGATAATTATAGGGCATGCTTCTCCTTGCCATCTGCAAGAGCTAGAAATCAGAACCAAGTTGATACTGATCCTACTTGAGCTTTTAGAAGAATCAGGTCGAGCTGGTGATGAGGCTCCATTTGCGTTTGCGAATTTCATTGCAAACAAGGAGGATTTACAGAAACTAGCATATGGCGCCAAAGCTGTTGAAAAACTTTGCAACTTCTTGCTTAAAGGCTCATTACAGGCCAAACGCCTCCAAGGTGTATTGCTTGCATTAGCTGAACTATGCTCAAAATTGGAAAGTTGCAGGAGTCAGTTCCTCTCATTGCAGGTGTGTTATTTCACATGATGAATTGACTTGTGCATGGTTGACTACTGGATGCATCCCTTTTGCTTTCTTTTGATCTGCTTATTTCTTTTCCTTCCAATTTAATAATTCAATCATCTCGAGCTTTTCCTCTAGCTGGCACTTTCCAACTCTGTTTTGTTTGCATGGCTGTTTTAGGTATTTAAATCTCTAAGGGTAGATTAAATATCTGTGTAGAAATTTCAAGGGTATTTTGGACATTTACACAACTGATCATGGGCAGTCCTGGAAAGTAAGGGGTTTGAATGATTTTTATTTTAAAAGATTGCATGTCCATGTCCGAGTTCTAGCGTCGAGGGTTGTCTCTCACCCATTGGATGTTCTAGGTTGGTAATAAGTAGGTGTATCTTTTACATTGCTTGGTTTTCTCCCTATGCAATAAGGACATGCCACTTTAAAGTTATGCCATGTTGATGTGTCTGGGGACCAACATCAACACTTACTGTTGAAGATACATGTGTGCCTGGGATCAACATCCACAGTTTACTGTTTAGACCGTTGGTGGATAATAACCATAGGGTTTAATCTGTATGCAGAATATGTTCAGCGATTCATCCATGTTGATATGAAAAAGAAACCGATTTGAAAAGGTGAAAGAAATTATTGTGGAAGTTGCAAAGTTGTAGAGAACTAACTATTTTGATAAACTAAAGATTTTCAGAAAGTGCTATTGTCAGTATTATCCTTGTTGCTACCTATTTACTTTAGGGGCCTGGGGGTGATCTAATACAACAACAGCCTGCAATTTTTTTTTTATAAATAGAAGTGTATTGAGTGCATGAACGATAGTATTATGGAGTCCAGTATTGCTAGGACTATCCTCGACTCTTCTTATTTACTTGTAGGCGCCCAGGGATGACCTATATGATAATTTTATGCTGAAAAAAAATCTCATATAATTATATGCATGAACTATGAAAATAACTAAACAATAAACTAACGTAGATCTCACTGCATATATTGAAACACTCATCTCTTGGTTAGAAATTGGACAATAGGATAGGAGGCATTGAGTGGCTGGGCGGCTGAAGAGGCAGTTCTCACCATCAGAAGAGCATGTGCTGGTCCCTTGTGGAGGACCCATCAAATTTGTTATTTAGTGCACAAAACTGTTCCTTTTTGAGCCTATCACTATCAATTAGCTAAATTTGCTATCAAGTTTAAGAAAAGAAGAAGAAGGAAAAAAAAAAAAATGCTTAAAGTGGTGTCTGCAACTACTTGGCTACAGTTAGATGGTTGGAATAAGATCTTCTCTATCAACCCATCCATATGGACTTGAGATTGCCTTACCTGCAGTTGCTAACTTTCTTCTTCTTCTTCTTGGAATCAATGTACAGGTATTGAACTTAGTAATTGATGCGCTAAAGCATGACTGTGCCGAAGTACGTATTGCAGCATGCACCTGTATAAAAAGTATTTCTCGGTCAGTTAAGGTTCGCAACTGGAAGCTTATTTTAGTGATACTTAGAGGTCTGATTGGCAGTCTATTTGATTTAATGAAATGATTTTTCTTCAGAATCTGAGTGCAGGTCGCTTTACAAGTGAAATGATCGTCGTTCCTTTGGTCCAGCTTTTACATGACCCATCTACTTCAGTCCAGGTTTACTTTTTCTGTCTGTCCTATTTTAAAGCGATTATATTCTCATTTGTTTTACTTGCCAGAAATTTTCAGTGAATTGGTACACATGAGTGAGTTGATGGTTAATCTGCTATTGTGGCAAATGTAGCATGTTGTTTCTTGTTGTAGAGAATGCGGTAAGGCGATCTCATTACAAACTACTAAGATCTACAATGAACCACTTGAGAATAATTTATCCTGTTGAAACATGAGTTACTTAGGTCGACAACCTCTAAGAAAACCAAACATAAAAAAGTTCCACAAGTACTAATACACTATCTTGTAATATCCTCAGATGCCTTTATGTATATCTGTGAACGTCTTCCCACGTGTGCGTCTACTTTTGGGGCATGGCGCCCAAGGGGTGATTGATTTATTTTATCTTGCTTTTGCTTCCTTGGTTGCGCAATACCTTTCCAAGGTGGGTAGAATGGCACGCTTGGCTATTTCGAGTGTTTCGGAGTCGCCACTAGCCAAAACAAGGCTTTAGTATCCACGGTTGGCTCCCGAAGAATTCCTGACTTGAATGACTTCTGTGTTCGTCTGCATCTAGATTCTGGGTAAGGGCCTCGGTTACGGAAAAGGAAGGGTTTAGGCACTCTTTTCCGCCCATGCGACGCACGGTCCCTACTTATGGGGTTGCACGATTTTTGGGGGGATTGGGGGAACCTTCCAATATTACGTAGTTAATCGTATTGCGCTAGACTGCGGGGGGCTGGGTAGGCGATATAAGGAGAAGAATAAGGCATTAGCAAAGTAGAGAAAGTACACAAGGTTAAGCCATACTGTGCAAGCTTTCTATGGCTCGGGTAGGTGAAATATTAAAGAAATGAAAGCAGAACAAAAGTGTGAGTGGATGTAGATGTTGAGGGTGTGTAAGGAATGTGCAAAGTGGAATATGGCTTGATTCGAGATATGAGAAGGAAAATGGGAAATTAGATTACTCATTGACTTCAACGTGACTTCTTGCTTTTGACTTCTCAATTAATAGAGTGGTGGCCAGAGAGCACTTTCCGAGGCAACAGAGGGCTGGAGTGCATTTGACTACCAGTAACTTTGGAGAAAGAGGAATGTGCTATTACTGAATCGGTTTCGAGAAATTATTTGGACAACACTTTTGTAGCTTTTTCGCTTCCTTCAAGCTTTTTGTCTCTCTGGACACTCTTTGTCTGAACTCTTTTTTTTTTTTTTTTATGTCCTTCATCTGTCTTAGAGAGCTACTTAAATAGACGAGGATGTTTCATACCCCATCATCAAATGGTCTTGTTGATGCATCGCACGGCTACGGTGGTAGCTTTGGTTGGTCAACATCGCGGTTAGACAGAGACGCGGCAACTCCAGAATGGGTAGACCCAAAAACGATGTCCCTGGGACCGTTCTTGCACAAATATGGTCTTCAGCCCACCGTTTTTACAAAAACGGTTTACACACAACCGTATCCTGGCTTGACACCTTTTGTGCAATTTAGGGGGTTTGTGCTCCCTTATTTAATTTGCCATCTGTATGCTCTGGTATTGGTTGATCTGACCCAATGGTTGCTTCCAAGGTCCACTTTTGGCCATACAACTGCTTCGCTTGGTGATTAACTGAAGTTGACAAGTGGGTTTGATTTTACCTAAGGGGGGGTGTCTACAGATGCCCCTCTTTGGCAGAGGTTAGAGTACAACCGAATGCTAAAGCGAGTGGACACCCCACCTCTAGATTAGATAAAGATGCGATCCGGGTTATTCTTTACTAGAGTGCCGTGGTCAAGAGGCTTGTGTTCACTCCCCAAGTGTAGGGTTGCGAAGTAGTAATAATTCGGAAAGACCGAGTATCGTTCCCACAGAGATTTATGAATGGGTATTCTCAGAATTTGTCTAAAATAACTATTAATTAAGATCCTATTAAGAACTAAAGTTGGAAAATAGCAATTTGGGTTTAAACAGTGAATGTGTAAGGTAATTTCAATCTAAAAAGGCACTAGAGCGGCAAGGATCCACTTTTGACAAGTTTCAATGCATCAACACAACTAGGTCTCTCATAACTCAATCGGAATCGAATTCATATGCTCTATCCGATCAGAATATAGAGCGGTTAAATCAACAATTATCCAAAGTAGTTGCTTATTCATTGATTCAATTCCCACATCAATGCTCAGGCCTTGGGCACACTCAATTGTGTAGGCTAAGCCTCTTTCCAATCTAGTTGAGATTCACAACCATGGCTTTCATCAAATCCTGTCACTAGACTTGATTACAACTAATGATTAGAACTCTAATTAAATCAAAATCAATCAACAAACAGCTATTCCAGATTATAACAAAAGATAAGAATTTTAGTTGAATGAGTTCCCACATGAAGATCGGGCCATTGTACATAAGGCAATCAAAGGATCTACCATGCCCGGAGTCGATGATAGATCAATGAACTACACAAGCATAAACAATGCTCAGAAGGTAAGCTACCAAGCTTAGAATCACTAAGAATCACATGAGCCCGGAGTCGTCAAGAGATCAAAGTAAAACCAAACTAGTACTTGATTCAAATTCATATTGAACTAAAATTCTTCAATTAAAACATAAAAGGAAACCTAGGTTGTATCAATCCATCAAAAACGAATCAAAAGCTTCACCTCTTAGCCCTAGCTAAGAGGTTTTAGTTCATCTTTAACATCCTTGAACTAGAAGCCTCAAAAACATAAAAACTACTAAAACAGGAAGAAAACTAAGAAAGCTCGAAGTAGAATCCGTCTCCCAAGCAATCCCCACGTCCTAGTATGCCTTGGTATGAAGAGGAGAAGTCCTTTTATAGCTTGGAGGCGTCCATTGTGTAAGAATCTTCCAGAATTCGCGAAAGAATACACACTTGCGCAGAGAATTTCGGCGCCCAAAATAGAAGGCTATCCGTTTTGCATGTCCGACCGGTCTAAGTGGCTTGGCCAACCGGTCATGACCGGTCGGACCTGTCTTTTGACAGTCCAGAGAGTGTAACAGAGGGGGCGACCTGTTGGCCGACCGGTCTTGACTGGTCGGACTGGTTTGGCCGACCGGTCACGACCGGTCGGACTGTGTAGTTCCTCATCCAGCAGGTTCCAAGGGTGAACAATGGGGTGGCCGACCGGTCTTGACCGGTTTGGCTCCCTTGGCCGACCGGTCACGACCGGTCGGACCTCTTCCTTTCCAGATTTTCTGTCTTCTTTTCTTCTTCTCTCTCCTCTCCTTGCTTTCTTCTTTCTTTGGCCCACCTTGGGTCTTCATCCAAGGCTCCTAAATTTCTCCTTTCGGTCTCCAATTAGATGAAGTCTGCTCTCATTCCTACAATTACAAAATATGTATTGAATTAGTCCTTTAAACATGTAAACCGTGCATAATATATGCACAATTAAGAGCTCAACAGCTTGCTTGGTTAAAGCTTAACCCGGACATCTCATGAGGATTGGGGAAAACATTGCAATTTGTCCTTGCGCATTTTGCAGCTTTACAGGGCTTCAAATTGCAACCCTTTCATGCCGTGATCAGCATGTGTCAATTGAAGAAGTCTGCAAGTCTAGATTGTAGGTGGTTAGAGCCCTTGGACTTTTTTTTTGTGACCTTATGAGGATAACGCACTTTGATATGGAAAGGTAGTGTTCGATGCTGCACGATCCCCTAGGATCGCTTGTAAGACAAGTCGTTTGTAATGGGCAGTTAAATGTGCATTTTACGGCTTTACGGATCTCCTACATTACAATGCATTAGGCTTACAAGTGTCCCGGACTAGAGCGATTTGGGTTATTCTTTTGCCATTTGAGTTCTCGATTTTGCCATTTCAGTTTTTTTTTTTTTTGCTGGATGTGCGGTTGTGCTAGTCCAGAAGTAATCATTCCGTATTCTGAGACGATTGGGTTGACATTGAGAGTTCGAGTTTGAGCCATATACCGAGTCGAGTCGAGCTATTCCGAGTTGAGTCAAGCGAGTTAACCGAGCTTTTCCAGCTTGTGTACAACGTCCCACTTGTGCCGTTTCTACGTGGCGGCACTTCAATTTGCAGGCACCCCACCCCAAACGAGATAAATCCTATTCGTTGACTTCAGCTAAGCCCTAACCAAAGCAATTGTACGGCCAAAAGTGGGCCATGGAGGTAACCATTGGGTCGGATCAGCTGATACCAAGGCATACAAGTGACAGATTAAATGAGGGAGTACAAACCGATATCACCAGCGGAGCACCCTTGAATTGTAAAAAAGATGCAGGCCTAGATACGGCTGAAGTGCCACACGTTGAAGTGCCGCCACCTAGAAATGGTACACGTGGGACCGTTATCCTAGAAACGGTTTACACAGGACCGTTTCTACCTAGACACGGTTTACACATGACCATTTCAGGGTGGGGTGTCTACAATATCCGTTATGGATAATCAACTCGTGAATGAAGTTTGTGATTGTAGTTTAGGAAGAATTTTATGAAGTGCTTAGACCGTAACAAGCAAATATCTGATGTAAAGTGGACATTCAAATGCAAATAGGTACCTTTTGAACATATCTTGGACCCTGGTGTTTTTTTTTTTTTTTTTAACGTTTTTCTGACTGACATTTTGCACATGTGTATCTTCTTGACATGACTGCCATCCATTAGTATCTGATGTTTCCACTGATCTGCGATGGTTTGACAGATTCTGTCGTTCCTCGTCAAAGTCTGATGTAAACATTAGTATGCTAAATCATCTAAGATCTAGCCTTGGGCAATATCTAAAACCGCTTTACAAGATATATGGTCCTGTAGTATATAAGAAATACAGAGTAATGGTAAGGAGGCTCACCCTTCTGCCTCACCATGTGATGATCCAAGTTTCATCTAGGAGATTCTCACCATACAAAGGTGAGTGAAAAATGATGTTCCAGATTTCAACACGTGTAAGAAACGATGGGGATCTCCAATCTGGATTTTTATGTGGGCCATCTACAGTGGAGTACATGGTGGGCGCTCTGGATCACCATGAGGTAGAACAAGAGGGGCAATCCTCTCTAGCGAACCTTATACATACTAGAATCTTACAATATCAGTGCCTCCAGATTTTGGTGACATAACATTTGGAATGTTGCTTTTATCTGATCTGCCTCAGTTACCATATCTTTTCAGGTTGCAGCCCTTGGTGCTATCAGCAATATTGTGATCGACTTTATGACTCGTAAATCGGTCTTCATCGAGTGTGGAGCTGTTAAACAGCTTGTTCAGCTATCCAAATCAATGGATTCAAATCTCAGGTTACACGCTGTATGGGCTTTGAGGAACTTGATCTTCCTTGCCGACAGAGTGAGCAAAGAATGCATTGTTCTGGAATTGACGATATCGACATTAGCAAGCCTGATTGGCGGTAATCATGTTCACTTCCGATTGATGGCTGAAGTTCGTCTCAGGAAGATACTCATATTCAATACTTGAATTAAATGACTTCCTTTGCATTTATCCTGCAGACCCAGAGCCTCCCATCCAAGAACAAGCCATGGCACTTGTCCGCAATCTTGTTGATGGAGGCATCGATTCAATTGAGCATATTTTTGCAGAAGATGGTATAATTATAAATGCTGTTTCAAAGCAAGTGTGGAGTGCTACTAAATTAGAAGTCTGTGTTCAGGTTCGAACTTCATTTGTGCTTCTTTTCTTGTCCCTTAAATTATTCCTGTTTCAGTTATTGAAGTTCTGTTACTGCCGCACACACACACACACACACACACACACACACACACACACGCACACACACAAATTCATACATGCAATGCATGCATACATAAATGCATTAAAAAATTTAGAAATGAGAGAGCGCTTCTGCTGTACTGCTAGCCTTTCGTAGTTTGGAGAGATCTGACATAAATAAAGTCTTCTGTGGGTATGAGAGCATATGTTCATGTGTTTCAGTTTATTGGATGCTCCCTCTATGAAAATACTTCCATATTTAAACTGTGATTTATCTCCTATCTCCTACCCATGCATGATGGGTTTTAAGTGATGGATTTTCAAAATATCTTTGGGAAATAGAGAAGGCATGAATGATAATGATACTGTTGTGTGAAGACCACTTTACCATATGGCTCCTGATAAGTCATGGAACCCTCTCTCCAGGGAATGTACGTGCTTAGCAACGTTGCGACTGGGAATGAGTTCCATAAAGAAGCAGTGATGCATCACCTCCTTCCATCTCAAGCAGGTGGATGTGCTCCATCTGTTATACTTAGGTTTTTGCAGGATAACGACAGTCAGCTACGAACAGCCGCCATTTGGTGCATCGTGAATCTTACTTACCCAGACAGTCTCAGCGCATCCGATCGAGTTATGAGACTAAGAAGTGCCGGCATAGTTTCTCAAATAAAACACATGGGCAATGATCCTTGCTTGGATGTAAAGGTTGTATTGTTATTTATCAAATATCTATATGCAAATAAGTTCTTGTTGTGGTGTTTGGAAGTACCCTCCAAGTCGACCTCTGGTTGAATGCATTTGCGGGGTGACTTCAAGCAGGAAAATGGAAGCCAGATGTGCGGCTTATCACTTTTCCAGCCCTGAAATGATGCTCCATTCGCTTCAAGCACTACTTGAAACAAATGGAATATTATTTTTGGCAGAATGCTGTCCACGCAGTCTGATCGCCAGTGTCCTTCCAAACCTACCCTAGTTCTTGTATGATTTTCACATGATCTGCAGCCAGAGTTACTCATAACCCTCTTACATGTTGCAGTTTCGAGTAAGAACTGCTCTTGAACAGTGCACGACCTTTGGGACCGGCTCTATATGATCCTTTGTTTCCCAGAAATCATGGCCAAAGCATTTGGTTTTATTGAACGAGGAGATAGTTGGATGTGTTGCACCACTGCACTGCTTTGGATCACTTTCTTGGAAGATTACCAAGACGTTGCTGGCCAAAACGGTAAAATCTTTACTTCTGAAAGAGTTTTTGCAATGACGTCTTCATATTCAATTCTGCTTATGCTTTTCCAGCCATGGGATGCTGGTTCAAATTGCGAGCAGTTGGGAAGCTCAGCCTTCTTTTTGTTTGTCCTTGAAATGTTGGTCCTTTTCTTTCTTTTTCTGCGTGTCAGAGCTCGGCCCGATGTAGATTTTCTGAATCAGTCCCTCCAACTGCCTTGGAAGCAGTTTTGTATTTTAGAATAATGAACCTTTTGTAAATGCAAACATTAGCTCACTTCTGCACAAAACATACTCCATAAAGATCATTTTGGGCTGATGTGAGCTATCGTTGCTAACCGTAATCAAGAGGAACAATGGGGCTGTTCGCATAAGCAAAAGGACACTTTGCTGATGTGCGGAACTTCATACATGGATCAAACTTGTGGGAAAACCCCGAAAAACCTTGCAAATTGGATTTCCTAACCTTGCATTGCATCATTCACCACCAATACAGGGTTGTTTCACACTGTATTGGGGGGCCGTATACCATTCATGGACAATATTGATGTGTATCTATACATAACAGTTTCGGATGATATGCCAACCATTTGACCTCTCTACCATTTTCCGTCGAGTGTGACCTGTTGCTTTATTCTCCAAATGGTCTTTTTTTTTTTTTTACCATTGATTGAAGGGTTGAAATTGGAAGTGTTTCCAACTTGGAAGATTTCCTAGGCTTCCCCATCCACAGTGTGACCCTTTGTACTTAGCAAATGGCAAGGCCTGATTGTGGCTAAGTACTGCTCAAATTAACATTTTTGTTTTTCCTCATGTTGGTCTGAACTGAAATCAATATCGTGAGCTGTCTCAACTATTAACCAAAAGTTGGAAGCTTGAAATTTGATCCCATCTCAACCATAATCCATAGCAAGCAAAGTTATGTTTTAAACTATGTAATTAAAAAAAACTTGTTTAATTGGTTAAACATTTAATACCAATATTTTGGAATGCACGGGGAAAGCTCACTTTCTGTTTAATGGAATTAACATTTTTCTTTTCAAGAAAGAAATGGGTTTCATTTATTGAAAACCAGGAACATGGGCTCAGCTCCATTGACTAATGAGTCAAGACTCAGACAAGTTGACCAAGTAACTCGAATAAGTCCTGGAGAATTTGAGGGGATTATATGTAAATTTAAAAAAGAATAAAAAAATTAAGAGAGAATGTCTGGGGAAGGGAAGAAGAAGTCACATAGCTCAGGTTTCACCAACTTCACCTTGGGTTAATGTCATTGAAATCTTGTCAAAGCAAACCACTGGTTGGTTGAACTTTAGGACAGGAGCGAAAGAAACCTTCTAGCTATGAGAACCGAGTCAATTCAAACTCATTGCATGCCCTTTTCCATGGAGGTATTAGGCCTGTAAGTTTTGCTGATGTTGGTACCATGTCAAATTCTTTCTCCAAGGTGTATGAAACTGTTAAATGGACAAGAAGGTGATGGTTAGCCAGTTGAGAAAAGAATGATATGGACGGTCACCCTCCCAACGGGCTTTCGGGCTTGGCACGCCTTGGGACCTGCTTTGACTAGAGTATTAGGCCCGCGGGTCGGGTTCGGGCCTAAAGTATAAGCCCGTTTTTCAAACGGGCTGGACTGGACTGGACTGGGCTGTTCAAAACCCCGTCAGCCCAGCCCAGCCCAGCCCAGCCCGGTCCGCTCGAATATATTTTTTTAAATTTAAAATTAAAATTAAAATATTTTGCCTCCTTTCAAAGTTTAAATTTTACACAAATTTTCTTCAAAAATCCATCTCCCTCCTAAAGCTCCTTTTTCATTTTTTAGTTTTTATTTTTATTTTTTATTTTTTTCATATATGAAAAAGTGTAGGATTAAGGGACAGTTTCTCTCTCTATGTGAAAGGCCAGGCTCGGGTTGGGTCGGGTTTGGGCCTGGACTGGCCTGTCATGGGATCGGGCCGGGTTTAAGCATATGTTGAGGTGGGCTGGGTTTGGACAGAGCTTGACCCGGCCCGAACTCGGCCCATTGACACCCCTAATATCTACCATCCATCATGTGAGGCCAACCTTTGATGTGAACCGTTCATTGTAATGGGCTGCCTTGGCCGTCTTCCATGTGAATTGTCCAGCCTGTGGGGCTCACTTTTAATGTGGATCATCCACCTTGTAAGGCCCACCTTCAATGTGGGCTATCCATTATGCGTGTGAGTTGTCCATCATATCAAACATTGGATATGGATCATCCATCATTCGGGGCCCACTTGTAATGTGGACCGCCTGTCATGCAGTGTCCAACTTTGAAGTGGACTTCCGTCATGCGAGGCTCGCATGTGGCCATCCACCATGCAAGGCCTAACATTGAAGTGAGCTTCCATCATGTGGGGCCCACCTTGGATGTAGGCCATTCATCATAAGGTACTGAACTTTGATGTGGACCGTCTGTCACGTGGGCCCACCTTAAAGCGGGACATCCATTATGTGGAGCCTACCATCAATATTAATTGCCCATTATGTGGGGACTCATCTTCAATGACCACTACCCATCATGTGGAACCTACCTTTGATGTGGACCGTCCATCTTGTGGGCCACACCTTCGAAGTGGGCTGTCCATCATGTGGGACTAGCCTTAGATGCGAGCTTTTCATCATCAGGATGTGGACCATCCATTACATGGGGTCTACCTTGATGTTGGTCATCCATTATGCAAGGCCGCCTTTTATGTGGACCATCTATCATGTAGTCCTCACCTTGAATGTTGACTGTCCATCATATGGAGAGAGAGTAAAAAAGTAAGTTGTTTTTCTTTTTTTTTCAACTACGGCAGAAGTGGTTGCCAAACTAACTTTTATTACTAAAGTAATTTATTTACTGCCATCAATAACAAAGATAATAAAAGAGCCCCTTTTTGTGAGAAAAAGTTGTGGGCTAATAAAAAAGAAAAGATTATCATATAGGAAGGAGGAGAAAAATAGAAGATTTTCTTTTTTAACAATAGAACCATAATCTTCTAAAGATAAATAGGTGTAAAATTCAATTAAAGATATTAATAGATTAAAAATTACAAGTAAATATTAAATGCGATTGTTAAGAAAAGGAAGGGAAACTTGTTCATTTATGCCAAAGATTGGTCTTGATTTTATAGCTTTTTTATTATTTTATTATTTTTTTAACACAAACTGACTTGGCCGAGTTTTCATTAATGTCAAAGTGGCCGAGTCAATGCAAAAATCCGCCGAAGTAGTGTAAAACACAGACAGTTTTGTATCCACCAAAGTAGTTGAAAACACATACGAGTTTTGTATGGGATAGATTTCATAACGTGAATCAACCAGGTTGTAGCCGATCCAAGTCAATTTGTTTGTCCGTAAGGGCCCGTTTGGATACCACCAAATTAGTTACTTCTTCTACTTACAACAGTAGATAAGTAACCTATTTGAGATATGTTTGGTTTGTGATCGATTATAAGTAACATTTTTTTTTAATATATTTAAAGTTAGTTAATTACTTCAGTTTAATAAGTAGAAATCAATATAAGCTACTTGAGGTTCAAACACCCCCTAATTGATTCACCTAGTTTTTTTTTTTTTTTTTTTTAAGATTACTTGTTTTATTAAGAAAAACTTTTGAGAGCAACTTAAAAAGTAAAGATTAGGGTGTGTTTGGTGTGTATTATTAAATGGCAATAGATGGGATGGAATACAAAAAATGTAATAATTAGGATACGTGAGTGATTGTCATGGGATAGATAAAGCAATACTGAATCCAGTGCCATGTTTCAAATGCTAGTTCCCATGTAAATCCATTGATTTCATTCAATACCATGTTTGGATTTGAGGTTGGTTGAATTGAAGACCGGAAGATCAAACCAGCACCTGTTTGGATTTGAGGTTGCCACACAGACCCCTTTGGTGTGTTGACATCACCAGGTCCCACCATGATACATGTGTTATATCCACACCGTTCATTCATTTTATGAGATCATTTTAAGGTAGGACCCAAAAGTGAGACAGATATGAAGAACAAGTGGACCATAGCATAGAAAACAATAGGGATTGCACGTGTACCATTAAAAACTTCTTAGGGGCCGTATAAGTTTTGGATCAATCTGATATTTGTGTTTTTCCTTCATCCATGTCTGTGGCCTCATGAATAGGTTCGATGACAAGTAAACGCCGTATGGGCACCAGGAAGGTTTCAACGGTGGAATCAGTCCCCACTTCTTTCTGTGGTGTGGACCACTTGAGCTTTGGATTGGTGATAGTTTTTTTGCTTGTGGCATAGAATGATCTTACCAAATGGATGGACAGTGTGGATATCACATATACGTCATAGCAGGGCCCACAAACACCTAGTTCGTGACAGATTTTGCGCTCGTGGTATAGAATGATCTTACCAAATGGATGGACCGTATGGATATCACATATACATCATAGCAGGGCCCACAAACACCTAGTTGACATCAACGCACCTTTAGGGCGTGTTTGACGCACGGTGTTAGAAGGGATGGAATGGTATTATGTGGGATTAACATTATTTATTGCATAATGATTACATGTCTGGTAATCTCATGGTATTTTTATATCTAATCCCATGTTTGTGATCAAATACTTACCATGGGAAAACCATTGGATTAAGCAAAATCTTGTTTGGTGGACTATGGAATTGTAATCAACGGACCAATTCACAATGGATGTCCGTCACTTGAACATGTATATAACCATAGTGTCATGTATAAAGGACTTATATGGATGGACGGCATTGATAAAACATATGCATCAATGTGGGGCCCACATGTGTGGGATTTGAATGTGGAATTTTGAAATCCCACGGAAATCCCACGTGGGGTCAAGTGCAATTCCATCCCACCTAATCCCGAGCCTCCCATCCTCCCCAAACATCATATGAAATTTGCACAGAAACAAATGCAATTCATCTCACCTAATCCCATCTAATACCATGCCCCAAACACCTCCTTAAGGCACACTGCCAATCCATTTCCCAAAGGTCTCTTGGAATCCTAGTTAGGTCCCTAGCTGGATACCACCAAATCCCTCTTCAAACCACCAAGTATAGGCGTGGTTGGATTCACCAAATCCCTCTTCAAACCACCAATAGGCATGGTTTCCAAAGCCCAAAACCGTCGCCACAATGGCTTCGCCAAACATGCCTGCCTATACTATCAAACCCCTCTTCAAACCACCAAGTATAGGCGTGGTTGGATTCACCAAATCCCTCTTCAAACCACCGAGTATAGGCGTGGTTTCCAAAGCCCAAAACCGTCGCCACATAATGGCTTTGCCAAACATGCCTATACTACCAAATCCCTCTTCATACCAAATCCCTCTTCAAACCACCTAGTATAGGCGTGATTTCCAAAGCTCAAAACCTTCGCCGCATAAGGGCTTCGCCCAACACGATTGCCGGCTTCGTACGTGGGATGAAAATGACTATCCCATCTAATACCTTTTCGTGTTTGCCACCTGTTAGTAGAATTTGAGGACACAAAATTTTTAGCAGAGACTGATTGATTTACACTAGGATCACTTGTAAAAAATCACAAAAAAAAATCAGAGAGGAATTTTAATGATTTCAATTGAACTTTTCTACTTTAATACATACACACGTATGTGCGCCCACACAAATGTGTATGTAAAGCTGTGCTCTCTCTCTTTTTCCTAGTTCAGACTCTTCTTTCTACGTTTGGAATTTTTGTTTCTTTGAACGACTCTTTTACCATCTGCCATATGATGTTTTGCTAACTATGAATTCCAACAACAGCCCAGTCAAAATTTAAAACTAGTTTTAAAACTACAGATTTGGAGCAGAGTCGTTAGGAAACTGGGTTTTGAGGGTGCCTTGGCCCTATGTTGGAAATACTTGTGTCGAATCGACTCCATCAACTCATTTGACCCAAAATGCTAATGTGACAAATAATGCTCGAGAGTTCGAAAACATAGTTTTCATGGTGCTGGCATTTTAACTCAAAAAACAGAGAAGAAAAAGTGAAAACCCTGTGACAATTCATTATATAAGTATATATTTGAATTTTAAAATACTTACTAATTTACAATAAATAGTCTAAATTTGTTATTTGCCCTAAGACTTTCCTGCCAACATCTTCAGAAAAACCTCAAAATTTGAAAATCTAGAACCGGATATTTCACTATGTTCTCTATAAAGTTAAAAGACAAGGAGCGAATTGAGCCCACTAACCTGTTATATGAGACGGCTCTTGCATCCAACAAGCTTATAATAGCACTTCGCTCTTTATTTTCATGTTTTATAAAATTACTTGTTTAAATATTGTTTGCCACTCGTAACATTTTAATTTATAATAACTAATTGGGTGATGCCCAACCGGACTTATACGAACATTTGAGTTATCATCTTCATGGCTAATAAAAGAGCAATAGATGGGGGCCGTGTAAGACTCCATTTAGTGGGCCACACATGATCATCGGTTTAGATCATGACCGTTGGATTATTCAGATTGAGCGATTCAGTGGGCCCCACTATAGTTGTGATCATTGCAAATAGGTTTGGGGCGGGACGCTTGAACCATGGTCCCTATGCGCGGTTATTAAGCCAGATATGGAAACCTACGGTGTGGAGACCCTAGAGGAGAGAAGTGTGATGGGTAAGCTTCTCTGGCCCTCTTTCCTATAAATATACGTCTTGGTCCCCTCACCAACATACAAGAGAAACCCTAGTCCCCATTAAGAGGTTCTCCTAAAGGTGTTAGGTGCGGAAGACCAAGAGTTCTTCTCGGCAACACGGCGGCATCGGGAATGTCTTCCCAATCAGGTATGGCTTTAAGATTACAGTATGAATCTCTATTATTGATGCATAGACGATCCTATCATTCCGCTATAGGTAAGATTTACAGTTGGTATCAGAGCCTCCTATGCATGAATATGGAAGATTCTGAATTTTTTTTTTCGCCACATATCTGCCATGCTTGTGAATCAGCGTGTGGCCCTATTGTCATGTATTGATGGTTCTAAAGATCTGATCGGACAGTGGCCAGTGGCCTTGGCTGTCGATCTCCCAAAATCACAACACTTCCCATCTTCCCACGGCCATTGGATGTATGCTGCCGATGCCAGATTTTGACATGAGGGATGGATACTTCCCAATCAGAGATCGGATTTCATCCCAATCTCTGGCCGCGGATTGCTGTTTGTCCCGCCCAACGCCGGCAACGATCGACGGCAGTTTAGGGAGCCATGGAGATCGACACCGATCACCGACCAAAATTGCTGGCCACTTACAACCGATCTCCGCCCTATCCTTGAGATCCGGTCGCCTGCAATTGTTGCATCGAGGGTTAACACCCATCGCTGCCATTCAGATTAAAAAAAAAAAAAACCGGATCTGATTACAGAAGCCATGGCCGTTCTCTTCCCAATCAGCCTCTGTTGCTCCAGCGCAAAACTCTTTCCCCAAAACCCATTGATGGTGGTCCTCTAGCGGCCACGACCGACAGCCCCAAATCATCTCCCATCCGGTTGGAAACCCACCTATCGCAGATCCATCGCCATTGTCTTCATTCGTTGCAGCTAGATCTACAAGCAACGGCCCATCGTCCACATGATATTCCGAGCAACGGTTGTCAGCGGCAGCCGTTCTCGACAGCGGCACCAATCACCCGGGATTGCGATCGGTGATGAAGAAGATGGCGGCGGCTGGGATGTCGTCTGGTGATGACAGATGGGCTGGCGGCTAGGGTTTGGAATTTTTCGTTTCTAAAGAGGGTTTTGGCAGAAGGTTTCCTGTTGTGGAAATACAGAGAACCCAGGGACTGCATCTGCGTAGTACAGAAACAGATGAAATTGGTTTTGGGCTGGGTTGGGTACATTTCAGGCCCACCTTAATAATTTTTTTTTTTGGGCCTGCCGAGACTGGGCTATGAGCAATGAATGTTTTCAGTGGGCTAACTGATCGGCCTCGAGCTGAGTTCAGAGGCACAGTCCAATGGCCAGGCTTGACAGGCCCAATCCAGTAAACCAGGTCCACCAACCGGGCCCAAACCCATTTTAAGTGGCCACTTTCTTGGCCAAATTTGGGCCCAACCTTGGGCCTTTGGACATTATAGGGCCCATTTTGGATACTTGGACCTATTGTCCAAAATAATATAAAATCATTGAATTAATTTTGATTGGGCCATCTATTGGAGCAATCTTGGGCTTATTGTTGTTGAACCATTAATTGAGAATACATGGGCTAAATAAATAAATTAATTTTGGTGGGTCTTATTGATAAATGGCCTAAGTACTTCAGTGGATATGGTTATTAATTATTGAGTTCAAATTTGGCCTAAAATAAGGCCATAATCCATTATTTATGGTTGATATTCAGGGTTGACCATTAAATATAATCCAACCATCATTCAATTAAAGTTGTTTAAGCTTATTGGCGACCAATATCAACCGTGTTTAGGGCCGAATCAGAACTTCTGTAGTATGGTTCGTTGTGGGTAGAACCATTAAGCAATCCTTGAGTCTAGGAGTGGGATTGGAGCTGGTTGTGTTAGCCACCAAAGTGACCTCAATTGGCAAAGATTTCTACTTCTAGACTTCTGTATATGGAATTCAGTGACCCTCCATTATAGGATTGCATTCAGTTGCGTTAATATTCAGGCGAGCGGTGGTCAGAACAAAGAAGTATCATCGTTTTGGCTGGATGTGAGCGGGATGAAGTGGTTGGTGATGGTGATATAGGTCTGAGAGATTCATTTCACCCAAAGGTGATGGGCGTCTTAGATTTATTTCACCAAGATTGGTCAGCTTCATATGCAGAAGAGCCTCCTGTATGTTACAATTTCGACCAAAGGAGGAATCGTGATGATACGCTGGGCTCTTGCCAGATTTTGATGATTATGGCCCATCATCATTCTGGGTCATTTGATTGAAGGCTCAAATCAATCGAATGTTCATACATACATGATATTTGTGGTTTATGTTTATGCATTGTTATATGGGACTTGTTTATTAATGTGAGTAATTTTATGCTTTGAATGTCCAGCTATGACTGTTTCCAATATTCCAACACAATTCAATTCCATACCTTTGCTTACTGGGTCCAACTATTCCAAATGGAAGTCGTCCGTTAAAATAGTCCTAGGTTGCATGGACTTGGACTTGGCCCTGGAGGAAGTAGAGCCTCCTACTCCAACTGATTCTAGTACGGATTCAGCAAAGGCTCACTACAAGGCCTGGACCAAGTCAAATAAGATGTGTCTCAAGATCATAAAGAACTCGATTTCTGAGACCATGTAGGGTGTCATGCCCGACATTGAGAAAGCTAAAGATTTTTTGACTGAAATAGGAAAACGATTTCAGAAATCGGATAAAGCCGAGCTGAGTTCACTTTTACATAAATTGACTCAAGCCACCTATAACGGTCAAGGAAATATCAGGGAGTACATTGGTGGATTGTCTGATGTGGTGGCTAAAATTCGCGCATTAGACCTTAAGATTGAGGATGAACTCCTGATTTTCTTGGTTCTGAACTCCCTCTCTCCACAATTCAGTCAATTCCAAATCAGCTATAATACTCAAAAGGAAAAGTGGACATTGAACGAACTGATATCTCAGTGCGTTCAGGAGGAAGAAAGACTCAGAAGGTCGAGCAAGACACAAAGTGCACACCTAGTGACATCTGGTCAAGGACGAAAAGGAAATAAGAAAAGAAAGCACACTTCAGGGAAAAGTTCTATGGGTCCTGCGGGTGGCAATCAGTCTAAGTCTGGAAAGACATTTAAGAAGAAAAGAAAGGGTCCTAATGATGGTTGCTTCTTCTGCAAAAAGCCTGGTCATCAGAAGAAGGATTGTGAAGATTTTAAAGCATGGCTCGTTTCTAAGGGTAAAGACCATATTTTAGTCTGTTTTGAATCAAATTTAGCTGATATGTCCACAGACTCCTGGTGGATAGATTCTGGTGCAACTATTCACATTTGTAATTCCATGCAGGATATGCTCCAAAGCCGGACGCCAACTAATGCAGAGAGATCAATCTATATGGGGAACGGCATTAGAGCAAACGTGGAAGCTATTGGAGTCTGTAGGCTTAGGTTATCGTCAGGACACTTTCTTGATTTAGTAGATACTGTTTGTGTGCCTTCTATAAGGCGCAATTTGGTTTCCATTTCTCGTTTGAACAAATTTGGTTATGAGTTTAAATTTGCAAATGGAAAATTAAGCATTTACTATGATTCAGTTGTGATTGGTTCTGGCACTTTATTTAATAACCTTTATCAGCTAGATTTGGATGTTTCACATGTATACAGCATTAACTCCTCACATGGAAACACTAAAGGCATCAAACGAAGTTTAGATTGTGAGAATTCCTCCATGCTATGGCACAGGCGATTAGGCCACATCTCTCGTGAGAGATTGGAAAGGCTTGTACGTGAAGGAATTTTTCACTCCCTGAACTTCTCAGACTTTGGGGTTTGTATTGATTGTATTAAAGGTAAACAAACTAGAATAAGGAAAAAGAGTGCCACTAGGAGCGTATGACTCTTAGAAGTGATTCATACAAATATCTGCGGACCGTTCCCTACAGCATCCTGGAATGGGCAGAAGTATTTATCACTTTTATAAATGACTACTCTCGTTATGGGTACTTATACCTTATTAACGAAAAATCAGACGCCCTGGATACATTTAAGATCTATAAGGCTGAAGTCGAGAATCAACTCGACAGGATGATCAAAGTCGTTAGATCTGACGGTGGTGGTGAGTACTACGGAAGGTATGACGAATCTGGGCGTAATCCAGGTCCATTCGCTAGATACTTACAAGATTGTGGCATCGTCGCCCAGTACACCATGCCTGGTACTCCAGAGCAGAATGGTATAGCGGAAAGGCGTAATCGCACCCTAAAGGACATGGTGCGATCTATGATTAGTAATTCTACGTTGCCAGAATCTTTGTGGGGTGATGCGTTGAAAACAGCTGTGCATATCCTTAATAGGGTCCCAAGTAAGGTTGTAATGAAAACTCCATATGAATTGTGGACAGGGCGAAAGCCTAGTCTACGATATTTTCATGTATGGGGTTGTCCTGCAGAAGCCAAACCGTATAACCCGCATGAAAGAAAACTTGACCCTAGAACTGTTAGTTGCTTCTTTATTGGATACCCAAAAAGATCAAAAGGATTCAGATTTTATTGTCCATCATATTCCATGAGAGTCATTGAGACTGCGAATGCTAGGTTTATTGAGAACACTGAAGATAGTGGGAGCACAAATATAAGAGATATTGTATTTAAGGAAGAGCGGATTGTGATTCCCACCACAATCATTCAGAGTAGCATGGTTGTCCGTCCAGCAGTGGACCCTGAGATCCCTATGGACGACCATGTACAACCTCAAATACAACCCACTGATGAGGAAATGAAAAATCCAATTCAGAATAATGAGCCATTAAGACGATCACACAGAGAGAGAAGATCTGCAATACCAGACGATTACGTCGTCTATTTGCAGGAGCATGAGTTTGACATTGGGGTTGAAAAGGATCCTGTATCCCTTTCACAGGTCGAACAAAGTGCAGATTCTTCTCATTGGTTTGATGCCATGAAGGATGAATTGAAATCCATGAAGGACAATAAAGTTTGAGACCTTGTTGAATTGCCCGAAGGGATTAGGCCGATTGATTGCAAATGGGTATTTAAAACTAAACGGGACTCTAAGGGCAATATCGAAAGGTATAAAGCCGGGCTAGTTGCAAAGAGTTTCACTCAGAGTGAGGTCATTGACTTTAAGGAGACTTTCTCACCTGTATCTAAGAAAGACTCCTTTAGGATCATTATGGCTCTTGTGGCTCATATGGATTTGGAGCTACATCAAATGGACGTGAAAACTGCGTTTCTCAATGGAGATCTAATGGAGAACGTATATATGTTGCAGCCAGAAGGTTTTAAAGCCAAAGGCTCAGAACATCTGGTCTACAAACTTAAGAAGTCCATTTATGGGTTGAAACAGGCATCACGACAGTGGTACCTAAAGTTTCATGAAGTTGTTTCCTCATATGGTTTCATTGAAAACACTACGGATGGGTGCATATATGTGAAAATCAGTGGGAGTAAGTTTATCATTTTGGTCTTGTATGTTGACGACATTTTATTGGCCAGTAGTGATATTGGATTGTTGCGTGAGACTAAGAAATTTCTATCTCAAAATTTTGAGATGAAATATCTTGGTGATGCTTCCTTTGTCATCGGCATTCAGATTAGCCGGGATAGATCACGTGGATTACTTGGCCTGTCGCAGAGGGCTTATATTGATAGGGTTCTCGAAAGGTTTGGCATGCAAGGTTGTGCCCCTGGCCAAGCACCTATTGTAAAAGGTGACAAATTTGGTCAATTTCAGTGTCCTAAGAATGACCTAGAGAAGGATAAGATGAAAGCTATTCCGTATGCGTCAGCAGTAGGGAGCATCATGTATGCTTAGGTCTGTACGTGTCTAGATATTGCTTTTGTGGTTGGAATGTTGGACAGGTATCTCAGCAATCCAGGAATGAACAATTGGATAGCTGTAAAGAAAGTGTTGCGCTACCTGCAAAGGACAAAGGACTTCGAACTCACATACAGAAGATCCGACCATTTGGAGTTGGTAGGATATACATATGCAGATTTTGCTGGTTGTCTCGACAGCAAGAAGTCCACCTCGGGCTATGTATTCATGATGGTTGGTGGAGCCGTATCATGGAAGAGCGTGAAACAGTCGATTACGGCATCATCTACCATGGAAGCAGAGTATGTAGCTTGTCATGAAGCTACGAATCAGGCAGTCTGGCTTCAGAGTTTTTTCTCTGGTTTACGGGTTGTGCAGATGATCCCGAAACCATTGAAAATCTATTGTGATAGTTCAGCTGCAGTTAACTTCTCCAACAACAACAAGCATTCATCGAGGTCAAAGCACATTGACATCAAATATCTTGTTGTGAAGGAGAGAGTTCAGAATCGTCAAGTGTTTGTGGAACTCATCGGCACAAGGCAGATGATAGCGGATCCTCTCACTAAAGGCCTTCCTATCACGCTCTTTAAGGAACATGTGACATCTATGGGAGTTGTTGATCCCAAGGATGTATTTCAGTAGTGGGAGTTTTCATGTATGATCCGATTATGTCCAGACATTTTTTAGAGATATCTTTTATGCATTGATGATTCTGTTTTTCAGTTTATATCTTGCTTCTCCTTCAGTGTGCACATTCAGTTTTGAGTAAGCAAGACTTTGGTTTGTGTCTTGGAGACACGTTCAGTAGGACCACTTGAAGATAAACACGTATGATCACATAAGACGTGTAATCTTCATACCACACCCCATATCATTGATCCATGTCGTTAAGGCTATTGGTATCTGTGATTGTGATTCGTCACACTTCGAAAATATTAAATGTTGTGTTTACTACCACGATTCAATATCAGTGGTCTTGATGGACCGGATCTGACAAGCGTTGCTCATAATTATCCAACGGTATTGTTTTGAAATCAGTAGGGCGCCCATTAGGAACTTTTGAAACAAATGCGTTTTATAAAATTATTTTTTCACAAAATAAAATAAAATGTTTTGTTTTCTAGGGCCCATTAGGAACTTTGAACAAATGTGTTTTATAAAATTATTTTTTCACAAAATAAAATAAAATGTTTTGTTTTCTTTCAGAGATCAGTGTAACCCAAGTGGAAGAATGTAAGAATCCATTTAGTGGGCCACACATGATCATCGGTTTAGATCATGACCGTTGGATTATTCAGATTGAGAGATTCAGTGGGCCCCACTATAGTTGTGATCATTGCAAATAGGTTTGGGGCGGGACGCTTGAATCGTGGTCCCTATGCGCGGTTATTAAGCCAGATATGGAAACCTACGATGTGGAGACCCTAGAGGAGAGAAGTGTGATGGGTAAGCTTCTCTGTCCCTCTTTCCTATAAATATACGTCTTGGTTCCCTCACCAACATACAAGAGAAACCCTAGTCCCCATTGAGAGGTTCTCCTAAAGGTGTTAGGTTTGGAAGACCAAGAGTTCTTCTCGGCAACACGGCGGCATCGGGAATGTCTTCCCAATCAGGTATGGCTTTAAGATTACAATATGGAATCTCTATTATTAATGCATAGATGATCCTATCATTCCGCTATAGATAAGATTTACAGGCCGTCCGTATGTGTAAGAAAGTATCATGTTCTCTTCTTCATGACTATATTTATTATTATTTTCACAGTATACATACATACATACATACATACAAGGAAATATGCATTACATACAACCCCAAAAAAAAGGGGAGGAGGATCTTCAAAATACTAGTCACATAGAAAGTAAAGGGGGATGAGATGGGATGGTTGGGTCCAATCAGTCTTTGGACTTGGGTTTGCCTTTCACACATGATTTGACGAGTTGCTTCAAACCCTTTGTATGGGTTCTTTTCTTGCTCTTTTCCTCCTTTTCCCTCCTCTTTTCCTCTATATCCTCCTCCATTATCATACTCAGCTGCAACGTTTATTACATTTAAATAAATAAAACAAATTCATGAACGATTTAGATTTTTCCAAGGAAAAAAAAATATTATGCAGAGCGCGATGGCTGGAAGTGGGCCAGGTCAGGTTCATATTGAAGCCACTTGATTATTACTAAAGACCTACAAGTCAAAAGACCTTTTTAATTAACCAGGCCTTTGTCTCAAGGCCCACCCACCAACATCATCCTGTCCACGAATAAAATTTTGGGTCCACCCCATACGTGGTTTGGACCAACCCAATATAAATAGGTCTGGACCGAAATTGGACTCAGTGAGGCGGCCATTCTTTTCCCTTACTTGGTCGAGTCTTTGGGTCAACCCAACCCGGTTGGGCATGGAGTATAGTTTTTGAACTGACTAATTAAATGGGTGGGATTCAGCTGACATTCTAGTCATCTTACTTCAATACCGAGAATCTCAACCATCCATTTAGTAGGTCTTCCCACTCTTAACTGGCACGTACCTTCAACACCCGGTTCTCTAGCAGGACGAGCCGGTCAACGAGGGTCCCTTTGACCCGGGTCTCTTCCATAACGGTGTCAATGGAACGGCAACGCTTCTCGAGGCTCTTTGGAGAGGAATTAAAGGAGGAGTTTCCTCCGTCGCTCGTCGTCACCGTCCCACTCGTCGGCGTAGACGTACACGAGCTTTTCGCCGACTTATTACAACCCCGTATCTCCTCCAAATACCCCATCTACACAATAAAATTACAAATATGCCATCATCAGATACAACTACAAATTATGAACTGACCGATGAAGCCTAACACGCGCCTTGGGACCGGAATCGTCCACAACACCAGCTTTATGATGTGGGGCCCATCATGTTGTGTATATTAAATTCAATCCGTCCATTAGGTGAGAAGCTTTAAGTTAACCGTACATACAGAAGATCAGACCGTTACAAAACTCAGGTAGGCCACATCAATAGTGAAATTTCTTTGGAAACATCTAAGTTCACGTGATGTGGTCCGCCTGAATTTTGGATCAGGCTCATTTCTGTTACCTTCTCTTCATTCTGGAGTGTTACACCAGTAAGATGAAAGATATCCACCATGGTGGTGGCCCCACGCTCAAAACCTATTGTTGGCATATCATTGCCATTATTCCTCGTCGATTTGTGGATCTGGCTGATTTTTGGCCCCAAGGTCTAGCATCGACGACAGCACATGATAGACGGAGTGGATCTTACTCATACAACATGGTGAGCCGCACAGAGTCGGTGAGCTCCTACGGCTCATGTTAGAAGGTAGACTAATTACCATGATGTCTAGACGGTCGAGTCGGGATAGAATAGGTTCGTCTTTGGAAGCCATGGCCATGTTTTTAGCATTGAGAGGAGAGGCAGGTTCTTCTGTTATATAGCCCGTGATACGTGGCAGAAGATGTAGAAGGTGAGCGCATATGGTTACACGTGGCATCTGATACATGCAATTATCTGCATGGTTATCGTGACGTGGTGCATGTCACGTTTGCCGCGCTATTTCAGGAGAGTCGGTTTCATTATTATGAGGTAAATTACAAAATGGTACATGTTATTTAATGAATGGACGAATACATTTTTGTTTCTATTGACGAAAATACCCTCGTCTGGAATCATCGTTTAGGTCATGCCAGTGATGAGACTTGGTGATATACGGAGGGTTGTTTAAGTCAATCGAAGCGGAAGGATAGTGAGGTTTTAGTAATTTTGTCGGATAGGGAGATGATAAGGTTGAGCTTGAAGAACGAGGGAGTCGTATCGCCGATCTCTTTATACACGTGGTAGAGTGATGCACCAATCTGATCCGTCCATCATTCTAAAATAAGCACTGATCAGAGAAAAACCATCCATTACCCTTCTTCAACCATATTTTAACCGTTAAATATTCTCGTTTTCTACATAGCTATAAAGGGCACTGATCAGATGGATAAGATTATATGATGGATGCTTGTACATCCGACTGATAGTGGACACGGTTTGGCTAGTGACCCAACACCAGCCAGCTAGCTAGCTGATGTCAAAGCTCTGTGGGCCCCACCATGATGTATGTCTTTTATCCAGGCTGTCCATCCATTTTTCCATCTCATTTTAGGGCAAGATTGTAGAAACGAGGCAAAACCAAATCTCAGGTGGACCACACCACAGGAAAACAGCGTTAATTGAATGTCCACCATTAAATACTTCCTAGGGTACACTGTAATGTTAATTTGCCATCCAAACCTGTTGATAAGGTCACAGAGACCAAAACAAATATCAGCTTGATTCAAAGCTTCTGTGGCCTCCCAAAAGTTTTCAACGGTAAAAGTTCAATCCCCACTGTTTCCTGTGGTGTGGTCCATCTAAAAATTTGATGTACTTCATTTTTTTAGGATCTTTAACTAAAATGAGCTGAAAAAAAATGGATGGACGGCGTGGATAAAACACACACATCATTATGGGGCCGACAGAGTTTTGACGTCAGCTAGCTTGTTGGTGCTGGGTCACTAGTCAAACCGCGTCTCTTTTTAGCATTTCACAATCATCTTGAAAATAGTGGTGTCTCATTCTCCTCACGTGTGGCACTCGTGTATAGCCATCCAAACTAATCCAAATTGGATGGAGAACGTACCTCTAAAATCAACGCTGATCAGGAGATTAATAACCATCCAATTGATAACTGAACGGTTGAAACTAAAATAGTGAATATTAATATATGTGCAGCTACAACAATGATTTTATCGATTGATGGGTCAGGTGGTCTACAATCCCAACCATCCTAGGAAGGAAACATGGGACGTGGATATGGGGTAGACAAAGCATAACCAATCAATAAATGGCAGTTAGACAACCGTCCATATCACCAACAAAAAATTCTGACAATAAATCAAAACCAACCATCATATGGCCCATTTGCTCTTACATTTGAACAAAACTTTGATTAGTCAATCCCAACCAACTGATCAATGGTTAGCAAGCACACAGTCTGGATTGATTATAACAAATAAGTTGCAATATTGATAGTAAAAGACCATCTTAGAAGAAGAAATATATGGTCTATCTGAGCTGTCCAACTATTGCCCCCAACTTCAATCAGACGATTTTAACCATAAAATTCTGGCAAACAAAATGAACGGTCAAGATAGGTTGTAACATAAAAGATGCATTGACTAGTTTGAACCGTCCATCACAAGTGCCCCACGTTCCTTAACAGCTCTCAATGTTCTCATAGCTCCAACCATCCCAACCATAGGTAAATGGTCCAAATCTATCATGCAACAAAAGCATTAATCGTCCATCCAAATTGTACATAATGTGGACACCACACGTGATTCAATTACTCCAAAGAATCAAGTTCATCAAACAATTGGAACTCGGATCAATGGCTTATACTAGAAAATTGGCCAATCCTAAATCTGGGACGTCCATCAAGTGGGCAACGTTGATTGACAATAACCCCCAAGCACCAAGTCAAATGATCCTGTCAACGCTCAAGAGAGTGAACAGCTCAATTGGATTACACTGGAGTAGGCTTGATCATATGCTGCCACCCATTGAGTTAATAACTTAATTTTTTTTCCCCCTTAGTTTGGTAAGTATCATTGCAAAAGTAACTTATGGTGGAAGTTATCCATTTTTTGTGATTTAAATTTTTTTTTTTTTTTTTTTCTTCTGATTTTCGACTTTTGATGATTCTCTCTCCATGTGATGGACATATCCAAGGAGGCTCCACATGATGGTGGTCCCCATCAAAAGTGGGGCCCATACAATAGACAATTTACATCAAAGGTGGGGTCCACACAATGGACAGTCCACATGAAAGGTGGGTCCTACGTTATGGATGACTCACACATAATGGATTCTCCACATCAAAGGTAGGCCTCTAATAATGAATGGTCCACATCTAGAGCCGACTCCGCATGATGGATGACCCACAGTAAAAGTGGGACCCACAGGATGGACGGTCCATATTAAAGGTGGGCTCCACATGATGGTGGTGGATATTGAACGTGGCCTGGCCCTGCATGAAGGACAATAATATTGAAGGTGGGTCCCACATAATGGACGGTCCATATCAAAGGTCGACCCCTAATGATGAATGGCCCACATCCATCAATGCCCGCATGATGGATGACCCACATAGAAGGTGGGGCGCACACGATGGATGGTCCACATCAAAGGTGGGCCCCACATGATGGGTGACATTAAAGGTGGGCTCCACATGATGGACAATTTATTTTGATGCTGGTTCCTACATAATGGACGGTCCACATCAAAGGTGTTGACGATGAATCGCCCACATCCAAGATGGGCCCCATATGATATATGACTCTGATGTAGGACAAGAATCTCCTGATGAAGGGCGTGGATCAAGCACATTCCTATCACACATAGACCGGAAAAAGTGCAAAACTTCAACATATTTTGGTCGCCTGACAGATTTCTCAATGGCTTTGGTCGGTCGCCCGAAACTTAACCAGATTGCAGACTTATTCTCTAGACATTTCTGGACAGTTTCAATCGCTAGATAGGGTTCGACGGTCCTGCGTGAACTTGCGCCGAATTTGTGCGATTTTTCTGATTTAGTTTCCTTTTTGAATTAGGATTTCTCTAATGCATATCTAGGGTTTGATAATGTTATTTAATCTTGTTTATTTTTGTTGTTATGGATCTCTCTTTCAATATTAATCAAAACTTTGATTTATTTCGAGATTTGCTCTTGTGGATTCGAGGAAGGTTTGTCGAGGAGTCCATGGAGACAACAACCCTATAAATAGTGATTTAGGGGCTCAACCTCTAACAGTAGTGGCTTTTAGAGCGTTTAGGTGGGAAAATCGGCAAGCCATGCAAGGGCTGCATGACCTTTGATTGTGTAGCGGAGGCCATAGAACTCCGTGTTCGTAATGGAATCCTACTTTCGAGTTCCGCTGGATTTTACAATTGGGTGAATCGAACATATCAATCTTATAGGAGACCGATGGATATCCCTAGCTTCAATGGCCAGAGTTGCATCGACGAATGACTCTTTAAGTCAAACGCTTCTTTCACTATACGCAGATCCCACAAGACAAGATGGTTCAATCCATAGCATATAAGTTGAAAGGTGGCGCTTCAGCGTGGTAGGAGAAACTTCAGCGCGAGCGGATGCGACAATTGAAGATGCTAATGAGTTCGTGGCCGCAGATGAAATGATGAATGCTATCACGATTCATATACACCGTTGATGATCATGTATTATCCCAGCAGTCCCACAACTTGCAGCAGGAATCCTATTGTTTTGAGCTGAAGTTACGACAGAACGCCGGATTCCACGGTGGCGTGTGAGTCGTCCCTGTGGAAACGGAAAGTCTACCCGAAACTTTTAAAGTGGAGGGGCAGTTTTCGGTAACTGTCCAGGATTTCACCAAAGAATTTGATGATGGTATGTTGGATTTGGACGAGTGCAACAGAGAATCGGATCAAGCGTTTGAAGCAAAGCCTACAGATGGTGAGTCTCAAGAAGATCAGGCATGTTTCGTATTAGCACATGCGAAACCATCTCTTATTGAGATGCTTCTTTCGCTCGTACTGAAAAGATTGGTCGAGGATGAACAGGTGGTCCATTATATCTCTGTTGCAAATTTGGTATTGCCACAAGTCGATGATGAAGGTATCAATCTGAATGATGATCCAAGTTCAGGAAACCTCACTACTGAAATTTTCATACCCCCGATAGTTGAGAAGAAATCAAGACCGTAATAATCGAGGTCTTAATCCAGCAAATAGCGGATGTGGATCCCCTGTATATCATTGAAGATGTAGTGCTAAGGTTGTCAGAGTTCACGATTATTGTGTTTGATCTTTCTCCAACTTGCAAGGAAAATATGAGTAAACGAAAGCATCCGAAGTTGAGTATGCGTTGTGGACAGATTTCAACGCATGACTCGAGGATGAATTATTTTGAAGTGAAGGGGTCTGATGTAGGACAAGAACCCCTTGATGAAGAGCGTGGATCAAACACATTCCTATCACACATGGACCGAAAAAAAAAAGATTTAAGGAAAAACTACAGAAATTCAATATATTTTGGTCGCTCGAGGGCTCTGGTCGGTCGCCCAAAACTCAGCCAGATTGCAGACTTAGTCTCTGGATAGTTCTGCACAGCTTCAATATATTTTCATACCCCTGATAGTTGAGAGCGAAGAAATCAAGACCGTAATGATCGAGGCCTTAATTGAGTAAGCAACGGATGTGGATCCCCTGTATATCCCCGAAGATGTAATGCTAAGGTTGTCAGAGTTCACGATTATTGTGTTTGATCTTTCTCCGACATGTCAGAAAAATATGAGTAAATGAAAGCGTTCGAAGTTGATTGTGCGTTGTGGACCGATTTCAACACATGACTCGAGGGCAAATTATTTTGAAGTGGAGGGGTCTGATGTAGGACAAGAACCCCCTGATGAAGGGTGTGGATCAAACACATTCCTATCACACATGGACCGAGAAAAAAGATTTAAGGAAAAACTACAGAAATTCAATATATTTCAGTCGCCTGAGGGCTCTGGTTGGTCGCCTAAAACTCAGCCAGATTGCAGACTTAGTCTCTGGACAGTTCCGCATAGTTTCGGTCGCCCAACGATTTTTCCGACAACTCGGGTCGATCGCCTGACAGGGTCTGATGGTCCAGCGTGAACTTAACGTGATTTTTCTAATTTAGTTTCCTTTTTGGATTAGGACTTCTCTAATGTGTATCTAGAATTTTTTAAGGTTATTTAAGCTCATTTATTTTCATCGTTATGGATCTCTCTTTCATTATTAATAAAAAAAATTCGATTTATTTCAATTTTATTCTCGTGGATTCGAGATTTGCCCTTATGGATTCGAAGAAGCCTTGCTGAGAAGTCCAGGAAGTTCCGTGGATTCAGAGTAGTTATCCCGTGAGGAAGACGATAGTCGACCTCACCACGTCCCCCCTTGCATCAGGCTCACATAGGTGGGGCCCACATGATGGACTGTCCATGTAAAAGGGGGCTCTAAGCCTCTATATGATGGTGGTGGATATTAAAGCTGGCCCCCACATGATGGACAATAACATTGATGGTGGGCCCCACATAATAGATGACACATATCAAGGTGGGCCTGACATAAGGACATTCACATCGGAGGTTGGCCCCTAATGATGAATGACCCATATCCAAGGTGGGCCCATCATGATGGATAGCCTACGTCAAAGGTAAGCTCTGCAAGGTAGATGGTCCATGTTGAAGGTAGGCCCTACACGATGGAGAGTTCACATTGAAGACAGGGCCAATGTGGGCCCAACATAATGAATGGTCCACATCATGGATGGTAGATGTTAAGGGTGAACAGGACAAACATGAAGTGTAAGTAACGTTGGAAACCAAGCATACTTTTTACTTTTTGGCTGATAAGTTTGTTGTTTACAAAACACTTATCTACTGAATAAGTAGAAACCAAGATCAGCTACTTAAGGCATAAGTAGCTTATGTAAAGTATCTTAGAATCCAAACGCCCCTTTAATGTCCTTGTGAGCCCCACCCTCAAGTCATGGCGGCTCAAGGATCACTTGAGTAAGAATGGCAAGAACACGGGGGTTGATATCATAATGGAAAAGGGCCGATGACTCACCTTTGATTGCTCATAACTCTGGATGATCACTTCAATTAGAAAATCAATCAATGGTCACTAAGAACAAAATATTCTGCTCAATAAAATTACTGAAGAAATAAGATGGGTATTTTCATCTTTCAAAATAATTAAATTCAACTCAGTATCTTGTAGTTTTTGGTGATTTTGCCTTCCATGCATCCATTCCTGGCAGATAGTTAACACAAAAATTATTTAATAAAAGCCTATTATATAGGTGTATGTCCAAACAGACCCTAGATTAACTTGATAATATTTCTTCTGCCATGCATTTTACCCAATTTGTTTTTGGCCACAATATTTTGCCATGTTTGGGAGATGCCTAAAAAATGAGTTTATCTCATTTTAATTAACAGCAATCATGTATTAGAGATTTTCATCTCTGATACATAATGCGTTCATATTAACAGTAATTATGCACCAAACTCTCCAATGCATAACTTTGGTTAACTAAAATGAGCTGAACTCATTTTTAGGCTTCTGCCAAACAGGGCAGAAATATATCAAAATAACACAGGAAAATCAGGCTTGTTATAAAGATAGATAACAAGAAGAACACACCCAGAATAAATAGTAAAGAGGGAACAAGGAGAAAGAAAGACGCCTCTGTTTCAGTTAGAAAAAGAAATACAAAGAAAGACGCCCCTGTTTCAGTTACAAAAAGAAATACAAAGAAAGACGCCCCTGTTTCAGTTACAAAAAGAAATACAAGGTGTTGCTCCCATTCTATCAGCGCGGGACCCACCATCATCGCATTCATGTTATCATACATCTTTGAATCAAGTATCTTTGTGGGTTTTTCCAAAAACTGTTATCATACATCTTTGAAGCAGTCATCTGCATTGTTTTCCCAAAATAATTTACAAAACCATGTTAGCATACAACTCCAAAAACGCAGACATCCTCAGTGTGAATGTGCTCAGTTTTCCAGAAACTTCCATGAAGGATTCGACCAATGAGGCCCGCACCTTAAGATTCCTTTGATCCATCTAATCTTGATTGCAAGTTCCTCCAAACCCAAAACAGATGACTCTATTGAATCAGAACACATCATTGAAGTCACATGTTCATCCCCACCAATTCTCATCTTCTTTGGGGAACTGCTTGAATTGTATCGATCTTTCCTTGATGTGGCTTGTGTCATTGCATCCAAAGCATTGGTCACTATTTCATGAGAACTAGAGGTATTATCAATGCCACTGGCTTTTCTTATCACGTTGTCCTCCAGATTTAACCTCCCACTTTTATGGGCTGTGTGCGTCTCCTCGTGATCTATTCCACGGACGGATGTCTCGATCAGCACATCTGTTACTGGTGGATGCAAAGGTCCAGCTTGGGGCGGTAACAAGCTAGCTGGTCTGTGCGAAGAACTGGATTCTAGAAACTCGCTTGATGCTGTTCCAATTCCACATGTATTAGTCTCTGTTGGAGAATAATGTTCTTTTCTTTCTTTATGAACAGAAACATGAAGAAAAAAAACGCATGTTAGTAAAGGAAAATCACATCAGAGGTAGGAAGATAAAGGGACCTTGTTGGGAAGGATAAACAATTTTTAAACAACAAAACAGCCATCTTGACCATTCATATATCAGCATTACTATCATGGAAGTGGAAAACTGCAGAAATCATTTGAAATATCCAGCAAATAGATCTCATTTCGGGAATCCTTATTTGAGTTGTCTCTATCTAGTCAATGTGAAAACTAAGAGAACTATATTGTAGGTAGGAGTGCAACTTGGTCGGGTTGGGTAAGGTTGAGGGTCAACCTGAGCCCAAACCTTCCTCAAAAGGACCCAACCTGGCACGAATTCCAACCCAAGGTGCCCAGCCTGAACCGAGTCCAAATTCCTTTGTACTCAACCCAACCTGACCTAGGCCCAAAATACATGCAATTATGCCAAACCCAACCTAACCCGACCCAAATTTGCTAAACCTGAAGCCAACCTGAACCCAACCAGAGGACACTGACAACTGGGTTGAGTCAACCCAACCTAACCCAAACATAGGTTGAGTCAACCAGGTTCGGGTTGAGAGCCTGAGCGCAGCCCTAATTGCAGGACATGCAGGATAACTCACATGGAATTTGAACATCCACCTGATGTCTATTGTAAGCTTTTATAACTGTGACACAGAAGTATTCGTTTTAGTTTAGGGCGTGTTTGATTGCACCAAAGTAATCAGCATTCGCTTAAAAGTTCTCCCATTGAGTATCAATGTTCCTAAATTTTATACTTTATCATCCATTTCTAGACCACTAATTGGAAGTCATCAACTATCAGGACTATTCCCAAGCCTGAATCAATGCATTTTTTCCTGCATTAGTAAGTGTTGATTGTCTGAAGCTTGTTGCCGATCAGATATATATACTTACTGTTGTAATTGCAGATTTGCCAAAATCAGAGGCTAGGGCCATCATGATCGCTGCAGTTAATTATTTTCAAAGTCCAGCAGTTTGCCAAGTTGACTTCATGTGAAGCATGATTGTCCTCATGATCCATGAATAGGTTTAATAAATGAGAGGGCACAATGTTGACTCCTACATGGTATAAGAATCTCTGATGCTTGGGTTCATGCAACGTAACCCATGGGTACAATGGTCCACAACAGCAGTCAGCAGCCTGATGATCATCATTAAGAAGAAAGAAAGAAAAGAAAAGAAAAATCATGCTTCCAATCAATTTCATTCTCATTCAGTCATTCCATTAGATGATCCAACTAACTAAACGGCACTTGCATACAACCAATGAACATGGAAGGATTGACAAACTACTCTATATGCATCCATATAGAGTACAAACAAAAAGCAAGTATAATTAAATCCTTAGTCATACCTTGATTCAAGGGTTGAATCACGCGAGCACAAGAAGTTCCGCTTTCCTATGATCACCACAACCAAAATGCATGAAAATTAGTATTAATTGACATAAAAAAAAATTCCATTAAAAAAACTAAAATACATGAAAGTTAGTAACAGTTGACAAGTCAAAATAACTTTTGGCTACATGATAAATTTAGTTAAGAAAAAAAACCTGGAAAATTTAACATTAAAAAGAACAATCTTCTCAATAAGATACATCAGAATGAAACCCCTCAAGGTTCAACAATCATCAAATTTACAACTCGGACATATAATTCCGCGTTTTGAGACTATTTGAATTGAGCTGCTGGTTTAGGTAATAGATAGTCCTGATTGATTACAACTTTGAATACAAAGTTGTTATTTTTTTTAATTACATAGTTTTTATTTTTTATTTTTTATTTCACTTATTTTTTGAATCTTGGAAACTTCATTGAAAACCAAAAGCGAAAATACAAGGGAAGAGATGACCAAGAGTCGCCCAAAATACATTAGATGGAGAATTTCATCTCTGAAACCAACATTGAACACACAGTTATTCAATAGGCCCACAAAAGTGATGTAAAAAGAAAAAATCCGTTCGTAGTTGGACATTAAATCAGCTTGTTATACAGCTGTCACAGTCCCACAAGTGAATGGGGCACTGTTAAGAACCTAACCAATATGCCAAAAGCCTCAGGACTGATGGAACACGTCAAGTTAGGCTATTAAACTCTCAGGATCATAACATTGCACTCAGCTCTGCAGCTGACGTCCGCAGCAGTCCACTCTGTGGTGGCACTCTGGCCTCTTTTCCAGGTAGTCCTTTCCGCTTATGGCAGCTGCACTTTGGTTGTCCAGGTAATCTTCTCCATTCATGGCATCTGCACTCTGGTTGTCCAGTAGCCTGCTCCACATTGTGGCAGCTTTCACTATGGTCCAGGTTGCCCTTTCCATAGGTAACCCCATCCATGACTCTAGCACAGGATGCGGTGCTGGCTCTGATATCATTAGTTAAGAAACTAACCAATACGCCTAAAGCCCCAGTATTGATGGAACGCATCAAGTTAGGCTATTAAACCCTCAAGATCATAACAGACACCCTACCGTCAATAAAACCCACCCATGCTTGCCAGCTATCTTTAACTGCAAGAAATCCCCTCTTTAAAAGGGAATCCGTTGATGTAAGCACATAGCATCAGTATGATGTCAGCCTAGTCCTTATCTCCAAACTTGCTGCAAAAGAATTTTTTTGCTACTGCCATGCACTTGTCCAAGACAGGTGTGGTGCGCGACCAAACTAAGCTCTACTGTTGTAACTGTTGAGCTGACTTGATGCAACCAAACGGCCACACAAGCCGGCCGATCAAAGATTTGAAGAATCCAAAACCATTCAGATTGTCTTCATCGATAATCTGGACCAGATTCATGTTGTAATGATAAATTGGATGAGATCAATGGTCAGATTGCATTGTGGGGCTGAAAAGATCAATCTGATGGCTCTCAAATTCATAGTATTTATAGTTTTTAGGGTCAGATTAGTCATAGATTATTTGATAGTTTTCCTTTTTGTATTTTCTTTACTCTTTTAGTGGGCCACTTTTTGGGCATCACACAATGTCAGAATGACATGAAATTATTCCTATTTGATCACCCATCGAGTTGGCTTTCACATGAACCCAAGATCATGCAACTCCACTGCCGTTTAAGTGAGTTGCAGCCAAATTACAAAAGGCCATAAGGTTGTGGTAAATTTGAAGGTTATTTTAGTCTTTTCATAAATTAGGGTTTTCTTCCTTTTGTTTAAAGCCTATATAAAGCTATGTTTGGATGTGTAAAGCATTATGAAACACTGGAAATAAAAAGTTATTTGTGTTTGGGTATTTCTTTGATTTAGAAGAAGATTTGAGAGGGGGGTTTTGTGATCTCTAGTCATTGACAAGAGGATTGTTGAGTTTGTCCCCACAATCTTGCGTTGTCTTTGAACCATAGGCATCCCTTCCAGTTTGCATTAATCGGTATCCTGTTTTCCTTCCTAGCGAACCTGAGCTTTTGTCTTCTTATTATTCATAGTCTACTCTTTCTTTATCCTATTTTCCTTGTTTTCCCATCAAAACCATTTTCTCTTTTTCCCCAAACCCATTTCGAACCCATCAACCCTTTTACCTCCCATTGCCATACCAAAACCCATCAAACACCCTAACTCTCCCTATCCCCCAAATCCATCAAAAACCTGTTCCCCAAAATCCATTAAAAAAAAAAAAAAAAAAAAAAACCTTAACACCATATATCCACAAAAATCCATTCCCCAAAATCCACCGAAAAACCCTAACACCGAATCCATAAAATCCCTAACCATTCCCACTCCCTAAAACCTTTTGATCCAGAATCCAAACCTAACAACAACCCATTTTTCGACTTGGAGATGTCTATGCGAGAAAGATATCTATCCGCTTCGTACGATTATTCTATCCAAACTCCCATGTTTATTTTGACCATCTGTATTCATTGCCGAATTCTTTCCCAGGTTATCTTGACTATCACAGTGTCTTTCATATCATCCCAAGTCTTACCAGTCTTCCTATGTGTTTTATGGTGATTCCTATCAACACCCGTCCCGATGTAATGGACGAGCAGCAATATCCCAGCTACTCAAAAACACTTTTATCACATGGAAATATCATTGGAAGCCATGTTCAAAAGATGCAGGAGGAGATTAGAGAAATCAGGAAGGAGATGAGAACAATCAAGGAAGAGTTTGCAAAAGATATCCAGGAAATCTCAGAAAAGATAAAAACTTGCTTAAAAAATCCTTGGTTAAACAGGAATAAACGCAATGGATTTCAATTCATTGATGATCCCAATAAGCATGCAGGCAGAAAGTGTGGCGGTCTAAGAGGCATCCACCATTGGATTGTGCAATGGATCCACGGATGAGATGACCAATGGTTCAATGGTCGGATCGGAGGAAGCTCCAATCAACTCAGAAGTTCAGTTGATGGATGGCCCAATAAAAGGGGTTGATAGATTGATAGGTTTGGATGACTCAAAGGTTAGATTGATTGATATTACAATGAACATCTTGGTGGTCAAGATGGATGTGTTGGTCTCATCTCAACACATATTTGAGGGCATATATCAGAGGGTGAAGATAAAAGCCACTTCGTGATGACAGGACATCAATTAGAGACAAGGAACAATGTCAAGATCCACAATCCAACATCCAAGGCAATCATATCTACTATTGCATGGAGGACAACCAGAAAGCAAAGGAAGAGGTGTGTATTTCAGCGCTATATCATGCACAAGCTGCTAGTCAGACATGAAGGTCACCATCAATTGCCATTGAAGCTTAAGAAGACATGAAACAAACAGGGATTTTGCATAAGATTAATGCTACCGACTTTTAACTTGAGGACAGGTTCTTTGGAAGATGGGTGGATTTATTGCAAACAAACAGCCACACAAGCCAGTTGATCAAAGATCTAAAGAATTCAAGCGTTCACATTGTCTTGATTTATGATCTGCACCATATCCATATGGTCTAATGATGAATTTGATGAGATCGACGATCGGATTACATTGCAGGGCTGAAGGGATCAATCAGATGGCTCTCAAATTCGTAGTATTTATGGTTTCTAGGGTTAGCTTTAGTCATGGATAGTTAAATAATTTATTTATTTGTATTTTCTTCACTCTTTTGGTGGACCACTTTTGGGGCATCAAATGATGTCAGAATGATATGTCCTGTTTCATAGCCTATTTAGTTGGTTTTCAAACAAGCCCAAGATCATGCAATTCTGAAGCCATTGAAGTGATTTATGGCGAAATTACAAAAGGCCCATATGCTACCAAATTTCAAGGTTACTTTAGGTAATGATAAATTACGGCTTTCTTTCTTTTGTTTGAACTCTATATAAGCATTTGTTTGGACCTGTGAAGAACTCTTTCTTTGATCCATGTGCATCTGTTTCAGTTTGCATTACAACTGATGATCCTATTTAGGGCCTATTTTCCCATATTGGATCCTAAAATCCCCTCTGATTTGTGAGCATAATTACAACTTCGTATATGCTTGGATCTAGATCTCATGTTGGCATAAAAAAAGTCCATTTGATAGTTAGAAACTTAACAACCTTAGTTTCTGTCCAAATCGTGTAGGTAAGGCATTAAAGAAAAATGTATGATAGGGCAAGCACCATCCCTTAAACCAAAGCATCATAGGTGACACTTCCAACAAAAAGACAACGTCTTAGCTTGCCATTTGAATTGCCAAGGGGTCCAGTTTATGTGAAAAAAGCACCTCATCACCATCGACAGAGAAGATGACACTGAATGCCAACCTACTCCATACGAATTCAGTTCTGACCAACCCCAATAAGGTGTATCGAAAGCTCTCTGAGCAATGAATGGTCAAAAGATCTTGTGGAAATCCACCAAATTTTCAATTGTCGCTTAAAGGAAACATCGCTAAAGCACCATTGCAGTAAGACTCATTCCACCACTTGGATTATGATTCCTCTAAACACATCCTTAAGATTAAGAAGAAATTTATCATTCTTCATAAGCCAAATTCCCCACAGAATGAGAAAGGGATGCACCACGGACATTTAGATATCTCCTAATCATGACAGATCAGTTGACAACTGTATGTTTGGTAGGAAAAAGGTCAACTGGTGGAGTGCACATCAGCATAGAAAATTAAACACTGACACCTAATCTGAACATGTTGCACCGAATTCCTAATCTAGTATACTGACATGCGGTCCACTGTAAATGGAATACTGTTAGCAAATCACATTATGTAGACATAGCATTGAAACTAGACTCACCTACCCCAGGGTAGCTTCAATAGAATAGTTGAAACAACTGCAGGGCAGTCTTATCCTACATTACAGTGAGCTCGGCATACAATTCTTGTATCAGGAGCTTGTATATATCTAGATGAGCTTTGTCCTATCATCAAAAACTTCAGCACAAGTGGCTCACCCATCTTCTTTGCAAATGAAACTCATTGTATGGTTAGTGGTAGACTCACAAGAGTTTCAACACTAAGGTCATGGGTTCGAGTACCCATTGTCGTGTGTGTGGGTGTGAAGGGTGTGTGCGTAACAAAAAAAAAACACTCATTGTATGGTTAGTTAAGACTAGATATGTCAAAGCATTTTATTTGGAAAACACAGATGGGGGTTGAGACAAAGTATCAAGGCTAGATTATACCCAACTACTCACCATTTGTGATACATTCTCTTTCCACAAGATGCAAAGCATTTAAATTGAGGACCAGCCCACAACTAAATGAACACGCTTCAACTCAAAGGGTAGGAAATGTGTTTCTTTCTTGGGCACTTTTAAGCTCATAATTGAATGCGGCCATTTTCGATATCTAACTCCGCCAACAAGTCTTTGCGCTCTCATTGCCAGTCCCGAGCACAGATAAAGGAGGAGAGTAGCATCAAGTTGGCAAGGTGGGAGATGCTAAGAAGGTTGTTGCTCATAGAATTCAAGCTAGTGGAAAAAGTGGAGATGTGCCTCTGGAGTTTTATGTGATCGTGGCCTACTAATCAAAGTAAAGGGAAAATTTTATAAGAAAGCTATAAGACCAGCTATGCTTTATTGGACAGAATGTTGGGCAGTTAAGGAAAAACATGTTCTTAGGATGAGCATGGCTGAAATGAAGATGTGGAGATGGATGAGTAGCAAGACGAGGGAGGACAGAATCAGAAATGAATGCATCCAAGAGAACTTAATAGTAGCACTAAGCAGTAATAAGATGAGGGAAAGTATAGTTAGATGGCTTCGTCATGTGCAACGGAGACCAACAACCGCGCCAGTTAGGAGTGGTCCAAGTCAAAGGCTCTAAAACGTAAGTGGAAGGCCTAAAAGGACATGGCTGGAAGTAGACGAGAAGTCTTGATGACCTATGATTTTAACTGAGTATGTGCTCATTGATATATTGGAATGGCGGAACAGGATTAGTGTAGCCAAGCCCAATTAGTTGGGATAAGGCTTAGATGATGATGATGAAGAATTGAACTTGCCCATCTCGTGCCTATGATTACCTTTTGAAGATCTAAAGCTGTATTTACCTACGACAAGTAGGCGTGAACCAAATATTAAGCATCCCACACAACCTTCTCTTCTTCATATAGCTCGCTCATTTTTTTTTGTTAACCACTTCTCATGGACTCATTAAGGGCATTGCATCCTGATAACATGAATGTTTAAGTTTACAATGCTATATAAGGGACCAGGTATCATGAGTCATATCTCCAAAACAACCAATGTCAAAATCACTTCAGCTCTTGATCAATGTCCCTAGAAATCACTTCGTTGGAGGGTTGGGACTACATTGAGAGGGAGAAGGAATTGGATGTAGAACCACCATTGTCAAAATCACTTTGGCATAGCCCAATGTCCACATAATTCACTACTTTGGAGGCCTTGCTGATTTGTGAGAGAGAGGACCTTGGTGGCGACTTTGGCTTTATCATGATGGATGTCCACTCGTGCCAGTACAATGCAATCTGTTTGTATCATTGATGAAACGAAGTGAACTCCACAATCAATGGATTTCAAAGGTTTTTGGATCATGAACCAAAAATACTAACTTTTGGACCAAGACAATGCAACCAATTTGTGATTTCTTGTGTGTATAAAAACAAGACATTGAAAAGTTTCAACATGAAAAGAGTGATGATGATGCTAGAGGAAATTTAAAAGTGCACTAAATCTAATAATGGTAATATCGTGAACAACTTGAATTGTTGCCTCCACACAAAACATTTGAAAGAGAGTAAATAAATGAATAGCTTCAGTGGATAGGGTCCAAAAAGGTAAGAATTGCAAGAAAATTCACAATTCAAAAAGGGAAAACAGGTGGTAAGTAATGAAAGAGAATAAAGGCAACCACCAAAGACGCAGGGACTGTCCAGCCATGTTCAGGAGACCAATCTAAGGATGGGCGCAAGTCCTTGCAAAAAGCTTCGTAAGATCTTCCTTCTCCCAAGGGAGGTTCCGGCAACTCTATCTGTAAAAAAATTGAAACATGATTATCACTTTTCAAGAAATGTTTTCTAAATTTTAGACTTACAAATTACATTTTGTCCATTTTATCTTTATTCTATCCATGCTTAAAGAGACTTTCCATTGACAAAATAATAGTGTCATAAAAGTTACAACAATTTGATGAGTGTTCCGTGGAAAGAAAAAACTAGAAATAATACCTCAAAAGAAGGGCATATGTAAATAGCTAAGAAAGGAGAACCTGACTTGCCCTTGACATGTCAGTTAGCCAATTGGATAACACAAAGGTAAAAACTAAAGGCAGATTAATAAGGCATTGTGGAATAGATCAGCAAACCCGCCAGCAAAATTTGGGCAAAAAGAAAAGTGACGCCACTAACCCAAAAATCTCGGAACCTACAATAGCCTAGAATCCATAGAGCCAAATAACCCAAAGATAGGGATTAGAGATTTGATTGAACAACTTCATTTGGTCTTGCTTTCTCCAGATACCAAGCAAGGGCCATGGTTATCAGTTATAGTGAAGGAAGGTATTATGCACCTCCTCCACCCACATTTGCACGTGGTCTCTACTTAGCATGAATCAAATTTTAGGATAAGAGCTTTAGCAAAAATCCTCCAACTTAGGATATGATAAAAATAAATTGAAAAAGAATTGGGGTGTTGGAGGTGAGAACGTAGCAATGTACGTCTTAATAGAGCAAGGGTAAATGATCAAGGTCTACTATGTTGAGATCTCATAGGAAAATTCATGTGGATAAAAATATACTGACGAGTTACTCAAAATTTTCTAATAAGATACCACCTACAAGAAGCTTGAGAGAAAAAAAAAAAATCAAACAAACAAAAGCAAAAAACAAAACAAAACAAAAGATAATACCTACCAAAACTAGATTCTCAACAAATTCAAGATTGTAGTAAAATTTTGATATGCTTCATGCAAGCAAGAATATTTTCAATAAACTCCTAATATATTTGGCGTTGGCAACTTTTCTTCTTCTTCTTTTCTTGAGGAGGGGGAGGGGTTCCACCATGTAGAAACTCATGGTGTATGGAAAGAGGAGAAAAAAGAGCTTTGGGAGAGAAGATATGAGAGAATCAATTCTCTCCCACATTATAATCTCTTTATTTTGAAACCTTAAACATAAAGATACAGTAACTTGAAGGACCATTGAAAGAAAAGGAAACAAAAACATAATACACAATAAACATAACATAAAAGTGCGTACGCACACACTCCTACACTCCCCCTCAAGCTAGAGCATAGATGACACACATCTCTAGCTTGGACACAATCGCATAAAGATGAGAAAAAGATGGCCTTTATGAGAATATATGCTATCTGATTGTTGGACAACACATTCAAAGTATAGAGTTGATGGAAAGAAATCTTCTCACATAGGAAGTGATGGCCTTGCATAAGAATATCTGCTATTTGGTCATTTAACAACACAGACGAAGTACAGTGTAGACAGGAAGAAATCTTCTCACATACAAAGTGACAATCAACTTCAATGTTTTTTTTTTTTTTTTTTAAGAGGTAACAAAGAATTTTATTAGAAAGACTCGCAAAAGGAGCAAAGAACAACACCAAACCCGACAAGTCAAGCCCAACACTCTAAAAAACTAGAGGCTCTTCTAATAGCCTCTTCCACCCTAGGATAAATATTTTTGAAACAACAATCATTCCTCACTCCCCAGATAGACAGAAAACCGCCATAATGAGAAGCCTCCATCCAGCTTTCCCTGATTTGCCCACCCCTCCTCCCAACCACGCCCAGAGGAGATCATCAATCGACTTTGGCATCGCCCAATCCACCTGGAAAAAGAGATAAGAAATGGCTCCACACCTTGCCAGCGAGGGGACAACGGATGAAAAGCTGGTCGATAGTCTCCTCATTCACCATACACATCAAGCAAATGTTGGGAAGAATCATAGCTTTCTTCTAAAGATTATCTATTGTCAAAATTCTCTTGCGGCCCACCAACCAAACGAACACTGCCACTCGAGAAGGGGCCCCATAGTACCACTGATGAAAAGGATGGAGGGGGAAGACGTGGGTAGGATCCGAGACTATACGATACAAAGATCTAACTATGAACTTCCCGGACGCACTTCTGTCCCACACCATAGTATCGTCCTCTTGAGCCTCAACCTTGACAAAACTCAAGACCTGCAAAAGTTGAACATAATCCTTAATTTCTGAATCTAACAAGTTCCTACGACAAGGCAGAGTCCACACTACTAAGTCTCTCGAGGTTGAGCAACAATCCGCTACAGCGATGAAACGGTCGGGTGCCTAACGAGCAAGGCTAGGGAACCTGGCCTTTAATGCTTGATTGCCATACCAAGTATCAATCCAGAAACGAATATGGCGACCATTGCCAACTGAGAAGGAAATGCCTCTACGAACAAAATGCTCCGTAGTCACCATCGCTTTCCAAATGGCTGATGCTCGATACAAGGAAGACGATTTCACGAACCAATTGCCTTCTTGAGTTCCATATTTATTGGCCACCATTTCCCTCCACAACTTCCCTTCTCATTTCCCCAATAAAGCAATATTCATCTCCCCTAAAGGTTTAATGCCTGCCCTACCTTCCCTAACCGGCTTGCACACCTCGTCCCACTTGAGAAGATGAAACTTCCTCTCCTCATTTGCGCCTCTCCAGAAGATATTCCTCCTTAACCTTTCTAGCCTCCCAAGCCCTGACTTAGGACATCGAAATAGAGAAAAGAAATAAATAGGCATGTTCGAGAAGCCCGTCTTGATAGGAATCAGCCGACCGCCCAAAGACATACTCCTACCTTTCCAACCAGCCAGCTTTCTATCAATCCTTTCAAAGACCCTATACCAAAGATGAATCGAGTGCTTGCCCAAGCACAAAGGCAAGCCAAGATACGTGGTGGAAAAGGAGACAATTTTGTACCCAAAAATATTTGCAAACCGCTGCAAATCTTCTTTCCCCACGTGAATATCGAGAAGCTCCGACTTTGCAACATTAATCTTCAACCTTGACACTGCCTCGAAACAAACTGACAACTTCCAGATATTATCAACTACGCTCGGCTCTACCTCACAAAACAAAAGCGTGTCATCTGCATATTGCAGGTGAGAAACCTGAGGACCATTCCTAGCAACTTAGAAGCCTTGAAACATTCCAAAGTCAACTCCTCTATGAAGCATCGCGCTAAGCGCTTCCCCAACCACCATAAACAAGTACAGCGACAAAGGATCTCCCTGCCTCAAGCCTTTAGAGGACTTAAAATAGCCTCCGGAGTAGCTATTCTGCTCTTGGCATGCTGATGAAGGAGGCTTGCTAGGCAAAAAGAAGTGGCGTAGTGTTCTTCTGGTTGTTTTGTGGGCGATTTGGGCAGAGCGTAACAACAAGGTTTTCAGGAGTCAATCTGTCTTTGGGGGTTATTCTCTTTAAAACGCTGGCGTTATTCAGGGATTGGGCTCCGTAGTTTGCTTTTTTTTAGGCTAGGTTGTAATTCTCGAGGGGTCTTGCCCCCCCGACCCCTCGTTTCTTTTAGTTTCTAAGAAAGGTTCTTATCTTTCAAAAAAATGAAAAATAAATCTTTTAGGGGACCCATTGATGAGAATGGAAAAGGAGGGAGATTGGACACAAGCCTTGATCCAACCCCTCCAAATCTCACCACAACCCAATTTACCAAGCATGTAGTCCAAGAAATCCCAATCTACATGATTGTAGGTTTTTTCGAAATCTAACTTGCACACTAGCTCGCTTTCCTTCCCTTTATATCTTGTATCTATGCACTTGTGCGCAATCAAAGCATTGTCCAGAATCTAACGCCTAGCTATAAAGGCTCCTTGATTCTCCGATATAACCTTCGTAAGGATGCCCTTAAATCTAGAGGCCAAGATCATAACGAGAATCTTGTACAACGCTCCAATCAGACTAATCAACCTGAAGTCTTTCAGCTGCTCTGCTCCTTCCACTTTCGGAAACAACACAATAAAGGAAGCCCCCATGGTTGAAGATATAAACGGCCCTACTTTACAAACTCTGAGAAAAAAATCCATTATATATTTCCCAACTACGTGCCAAAATCCCTGAAAGAACAATATTGGAAAACCATCCAAACCTGGCGCTTTCTCTCCTCCCATCAACTTTAACACTGCTTGAACCTCCTCCTCAATTGGTCTTTCAAGGAATGAAGCCTCTTCATGCCAAGGTGTTCCATAACGGTAACGGTGGCCATAACGGCCAACACCGTTACCGTTACGGTACGGCCCTTTTTTATTTTCTGAAAAAAACTGTTACAGGATTATTACAGGACCGTTACGGCCGTTTCGACCCCGTAATGCATAACGGTTATGACCGTTTCCGTTACGTATCAGCTGATACGTAACCATTTTGGGATACCTTCATGCGTCATCTGGTTAAAACAAATATTGTCCGACTTCGGCCTCCCCCACTTATTTGCTGAAAGAAGATTCATATAATAAGAAGTAATCGCTTCCGATATCTCATCTTTGTTCGTTGAAGGAACCCCATCTATAAGAAGACTTCCAATTTTGTTCCCCCTCGCCCTCGCCCTAGCAAAATCGTAAAAAAACCTTGTACTTTTATCACCCTCTTTGAGCCAAACCGCCCTAGATCTCTGGCGCCAGTTTTATCTCTCTTCCTTAGCCTTTTGCGCATACTTCAGAGACAGATCTTTTCTCATTGCCAATTCAGATTCAGATAGGGAGCCATTTTCTTCTAAGAGGTCGCACGCATGAATTAGGTTAGCCATCTTCTCAAATTCCACCTCATGTGCACCCAGGACTTCCTTTTTCCACAATTTCAATTGCTCTTTTAGGAGCTTGAGCTTTCTGCACATCTTGAACCCCACAAAACCCTCAACCTGAAAGGATCCACACCAATCAGCAACTAGCTGATCAAAACCTTCAATCTCTAACCACGCCGCTTCAAACCAAAATGGATGGGGCCCCCAGTTGACATCCGAGACTTGAAGGACAATCAATCGGTGATCGGACACGACTCTCAGTAGACCTTGTTGAATAGGAAATGGAAATTTGTCAATCCAATTAGGGGCCAAGAATCTATCCAATCTAGACAAGATCGTGCTTGTCTGGCCATTAGACTAGGTAAATTTGGTTGTTTCCATCGGCAAATCAACCAGCCGTTGCCGATTCACCCAATCGGAGAAACTCGGCATGCTACTCGTGATGCAACCTCCTTTGGACTTCTCGTGGGAGAAATGCACCACATTAAAATCCTCGCCCAAACACCATGGATACCCCCATTTCTGCCTAACGAAGTCGAGCTCCTCCCAAAACTGCCCTCTCAGATTCTTCACACATGGACCATAGACCGAAGTGAGAACCCATTGAAAACTTGATGATAGATCCCGTAGTAGAACATATAAAGAAAAATAACCCAAAAAGAAATCAACCTTACACCATCTGCTAGACTTCCGACCAATAATAATCCCCCTAGCAGAACTAATAGCATCCAGAGACATCAAATTGAACAGAGAGACGTTCCAAATCGAAGCCTACATACCTGGGGAAATCGATTGCAGCTTTGTTTCTTGTAACGTAATTATGTCAGCTTTGGCCTCCTTGCAAACCTTCTTCACCTGAGCCCTCTTATTGTTGCTCCCTAGCCCCCTCACATTCTAAGAGAGAACAATAATTGATCACTGGCCTTCCTCGATCTTGTCCTCTTACTCCCACTGACCATGGTCGACGCATCATAGTTAATGGAACACTCCAAACTTATCCCTCATGCCTCTAGGAGATCGCTTCGATCCCAACTCTTACAGCCCATGAAGCTGCTGCATGGCCCTCCCCTGCACAAAGTGGTAAAATTCCTCGATGTCTTCGCGCTAAAAGAAAGGATTGCTTGCACTCCTACCCTTTCCAACACATCTTTAGCCCAAGCAGTCTGCTCAACAAAAATGCCCCTTTCGTTGAGAGAAGCTGAGACGTTGTTCAATCCCTGACCAATCTCTGTCCTGTTGCTCCTGACCCCTTAAGCATCAAGCACTGTCGTCTGTCGTCACCCACTTCACATCGCCTACGGTCGACCGTGGCTGCATCTTCTCTGCAAAAAGAGAAGTAGGATAAGCATAACCCATATGATATCCACATGAATTCGGATCGGGTCGGATCAGCCGAATCTCTATCGAATCGGATTTCGGATCAAATGTTTAGAGATCCGTCGGATTTTGGATCGGATTCAGATAAGCTCTGATCCGCTCCAAATCCGATCCATTGACCGCCCTAAGTCTGATTTGGGGAAAATTCGAAATTCCCCCAATTTCTCCCAAATTGCTTGCAATGTTGCACTCCAAACATGAAATTAAGCATGTATGAGGGCCAATCTACTGATTTGTTAAGTCCTTGTCAATTTTCAGAAAATTGAAATCATTTTTAATTAAAATTATTAAAATATTATTTTTTTCAAAATTTCCCATCAACTGTCAATTAAGACTAATTTCGAAGTAGTTAGGAGTGTTTAATGAAATGATCATCACATACACCCTAAATGTTATGCATTCAATTTGAATATAGTTGCATTAGTTCAGTCAGACAATGCATAGCTTAGGACCCTATACAAACAAAACCTATTATGTGCACCTTTTTTATTAGATGTTATGATTTAAAAGAGTGTGTCAAGGTCTTTCTTAACAATCCATGAAGTTTCATTGAAAAATTCAACCATTTTCCCAACGTTTCCCCATGTTTCCCAAGAAGTGCAATACAAACGATATATCTTGTGTAATAATCGATATGTATCTGTATCCCAAGGAGGCGATACGTAACACAATACCGATATTTCAAACATTGCTCACGTGCTACAAAAGTTGCGAGCTTGCCCTAGAGAGTAGACTCACTCCCACGTGTTGCAGGGAGGTTGACTATATCTCGATTTTGAAGAGCCTCGAACCCAGGTTCGGGGCCAGACTGCACTTCCACCAAGCATGTGTTGTGAAACATCACCCCACCCTGCGACGTGGAACTCAAGCACCGACTCGGGAGTCGAGAATGGCACGGGATCTGAACCTATAGACTCAGGAAGACTCGGATGAGGTGTAACTACAGACGATAGTCCCGCAGGAACACCAACGCAACTTGTCGAGATGTGAGACCCGCTTATCCCACCGACCTCATCTGCTCCACCAGCAAGCTGCCAAGTGTCCTTCCCCAATTCCAGTGCTATTACGGTGCAACTGCGCTGTAGACCTTCAGACGCAAAGGGCTGACGATAATGGCTGCCACTCGCTGGAAACCCTCTCTGATCCTCTCCACAAATCCCCCTACCTTGGGACCTCGCAGCCTTCCACCTCCCGCTGAACTAGTAAGCAAAACCTTCTATCCCCAACAACGATCGACACAAAGGCCGACATCACCTCTTCCTTCTTACGCCGAACACAGACCCTAATGACACTGACTTCCTCGCCAAGCTTCGTTAGTGGATCTATTTCGATGATGCTACCCAGGCATGTCGCAACTACAATGATAAACTCATCGAACCAGATATCCAACGAAATCGCCCAAATCAAAATCCACACGTCTTCACTTCCAAAGGCGGAAAATTCCTTCCAAGATTGTCTCTGAAGAATTGGTTTGTCTCTATGAATCGCCCCTGCTATCAGAAGGAGATCCGCATTGGCGCCCGGACTTAGTTGAATCCACGGTTGATTGTAGTAGATCGGCCTGATGTTATACATCCCTGGTTTTAGTCTGCAGCAAGCATCTAACCATTCCCTCACCTGCGAAATTGTTGCTTCCTCCTTGGTCGAAGCTACAACTGATGTCTGTAGATCTCCCCATCTCTGAGCTACCGCTTCCTCTGAAATCTTCAACACTCTCTCCCCTTCAAGGAGAACTGTCTCTACCCATTTCATAGAGCTCTGCGCAAGTGATGTGCCGTTGAAATCTGATTCCGCACACGGCTGCCTAGCAACCACCATTACCCATCACCGCATCCTTGAAAGTTGTCACCATCTTTCCGCCAAGGGGCTCAATTACTTGCTCCCTGACTCTTGCTCTAGGATAACTCGGATAGGGGCGGGACGTTTCCTTATGCTTCATCTCAGGGCCAAAGCGAGCTCTCTGAATCCTCAGTTTCAAGCCCCGGAGCTCTCACCATGGAGCATTTCCGCAGCTCGGCTCAACTCCTCTTCCGTGCTCATTTGCACAAAGGCAAACCCCCGCGACCCCGAAGATCCCTTACTTCTAAGAAGAACCACATCCATTACAACCCCTGCCCTCCCAAAAACCTTAGAGAAGTTTACCAGTAACCACCCTTCTGGAAATCCCTGCACAAAAAGCGTCAGATAAGCCGCAACACCTCCATTGCAGACTGATCCTTGGTCCCCTCCCTTTCTCTTGCCGACTACGGTTTTCCACACCTCCTCTCTCTCCCCTAAACTTCCCTTTATGTTTGTCATTACCACCCTTCCCTGCTATTCGCTCATTATCGGCCTGATTATCTCCAGATACTACCTCCCGTGCGTGATGGCTTTCTTCCTGCTCGTTCTAATTGTCTTCTTGCTTATTATCTTCTTGCTCATTCATCGCTAACCACTCGGAAAAAGCTTAGAAAGTTTGCATTACCCTACTTGCAATTTAAATGGGTAAAAACAAAAGGTTTGCATCTATAACAAAAGGTTTGCATCATGTTGGCCTTGAGAACCATGGAAACCAAAAACATATCCTAAAAGACAATCTTCAATGTGCTTTGTCCTTTTGTGAAAAACAGGATTAGACATAATATGAATACCTACTTGATTATCACTAACGTTCCTAGTATCACCGATATTATTGATAATGTTGGTGATATTTTTTGTATCGCTGGGTAAGTGATACAAACACCAAGTGTAAAACTAAATTTACACCATATTGATGATATTATCAATAATATCACCAATAATTCAATAATATTTCAAATATTCGAGATATCGGTTCGCACTCTTTGTTACAGATGCACAATGTTTGTGATGATATTGATATTATTGTCGATATTGACACAATCCATGTAAATACCTATAAAATCAGGACAAAATAATAATAAAAAATCACAAAAAAAGAGAGCCTTATGTGAACTTTTTAGGGGATTGCTTCCAACGGTAATTTTGACTACTCTTGAGGTGTTTGAAATGAAATATCGAGGTTAGGAGTGTTAGAATTAGGGACTACATTTGGAGAATTGTTGTGTTTCTATTCCATTAAGAATGACAAGAATAATAGAAGGGGCAAGAGACCGGTAGTAAATACACACACACACACACACACACACACACACACACACACACACACACACACTTATCTGTGGCATGTTCAAATGTATACAGATATCCTCTATTATAACACCCCTTATCAAACTCAATGTGCTCTAAAAAGTAGCTTAAATTTGAAAGGCATGAAGAATATTTATTTAGCAAAAAAATAATTTTCCCCAACAATAAAATCTGGGTAGTGGTGAGCAGTGTTTGAAAATTGGTATTGCATTACGTATTGCACCCTTGGGATACGGATACGTATCGATTATCGCATGGGATATATCGGTTGTATCGCGTAATGTATCACTATTGTTGGAAACATGGGGAAACCTTGGGAAATTGGTCAAATTTTTTAATGAAACTTCAATGATTGTTAAAAAAGACATCAATAAAACATTACAAAAAAACAAGCTCACATAATAGGTTTTCTTTGTATGGGGTCCTAATCTATGCATTGTCTAACTGAATTAATGCAAGTGTATTCAAAGTCTATTCATATAATTTATAAATGTAAGAAGATGTGTGGAAACACAAGCGATACATTCATAAGCAAAAGAAGAATCATTAAATCAGGTTACATACATGTTTGATTTTATGTGACACAAAGATTGCAACCGATTTGCAAAAAATTGAATTTTTTTATTTTTTTCAATTTTCCGCAACTCGGCCCCATCTCCTCCAAATCTCGAAATTGAAGCTCTCAATCCATGATTTTTCATCCAAAACATGAAAAATCATGGATTTGTAACAATTTGACACTGATTTAACATGATTTATAGAAAAAAAAAAGTATAAAAAATCGAAAATGCTCAACGGATCGAACATGTGGGATATATCTCACTACTTGTGCATTTCGTATTGCATCGCACAGGTGGGATACAAGATATATCGTGGGATATATCGGCCAATATCGTCGATACCTAAAAACACTGGTGGTGAGTAGCATGAGGTGAGTAGGCAAGGTTGAAACTATTATCTCCAAGTACCTGGTGCACCACAAGACATCTGAATATATGTGTATTGCACTTTCGATGACTTCTGAGATATAAACCACTGATTCCAATGACTAACAAATGATCTAGTAGCACTTCTAGTGGCTAGGATTTCAACCATTACTCTTCCAATTACATCATTTTAATGGTTGCAAGTTCAACCCGATGTTACCTAAAACACAAAACCCCCACCTTTTGAATTGAGAGATCCGGATTATGGGTCATTGGTGATCCAAATCGCTAATTTTAGCGACGTAAAATTATGGCTCTACATTCTTATTATTGATTTAGTTATTGCCAAATTATATCTGCAATGTAGAGATTTATACTTATTTTGTTTTATTTAACACTAAGCATGCAAGGCCTATAATAATAACATCCATCATTTCATACATAAATTGCAATATGGGTTTGTATATAAAAACATATTTGCATACATGCGTATGTATTGGCGTGATGAACATGAACCTCCCTAGCATCCCACGTATTGGAGGGAGTAGTGTACTATGTGCCCCTTCTCGTATCACGTGCCAAAACAACCTACGCTCCAGGTAACCATGGTTCAACCATTGCTCTTTCAAAGGCTCTAGAAATTGTCAATAGTAAATTGGTAATAGCACTAATCCTAATTAGAGGTGCATAAGAGAATGGTTTTGGTCATAGGGTTGGCATAGTAACGGGTCCTGTCAGAAAGCATGGCACAATAACAAGTTTGGCTAGAAAAGGCCCGGCATGGTAGAGAGCAAACCAAGCACTTGAGCGGCTGAGATGGCAGACGAATGTGACAGCGGGAGCGGGCATGCAAACACCGCTTAGTTTACTCACAATGCACCAAATGACTGGCATCATAACTCCTTTTCTTCAAGGATGGAGAGGTGTTTTTAACGAATCCTTATAGAGAGTGCGGATTCTTATTGGAATGGAAGTGAAAGTTAGCAGATTGTAGCACCAACGTTGACAGAGGCATAGTTGTGGAGACGAAGGTCTCGACACATATAGATGTTTGCGTCGTGCAATCAGAGACGGGCTTTGTTAAGAAGAATGGATCTAATGACCCGCCGCAAAGATTGGATGATCAATATGGGTGTTGGATCTGTCATCAGATTTGAAGATGGCAATGACAAATGTAGGAGGTGGTGGCAGCGAATGATCCATGGGTGACATTTTTTATGGCTAAGACTAGGATAGCATCTAATCACCTTCAAGCCCCCAACTCGAGAACAAAAATGGGCAAGACCTCTAAGGTGAGAAAAATATGAGAGAATTGCTATTTTTTAGACATGATAGCATGGATTGCACTTACATTTATCTATGATTCTCATACATTAACACGAATTTGAGCCGAAAAAACAAATTTTGAGTGGTGGAACATGGATGAAATCGAGGAAATCCTAATCTTCTCCATTTTCACCCCTTAAAATGAGATTACAAGTATGAAAGATTGATATATTCATGGGTGGCGGTCGATCTATCAATTGGCAAGAAGTTTTCCTTCTTTCCAACAAAATTATTTTTTCAATTATTTAAAAATTAAAAAATATATAAAACAAGTATTTATTTTCTTGAAAGATAATGCATGTATTTATTTCAAAAATATATGTTGATGCATGACGATTAATGTGGAAATTTTATATATTCACAAGTGTTGGGCAGTCTATTGTTTGGCCACAAAGTTTCTTTTTTGAAAATAATGTTTTAAATTATTTAATAATTATCTTTCAAAAAAATATTTAATAATTAAAATATATATGAAAAAAATCTATTTGTTTTAAAATAATAAGTTGTCTCATGAATTATGTATTTACGTACGTATGTAGGTACACATGCATGCATTTATGTATGTATGTATTTACTTATGGAGGATGGATGGATGGATGGATGTACGTACATATAGAGGCAAAGGTTTTTTTTCCCTTTAGTTTTTGGATGTATCGTTTGTGTTTTATCACTTGTATAAGTTGCATTGATTGATATTTGAATGATATGCATTTTGGATATAATTGCACCGCTTTGGTCCAACAACACATCATTTAGGTCCCTATAAAATGGAAACCAATTATGTATAGTTATTTGTTGTAATATTTTGACTTTTGAGTCCTAAATGTATAAACATGTCTTTTTAACATCTCATAAAGTTCCACTGAAAAATTCCACCTTTTTCTCCCTATGTGTCCATCAAAAAATGATACTTTACCCACCCAAGTCATTGATACATGTAACGATACCGATACTCTGAACACTAATTGCACAATGCAATGAAACAGGAGTGGCAAACCCAACGCCCATGTTCTGAAGAAGGGATCTAAGCCACGTAATCTCATATGTACCATAAGCCATTGTGTGATATAGACATACACCACACACACACATAGACACATCACATAGGACTCCTTTGGGACACTTCAGATTGGCATAAAGTATAAGACCTAAAAACCATTGGTGCCATATATCTTGATAAGTCGTGCTATTATCTTTAGCAATTAACTGAAGAACACAAAAAGAAAGCATCCTTGGATCCAGCTCAGCAAATTAGAAAACTAACACAGATAAAAGAATCAACTTCCAACATTTTACCTGCACTTTGTCATTCCCCAATAGATGTGTCACTCTTCCAGACCAAAAGCATCCATCAAACCACCAATCAACCAAATCTCCCACCTTCCAATGATTGTTGGTAATCGCTACCACTTCAGATATTGTATGAAGATCAGGCATCTCACTCTCACGATAGAAACAAGGAAAGCAAGGTCGCACCATCAGCTCCATTTTCCCTTCTTCCCGGGAGTTAACTCTACTAGATGGGGGCTTTTGATATAGTCGTGTTGATGTTACTTCTATAAATTCCAAGAGATGAAAAAATTATCCAAGCAAGGAAAACTAAATCCACAAGAGATGAAAATTAAGCCAATAGTCGATGGAAACCAACGAAATAGAATTTTATATGGTTTAATGGCTCGAAAAAGGTAAATAATTTGCACTATAAATGAATTTCTAAATAAAGATTTTTCCAAGGGTTTCTTAGAATAAGCAGATAACACAAGCAAGCTGTTGAGTAGAACTTACTATAGTGTAGTGTAGTCATGTCTAGTCATGCTCATACCATATCCTGTGAGGTATTGGGGTAGTGTAGTCATGACTCATGAGGAGTATTACATCTGCTCCTTTTTAATTTATAAATATGCAAGTTACTATCTCTCCTTCATTACTCTTTCTAATCGGTACAAAGCTTCTCCAGCCATGACTGAAGGCTGCATTGGTTGTGCCCACTGCTGATGTCATCAGTCTGTATGGCTGACATTAGCAATGTATGGACAAATGGCCCCATGAATGGGGAAAAACCACAGGATCTGGTAGAGGATGGAACTGGAGGAATGTCAGTAATTTTTCCTTACTTTTCTGGTGATTAAATTGTGATGTTTTTACAGAGATAGCAAAAACTCAGAAAATTTTCAGATTTTGGTTTTCTGGGGGTTTTTGAGTTTCTTCATATGGGTCTGCCTCAGTTGATAAAATGCAATGTCTAGAACTTGGATTGCTTGATTTGTTAACATTTGAGAGAGATATGAGGGATTTGGTGAGGTCCGTCCGCTGTGCAGGCCTATTTGGGATCTTCTTTCTGATTATCTATAGTTTTTGTCATGAGCATGGTGTGATAGACTGTGTGCACTTTCATTTGTGGAGTGTGAGTGTAGTTTGAATTGGTGCATGCTTGGGTAGCCATGGGTGTCTTGATTGATATCCGGGGATTTGGCATGTGTTGTCTAGTGTCGACTAGATATGTAGCATTGAAGTTTGTAATTTGTAGGTGCTTGTGATGCTCTATTAAAATGATAATGAACTGCGACTTTCACGGGCATGGTGACTGGTGGTAGTTGTATTGGTGGTATAGGCCGTGGTAGTGGTAATACCCCTGCTGATGTCAACAAGCTTTCTTGCACTCATTGAAGATGACCTTAACATATGAGAAAGACGTGTTTGAATATAGTGGGCCACCCTCAGAAGAAGGCCTATTTTGCTAGTGCAGGCATTGAGTAACTTGTTCATATAGACTTGAATGCTATGCATTCTTCAAATGTTTCTCACAGATCTCCTACAGATGAAATTTCTAACCACAATCAACGTTTTACTGTTCTCGAGGGTGCTACATCCCTCCAGCTTATCACGGATCAACGATGTATATTTGCTTCTGCTAAGCTAGTGCCCAATGATCCTCCTAGTTCATCATGGACAATTGATTCTAGAGTGCTTGATTATATCATGGGTATGCATTCTCATTATTTATCGTATTCATTTTCTTCTGATTTAGGTGGTGTAAAAATTGATGATAGGTCAAGTACTTATGATGAGAGAACAAGTACGGTACCATCAATCTATCTCCTTCATTGTCTGTCTTATGTCCTTCATGTTCTGAACTTGTCTACTAATCTTTAGCAAACTCACCTGGTCACTTAATTGTAGTGTGACCTTCTTTCTTCTGTGTATTTCAAGACATGAAGACTGGGCAAAGGATTGGAGGTGGCCATGAGCATGATGGACTCTACTTGTTTGATTCCTTGAATGATGTTAAATCCACTACCTTTCAGTCTACACATGGTGACACCCCTCTTCAGTCTCTCCTCCAGTCACTTTACCACCAAGGCAAGTTGAAAGTAAGTAGACATATGTTCATAGAAAAGACAGGGAAAGGATATTTGCCTCATAATAAACTTCCATCTAAATGTCCCAGAGCCAGGTATGATCTCTCATATACCTAACGCCACTTACTTCAGAAAATGATCTTCCCCTTGCTCTTTGCAAAAGATGTACCTGTATATCTCATCCAATTTCAAATTTGATTTCCTATAGATCTCTCCTTGTCCTTTACTTCCTCTGTTACAAATCCTTCACGAGTTGGATCCTTAGTCCTTACTCATGCCTCGGTGGTAGACTCACAAGAGTTTCAACACAAGGTCATGGGTTTGAGTACCCATTGTGGTGAAATCCCACTGTGGTGTGAGTGCGCGCGTGTGTGTGGGGTGTGAGTGCGTGTGTAAAAAAAGATCCTTCACGAGTTAGTCAGGCCTTATCTCATCCCAAGTGGAGACAACTTATTCTTGATGAAATGCGGTCTTTGAAGGGGAAAAAAAAAAAAAAAACAAAGAAGAAGAAGAAAGACATGAGAAGTCATTGAGTTACTAGTCAGGAAACATGAGGTAGGATGTAAATGGATCTTTGCATTGAAGTATAGACTTGATGGTGCAATAGAGAGATACAAACAACGTATTCCATAACGGGAATGATGGCCGTAACAGCCACCACCGTTACCTTTACAATACGGGCCTGTAACAGCTGTTACGGGTTACGGTCTCTCTTTTCGAAAAACCTGTATCGGTCCCATAATGGACCTTTACATCCTTTATGGGGGCTGTAACGGCCGTTACGGGTCATTTTTTCTGTAATGGTTGTTACAGCCTTTACGACCCCATAACATGTAATAGTCGCCACCGTTACCTTCACAGCCCCGTAACGGCCATTACAACACACTAGGGATACAAAGCTCGCTTAGTGGTGAAAGGGTTTGCTCAAACCCAAGGTGTTGACTTTCATGAAACATTTGTTGTGGTTGTACAGCTAAACTCCGTTCGTGTTCTTCCCTCATAGCTAACAACCCATGGCCTCTTCATCCACTTCATTGCAAAATGCAGTTCTCCATGGTGATTGAAAGGAAGAAATGTATATAAACCTGCTGCCAAGGTTCCGTTCTTCTTTGGGTTCAAGAAAGTGTGTATGCTCTGAAAATCTGTCTATGACCTAAAACAATCTCCTCATGCTTGGTTTAAGAACTTTACTGCAACTACGCTGAAGTTCGGGTATACTTGTAGTTGTGCAAATCACATTTTTTTTCAACAGTCAACTGGAATTGCAACTGTCATTGTTTATGTTGATGACATTGTTATCGTTAGGGATGATTTGGAAGGAATTCAGCAGTTGAAACAATTTCTTGGTCAGGAGTTTGATATTAAAGATCTTGGTCCCATGCGGTATACTTAAGAATTGAGGTCGCTAGCAGTGTTGTCATATGCGATCGCGTATGCCATTTTGGGAGCATATATCGCATATGCAGTTTTATAACCATAATGGCATATGCATTTTTATGCCATGGCATTGTTGGAGGTGTCAGCAAACCCCTTGATATACATTGTTCTGCCAGTTCCCTAACAGCTTAAGCTTTTAGCGCACCCGGGTAGTATCATGGTATCAAAGCAGGACATCTGGTGTTCGAGTCCCTGGGTTTGCAAATTTTTGGTATTTTGGGCATTTGGTGTTATCTGAGCCCAGAGTATCACGTGCGGAGCCCAGTATAGAGCCCTGCACGTGAGGGGAGGTGTTGGATGTGTCAGCAAACCCCCTGGACATACATTGTTCTGCCGTTCCCTAACAGCTTAAGCTTTTAGCACAACCGGGGTAGTATCAGGCATATGCGATGATTTATGCGATTATGTGATCACATATGTGATTGTGCCATCACTTATGTAATGAAAACATGTAAATTTTTTGGGGGGTTGTGCTATGGCATATGCGATTATGCGATCGCATATGTACACAGACCCCTTATGTCACATCCAATCACTTATGCTATTTGACAACAATGGTCGCTAGATCTAAACAAAGAGGAATAGTCCTCTTTTCAGAAATATATTTTTGACCTATTACATAATGTTAGTCAGCTGGGAGCTGGGACATGTAATACTGCAATTGAAAAGAATCATCACCTTCAGTTAGATAGTGGTGATTCGTTGCTAGATGTGAGCTTGTATCAGGAACTGGTTGGTTAATTAACAATCACTAGACTTGATACATATCATATGCAGTCAGTGTTGTTAGTTTATGCACGCACCTTGTTCTAGTCACCATGATATTGTTTTTCATATTCTGAGATGTTTAAAAGGGTCTCCTGGCAGAGGAATTCTCCATTCCAAGCATGGTCACCTAGATGTTGAGGCGTATACAGATGCTAAATGTGGTTCTCTTCTCCAACAGATATAAGATCTACAACTGGTTACTGTACATAACCAATTTTGAATACCATGAAATCAATGCTTACACCCCCCACTCCATTTGTAATAAACATAGAGCAAACAGACATCACAGTGTAGGTCCATGTGCTCAGCTCATAAACCTCACGCTCTTAACACGAACAGAGGAAAACAACACCTTTCAAATTATTTAAAGAATGACCAAACCAACAATGCCATTGCTGAGGTAATATAATTGTCTACACAGAATGTTCAAAAGATTCCCTATCCATATAATACGCGCCACCGGGTCGATGTCCTCCACCAATCTTCTGACTCATCCGTAGATCTTGACATACACAATAGGTAGGATAGAACATTAGAAACAACTAACAGATTTCTTAAGTTTACTAACAGACATAAGGATGAGGGGAAGTTTTGTGCATAAAGGACAGAGGACACTATGATAGAATACTTGGGAAGACTTGTACCCAAACCAAATGCTTTAGACAATGTACCATTAGCAAAAGTAACAGAGGAACCAGAGACAGATTAATCAAAATGGAAAAAAGAATTTAAGTCACCCGCCATATATTGCATGCTCCCGAGTCAAAGACCCAAGAGCAAACTGATGGGAAACGAGATAAGATATACCTGAATTCACAAAGGCGGCAGTGAAAGAGGAAGTAGAAGGCCACCTCTTCGACAACTTAGAATGTTCATCTTTGTTAAGATGACTAAATCACCAGAAATACTCCTTTGCTTTCTAGAGGGGATAGACCCAACTGATCAGTTATCATTGCTTTCTTCAGAATAAGACAACCAACTGAGGCTCAAGTCCATAGCTCAATGATAGACAGGGTGTCTCCCAACATTGACATCTCGAGTTCGAGCTCAGTTACTCATCAAAAGAATAAAAATAAAAATAAAAACTTAATTGGCCCATGCTGGTTTACCATGCACATCCCAGCACCTTCCATTCTTTGATGTGTACAACCATATTGAATGCACTTTTTGGGTCCATGACCTTCCCAGACCCACAACCACCTTAATGGCCTCCATGACTACTTTGACCACGTTGGCCACCATCACCGCATCCAGCAAAAGAAACTAGAATTGATCTGTCACCTACTCCACCAGTGGTGGCTCTAGTCCCAAGAGATGCATGTTCAGGACACATATACACCTCATCTAAATTCAACAAATGGGACATCTCTGTCTCTCCCAAAATTGTTCTCATACTAGCTCATATTATGGATTAAGACGAGATAAAGAACTTTGTAACTCAAAATTCCTCGCATTGTTGCCATTGTTCCTCTAAATCATTGGTTAAGAGCTGGTACAAATTTAACTCTTCCCACGTCCCTTTCAGATTGGAATATTATTCCAAAGTTTCTTGAAACAATAGATATGTATTTGAGATGTTTTGGCCTACAAAATATATCTCACTTAAACCTCCCAATTCTCTTTGGAAATATCCCAAAACATTCATGTTGACAAATGGCTACATATTGTTCCACAACCACATCATAATTTGAGCATTCTCTTGAACCCACTCATCATACTTATTATCTTTTCATCAAGCTTTTTGCAGTCAAGTACATTAATTTTCCTTTTCCGTCAGGAAAACATAAACAGATTTTGACTTGTAGTCTATCTATAGTTTACTTTAAAAAAAAGGATAATCATTTTGAAAGAAGAAATGGCATTGGAAACAAGGTAGTGTTGCGGAAGGTGAGGATGTTGAGATGGATGTGTGGGGAGACTGAAGGATAGAATTATGAACAAACAAAAGTAATTTGAAGCAATGGTTGAGTGTTGCAGATATGAGGATGCTGACATGGATGTATGGGAAGACTACAAAGGATAGAATTACGAATGACGTTATCCGAAGAACCAGGGAGTAGTATTAATAGAAGATAGCATGATGGAAAAGCAAATTGAGAATCATTTGAGATGGTTAGCTCATGTGAAACAAAGAACAGAGACAGCTAAGAAGGGTAACACTGATTGGAGTAGAAGAGCCAGAAAAGAGGCTGAGAAACGTATAAGTACTTGGATTGAGGTGGTAAGAGGGGATATGGAGACTTGCTCACTCACCAAAGATGATTTAGAGAAGAATAATAATTTGTTAATAAAATTCTATAGTATAAAAGAAATCAAAGTGAAAAATCATAGTTTACTTACTTTCATCTGGAAAGTCAAAGAACTCCAAGAAATGCGCAACGCGTCCTCTCTTTAAACTAATACCTTTTATCTGTTTCAAAATAAATAAAACTGAGTATGAGGGTCACAAAAATTGCTAAGGCCAAGAATTTAGCTCCGTAATAAAATCTTAGGGCTTGTTTGGGAAGCAACAGGAGACGATTCTCTCAAGTATTGACAACCCTAATTTGGTTCAGGCCATATAACACCATTGAAATAGGCATCAAGTAACAAAAATCCTGGCGAAAACCTTTTTTTTTGTGCGTGCGTGCGTGTGTGTGTGTGTGTGTGTGTGGTGGGGATCCCACGAATTCTCTTGAGGTTTGCTAGAATACATCCCAACATATTGCAATAAAACACATTGGGACTGTAGCCATTCAAATTTGAAGTTCTTCAATGACCCAAAAGTACAACTCTCACATCAAATATTTCAACCCTTATAATATTATATAAGCGTTGTATAAGGGTTGTGCCAACCATCCATATTTAACAAATTACTACTTTATGACAAAAGTAAATCAAAGAGGTTTTAACTTCTACTATCTTTTAAGGCTACCTTGCATCGGAACCATGCGCCACGAAAACCTACAATAAAGGACTTCGACTCAGCCAATTGGCCAACTTTAAAAGGCAGGTTATCAGTTTTTTCCATTATGACCCAGCTAATGATATGGAGCTACTGGTCATGTACAAACAGCTTCTTGAGAAGTGGCATGAAGACTCCTGCAAGGAAAGGATCGAGTAAGTGCATGAAAGTGAACCAAAATAATTAACTAGAAAGTAGAAATCCTCTGTCCATTGAAAAAGCCATACCATCAACAAACTCCTTCCCACATTGAGAGAACCAATATCAATTACATTTGGCACATCCCAAATGTTTGATCTTGTAGCACGAAAGAAACAACAAGAACATCATCATAGTCGTTGTCATCATCATAGCCTAGTCCCATGTACTTGGGATCAGCTTTTCTTAATGGCATTGAATTTCTTTTTTCTTTTTCTTTTTCTATTTTTAAGGTGCAATGAAAATTTTATTAAAGAAAGAAGAAAAACAAAGAGAGCCTAAAAAGCCATTACAACTAACTAAAATGATGAGAAATAATTTTTTCATACAAGCACTCCCCAAATCAACAATGCTCAACAATTATTGATGAGGACATCAGTGGTACACCATTGAGGGTTTACCAGAGGAGGAGACGTCGTCGTTAGAGTGTTGGAGCAGAAGACTTAATGTGGATGGACACTGGACCCACCGGGCCCATTTTCTGACGGACCATGTGACCCCACACATGTGCACATTCTTATCTGAGGCTCATAGGTGACGTGTGTGTACAGATTAACGATCAGAGGCGGTCTCAACCATAGATCCTTGACTGGATGGCAATCGGACCGTTAGTTGTTCCCGATTGGGCCATCCAGCCGTTGGATCGATCTGGGCCCACCACGGGTGGCCCGTTCCTTTTTTTAAGTTTTTATATGTTTTAGACATTATTTAGTGACTATTGAATGGTTCAGATTTAGTTTATTGCATTAGGGTTTTAATATTTTAAAGATGGACTTATAATGGCATTTTTGTAATTTTGGAAGTTGAAATAAATAAAAGAAAGGGGGAACGTCTAGCCCCTCTAATGCTTGCTTTTGTGAAATTTTCTTCTCTCATTTAAGAAAAAGAGCTAGGGTTTCAGAATTGGCCTAAGAGCGCTGAGGATTCCGCTCGAATTTTAAAGTTCTTCTTTCTTGATTTCCAAGGTGCTCAATGAAGGTAAAGTTCATCCCCTTTTGATTTTCTTTCTTCTTCTTCTCTTTAGAAAACCATTTTCTTCTCTCCATCTTATTCTTTTTTTTCCTTTACTCATCAAACCTGATGCAGACATCAAGCCCTTTAGGGTTTATCAACGTAGGAGGTGAGTGACACCTATATCTTTATGGCTCGATGATGACGGGCTTGAATCATTCGTGACGACTGACGACTTGAGGAGTATCGAAGACCTTACACATGTGGTTCGAGGACATTTGAGAAGACCCCACATTGGGAGGACATGTGTAAGTTGCTTGGAGGAGATGATTGGACCGTTGGAAAGCAAGGATGACATGATCGGACCATTGGTTCGTCATGGACCACTTTCATCGTGCCATCATCGGAGGCCATCTGGCATCTTAGATTTGTGTTTATTATATGCACTTTTACTTATTTAAGTTTTGGGTCAGTGTGTGCATGTTTTTTCAGTGCGAATGTCTTTTTTTTTTTTGAAATTTTGTTAGTAGGGGTATTTTGGTAATTATGTTAATTCCGAATTTTATAAGGGTGTTGCCCTAAACCTTTTTCATTATGCTATTGATTTGATAAAAGAAGAAAAAGCTTTGGTGGCTTATCTCCCTCTTCCTCTCCTTCTCTCTATGGATCTTCATCTTCTTCCCTAATCTTCTTCTTCTTTCTTCTTCACTCCTTTTTCCAACTTTCTTCTATAGTAATTCTTTTTCTTCCCTCTTTCTTCTAAACTTATTTTCTCCCATTATCCGCAACCCTAAAATCTGAGAATTGATCCCTAAACCTATTTCTCTCAGATTTTCATTCCCTAATCTGAGAAATCCCTTGATTCCCCGGACTAGTGAACCTTATTGAGCGTTGGATCATAACCATGCAAGATCGGGAGGTTTCATCCCTCGCCGGATCCAATCCACGCATGATTTGAAACCCTCACTATGAGATTATGATGATGGCCTCTTTTATTGCATGTTTCCTTTATATTTTTCTTGATTATGATGATAGTTGTTGAATGTTTAATTTAGATTGCTTGATTTATTCCACTGAATTTAATGTCTCATACATGCATGAAAGTTTAGGCCATCCTACATCAAAACCTTTCACCACACCAACCCTAAAAATAAAAACCCCCCACACGTGCGACCGACATGTCTGTCGTATAGTCCGTACAACTAGTCCATACGGGCTGGCATGCGGCTGTACATGCCAGCCGCACTGTGTAGTTGTTGCCCATATCCCAAAATCCATTTCCTTGGTCCAAATTTAAAATCCTAAACTTTGGTCCTCCAATCTTTCAAATCTTACACCAACGAGTCACAAGCTTGGCCCATTTTGCTAATGTGATGGAGAAGTACTGATCGGTTGTTTGGATCTAATTGATATGAGGTTTGAGGACCGGTTTATGCTAGAAGTGGGGATATTCTCATATCCTTAGATCATTTTTACACTTTTACTTGGACTTTATATTTTTGGGTATGGCCCTATTGAATCATTCTAATTTCTTGTGCTGAATCTCTCTAGATTTCCTTGTTTGTAAGTAGATAGTTGATTAATGTTTATTACCTGATTACCAAACCCTTATCTAACTACATATAGCATTCAGTGTTTTAAATAGCGAATAGCGTGTAGCGTAGCGTTCACCCCTCTGAAGCGTGAGGCGTAAGCTAAATAACGTGTAGCGTAGGCTACACGTTACTTCTAGATTTTTAATTAAGGTTGTTCTTGGTTGTACTAATTCCATGATATTCACCAAATTAGACTGATTAATAATGAAATTTAGCAAATTTTCGTGATATTTGGTGCATCCAAACGCAACTTAAAGCAATAAAAAAGGGTAATCATTAAGTATAAAGGTAAAGAAAGAGCAACAAAACTAATTAATACTATTACTTGTATTATTTTTACTAGAAGCATTAAATATTGAAAATAGAAAAATGTAACAAATCATCGAAAATATTATTTGATTTTAATGTTGTAATGAAAAATAACTTGTAACGTGAGGCACGTAGCGTGTAGCTTAGTTTATATAGCGTGTAGCGAATGCAAATTATCATGTAGCGTAGGCTACACGTGACTTGAGCTATTTTCATGAGCTACGTAGCGTTAAGGCTAAGCTACTCTACGTAGTGTAAGCTACATGCTACATAGCGTAGCTATTTAAAACACTGATAGCATTAAGACAACACATACCCTGGGTCAATTATGCTCCCTACCTCGACCATGGAAACTTTGAGCCCCATGGCCCAGTTGATTTGGGATATACATATCCTATTTCACCAATCATATTCAAGACAGAGAACTCTCGTGATGGCTTGGCAGAAAGTTCTGCTACCAGCTACACACCTGGCATCAACCCATCTTTGCATGAGTGTGCCACTGGTTGGTACATCACTTCCAGGTGTAGTTTCTAATAATTACCCAACCATTTAACAGAAAATCCATGAAACTACAAAATTCATTTTATTCCAAAATATAAATCTGATTATGTGATCAGATTATGTTGACACAGGAATCATCTTCAAAATCTCATGACCAAAACCATTGCTATTTTATCAAAATATCAGGAAAAAAAGCGAGAAAAAACAAACAGAAACATATTACACATGCCATGCAATGGCAGTTAACAACCAGATCCTATATACCATGCGAGAATCGTTGGAGATGCATATTTGCAGCAACTCAGCAAAAAACTATAGTGGTGCATCTATGAGACAAAATCTAAACAAATGATTATAGAAGTATGAAACCCATGGAACAAATAGAAAAGTGCATATGTTTGCACAACATTTTGTCTGCTTATGTTGGTTTAAGAGATACCTCATTAAGATTTACTGCATTACAACCATACAGACAGAGGATAAAATGTTTCACTTAAATAAAGAATTTTCTTATCAAAATCATACAAAATTAGAAATAGGTAATTCTCTAAGATACAAAGTATTAATTTCATGGTTAGCAGGCCCATTGTTCCATTTTCCATTGAGATCAATACTTCCAGACCAGCAAGGTCGTTTTTATCTATTATGATGTTGTCGTTTTCTCCTCCTTTATATGTTCCTTCAAGGATATAAGATTGTGGCCACAAATAATGCATCTCTCACAATGCATGCCCTTTCATCTAAATAATATTGTTCTTCTTACCAATTATAATATGCATAATTCATCTTTATTTCAAGTATCATGCAAAGGGCTCTAGGGGGCAAATCGAATAGATTCATAAATCGGATCATAATTAATAAAAATTTGACCAGATTCTTTCTGAAAAAATATTCTATAAAATAATTTTTTTTTAAAGCAATTCCACCCGTGGGAGTTTTGCACTCTCATTGCCGGTTGGGTACATGAGGATGGTTGTGTCAGCTGCCCACCAAACATCAACCTTCCACTTTTAAGAGGGGTCCAGAATGGGCCATCCCACCACCCGCAACCCCATACGTCACTATGTTAAGGAGCCATTAATCAAGTTTATATACATCAAGCGTCAACTCATCGATTCACATTTAGATTATAATTCCCAAAAAGAAAAAGGGACAGTTGGTTAATGACTATAAAAGACATCATTGGAATGTGGATGATAGAAAAGAGGAAAAGAAAAACCAAGAACTAAGATATTGAAGTTCACAAAATCTCGTGAAGATGATTTGTCCCACTTTGCATGATAAATAGTGGACCACTATTTATTGCTCGTATCCTGATTCCTGAAAATTAGACTGATTAGCCAATCCTACCTCTAATTAGTTGACACTTGTCAAAATTTGGACCATTACTCCCTTCTGTTTTTACTGTCCATTGGATATCCACTACAAACAATTAGGTGGTGTTTGGATTAGATGACAACCTTAAAAAAGATAGCAGTTTCCACGGAACCCAACATTTCAGGCAATTGAATTAAATGAGGAAAAAAAAAAAAACCTCCAAAAAAATTGCTTTCCATTTCCTCCCCAACCCCCAAAATCATGAGAGTTGGATGTCACCAAGAAAAGGGGTTAGTCAGTTTCCCCTATGAAGGAAAAATGAGAACCATTTGAACAAGGAACTGTTGATAGCCGTTGCGATATATGGTACCTCACTCCACTATAAGGGCTAGCTGGCTCTCTTTATGGTCTGCCTTGACGGTTCCCTCTCCAATTTGCCGTCATGCCTTGAGAGATATCGTGGATATTCAGTTCCTTCGGGGGGGGGGGGGGGGGGGGGGGGGGGGGGGTGGCCGGCGGGTCGCCTCTTGACTTCGCTTAGAAGCTGATCCAATAGTTTCAGTTTGCACATCAGAACAATCCCAAAGTGATTTTATTTTTCGGAGAGCTGGTCTCTATCATCAGGATTGTAAACAAAAAGCAACTGGCTTCGAACATCCCAAATAATACTCCCAAATATCATGTCTTTGGCCTTTTAGATATGGATGAATGTTTCAGCAAAATTCAGATATGCCAATACCCGAGTGTCCGCTATAAAAGACTTTCGTCAGGATGCTTGTTGGACTACTCTCTGATCACAAATAATACTCCCAAATATCATGTCTTTGGCCTTCTTGATATGGATGAATGTTTCAGCAAAATTCAGAGATGCAATACCCCGAGTGTCCGCTATAAGCGTATTTCTTCAGGATGCTTGTTGGACTATTCTCTGGTCATGTAGGTTGCTCAATTAGCACATTTGGAGCGAGAGATATATGAAGAAAATATTTCTTCTCCTTTCTTTCTTCTTCTCCACATTTTCCACAATGTAGTCTCTTGAGTTTAACACCTTTCAGCGATACTGTCTGCACTGATACAAAGGTCATGCTAGACATAAGTTTTTCTCCCATCATCAACAAGATGCACAACATGAGGTATAACTCTATTCTTCATGCTAAGAATGTTCTTCCATATCATAAAGGCAGTGGGTTTAGGATCAATCGCCCAAATAAATTATGCTTTCATGTATTTGGCAATCCTTCCATATGGACTGCCTCTCTCCCAGAATGAATGGAAGTTCATGTGCCATAGAGATAGCATCCATGTCCGAATGCATTTAATGCCAAGTCCTCTCTTCCTTTGGGTGGGCAGATGTGCTCCCAATTAATGGGGTGAATAGATCTCTTGCCCCCATCGCCCCACATAACATTTCTTGCATGCTTCTCAATAACGTCTATAGCTTTTCAAGGAAGAAGGAAAGTCGTTCCCCAAAAACGATTATAAGCTCAGCCGTCCATCAAAGGATAGACTCTTGCTTTCCGTCCAACAAGCTTTTTCTGAATTTTGTCAAGTAAGTTCCACAGTCAACAAGCTTGAGTCTATGAGGCAAGAGGTAAACCAACATATTTTACAGGGAGTAATCCTTCGGGCATGCCGATCAAACAAAGAATAACATCCTTGCCACTAGTGAGACTTGCAGAGGAAAAGACATTGCATTTTTGGTAATTAGAGCTGAGCTCTGAATAGGCATGGATTTCATTTAGTGTCTCTTTCCAGCATCGCATTGCATTAACATCTAGATAAGGGAATAGCATGAACTCATTAGCAATTAGAAGGTGTGTGATGGTGACATGCTGTTTGGTATATTGCAACATTATTAACCCCTTTTCCTGGCACACTTCCAACATGTACCAAAAGGTTTCCATAATGATAGTGAATAAATAAGGGGAGACAGGGTCTCCCTGTCGAAGATCGCAGGCAACTATAGAAGCAGCCATAGGGAGTGCCATTGATAAGGATCTTCATTAGGTCAACGTCTATGATTTCTCAACACAATCCGATGAAGCCATCAAGACCCAAAGCCTTATCACCTTTCATGGCAAACACCAAGTCTCCCAACTCTTCTAGAAGGTGAGCTCCAACTCCTTAGCATCCTCCAATCAGCGTGACAGATATCACCAAGATTTTGAAAATATCATGATATTTTCACACAAAATAAACTGAACGATATCATCCCAATAATATTGCGAGATTTTCAAAAGAAAAATCGGCAGATTTGATTTTTTATTTTTTATTTTTTGCAAAATTTTCCTCAATATTCTTTTTTGAGAGATAAATTATCCCTAATATTAATTTAAAAATTCAGCTAATTCGTTATATAATTATATATTTAAAATTTAGAATTATTTTTTATTTATAATAAATATTTATATATCCTTATTTCTTAGCAAGATTTCCCAATAATATCTCAAGAAAAACCTCAAAATTTTAAAAATCTCCCAAGAAATTCCCAAGAATAAGATTTGTCGCGGTACCTAAAAATCCACTTCTTCCTCCACACATCAGCCATCATCATCATCAATTGTCATCTAAGCCTCGTCCCAACTGGGGTCGGCTATGCAATCATATTCTGCCATTTCACTCCATCAAGGGCCGTAACATTAATTAGACTATTAGTCATCAAGTCTTTTCTTATTACCTCCACCCACGTACTTTTGGGCCTTCCCCTCGCCCTTTTAAAGCCTTCAACTTGAACGGATTTGCTCTTTTTTACCTTCCCAGTTCTTGGTCGCCGTTGCATATAACCAAACCTATCTAAGTCCACTTTCCTACATCTTATTACCTATTAGTGCTACTCTTAATCCCTCGAATGCATTCATTTCTAATTATATCCTTCTTTGTCTTGCCACTCACCCATTTCAACATCCTCATTTCTTGGTCTCCTCGCATCAGCCATCCTGTGGAATAAAAAATAAAAAAGGCCATATTTTTATCACCCTTCTTTAGTCTAGTAGCTCTCAAAAGATATTTCTTCTTACTTTAGAGGATCAAATAAACATAATGGTGGGCCCTAGGAAGGTTTCAACAGTGGGGATCAGTGTCCCCAGTGCTTTCTGTGGTGTGGTCCACTTGAGCTTTGGATCTGCCTCAGTTTTTGGGCTCCTGCCCTAAAATGGTCTCACCAAATGGATGGACAGTGTGGATATAATACATACATCATGGTGGGGTCCACAGAACTTGGTGACGTCAACACACCACCGACGTGGTAGTGTGTGGCACACCATGCAATTCGCTTCCTTCTTAAGCATGAATCTATTCAATCTTAACTCTTGGGAAATCGGGACCCCATCTGCTTCATAATCAATTGTTGCACATCCCACTCACCCCACCATTGTTTAATCAAGTTAACGAAACTCGGTACCGTAAGCCACATATCACCAAATCGACAAAAGAAAAGAAAGAAAAAAAAAAAAAAGGATTGGACCCGAGTCTCAACTCCCCAACTCATTTTCGTTCCGGATTGAATGATTGAAATCCAGCTTTTAGGATGAACGCCTATAATCCATTGAAAAAGAAAACCATCCATCCATCCATCGTAGCCAAAAAGAAAACGCCTATAATGTTGTTTTTTTTTTTTTTTTTTGTTGTATGAATGAATAAGATGAGAACTCAAAAGCCTAACCTCTTTTTTCCACGGCTCTCGAAAATGAGCATCTCCATCGATCTTTCACCTCTGTCGGAATCGTCGGATGCAAGGTTCCAACGTAGCTAAAGCGTAGTATGTATTGGGGCGAGGGTTGAGTGTAAAGAAAGTGCGCCGGACGCGGAATGCCTGCTGACGCTGCTACCGGTCGGTGCTCTGTGGGCCCTACCAGGATGTATGCGTTTTATCCACGCCGTCCATCCATATTTCCAGATCATTTTAGAGCATGATACCAAAAATTAGGCATATCCAAATTTGATGGGGACCACACCACAGGAAATAGTGTTGATTGAACGCCCACCATTAAAAACTTCTCAGGGGCCGCAAAAGCTTTGGATGAAGCTGATATTTCTGTTTTCCCTTCATCCAGATCTTTGTGACCTAATCAACAGTTTAGATGACAAATAAACATTAAAGTGGGCCCTAAAAAGGTTTTAATGGTGGGTGTTAAATCATTTGCTCATTCATGCACTTTTTCTGAAACCATTTGGTGGGAAGTTTTTCAATTAGCAGGTGTCTCTGGGGTTATGCCGAAATCTATTGACACCCTTTTTAACAGCTAGCATGATGAAGATGATGGAGCTTTGGGTAGAAAGAGATAGTAGTTATTTGGATGGAACGTAGCAAACGGTGCTTTAAAAACTCATCCTCCTCAACTATGGGAGTGTTTTTTTAAAGACTAGAATAGGGCTATATAATGGGTCAATGGACCCGATGAGGTAACCAGACCCAACCAGTTTATTAAATGGTATAGGTATAGGTGCAAGAATAGACCTAGTTGCTAAATGGGTTTGGATCTAGTTTCCTTTTATGTTAGGCCCGACCTAAACCTACCTAAACCCATTTAATAAATGGGCGGGTTTGGTCTATGTTGCAAGGGACCCATCTAGACCCAGACCCCTCTAAACCCAGTTTTAAACCTGGTAAAAATGCTTGTATACTAAATCTAGACCCATCCATACCCATTAGACCCGACCCATTTATAAATGGGTCAGGGTAGATCTCCCTCTACTAGACCCAGAGCCATTTATAAATGAGCCTAATAGGGTTGACTCAGATCCGACCCAAATTCATCCATTTCGTAAAAAGGTATGGGTCTAAAATTTGGACCATACCCATTTAGTAAATGGGTGGGTTTAGTTTTGGCTAAACCTGCCCCAAACCCAACCATTTACAACCCTAGATTGGACCCCTTAACTCCTTAGGCTGGTAGCTTGCCTTGGTGTTTTCTTCTGTCATCTTTTGTTATCTTTGTTTTGTTTAGTCCTCTTTGTTTGCTTCCAATAAAAGTAATACCTATCAAAAAAAAATAAAAAAAAGTGACTGCTTCAAAAATCTATCACCCCTGAACCGACAGTAAAGAACACAGTCCATATTCAATGGAAAAAAAGGTTAAATATTCATAGTGCAGAAGCATTCTAATCAAAGTGTTTCATTATTACTTATCCTCCATCCATTGACAATGGGTCGTATCTCGTAAATAATTTGGATTACTGAGAATATGCGTTACTTAAGGAGGAAGTGATCCCTTAGGAGGATTGGCCCTAAAAGATCCCTCCATTAACAAAGAAAAGTTAGAGAGGAGTTATAAGTGGATAGGCAACTTTACATTTAGAAAGGGCCCGATCACAAATAGAAGCAAAAGAAAGGCGCCAACTGTCCTTCCAATCATCTTGGAGGTATGATTTTATGTTTGTATTAAAGCATACAGGCCTAAAACTACATCCAATTTTATTTCATCTTGCTTCTGCTATGCACAAACTCTATCATGCCTAGCAGGGCTCAATAATTTTTGTCATCTCCAAATTTGAAATGGTCCACAGTAGTTCCATCTCTTATGGCATAAGATTGTCACATGCGCAACCGCATCAATGGCTTTCATCTCTTATGGCATGAGACTGTCACATGGGCAACCAGATCAGCGGCTCCAATTGATCTAATAACATTGACTTGTAAGCCCAGTTCCATCTCTAATGACATAAGACGACTGTCACATGGGCCACCAGATCAATGGATCCAATTGATCTAATTAACATTGACTTGTGAGCCTTTCTATGGCAATTGTCTTTTAACGGATGCAGTCATTGAATTATCATAAGACAGACTGGTACTTTTATTGCAAAACAACACCAAAGAGACAATGCCTACTACAAAGTCGTTATTTCAGTTAAACGGACATAATTCTCTTACAAACCTAAGCACCATAAATCCAGCACAAACCTAATTCTCTTACACCCCCTAAAACCCCAATATTGCCTTCCAGGAAACCACCTTCCCAACGGCATCACTGGCTGTTTCCTTTTCCCCCTCATACTTGGATTTCTACACACCATCTGTACATTTCCTTATCTGGGACCGGGATAGTCAGAGTCATCAATCCCGTGGCCGAATCGTAGTTGAATTCTGTCTCGACGGAATCCACAGTGCATATCAGCGGACGCTGGGATGAGTAGGCACCGAATCGCCCACAGCCACGAACTGAGAGAGCCACTGTTGCCGTCGGCGATCTGCTATCGCTGAGAGTGTTTGACAGCTCAGAGGTGACTTCACCATCGAACGGCTCTGAGGCAGTGGACTCCATCCGGATGTCGCATTGATCAATGGCACCACTGGCGTTTAACATGTCAAGCAGGCCAATTGGGGCAAAGGAGATGTTGGAAGTAATCTCCTGCAGTACAGGAAGAGAATGGAAAATATCAATACATAGCTGTTCTTGTTGTCAAAGGCAGGGATGGGTACGAAAATAAGAAGGGAGTAATATATTCACCTTGAGGGGGCAGACATGGAAAAGTTCATACTCGAGAACCTTAAGTGTCACCGGCAGTGTAGCACCCTTCGGTAGCCGGACCACCTCCCCTGCAACAGAGAGCCCAGATTTATCAGGATCCCATTTCAAATGGTCATGTCTGTTGTTGATATTGCCATTACATCTGAAATTAAAATACACTTAAGTAGAGAGAGAGAGAGAGAGAGAGAGAGAGAGAGAGAGCGAGAGCTCACCTGATCTATGGGCGTATACAACAACTTGGCCATTCCAGTCCTGGCCTGCAACTTGGTTGATGAGGTCAACGTCGCGGGCACGGACAGTACCAGTGAGGGTGCCGGGGGCTGTGTCATGTATACGTGTCTTCTTGGCAACCTTGCACCACCCAGCGCCTTGGCAATTGAACACGCCCACCATGCCAGAACATTTGTTCACATTCCATACTTTCAGCAGACTGCAGACATGTCAACGTTTTAATTAATTTAAGGTGATGGGTTTTTTACTACAAGCTAATGGGTTGAAGAAGGGAGAAAATGTGCAGACCTGGTTCCATCTCTGGCCGGGTCGGCAAAGAGACTGTCACGCGTAGGCCTTCCGGGGAGTTGGGCTCGAAGAACTGATCCATCGGGGAGGACCAGCTTCTTCAACAGCTCGAAGTTATGGTGGCCTGGTTTGTCGCTGTTAAGAAAAAAATCGAGCAAATTAGAAAATCATTCGGTCATGTGGTGCTGACAAATAAAATGAAACAGGTACAAAGGGTCAAAGACTTCAATAAAAAAAAAAAAAAAACTTTTATACTCTGGCATAGTGTGATGGATGATATGCACGCACTTTGAAATTACTTAGTTGCGTGTCTGACCTATTGAGTAATTCAAATGAAAGTGTCCAAATTAAGGTTGGATGTATCATGAAGCAAAAAAAATAAGCTTATATGATTATACTTCAGATGTTGTCTTTGAATCAGAGATTAGAATTGTTCAACCTATCTGATTTTTGGACCATAACTTAGCGACAGTGGGTTCCACAAGTTAATTCTATTTGTTTTGATTTGATGTATGAAACATGAACCGTTTCAAGGTGGCTGCATATCATGCCTCATATGCAGCCACAGTACCAAATAACTCCTTGACTCTGACATCCCTGACAGGAATGCTCGGTGCACATAAGGGCCTGTTTGGTAGATGCCTAAAATTAAGCTAATCTATTTTAAATAATCATAATTATGTAGTAGAGATTATATTTCTTTACAGTGAGGATTAATATATTCTTGATAGCCTACAATCATGATCTCTGATTCATAATTATGATTAACTAAAATGAGAAGAACTCATTCTTTGGAGTTTACCAAACAGGCCCTCAGTCCCTGTGGACACTTAGATTTGTCAAAGCAAGATCCGGATAAGTCCATCTGGCTGGCCCATCACATACGGGCCATGGACAAAATCATGCTGATCAGAAATCCCATTTTGGGCCATACCCTGATAATAGTTGTTAGAACTATCTGGCCATCCTTATTTTTTGGGCCCATGGACCATATTTCTGTGCATAAAAACGGCTGACATATCATTTTTCATTACTAAAAATCAATGGGCGTTTAAGAGGGGTGGAGGTTTTACCTAACATAGATTGGGCACCCACCAACAGCACGAGCGGCCCCATGATATTCGGCAGCTGGGTGTTGGCTCTGCAAAAACAGAGGACCCCTCATGAATTAGCTACTCAGGAAGAGGGGCAATTGCATAAATGGGAGCCAATGACGAGTATTACTTACGTGGAACATATCCCAGTCAGGCTGCATGAATTCACCTAGGAAGAGGGTGTTGTACGCCACTGAAGAGATGTGGATGGTGTGGGAAGCTGGGTCTCTGGGGTAGAAGTCATCTGAAGCCCTCACCACAGCCGTTTGCTTCGCACTGCATGAACGGCATTTTGGTAAATTGAAGGCCATGTCTAGCTGCAAGGAGTGTATAGTGTATACACAGTACAGTACCTGTATATGCCATCAGTGTTGTGGCACATGCACGCAATGCAGCCGTTGTCCGGGAAGTTACGAGAGATGGAGGCCTCAAGGGCCTGAACATAGCTGCGGGTGAGGGCAACACGGCCACCATGGCCTGCGCCGAGGGTCTCAATGATGTTTTGGACATCGACCTTGACACCATCGACTCCACAAGAGGCTAGGTAGGCATGGAGCTCGTTGTAAAAGTTGTAGACCTTCTTGGGGTGCACCAACCCGAGGCCATGAACGGTTAGGCTGTCCATGACTACGTCAGGCTGGTTCCCCATTACACCAGGAGACGACACGGGGTAGGCCAAGGCAGTGTCGTAGTGCTCCATGCCATCTGCCGCAGGTTTCACCCCACCCCAGTAGCCTGCTAGGGCGTGCCATACATACACGTACCTGTGACATGCGGCAACAAAAATATAAATAAATAGACATTATCACTTATTGAAGTCGTAACATTGAAATAAAGGGGGAAAAAAGAACGTAGTTTGGTGAGTTCTAGTCAACTCAGTATTGAAAATTGGTTTCGGTGTACTGTGATGCATATCACCAAAACCAGGTCATGTCGCCCTGTAGCAGGCCAATACATATTACAATCACATCCTTTAGGGCGTAACCAGTTCACATCAATCCATATGATGGTGTTTAGACAATATTTTAGATCTAATTGAAACACACTGCAATACTCTTTTCAGTAGCTGATGGACGGGTTGACAGGCCAAACCCATTTCTGAAAGTTGGGTTCAGGCCAAGCTAAATTGGCAGTGGGTGGGACTCTTAGAAAATGTGGCCCATTAATGTAAATGGGTCCATCTTGGTTGAATCCTACCCAGCCTAACTGAAGCCAACCCAAAACCCAAAATAAACTAGCATAATATATGTATTGACTGGACCCGACACGTTGGGGATGTTCCCTTCTTAAACGTGAGTTGGGTAGCACCAGGTCAAGTTGGGTCGGTCAAGCCTTACCTGAGTGGGTTGGGTCGGCAAGTAATGGGCCGGGGGTTGGGGTCGGGCGGCTATAATTCTTGGGCTGACCCCAACCAGACCCGTCCCCATTCCACCCCTTGTTCTGAACCGTGCTTTATACACTTTCCGCTCTGAAGACAAAACAAAGGCACTCGTTGCAAAAAGTAAAGTAGTCTGGATTGTTGACTGGTGGTCCATTACTTGGTTGGGTTCCTGGCCAAAAGAACCCAATGTTCCCCTGTTTCGAGCAAAAGTTGCCTGGAAGGTTTAAATCTCAGTAAACAAGTATCACGTATACAGCAGAGATGTTCAGCTGTGCACATAGAGACGTGAGGAACTCATCGCGGAACAAACCAGGTGTGTGGACTGTGGACGACCTATACAGCTGGTGATGAAAGGCGAAGAAACGGTAAAAAGGGCAAAAAAGGGACAAGCAATCATACTTGACACTGTGCTGTTGCTTAGCTTCGTCCACAACAAGTTTGAGGCCTGGAACCTGGTCGCCGTCCTTTCCATTCTTCTGGAACTTGGAGTTCTCTTTTATTCCCGTTAGTCTGCTAGCAAACCTACAGAAGCAATCCCCCACAAAACTGATAACATCAACCCATCAACTGATTTTGCGCGAGAGAGAAAATGAATTAATTGGATTAAGATACACTAAGGGCCCGTTTGGATACCACCAAATAAGTTACTTTTTCTACTTACAACAGTAGACAAGTAACTTATTTGAGATAAGTTTGGTTAATGATCAACTATAAGTAACTTTTTTATTTAAAGTTACTTAATTGCTTCAGTTTAATAAGTAAAAATCAAGATAGGCTACTTTTCGAGGCATAAGTAGCTAATCTTAAGTAACTTACTATCCAAACGCCCCATAGGGAGAAAAATGTTTCAGTAGTTCTAAGTTGCATGTCTCTTACTGTGCTCCTTCTTGAACGACAGAGATGGAATCCTTGACTTCGTCGCCGATCTGTTGCCACCCATCATCTATGATCAAGAAACGCGGTGGAGTTCCTCCCTCTGATAGGCTACAGAAAGACCAAATTCCATGTGAGTGGGTACTCTTGGAGGGACAACTTCGAGCACACACTATGCATTGAGAGCCCGCGCACACCTTCTCCCACCATCCAGTAATGCTAGGCAGAAATGTAAGGCATACAGCAAAATGGACTTGTAAAAATACTCATTCTGCAATGGTTGTTGGATTCCCAGGTTGACATCCTTCAATGGATGGGAGATGTGAGCACATCAACTCGCAGTGCTGACCTTGTTCTTTTTCACCTCTCTTGGAGTCAAAATTTTCTGCTCCTTTGATTAACAGTCCACAATGAAGACATCGTCCATATATTTTCATGGGATCACAAGCGGATGGTCATCTTCCCCCCATGAGGACCATGATCACCAACAGGCCATTTGGCCTACTTGATCATTTCGAATTTCGTGGTTCCACAGGAAGATAATTCTAACATTGAACTATATGACTCCTTGTCCCGGTCAAACTCTTACTAGTTGGTTTTAGCATGTCTTGCTTATTCAGTAGGTTTATGTTGTAGTCAGATTTTTTTATTTTTTTTTTTAAAGGTAATACTTTATTGGAAAAAAAAGCAAGGCATACACCCAAACCACAGAAAGGGGGTACTCAGATTTTCCTGCATCAAATAATTTTTAAAACATTTAATGGTCTCATTTGAAAGTGTATTGAGTTAGCGCTCCAATCCCCACAGGATTTGCCATTTTGATGATGTTTGAGTAAGTTCCGGTCGACTTTTACCTAAAGTTGTGATGAGATTAAAGGATGTTTTATTATTTTTATATTTTATTGAAATAGATGAATAGGATTACAGTAGTATTTCATTTCCTAAAAAATATTATACGATAAAGTAAATGCCTTCTTATGGATAGTTGATTATTTTGATTTCTTGAAAAATAAGTGCAGTCCTCTCTCTAAATTTCTTTTAATAGTTGCTCAATTTCCTGAAGGATCACACTTGATCACGCTGAGCCAATAAAAAAATTTCTTGTAATCAAGGATTTTGTGAATCCGTGGTTGGGTGGCTCGCACGGTTCAAAGAAGAACCTATTGCCGATCCATACCAATTCATTACTGGTCAGGTCCAATGTGTTGGAGTTTTCCTCCTCAGTGGTAGAGGGGAGAGGTGAATTTTGGTGGTCATCGACCGGCCTGTACCCCTGGCTGTCTGACCGGACATGAGGCTGAAATTGCACAAAGTCACTGGACTGTTTTTGTCCAGTCCGACCGGTCGGGGGTCCTAGCCGATTGGCCGACCGACCGGTTGGCAAACAGGTCGGGTTTCACGTTTTTTTCACAGCGACTCTCTAGACAGTTTTTGTGTGTGGCCGATCGGCCAACGGTTTTGGCCAGCCAATCAACAGTGTGCGCAGGACCGCTTAATGAAGTTTCCTAATGGGACTCTAATACATGCAAACGGCTATATATAGAGCTCTAATTTAGAATTTAGGTATCCTACAAGGTATTATACACGTCCAAGGTGAGAAAGAGAGAAAAAGAGAAAGAAAGGAAGAGAGAGGGAGATGAAGCTTGTTGGTAGAGGATGCTTTGCTCGCGAAGGTAATTCACGGTGCAACGACGTCTCGGCTTTTCAACGTCTTCGTGCTCGGGTGAGATCTCTCAGTTTCTAGTCCTTTTATTATTATTCATCCTTGTGTGGGTGAAGAAGGTTTGATCCAAGCGGTGTGTGCTTGTGATTGAGGTTATAACGGTTCTACTGCATAGTGAATTGTTGATCTGGACGAGGCCCCATGGTTTTTACCTCTTTGTGGGTTTTCCTCGTAAAAATCTCTTGCGTCGTGTGATTATTGATTTGATTTAGTTTCGTGCTTTATCATAACCCATAATTCTAGTAGTTTGGAGGGCGAGATCCTAAGGCTTTGTGAAATGCCAACAAAAGTGGTATCAAAGAGTTCAGGTTGATTAAACAGGAAGTGTGATCAGTTTTGAATTATGAAAGGCGGCTTATCAAGGATGATTAGTCTCAATGGATCTAACTGGACCATATGGAAGGCTAAGATGGAGGACTTGCTTTATTGCAAGGACTTATATGCTCCAATTCTAAGCGTATCAACGAAGACGAAGGATATGTCAGATGATGATTGAAAAAAATTGAATCGGAAGGCGATGGGGTTTATTAGACAATGGTTGGACGATTTTGTATTCCACCATGTATATACGGAGACCTCAGCCGCTAGCCTATGACAGAAATTATAAAGGCTGTATGAGAGGAAGACAGTCAACAACAAGATATTCCTAATTAGAAGACTTGTAAATCTCAACTTCAATGATAATAGTTCTATGGCTGAGCACATGAATGAAGTCAGCAATATTGTGAACCAGCTCTCCGTTATGAAGATGGTCCTGGACGATGAACTACAGGCTTTGCTATTGCTTAGCTCATTGTCTGATGGTTAGGAGACATTGGTGGTGTCTCTAAGTAACTCCGCGCCAGGTGGAAAGATGTTCATGGAATAAGTAACGGGTTTTCTCTTTAATGAGGAGACAAGGAGGAAGTCTCAAGGGTCTACTCAGCAAGAGGCCCTTGTGACACAAAATCGGGGGAGAGGAAAGAACAAAAAGGGCAGGAAAGTTCGAGATAATTCTAGAGGCAGGTCTAATGTCAGGAGAGATGTTGAATGTTGAAATTATGACAAGAAGGGTCATTACAAAAGTGAATGTCACAAAAAAAGGATCAGAAAGGAAAAAGGGAAGGAAAAAGATGATGACAGTGTTTTAAATAGCGAATAGCGTGTAGCGTAGCCTTTACCCCTTTGAAGCGTGAGGCGTAAGCTACATAGCGTGTGGCGTAAGCTACACACTATTTAGGTTATTAATCAAGGTTGCACCAAATTAGATGATTAATAATAAAATTTAACAAATTTCATGATATTTGGTGCAACCTAAAGTAATAGCAAGGGGTAATGATTAAGTATAAAAGTGAAGAAAGAGCAACAAAACTGATTTAAAACTATCTCTTATATTATTTTACTAAAAGCATTGAAAAGACTAGCGAATTTTCATCGAAATAGAAAAATGAAACAAATCATTAAAAACATTATTGATTTTAATGTTATAGTGAAAAATGATTTGTAATATGAGCTATGTAGCATGTAGCGTAGTCTATGAAGCATGTAGCATAGTCAAATTAATCATGTAGCGTAGTCAAATTAATCATGTGGCATAGGCTACACGCAACTTAAGCTATTTTCATGAGCTACATAGCGTTTAGGCTAAGCTACGGTACGTAGCGTAAGCTACACGCTACATAGCATAGCTATTTAAAACTCTGGATGATGAATCAGATTCTACTACAGTCGCCTCAAATGGTAACGTTGTGATCATTCTCTCAGCGGATCATGATGTTTGTCTCACGGCTGCGAATCAGGACACCGATTGGGTGGTCGATTCGGGAGCGTCGTTTCATGCAACTCCACGAAGGGATTTCTTCACAAGCTACAAGCAAGGCAGCTGTGATACAGTGAAGATGGGAAACTCTGGAGTATCCCAGATTGTGGGAGTTGGTGATATTTGTGTGAGAACCGATATAGGCTGTACATTAGTTCTAAAAGATGTGAGACATATTCCAGACCTTCGCCTCAACTTAATGTCGACGGGACCGGCTATAAGAGTCGGTTTGTTGATGGCACTGGAAGCTCATCAAGGGTTCGATAATCGCAGCAAGAGGGAAGATGTGTTGCACCCTATACAAGACATGTATTACTATATGCAAGGATGAGTTGAACACAGCAAAAGATTCAATGATAGACATGTGGCACAGACAGCTCGGCCACATGAGCGATAAAGGCCTCAGCTACTAGCGAAGAAGCACCTCCTTCTAGAGTTGGCAGGTACACCTCTTAAAACCTGTATTGATTATTTATCAGGAAAACATAATAGAATTTCATTTGTAAAAACTGCTTCTCATGTTAAGAAAGTGCATCCATTAGATTTGGTTTATTCTGATGTTTGTGGTCTTATGAGGACAAAAACCTTAGGGTGGGGCATTGTATTTTGTTACTTTTATAGATGATGCATCTAGGAGGGTTTGGGTTTATGCTTTGAAATCCAATGACAAGGGTTTTAGTGTTTTTAAAATATTCCATGCCATGGTCGAGATGGAGACAGGTAGATCATTGAAGCGCATTCGTACTGACAATAGTGGTGAATATATTGGTGACTTCCATGAGTATTATAAGTCCCTAAGTATATGGCATGAACAAACAATACCTAAGACCCCCCACCATAATGGTGTATCTTAATGTATGAATCGCACCATTGTAGAGAGAATCAGATGCATGTTATCCCATGCGAAGTTGTCCAAGATGTTATGGGGAGAAGCAATGCACACAGCAGTGTATTTGATAAACATGTCTCCATCAGCTCCATTGAACAGAGAAGTACCTGAGAAGGTGTGGACTGGACGTGATCCTTCGTACAGTCATCTCAGGGTGTTTGGATGCAGGGTATCCGTTCACATATCAAGGACGAAAGGTCCAAGCTCGATACGAAGATCAGACAGTGTGTGTTCTTGAGGTGCGGTGATGAGAAATTTAACTTCAGGTTGTGAGATCCGACCGAGAAAAAGCTCGTCAAGAGCAGAGATGTGGTTTTCTTTAAAGATCAGTGTATAGGAGACATTGGAAAGCCAGAGAAGACCCAACCCAGTTTAGGTGAGTTGGAAGATTTGGATTCTATTACTCCTCCCGTGGTGCCTGATGACGGGGGAGTACAGCAAGGTGCAGAGGACGAAGGAGTTCCTACAGGAGATGGACAGGGGGAGCAGCCCCCACTTAATCCACTTGTTGAGCCACAAGTGAGGAGGACATCTAGGGATAGGCACCCGTCCAAGAAATACTTGCCACATAGTACATTATACTTACTAATGGGGGAGAGCCAGAAGATTATTCTGAGGCCCTAGCCAACGAGCATAAGGGGGAGTGATTAAAAGCTATGCAAGAGGAGATGTAATCCTTGCATAAGAACCACACCTATGACATGATGAAATTGCCTAAGGGTAAGAAAGCAATGAACAACAAGTAGGTGTTCAAAAAGAAGATTGAGTACAAGAATTCATAAACAAGGTTCAAGGCCAAACTCGTGGTGAAAGGTTTTGGTCAGAGGAAATGTATAGACTTCGATGAAATATTATCACTAGTGGTGAAGATGATGTCCATACGGATGTTGCTTGGGTTGATGGCTAGCATAGATCTGGAGATAGAGCAGTTAGATGTTAACACTGTTTTCTTTCATGATGACCTGGAAGAAGAGATCTATATGCGCTAACCAGAGGGGTTCGAAGTTAAAGGCAAAGAGCATAGGTGTGTAGGCTTAGGAAGAGCTTATATGGGCTGAAACAAGCTCCTAGGCAATGGTACAAGAAGTTTAACTCGTTCATGTTGAAACATGGGTAGTGATAGAACGGAGTCGGACCACTGTGTGTTCACTCGCAGGTTCTCAAATGGTGATTTCTTAGTTTTGTTATAATATGTTGATGACATGCTTATCATGGGAAAAATACATCAAGAAGATTGACAAGCTGAAACAGAAATTGGGCAAGTCATTTGCGATGAAAGACTTGGGCCCAGCCAGACAAATCCTAGAAATGGAGATAACCCGTGACAGAAGCAGCAGAAGGTTTTGGTTGTCACAGGAGATGTATATTGAGAAAGTCCTAGAGCGGTTCAATATGAATATAATGGTCAATACTCCACTAGATGGTCACTTCAAATTGAGCGACAAGCAGTGTCCCAAGACGAAGGCAGAGGTGGAAGAGATGCAGAAGATACCCTACGCCTCGGCAGTAGGAAGTTTGATGTATGCTATGGTGTGTAAGCGTCCAGACATAGCATATGCGGTTGGTGTTGTCAGCCGGCATCTTGTCAATCCTGGCAAAGAACATTGGGCAGCGGTGAAGTGGATACTACGGTATCTAAGAGGCTCATCTAAGTTGAGCTTATGCTATGGTGACGGAAAACTTGTGTTAGAGAGTTACACAGATGTAGAAATGGCAGGTGACATAGATTCTAGGAAGTCGACATCGGGGTTCATGTTCACGTTTGCTGGGGGAGCGGTCTCTTGGCAGAGCAAGCTACAGAAAGTCGTAGCATTGTCGACGACAGAGACCGAGTAAATTGCAGTCACAGAAGCATGCAAGGAGATGCTTTAGATGAAGATGTTCTTACATGAACTTAGCCTGAAGTAGGAGAAGCATGTGGTTTATTGTGATAGCCAGAGTGCGATACACTTGAGCAAGAATCCAAGTCAGCATTCCAAGTTGAAGCACATAGAGATTCGGTACACTGGATCAGGGATACTTTGAAACAGAATGTGTTACAGCTTTAGAATGTCCATACGGAAGATAATGAGTTAAACATGATGACCAAGGCTTTGCTCAAGAGCAAATTTGAGGCTTGTAGATACCGGGCTGGCTTGAAGACGGTAAACTCCTTCTGAGTCAGAATAGGGAAAATTTGTTAGAGTTTTCCTCCTCAGTGGCAGAGGAGAGAGGTGAATTTTGGTGGTCATCGACCGACTGGTGCCCCCTGGCCGACCGGTCGGACATGAGGTTGAAATTGCACAAAGTCATTGGACTATTTTTGTCCAATCCGACCGGTCGGGGGTCTTAGCTAACCGGTCGGCAGACAGGTCGGGTTTCACATTTTTCTCACATTGACTCTCTGGACAGTTTTGTTTGTGGCCGACCGGCCAACAATTTTGGCCAGCCGGTCGACAGTGCGCATGGACTGCTTAATGTAGTTTTTTAATGGGACTCTAATACATACAAACGGCTATATATAGAGCTCTAATTCGGAATTTAGGTATCCTACAAGGTATTCTACATGTCTAAGGTGAGAGAGAGAAAAAAAAGAGAAAGAGAGGAAGAGAAAAGGGGAGATGAAGCTTGTTGGTAGAGGAGGCTTTGCTCGCAAAAGTGATTCACAATGCAACGACGTCTCAGCTCTTCAACATCCTCGTGCTTATGTGGGATCTCTCAGTTTCTAGTTCTTTTATTGTTATCCATCCTCACATGGGTGAAGAAGGTTTGATTCAAGCGGTATGTGCTTGTGATCGAGGTTGTAACGGTTCTACTGCATAATGAATTGTTGATCTGGACGAGGTCCCGTGGTTTTTACCTCTTTGAGAGTTTTCCATGTAAAAAAATCTCTTGCGTCGTGTGATTGTTGATTTGATTTAGTTTCGTGCTTTATCATAACTCATAATTCTAGTAGTTTGGGGGGCGAGATCTTAAGGCTTTGTGAAACGCACCCAACACAATGGCCCACTTGCACCCTCCTGATGATGTTGACTAATAAGGAGAAAGTTCCACTTTCTCTATAAGGACAAAGGTGCATTTTGGTTGCAATTCGGATATTTTATGATATCCTCAAATTCTATTACATTTAGCGCAACCAAATGCACCTAAAAGATATGTTTCCATGAGCTTGAGCCGTGACATAGTTGCGGTGATGGCTAGTAGAAAACGAAGAGATAAAACAAGTGGTTATAAAAAAATTTACTCCCAGGGGTTAAGAAGATTTTTAACTTGATGTATAATGATAAGGTTAAGAAGGATAATCAAAGCTACACCTTTTGAGGCCTTCATCCACGCCCTCGGCGGTGACGTCCGTGTAGAAAGCGTCCCACGTGCACCAGCCAAACCAGTCGACAAAAGAAGGCAACTGCGCACGCAAACGTCACATATCACAATCTATTAAGGTCGTATTTTTACCAAATGCTTTTCCAATCCGCTACCAGAGAAACTTGTTACCTTTTTCTTTTCGCGGTGGAGGAACGTTTGCATGTGCTTTTCCACGGCCCTGTTTCACGGGAAAATACAGGTCCCCTGTCATTTTCATGTTTCCATGTTTCCCCAGATAAAAAAGTAGCAGTTGGCCTACTTAATAGAAATTTCTTCTCCCGAGGAGATTTCCCATTAATCACATGCAACCACTTTCCTGAAACCTTAGGCGATGCAACTGGATTACTTGAATCTGCGCATGCTCAAGCACGGGCGGACAGTTCAATCGCGCCTGGTCAAGCACGGCCGCCCTGCCAAAGGCCCAAAATTCATACTAAAGGATGAGAAAAGTTTTGCTACACCCACGAGTTAGCTACGCTAGCTACATCCGGTGTAGAAATGACCCCAACTTGATGTATGTGTTGTATCCACGCCGTCCATCCATTTGGCGAGTTCCTTTTAGGGCATGACACCAAACATGAAGCAGATTCAAAGTTCAAGTGGACCCCAATAATGTTTTAATGGTTGGCGTTCAATCTCCACTATTTTTTGTGCTGGGTCCACCTGTTCTTTTGATCTGCCTCATTATTAGTGTCATGCACTAAAACGATCTTGCCAAATGGATGGACGGCGTGGATACAACACATACATCAAGGTTGGGTCATTTCTACACCGGTGTAGCTAGCGTAGCTAACGCAGCTAACGCGTGGGTGTAGCAAAATTTTTCTCCTACAGGGATGGTCTCTTGTCCTTTTCCCCAGCCTAACATTGGTCCGTCGGCTAGTACGCTCGTGTGGGGCCCACCCGTTATGTGTAAACTTACTGATGGAATGTGGGATCCACCGTGCTGCGTGGATGTCATCCAACCAGTCATTAGGTACACCCCACCTAAGAGACACCAAAACCCAGCCATTCGAAGACTCAGATAAGCCACAGAAGTGTACATATAAAATATATGCTTTAGGCGTGTTGTACATTGTTCCCTCTGCTGTGTCCCACCTGAGTTTTGCATCAAGATAATTCTTAGGATATGCAGTGAACACGAGGAGAGACACCGGATGCATGGCTTGGATTCCACATACGAATCATGTGTGGGCCCCACAGAGCTTCAAACGCGTGTAAGATAGGTGATCTTCCCCATTTTTGAGAACCATAAGCGAACCAAACGGATGGTTGAGATTGATCATTTAACCAGTTCCGTTAAAAATAATCACATCTTCATATTTAGATGGTCACGATCAATGATTGGAATAATTCATTAGAAGTGAACCATCGGACAGTCAGGATTGATGATTGGACCAGTTTCTGTTAAAAATCAAACTTGGTCATCAATTTTACTAGGATCATCGGAATTTAGCATAGTGTCATAAGACGGTGGGCCCCACCAAATGATCTTGACACACATGACTGGACCGTCGATGTGCCTAACCGGAACTAGTTGCATCTGATCATTCCTCATACAGAAACACCGAAAGAAAAAGGGGTGCCTGGAGAGTATCTTACTTGACCGCTTCTGTGATGACTTCGAAGGGATTGGTTCCTGCATGCGTGTAGACCAGATGCATTCCCTGGTTGGTCTGAACAGCCGCGTCTCCTGCAAAATCAATCAGCACAAACAAAAAAAACAGAGTCGTTTCGGTTCTTTCGAACGCCTCCCATTTTTTCCCCTATTTCTTCAAATCTTTCAAAACTTGGATAAATTCATTGACTGGTTGATTGGTTTCTTTCTCCACTTGAGTGTTTGCCAAACGAAAGCTCTCCAGCCATCGCGCAGCAATCGAACAGGGTATCCTTTGATTTTCGAATCTTTGCTACGAGTATTTTACTCACCACTCTCGAGACAAATCTCGATCTCGTCCCTCTCGTTGCCTTGGAGAACGGCACGGAACTGCCCCTCCAAGAGCGGGAGGAAAACTGTGTAGATGGTGGATGCCTCTCCATCGTCATCCACGCCCTCTGTTTCGGCTTTGCTCTCGATAAGCATGAACTGGGTTTCCAAAGGGACCTCCTTCCCGCACGTTCCCATCCTCTGCGTCATCCACCATAGCTTGAAGCGGAAGCAGCACACGAATCGAAGGCCCCTGGAACGAAAGATAACAATTTCAGTTTGTCGGCTTGGAATTTCAGCTCCAAAGATGAAATACCTAGTTTCACATTCTTTTTTGAGAGAGGAAATAGTCATTTTAGCGTGGAAAATAGCATTTAAATACTTGAAAGAGAGATGATCAATCCACTGCTCTCAGTGCAGCAAGATATAGAGCTAATGGTTGCATCCAGACAGTTGGGCAGTTTAGTGCCACATACATCAAATGTCCAACAATGTGAAAATCACAGTGAGCGGATCCATCCATAGGCTGGGCTTTACTTTCTTTAGTCATTTATTTTCCAAGCCATGGATGAGATGCTTTACTGCAAGACAACCACGATGGAGTCCAATAAATCGACAGCTTCACTGTTGATTAGGCCAGCTTCCCATAAATAATCTTGACTGTCCATTTCATAGGCCATTGATCGGACAATTAGAAACATTCAAATGGTGTGACCTTTACATAATAGCCTACCAAATGCGTGCTGGACCTATTGCTCGGCCCGGATCACTTGGTTTGATTGTACAAGTGTCCCTGTGCGACCAACAGTCTCTGCGAGCTTTGGATCATTTCTCATAAGCCAAAAGGATTTAGGCTCATTTGCAATGTAAGAGAGCTAAATTAGTTTTTACTATCAGTGATAAAACAGGAAAGGTGCTGTAATTTGAAGGGATTTCTTACTCCAAGGTCCCCATGGGAAAGACGTGAACGCTGTTGCTATCAGACGCAGTGGCGCCAATGAACGCACCCGCGACGAGCCCGACGCCCGAGCCAGGCGTCAGCACGATATTATCAGGCACGCCCGTCAATATAGTCTTCCCGTGAACCACCAGGTTTCCATCGTTGATCGAGATCTTCGGTGTTACTGTCATTTTCGTTCCTTCTTCCTGTCCCACCAATTAAAATGATGAGAGGGCCCGGAATTACGCCAATACAACCAAATGACAAAATGATTTAAAAAAAGAGATAATTATATGAACAATTAGCCGCTCGAATGATCATAGTGCCCTCGAACCGGCTTGATTGTATAAGATAAAGAGTCATAGATTTTCAGTCTAATCCTAATGGAACGATGATACGATATGTAGGCTATTAGGGGACACGATAGCCAGCGAACGGCTGTAGACCGCGCGTGTTGGGGCGCACGTTAGCTTTCTTGAACTTTCGTGATTCACTGGATCAGTACGGAGTACGAACGGTGTGAAGATACTCGTACAACGGGAGCAAGGGAAGTACGATTTCATTTTTATTGGTTGCAGGGTACACGTACCACAGCAGTAGAGCTGAGCACGAGCTAAGCCACGACAGTTAGCTTGATCGGCTCGAACCATGATTCTAAAGTTAGATTCGGAATAAGCTGAGCCATTTTGTCAAGCTCAAAATGATTTTAGGCCGATCTCGAGCTAACCCAAGCTCGAAGTTTGGCTCGATTAGGCTCAACTTAGGCTCGATTAGGCTCAACTCAGTAAACTCACTTATAAAAAAAACTAAAAAAGTGTATCTTTTAGTCCCACATCAAAAGTGAACAAGAAAGTAAGGCTTTCTATAAAAATAAGTGGCGGTGTCAATAGGTTTCATACCCAATTTTAAATAATTTTAAGCTTGGTTTTTAAGTTGGACCTATTTAAAATTTTGTTTTCTACGAGCTTGAATTGAACTCAAACTTGCTTGAAAGCAAGCATGGTCATTGAGCGAGCCTAGCTCAAACAGGGCTCAGCTTGGCTCGTGCTCACCTCTAACTGGTCCACACACCTCTAAGGTCCACAGGAGCTATGATGAGCACGATTCCTCCTTCGTTGCTCCCAAACTAGCTACCATCTGATGATCAACGTCAATTAAGGGCGTGAAAAAGAAGTACAGCGACCATCCATTTTGTATGCCCTTGATGGATGGCTTTGATCATCTGACTGGTGGATTTTGAGGGCATGATCAACCCATGTGGTCGCCTTCCGAGGAATGGTCAAATTCAAATGGAGTTTGTTATTAAAGATTCGGAATCAGGTATAAAAAAATAAAAATAAAAAGCATATATTAGTTGTGCTTAATTCTTTGAGATTCGACCGCCACAGGAGATACCAAACACTTGCGAAAACCAACCTGAAGAAGGAAATACAAAATATCGGAACGAGAACGAAAGGAGATTATAACGGCGCAACCCCAAGCCTAAGGCTTTCTCGTCCGGTGGCGTTGCTCCTGATCTACACCAGACGAACGGCCTGGATCTCATTTAAGTTACCACGTATGCAGTTCTTTTTTCTTCTTTTTTTAAATTCTACGAAGCAATTTCATTTGTCCGTCATGAAAAACGCCGGGCTTGATAGGCAAGACGTCATTGCTAGCTGGCGAGACGTAATGAAGCAAACGTAGCGCTTGCAAAATGAATTACGGGTTTCGTTTTGGATCCATCTCGCGATGGCAAAGGCAGGTAGTCCGCGTACTACTGAATTTAGACCGTAGTCTTCTAGTTGGTCAGGCAACGGATGTCGTTTTCATCTGTAAAACAGATGTACAATTATTAAAGCGGACTTAATATACACCGTTAATCTTCTTTGATTAAAGCAGTTCCCAGATCGAAAAACCAAGGTCAGTGTGACCTTCCACTTTGACGTCTCTGATCATCCGCAATCGCTTTTGTAGTCCGCGGACTACAAGATCGGAAGTACAGGGGACGAGATCTCACCATCTCCCAACCAACTGAAGACTTTTCTCTTTAGTCTTCATAAAAGCTCGAGAATTTGAGGCAAAAGGAAAATTGGAGCGAAATAAAAACGCGTGAAGATGGAAGAGAGAGAAAAAATCTGAAAAAAAAAACAGAGCATGTGCAGACTCCAGGCATTTGCTCTGTTCTCTGTAGAAGGTTGCAGAAAGCGGCCAATGGAAGCAAAAAAGGAGTTCGAAACTGAATGTTTTACAATGGGGAGATGTACATTCCGATTGAGAAGCGAATGGTGGCAGAAATCTATCAAAACAAGAGAAAATGGAGGGTGAAAAGGGCCTGATTCCAACAATTCTGTAAGGAATGTCACAGATCCTTCGAATAATACTGGCGAAGGAGAAAATGACAGTAGAAATTGTCATCGATGTATATGGAGGGACTCTAACACTCCCCCGGACGTGCGGGGTGGAACTCCGCACGGGAACATATTAGGCTTTTGCTACTTTCGGGATTTGAACATAGGACCTTTCCGCTCTGATACCATGTCAAACAACCACTTTCTCTAAAAGCTCTAACGTTCAAAGGATGTTGTATCAATGTATATCAAGGGACCAACAGAAATGAGAATTTTTTTTTTCCGATTTTCAGTAAAAGAGAAGCATAGATTCAGAAAATCTGATGGAAACACAATCCTCCGCCGAGAATCCTGTTTTTTCGTCCAAAGGCTTCAGAGATCTGCAGAAAAAAAAAGGCAGGAATCTCGATCTGAATGGATCTGTGGAACATGTATTCTAAAAAGTGAAAATCTGATAATTTTCTCTCAAATCGAACTCCAAAAACCTCACAACCGGCGAAAGAACCAAGCTTCTAGTCATTATTTGCTGCAGATCGCGGCTTCTAGCTTTGTTTCTCCCTCAAATCTACGCACGATCTCAAAGTTCAGTCTCAACATGATCGATGAAACAAAAAAAAAGTAGCGAAATCACCAAATCAGGCAATTTTCTCCTAACAAATCCAAAGAATTAGAATCTCGCAATCAGCAAGGGAAAAAAAACGATTTCTATCGTAATTCCATTCCAGAACGCGATCTCTTCCTCATTTTCCCGTCCAAACGCTTCAAAATCAACAGAAAAGATATCTAGATCTCGATCTCCCACCATAAGGTACTTAAAAACTTGAAAAACGTAGAGACAAAGCGAATAAACAGAATAGAAGATATCTAGAAAGCTCCATAAGCTTCAAACTCACCTTAGAACCTCTTGCTGGATAATCAAAAGCGGCTCTTTCCAATCAAAGAGACGAAAGACGAAAGAAAGAGACGGAGAGTGAGAGAGAGGGAAAAAAAACCCTAGAAAAACGAAAGCAGACTCAGAAGAAGTGCATTCCAAGAGAATGCCTCTTCTTTAAAAGAGCTCGAAGCTACGAATAGAAACACACGATCGTAACGATGCAGGAAAGAGAAATCAGGAGTAGTCGTTTATATACTGTCCGAGCCGTTAAACGTCGAGCATCTTGCAAAACCGGATTCCATTGGATCTTGACACGTGGCAATGCGGTCGATTCTTCCCGTCCATCCGATACCTCGTCCTACGGATTAATTTAGGACGAGTTATATGATACTCAGGCTGCGTGTGGGGCTTGATACTCGGGCACTAAGAAATTGTACACATGGTATGCATCAACTCTATAAAAGCGACTGGATTGTGAAAACTGTCTCATAATCAAATTCCCAGGATCGGATTGGTTGAACAATCCTAACCTCTGATTCATAGACACTTTTTGCTGGAAATAGAACCTTTATGCATTTTTCATTTCTAACCGTCCAATAAATGTCAACCAATCCGATAATCAGATAATTAAATAAGCCTACTGTTTGGTTACATTTACATATACAGTGAATACATTAAATTGGACGGCTTAATTTGATTAATTTCAAGCCACGTATGCATTTTTCTAATTGCCTGTGTATCATCCATCACAAACTGCCAGAGTATCAAATGTTTTATCTTAATTTAATCGTCGTGGAGGCTTATTATTACAGAGAGACATTGTATTTTTTTGACTATTAATGGAGAAATGATCTCGTGTTCGCGAACACTGCGTGTTACAGTGCTACTAATATTGCCAAAGGACACTTGGATAGTCTCATTTTTCATCTTGACCGTCCATCAGACTCATCTCACATTTATTGAGCTACCATGAAAATATCATGTTGGAGCGAATAAATCCAACCATCTAATTAATGGAATTAAGAAATTACAGTCTATATTCTTTATAAGAAATAGGTTCCGTCAAACAATGCGAGAGAATCACTTTTACAAGGCAATCCTACACTCTAATCCGTAGCTTGGGAAACGGAAGGGTGTCACCAAATGGCCAGCTAATGAATGGACTGGGATCATGTGATCGGTGTGATATTTTAATGGTAAACCAGGGACCGTCTATTTTACATAATGAACAGTCTGGATCAGCCGATTGGACTGTCCAAGTGTACGGATACCAGCTAGAGCACACTAACTTACCGTGTGAAAGACCAAAGTTACTCATCAGGCGATACACACTCTAGATAATCTCACTAAAAGATCAGATGGGCATGATTGTTCACATGCAAACTAGACAGCGGAAACAACGGCTCAGATCTTGTGCATATGCACGCGCGTGGGGCCTGATCATTCGAGTTGGTAGGCCACACGGTGCGCCAGGATGAGACTCGAGCTCGACTTCCCATGTCTAGAGTTATCGGTGACCGTGGCGATTCGGTGACAGTTGATTAGAGCTGGACGCCAACCAAGTTTAACCATTCTGATCAATTCGGTGAAACTCAGTTCGAACATCAAGTTTTCTCATTCATCGAGTTTGTTCGAAAAACAATTCAAGTCGGTTCCAATCATAGTCTTGTTCGACTTGACTCAACTCAAATATTGACCAACTTGATTCAACTCTGTGTATATATACAGAGAGAAGGTTGGATGACAAATAAACATGATTGTGGGCCAGGAAGGTTTCAATGGTTGACATCATTCTCCTCACTATTTCCCATGGTGTTGTCCACTTGAGCTTTGTATCTACCTCATTTTTTATTTAATGCCTTAAAATGAGATGTACAAATGCATGGATGGAGCGGATAAAACAAATACATCATGATGGGGCCCACAAAGCTTTAACACTAGCTTGCTGGCGGGTGTTCGCGTCACCAGCAAACCCACGTTCGTGTCACATGCCATGCGCAATTCCTGCGCTGGAAATCTAGGTGAGGCCTACCGTGATGTTTGTGAGGAATCCACGCCCTCCATCCATTTTGTGAGATTGTTTTAGTATGCAAGATAAAAAATGATTTGGATCCTAGACTTAAGTGGGTGCACTAAAGGAAAAGGTGGTAGGGAAATTCCTACTATTGAAATCTCCTTGGAGTCCACAGTGATGTTTAATGCCATCATAATGTTATTGCTTTAGTGTGGTTCATCGGAGATTTAGTTGTGGCTAAACCTTATGATTTGTCATTTGTGATATGTAATTTATGAACAAATCAGTATTTACTATTTAGTAGTAGAAAAAATATTTTCAAGCTAAAAAAGTAAAATTGTTGAACTTTTAAAAATTGTCCAAAATTCATATGTTCAAACATGTTTGAACATGATTGGGCTAGATCAAATTGAGTTCGATCAAAACCACCCTGTTTGAATGTTTGTTCGAACACACCTACTCAAGCAGTTGAACAATTTGATCTGGTCCATGTTCGACTAGAATCGGATCGTTACCCACCCCTACACTTGATCACCTCGTGAGCTGCCTTTAAGACCATGGGAGCAGATTAGTTATTACCGGGTCACACCTTAGCGGTGTTACCCTAATTATGTGGGGCCCACCTTGATGTATTTTTTTGTATATCAACTCCGTCCATATGTTTTATCATCTTATTTGAGGTTACTATTTATTATCGGGTCACACCTTAGCGGTGTTACCCTAATTATGTGGGGCCCACCTTGATGTATTTTTTTGTATATCAACTCCGTCCATATGTTTTATCATCTTATTTGAGGTTACTATCTCAAACTTTAATAAGATCAAAATTTCATATAGACTGTCTATAAAAAGTGATGATTGATCATTAAAAACTTTTTATGGGCTATAAAAGTTTTGGATCAAGCTGTTTTTGTACGTTTACCTTCATCCTGATCTTATTGACTTTATCCACAGGTTGGATTGGAAAAAAAAAAATCGAAAGCCTTACGAGGCGCCCTTTGGATTTTTTAATGGTGAAGCACTCATCAAAACTGTTTCCTGTGGTGTGGTCCACCTGAGGTTTGGATATGCATAATTTTTAGACTCCTGTCCTAAAATTGGCTGGAAAAATAGATGGACGGCATAGATATAAAAAAAAAACATCAAGGTGGGCCCCACGATAAGGATAAAAAAATTATCCGGGTAACACCTAATCCTCTCCCCGAGACCACGTGGGATGGTCTGTCTCAATAAGAGCAAAAGGACGGAAATGCATCGGCTCTCCCGAAGTTTCTCGGCAATTTCTAGTCCCGAGGAATTAAGCGTAATTGCCGAGAAATAGAATTGGAGTCCCGTGATATGACCGATCCCGAGTAATTGGAGTTCTGTTTCGAGGGAAAAGATGGACTGTGCACGGGAAGTAGGCCAATTCATCTGCACCGTCCAAACCTGTTGGGTACGGTTTTAACACGCATTCAAATGCGTGTCTCTTTGTGTTTGTATAAGATTCCAATTTTCAGGTCGTACTGCTTGTGAACGGCGGTAACTGATGTCTGCACCGACTCTGGGTGCTGCCCTTTCAGTACCAACAAATCACAAGGCGAATTTGTTTGATTCATTGGCAGGGTATGGAGATCCATCCATCTGCACACACCCACAGCATCCATATCATCCAAACTGTCGGCCACGTTGTAGATGGTAGCCTAAGAATTATACTTATTAGACCAGGACCTGGGCCCCAGCAATTAGCGAAATTGGTGGGTCAGTCCAATTATCAAATGGGCCACCATTACATAGAAAAATCGACGGTTCAAAGAAACTTGTCAGGTATTTCCTTTCACTATGCAAGCCTAGATTAGAGGCTCCTGTGGGACGGGTGAAGCCTACGGCATTAGGAACTAGGGCTGCGCCACCCTACTTTTTCATTTATCGGTGTCAAAGGGATTATCAAAACAAAAAAAAAGGGGGGACAAATTCAACAACTGGGGCCCACTAACATGAGATTAGGATCGTCCAAAAATCTAATTTTAGCTGTATTCCCTTATTAAGCTTATCTGATTAAACTGACTATGTGCACGGATCTTAATGGTGAATACATGGAAAGAGGATCAATGAATGTCGCCAGTTGTTGCAATGTGGCCAGGTTGGCCTAGTCAGTGACTTACAAATTCACCCTTGTAATGTGGCTAGGTTGGGTTAGTCAGTGCCGTTGCGGTTAAGACGTGCACATGAACGAGATCTGCCGGCCAAAATATCTGATCTCTGGTCCAAATTATGTGGCCCACAAGTGGACGGTCCAGCCTTAGTCGTTCTGGCCTGACGAGGGGATAAGACTTCCACATGTGGTCGGTTTGTCTGTTGCAAAAGCTCTTGGCTCTTCTGCAGTATGTCTAACGTAGCCGTTTAGTTTGGGAGAAACAGCCTAAGAGGGAGGACCCATGAACTTACGTGGACAAGTTGTGTATGTAGACGGGAAGCGGATTGCGTGGTGTGCCACCGACGACAGTGTTATATGTTGACGTCACCAGATTATGTGGGCTCACTATGATGTATATGTTAAATCTACACCGTTCATACATTTTTCAAGATCATTTTAGATCATGATCTGAAAAATGAGACAAATCCTAATCTCAAGTGGACCACACCATAGAAAACAACGGGGCAGTGATTCTCACCGTTGAAAACTTCCAACCTGTTCATGAGGTCACACAGACCTGGATGAAGGAAAAAAAACAAATATCGGATTGATCCAAAACTTTTGTGCCCCAAGAAGTTTTCAATGGAAGACGTTGAATCCCCACTGTCTTTTGTAGAATGGTCCAGTTGATCTGTCTGATTTTTGGGCCAATGCCTTAAAATGATCTCTTAAAATGGATGGAAGGTGTGGATATAATACGTATATTATCATGGGCCCCACAGAACTTGGTGACGTTAACACGGGCGCGGATTTCCTGCGAAAGCCTTGCGCAGGAATTTCCTGCGCTGGGAACCAAGGTGGGCCCACAGTGATATTTTATGATAAATCCACACCGTCCATCCGTTTTGGGAGCTTATTTTAGGCTATGAAAACAAAAATGAACCGGATCCAATACTCAAGTGGGTCGAAAACGTAAGATTTGAACGTCTACAGTTGAAATATTTGTGGAGTCACAGGGGTTTCGAATCAGGATAATATTTGTTTTTCCAGTTCATCCCAGTATTAGTGACGTTATTAACGGTATGGATGTCATACAACATCACTGTAGACCCCAGGGAGGTTTCAACGATAGTAATTTACCTACCCACCTTTTCCTTTAGTGAGGCCCACTTGAGTATTGGATCCGATTAATTTTTGTTTTCATAGCCTAAAATAAGCTCCCAAAACGGATGGACAGTGTGGATTTATCATAAAACATCACTGTGGGCCCCACCGTGGTTCCCAGTGCAGGAAATTCCTGCACAAGGCTTTCGCAGCAAATCCGCGCCCGGTTAGGTGTTACCCGGCGGAGCGAATTAGATGTTACCCGGGTAACACCTTAGTGGGTGTTACTCCTACCGTGTGGGGCCCATAGTGATGTTATTTTTATATATCTATGCCTTCTATCTGTTTTCTCATATCATTTTAGGATGTGATCCAAAACGTTAAGAAGATCCAAATCTCAGGTGTACCATACCATTAGAAATGGTGATTGATAACCATTAAAAAAGTTTGTGGGCCACAAAATTTTTGGATCAATCTGATATTTATATTTTCCCTTCATCAAGACCTTGTTGACATTATCAAGAGCTTGGATTGCAAATAAACATTACAAAAACCTTACCATGGGCTCTTTGCAATTTTTAATGGTGGGGCACTCAATCACACTGTTTCTGGTGGTATGGTCCACTTGAGATTTCGATCTACATAATTTTTGGAACCTTATCCTAAAATGGGATGTATGAACGGATGGACGGAGTGGATATACAAAATATCATTTGTGTGGGCCATAGAGTAGGGGTAACACCCACTAAGCTGTTCCCGGGTAACACCTAATTGCGCCCGGTAAACGGTAACACCTTAGTGGGAGTTACCCCTACCGTGGGGCCCACCTTGATGATGTGTTGTATATCCACGCCGTTTATCCATTTCTCGAGCTCATTTTAGGATGTGGGTCCCAAAATTTAAGAAGATCCAAACCTGAGATGGACCATGCCACAAGAAACACTGGTGATTGAGTGCCTCACCATTAAAAATTCAAAAGGGCCCATCTTAAGGTTTTCGTAAATGTTTATTTCCCATCCAACCAGTTGATAATGACAATAAGACCTGGATGGAGTGAAAATATAAAGGTCAGCTTGATCGAAAACTTTTGTGGCTCACAAAAGGTTTTTAATGGTAATTTGTTAATGTTTCCATTGATATGGTCCACCTGATATTTGTATCTTCTTAAGATTTGGGATCTCATCCTTAAAATAAGATGGAAAAACAAATGGATGGCGTGGATATACAACAAATACATCAAGGTGGGCCCTACAAGGTTGGGGTAACACCCTTTAACAGCTAATCCTCACCCATGAATATACACGTTAACTGCTTCCACGTCATAGCTTGCGAGAATTCCTTTGCGTGGCCAACTTTGATACAATTGACGTCCTAAAACAGGGAGATAATACGGGATGATGTACAAATCATGTCCTCTCCTATATATTATATGGGGGAGCGGATTAGGTACTACCCGAGCCTGTGCCCAGCTCAGGACAGGCCCCATGTGCCAGGTACGTGTCACATTTGTATTGGCGTAGGGGATGTTGTTAGAGGTGACCTGCCATGTCAGCAAGTCTGATACAGTCATGTCACGCCTCCTCTCCCCAGATGCACACACGCCACATACACCGCCTCCTCTCCCCAAATGCCCACACGCCACATGCTAGGCTGTCCTTAGTTCAGGACAGGCTCGGATAGTACCTAATCCGCTCCCATGTATGGGGGGGGGGGGGGGGGGGGGGGGGGGGGCCTCTAGAATGGATATATTTGTCTGAAAAATGATCACTGTTATCAAATCAACCTATACATCAAATCTGGTGGCCATTAAAATAATGTTGGAAAACAAAGACGAGTACTCAAACACGCGGGCAGATGAAATGGTAGAAAAAGTAATGAATAAGTACTCAAACACGCGGGCAGATGAAATGGTAGAAAAAGTAATGAATAAGAATGGGCAACGGGTTTATCTTTAAAACCAGAGCCATCCATGCTGGTTCAGTATATGGACCCGATAGATACCGCCTCAGATTGTGTAATGGAGTACATTGCACCTATGCTGTTCATCTGCTTTTTTTATCTCATTTTAGTCTATGAATACAAAAAATGTGATAGATCCAAAGCTGAAGTAAACCATACTACAAAAAATTCTCTCTCTTTTTTTTATATCATATTTTAGTCTATAAATATAAAAATGAAACAGATACAACGTTGAAAGTGAAACACACCACAAAAAAAGTAGGAATTAAACACTTTTTTTTTTTTTTTTTAAGCTAGTCATGCAAGGCACCGACCCTGTTACCTAGGTAACACACCCACTTGGTTAAACACACAATGCAGCCACCCACCAGTGGGGTTATTGTGTCTCCTTAGCACTTGAACCTGAGACCTGCTATTGAAACGCTTAAGTGTCTTCCAACTGGGCTAGCAGGCGGGATATAGTAGAAATTAAACACCTGCCATTGAATAATTGTTGAGTGTAACAGATGTTTTGGATCAAGTTAATATTTATGTTTAACCTTGGGAACAAGCTGGATGGCAAATAAACATCATGATGGGCTTTAGAATGTTTAAATGACAGTTGTCCCTATCTCTCATGCCTCTTGTGGTGTGATCCACTTGAGCTTTGAATCTGCCTCATTTTTAGGCTAATGCCCTAAAATGACGAGGGGTACAAAAGGATAGACAGTGTGGGTAAAACACATAAATCATGGTAGGGTTTAAAGAACTTTACCACATATATACAGTATCCACGTAGTGTTGTGTTCTACGGTAAACAATCTGTATACGGACGTGGTGCTGTGTTCTACCGTACACAATCTGTATAACGACGTGGTGCTGTGTTCTCCACAAGCTGCTGGGTCAGCAAGTGCCCGGGTTTCGTTGGACGCCGCAGATGTGTGCATAGCCGTCAAGAACCTGCAGCCCTAAGCTCCGTGGGGCCACCGTGATGTATTATATCTAACCCTTTATATGTATTCTCCATCTCATTTTAGGACTTGAACCCAAACAGGAGATAGATATAAATCTCAAGTGCACCACACCGCACCAAAACGTGAGAAAAATGATGCCTACCGTTGAAACCTTTTAGGGCCCATGATGATATTTATTTTACATCCAACCTGTGAGTACGATGACTGCGATGCGGATGGAGATCATATATCATCTTGATTCAAAACTTGTGTGGTGGTGGGCGCGATTCATTGTTTCCTGTTCTATTGTCCACGTAAGCTTTTGGATCTACCTCATGTTTGAGCTTGCCATATAGCTGGTACGTCACGGTGGGCCCTGCAGGCAATTTGCGTCCAAGTTAAGAGTGATGTTGGCGATGGACTGAGTTAGCTGGACTAGGACAGGAAACATGCGACACATGGATATATGATGCGCCAGGTACACGCTAGGAAAATGTTTTGGTAAAAAATATTTTAAATAAAAAATAATATACATTATATATTAGATACAGGTGTTTTACAAAAAGAGTTAGCTTTCTACCTCTGGGGATAGCCCCAAATAGGATAAAACTGAGAAAAAAGTTTGCTTTATTAATAGGGTGTTGGTTACTTTAATGTTTCATTGGTGAGAGAGAGGACTAACAAAGTTTGTGTGCTCCACAGGGACAGTCTCGGGTTCAATGGAGAGCGTCGGCATGTGAGGTAGTGTGGCCATAATTAAGAGGTATGACAGAGTGACTTATTTGCCTTATATAGGGGATGTGGAGCTATTCAAGAGGCATGGTGTAACTGCTTTTGTAGTAATAGTCTAGACCATGCAGACAATGTTGCATGAAGCTAGCCCAACAGTTAGAAACGGCTAGCCACTATATCTAAATGGCTAGCATGCAGTTAGTCTACCATGTGCAAAACGATCAGAAATTGCCAATAACAGCTAGTTTCTCTCCAACAATTGAAAACAGTTCAATGACTTTATGGCTCTCAACCAAAACGTCTAGCAACCCTTACCTATATAGACAGGGCCACACCATAAGTTACAATGAGGATGAGATTCAAACCATAGGTTTCTTTGTGGGGGAAAAGACGTCCTATATCTTCCATCAAACTCATTAATAATAATATATTAGTAATCGAGGTGGAGAAAAAAATTCAACCTGATATAAAACTCAGGCAAGCTACAAGGTGTGAACTTAGCAGTTTTTTTAGCACTTTTACATTGTTGCCGTTGATGTGGCCCTAATGAGCTTTAATGGGGCATAACTTCTATGCTCCAGATAGTGGTTTTCACCCGATAGACAAGAGTGGATTTTGTTGGGATTACTCGGCCAGCAGAAACATTGAGAAGAAACAAACGATCACCACACGACAATCAATCACACACGCACACAACCACGCAGAGACAATCCAATTTTTACGTAGAAAACCCTTGCAGGAAGAAACCACTGCACAAAGCGACAACCGCACTATGAATCAGAAGATTACAGAGATGAACTACCCACAATGAAACCCCAAGGAAGAGCAAAGCACTCTACCTCACCAAAAACTCTCTCTCAATAACTCTAATAACAATTAGGAAACCTTGACACTCTCTAAATCCGGATTACCATCCTATTTATAAAAAAACCCAAAAATGTCAATAATTTACACAAAACCGCATAACCATGCAGAATAGCACCATCGTTGACGACCGGTCGTGGCTTACCCATGGCTGATCGCAGGAGTCCAGGGAATTTTGCTCAAAATTCGACCCGTTCCGCCTCAAAGGGCCTATCGGACTTGGTCGGTCGCATAACACCCAACGACCGAATGTCAGGACATCCAGACTGTCCAGAGACTTCACTGCTGCCTAGCCTTTAATTAGACTGGTTGGCCAGGCTAGCTGATCGGTCGTGAGACCCTATTTCAACATACTTTGAAGGCTCCACTAACAATTTCCACTGAAACTTCAAACGTCGAACACACATCTTCCTTGTTCCTTTCTTCATCTCATCTTCAACATAGTGTCATCGGTTCTCGTGCACCCTACGTCTTCATTCCTTTTTTTTCAATTTCAGATAAATTGCGCAGAACTTGAACTTCTCTGCAGGGGCCACCTTGGTCAACATATCCGTCGGATTCACGCTGGTGTGAATCTTCTCCAGAGTCACATCACCTTCCTCAAGCACCCGTCGGATAAAATGATGACGCACATCAATGTGTTTAGTACGAGAGTGATAAACAGAATTCTTAGCCAAATTAATAATACTTGAGCTATCACAATTAACATGCATGACCTCCTGCTAAAGCCCTAATTAATTTATCAGTCCTTTAAACCAAATAGCCTCCTTGAAAGCTTCCATCACTGCCATGTACTCAGCTTCAATAGTGGAAAGAGCCACCACATACCGAAGCTTAGACATCTAAATAATTGCTCCACCCGCTAACACAAATGAGTAACCGGAAGTCGATCTTCTGCAATCCTAATCAAAATCGATGTACCCAACTAACTTGTCCCCAGACTTTTGGAATGTCAAAATAAAGTCTTGTGTACCATGAATGTATCGAAGTAGCCATTTCACTGTCTCCTAATGTTGCTTACCGGGGTTATAGATAAATCTGCTAACAACACCCACAACCTACGAAATATCTGGTCTTGTATAGACCATAACATACATTAAATTATCCACAACACTAAAATAGGGCACATGAGACATAACCTATTTTTCTTCATCTGTCTTGGGACACTGCTTTGAAGAAAGCTTGAAGTGAGCCGCATGAGGAACGCTAACAGGCTTAGACTTATCCATCTTATACTTTACCAATACATTCTCAAGGTATTCAGTTTGAGCTAACCAAAACTTGCTCCTCTTCCTGTCTCTATGAATCTCCATATCGAGAACCCTCTTTGCAGCCCCCAGATCCTTCATCTCTAATGTCCCTAAAAGCTAAGTCTTCAACACATTGGTGTCAAACATGTAATGACTGGCAATAAGCATGTCATCGACGTATAACACCGGTATGAGAAAATTTTCATCACTTAGTGTTTTGAAATAGACAGTGATCGCACGCCCTCATGGAAAAGTCCAAACTCATCATGAAGGAATCAAACTTTTTGTACCACTGCCTAAGCGACCGTTTGAGACCGTTTAACGATCTCCTCAACCTGTAAACCTTGTTCTCTGCCCCTTGTACTGTATAACCTTCTAGTTGGGTCATGTAAATCTGTTTATCAAATTTTCCATGCAGAAAAGTAGTCTTTACATCCATCTGTTCTAGCTCAAGGTCCTATTGGGCAACCAACGGCAACACGATCCTGATAGATACTTGCTTAACAATTGGTTAAAAAATCACACTGAAGTCTACACTTTCACGCTGAGCATATTTCTTCGCCACCAATCTGGCCTTGTACCTATCCTGTTTCTTCCAAAAATTTCATTTGCACCTAACCACTTTTCAGCCCACAGGAAGCTCAATTAACTCCCATGTCTCATTCTTGTACAGAGAGTCCATCTCGTCTTGCATTGTCGTCTTCTACTTTTCAACATCTACATCCTGTAGTGCCTCCTCAAAGTTAAACGAATCCCCCTCATCTGTAATGAGAACGAATGCAATGTTTGAGTCATCCTATACAGTATCGATAATTACCTGTGATCTCTAGGTAGATTTCATCCACAGGTGAATACTCCACCTGATGTTGTGCCTCTATTTGCATCTCAGTATTGGCCCGTATCTCATCTCTGTTAATATGAATATCAACAACCTATGATTTTTCTGATTCCTTTGTCACATCCGTTCGGAATAAAGAACCCTCATCAAACCTGACATCATGGCTCAAGGTGATCTTCCGAGTGACAAGGTTGTATAGTCTGTAACCCTTCACTCCATCACCATAGCCAACAAAGATACATTTTCTGGCACTTTGGTCCAGCTTATCTCTCTCAATTAACGGTACATGAGAGTAGGCCTTACAACCAAACACACGCAATCCTGAGTAGTCTAATGACCGACCATTCCACACTTCTTCTGAAATTTTACAATCTATGGTCGTAAAAGGGGACTGATTTATCAAGTAACAATCCATATTAACGGCCTTAGTCCATAGCTCTTTGCCCAACCCAACATTACTTAATATGTACTGAGCTCCTTCTAAAAGAGTCTAGTTCATCCACTCAATCACACCATTCTGTTCAAGTATGCGGCGCACTGTGTTGTACCTCACGATCCCTTCCTCTTTACAATACTAGTTAAACTCTCCAGAAGTGAATTCTCCACCATTATCGGTTCTCAACACTTTCAGTTTCTGCCTTATCTAATTTTCCACCTTCACTTTCCAATGCTCGACAGTGGTGAAAACATCGGATTTATTTTTCAAAAAATAAACCCATATCTTCCTACTATAATCATCAATGAAAGACACGAATCATAATAGCCCCCCAACAGAAATAACGAGCGAAGGCCCTCATACATCTAAATGAATATACTTTAGCATCACTTTACAAACATGTTTCCTGATTTTAAATGATAGCCTAAACTGTTTACCATACATACATTGCTCACATATACTAAAATTTATACTTTAAAAAAAAATCAATGAACAATCAGAAAGTATCTTCATGCCACATTCGCTCATGTGGCCTAAACGCGCATGCCAATACGTGTAGACCTAGAATCCACTGCAACTCCACCTGATGAGACACTTCCAATCAACTTGTAAAGGTTCCCGTACCCATATCCTTTCATAATGACTAAGGCCCCCTTTGAAACCTTGCAATACCTATCAAACTCGATAAACTTGCACCCCATCACCTCGTGTGCCCCAAGAGAGATAAGACTCTTCTTCAACTTGGAAACATGACGCACTTTCGTCAAAATATGTTCGATCCCACCGAACATCTTAATATGCACCATACCAATTCGCACAACTTTACAGGCATAGTCATCGCTTAGAAACACTGAGCCACCCTCATGTACCCTATAGGAATCAAAGGTACTCTGGTTAAAGCACATGTGATACGAAGCCCCAGAGTCCATAAACCACTCATCGCTGAGAAAATTCGACTTTGACACCTTCAAAACATCACATACATCACTATCACTGTTGTCAATTACTTGTGCGGTATTGGTATCCCTAGGAAAATCTCTCGTCTTTTCTTTCTTGCTTTTAGGACTCTTATATTCCTTCTTCATATGCCGTCTGGCCATAAGCCCAATACTTCAACTTTCCTGTGCCCTTGTCCTTTGATTTGGATCGAGAACGCAACGATCCTTCACCCCGCTCATAATTTCTTCCTCTCATAATCAATGCGTTAATTGGATGAAGATCCAGCGTCAATGTTCTTTTGTCTCATTGCCTTCGACTGGAGAGTTGAGACGACGGTCTCGACGCTAATAGTTTCCCCTGCTCGTATACAACGGGTCTCTTAGCGAGTCATATGATTTAGGAAGTGAGTTCAGTAGGATGTAGGCTTGATACTCGTCATTCATGTTCTCACCAATGTCCAACAACTTGCAAATCAACCGGTTAAACGTGTTAATGTGGTCGTCCACATCAGTCCCCTCTATCATCTTCAAGGTGGAAAATTGCATCATGAGATACATCCAGTTCTCTAGAGATTTCTTTGCGTATACGTTCTCTAGCTTAGTACATGTATCTGTTGCGGTCATCTCCCTCATGACATGATAGAGGGCATCATCCATCAGGCACAATTGTATATAGGTCATGGCCTTTTCATCCATCTGGGTCCACTCATCTTCTTTCATGGCTTCCGGTTGTTTTCCAAGGGCGTTCACGACCCCTTGCTGAATTAGGATGATACGCATCTTCATCTTCCATAATTCAAAGTTGATTTTGCTGAAAAACTTCTCTATGTCGAACTTTGTGCTCGATGCCATGAGATCGTCTTAGAATTTTACTCTTCAACCTCCCAACGATAGCTCTGATACCACTTATTGGGATTGCCCAATTAGCGAAAGCACTGAGAAGAAACAAACGATCACCATACGATAATTTTTCATACACGCACACAACCATGCAAAGACGATCTAATTTTTAAGTGGAAAACACTTGCGGGAAAAAACCACGACACAAAGCGCCAACTGCATTATGAATAAGAAGATTACAGAGATGAACTACCCACAATGGAACCCCAAGGAAGAACAAAGCACTCTCCCTCACAAAAAAACTCTCCTAATAACCCTAATAACAATTAGGAAACATTGACACTCTCCAAATCTAGATTAGCATCCTATTTATAAGAGGAAATCTGAAAATAGCAACAATTTACGCAAAACCGCGTAACCATGTACAACATTGCCACCGCTGCCGACTGGTCATGGCCTACCCACGATTGATCGCACGTGGACAGAAAGAGTTCAGGGAGTTCTGCTTAAAATTCGACTCGTTCCTCCTCAAAGGGCCGACCGGTCTTAGTCGGTCGTGCAACACACAACGATCGATCAGGCTGCCGGTTGTCAGGACATTCAGACTATCTAGAGACTTCACTGCTGCCCAACCTTTAATTAGATTGGGGAGCCGGGGCTAGGGCTATACATCGAGCCGAGTTCAGTCGAGGTGGGCCAAGCTTGGCTTGACTTGTCCGTGCTCTCCTCTAGTTCGAGCTCGAGCTTGAGCTCACCCTTGAGCTTACCATTGGAGCTTACCTTGTTTACTAAAACTTTCGAGGCGATCTAGTAGATCGAGTCAAGGTGAGCTTACCTCGAGTTGAGTCGAGCTTGCTCCCACCTCAATTTATTATATTTTTTACTACAAAATACAAATTGAAAGTCAACAACATTAAGTTCAAAAAGTCACACATATATTAGGGGAGAATAATATTTCTATAGGTGGGACCCCACCATTAAAATGACGTAGCTCTGATCAGTTTTTTCTTTGGCCGGGTCACACATGCATTGAATGCAGACCACTAGTAATATTTTATGAACCATAATTAATATAGTACACGCATAGCTCACCATATGAATGGATTGCCTTGATTATTGTGTGGACCATCTTCATGACGAGGCCCAGCTGATTCATGGATCAGACGCACCACCTCCCTCGTAAAATTACAATTAATAGCTGCATATGGTGTTTGGTCTTACCATAGCCCCTGTTTTGTAGATATGTATGGTGTGTGGTCTCATCGTAGCACCTGTGTTTGTGTAGCATGTAAAACACACAACCACTGTGTGCTTAGCAGGTTTTGTACTTGAAAGTACTCAATCCATGAGATATGCTCAACAATGAATGTTCTTACTTGAACAAAATAGTAAGATTAAAAAAAACCCCTAATGTGTGAGGGTTTTATATCTCCTAAACTTGGACCCCAATGTGCATGTGGGGGAGGGGGGAGAGAGAACTAAGAAATAAGAAGATTAGGGTTTTTTTTAAATAAATATTTATATCAAACGAGTCGAGTTGAGCTAGAGCTGAGTCGAGCTTGAATCGAGTCGAGTCGAGTCGAGTGACCCAATGGTCGAACTTGACACGAGCTCCTAAATGAAGCTTGGGTTGACTTTTTCTACTAAGTCGAGTCGAGCCAAGGCGAGCTTTTTCGAGTCGAATTGATCGAGTTTCTGGAGCTGACTCGGCTCGTGACCAGCCATAGCCGAGGCTTCGTGAAACCCTGTTTCAACATACTTTGAAGGTTCCACGAACAGATTTTACATATACAGATATACAGCATGTTAGATTATACCAACTTCGTTCTCTTGCGAGCGAGTCTGGGTCTTCACAAGCAAGCACACGTGTTAATACCGGAGAAACATGCGAGATCACATCTTTCCATCATGTGGGCTTCACGGTTCCGACGGTTCAGATCTTCTGGCCAGAAATACGCCCTCTTATACCTATGGTGTGCCACAACAAAAGAACGGCATCTTGGCGGTTGGTTTACTTCGATTTTAAACGGCAGTGTCCCTTGCCATATTCGCAGCTGGTATTAACTTCTTTTTACCGGATTGCCCAATGAAATTATCGCGTGCGATACATTCCAAACACGATATGATACTTTGATATTTTAAGCAATGATTGGTGCTGCCCACACACGTCAGCTGTAATCAAGGCGAAGAAATCTCTGATTGATAAGTATTTGTACGTTGATTGAATAATGTTAATTTATTTCTCAACCGCTCAGTTGGGTTCCAACACTTGTAGGGATAGGATCATCTGATGTGAAAATAATTGTGCCTATGGCAAAATAGGCCTCACGGAATGAACAGTTCGGGTCTTCTTACCTCATTGTGGCGTGCCAATAAGTTACGTCTAAGGCTAGTTATTTGATACTCCGGCTGTGTATGAGGCTTGATATACATGCACCTAACAATGGTTTAAGTAGCATATGTTTGCTAGAATTAAACCGACTGGATTGTGAAACCCACTGTCGCTAAGTTACCATTCCAAAAAATCAGATTTGTTGAACAATCTTAACCTATGATTCATGGACACTAGTTTGTCGAATTCAGATCGTTGTATAGTTTTCATTTTTAACTGTCCAATAAATGCCCACCTATCTGATATTGGATTCTTAGTTCATGATAGATCTAAACGGGTGCCCATAATTTTTGGACAGTTTAATTGAATTGCTTTTATTCCTTTAATGTAATTTACAAGTAATTTGAGGCGAGTGCTTATCATCCATCTCGCCCTGCCAGAGTATTATTTTTCGGTAGGTCTCAAACTACTAGATTTTTCTTCTCCAAACGTCCAATGGACCCAGTCGTCAATTTATTATTATTATTATTTCTGTTAAGACTTATCTGAACCACACAATAAGTAGATCTACACTTGCTTAATAGGATCCTTTGCTAATTTTTGTCTTTTAGTGCCCACTTATATGCCACCAAGGGCTAGAACCGTCTAAACGCTGATTTTGGTCCATTGCCCTTTGTCATGGGAAACACGAAATGCTGAGCTCCGTGAAGTTAATGGCCATTAATAGTGGTGCAGTTGTTACATACTCTGACAGCGAACTATGAGAGCGCAACTTGGGTGAGACCCTGACTACAGGGCCCACCACGCTGTCCATCTGTTTTTCCAGCTTATTTTAAAATATGGTCCAAGAGCCCATACAAGTTTCGAGTAGACCACGTCACATGAAACAGTAGTCATTAAACTTCCACATTAAAAGCTTCTTGACAACCGCCTTAATGTTTATCGGCCATCCAACCTATTTATTAAGTTACTGATTACGGATGGAAGGTAAAAACAAATATTAAGCTTGATTTAAAACTTTTAAAGCTCACCGAAAGGTTTTCAATAGTCACTGACCAATGTTTCCTGCGTCTCACCCAAGTTGCACACTAACTATGTACGCTTGATGCACAGGCAGTCTAGAGTACATGTGGCATTCATTAACTCAAATTTAATGGGACTAAGTGGGGAGTGGCCAAATCACAGTATCAAAGGTATTTTGCTTGAACAATGTTGATATGTGATGCCGGATGCTTTCATTTTACAACCGTCAAATAAATATCTACCGATCAAATATTCAACTAATTGGATAAAAGAGTTATTTTCTGAACATGACGCATGATCTAGTGCTCAGAATTTGAAGTCTAATTTACACCCACACCTTTGGGACAATGGTAGAAAAAGTGGAGATAACCTTGTCTTAACACTGAGGTCCTAGGTATCAAATCCCAACGTAGTGGTGACTAACATTGAAGTGTGACTAACAATGTGGGTGTGTGACTAACCCTAAAAAAAAAAAAAGTAACCAGAATTTTAAGAGTCTAATTTATATTACTTGTATTCCATGTTTGTAATTTCTAAGCACCGCTTGTCATTCTAACTAGGATCTCAAAAATTGGGTGGACCATTGATGTTGGAGTTTCAAGTGTTGGTTCTAAATTATAGAAATATAACAAAAATTATATATAAAAAAGAAATAATTGCATATAATTTAGAGGGCTAAGGTATGTTATAATCATTATTTTAAAAACAAATTTATTCCAAGATGATCTTTAATGCACTGGGTTTTAATAAGTATTCCAAGATTATCTTTAATGCACTGGGTTTCAATAAGTATGCTCTCGGAATACAACAACTCTCTTCAGAGATGAACTTCGTGAATAAGGTGTACCCATAATCTTAGCCACGTGAATCTAAGAGTGCTTGTGATTTGCCCAAAGAGAAGTTCGTAGAGAAAAGGAAACTTAAAAGAAAACAAGAGAGAAAAGATGAGATAAATTTTCTCTGAAAATTCCAATAACAAAAGAGATGAAAAGCCTCTATAAAGGAAAAAAGTAAGTAGCATCACATTACACGGCACTTTGCCACGACTGTGACCTTGCGCATGCATGCGACATTGCACGATGACATACTATTGTTTTCCAATACAAAAGATTAGTAAAAAGTTTTAATATAAAAGTCTAAATTTCTCACCACATTTCTACCGTGGGACTAACCTAAGCACAACTAAGATTAATGGGGTTAACAGAAGGCAAAACCAATTTTCTTGATTTTTAAATCCTCATTTTCCCCTTTTTATTCCAACATAAAGTTCTCCTCATTGCATAGCATACATGTGGCACACATATGTGATGATCCGATCCATGCATCCTCTTCAAAACCAACGTTGATTGACCCATCACAGAAAATTTCTCTGATTGGACTAGGCTTTTAGAGAAATGGACATTTCTTTTCACCGCAGTATTGTTGATTTTGTTTTTTAGTGTTCATTTGTATGCTACGAATTTAAGGGCTAGGATTAGCTGGGCATTATGATATTTGAACCGTTGCCCACCCAGTATTGGAAATAGTAAATAAATATTTTTCTTCTGATCTATCCTGCCACTCTCTTAGGGGAAAGTGATCAGTAGTCCCGGGACAGCACAAAATACTCAAATTTCCCTTGGTCTTCTCGGTGGAGATGATGGGACCTACCCATGAATCGATGGGCCCAGCTAGTTTAATGTGCTGCTTATCAATAATCAGTGGGCCCATCAGTTTGCCAATGGGAGTTGAGGTGGAGCAGCCAACTTCTTTGGTCGATACTTACTATCGCATGCACTAATCAAATTATAGTAGAACAGCGCACATTGGATAAGTTCCATGATCCAGACCGTTCATTCTATTTATCACTATGGATTGGCCCAACAACAATGTCATCCATCTAATCAATTGGTTACAAATAGATGCAATGAAGAACTTTGCCACATCGTCGATCAAATGAAAAAAAGAAAAGAAAAAAAGAAGAAAGACTTCAATTTAGATGGGTGATGTGAATGCAGAGATACCCATCGAAGGTGTTGTCCACCAAATGAACAGCATAGATCATTAACTGCCATTCCACATGTCAAACATCCAAGCCAGCTAGCAGGTGAGTCCAATTGTTACTGTGAAGAAATTCTCACCCCAAATTTCACTAATCTGAGGACCAAGTTGACCTATTGGAAATTGAATAAAGGTTGGGATGAAAAAGAAAAATGAAGTCAGGTAATAAAGTAACTTGCTGGTTGTATGCGAGCGATGCATCCTTCTTTTTCCTTGCAATGTCTCATGTACAAAATGTCTAAACCATGCAAAACTTGGGACCCGCCCTGGAAATATTCTACCTGATAGATTAGACAAATCAACTTATTAGCTGTGAAACACCTATATGGGCCATCTATTTATTTCAATGGTGTGGACCACCTTATGAGTACACCAGCCTCATTTTTGCATAGGATGATTTTTGCGTTGGGGGACCACCATTTTCAGAGTTCTAACTTTTCTACCAAAAAAGGTTCATAGTCAGGAAAGATGGGGTTGTCATTTTCAGAATCGTGGCGGCCTCTCATAGGAGTCTGGCCCTGTCATATTCCCTATTTTGGAATTGGCGCCAGCTCTCTCGCCGATTTGGTTTTATCTGGGTAAAACCCAGCTCACCTTGATGAGTGTATTATATATCCATGCTATCCTTATTTTTACAAAATTTAAGCAAATCCAAGTCTCTGGTGGACCACACCACTGTAAAAAGTGGTGAATGGTCAATAAAAGCTTTTTGTAGGGCACAAAAGTTTTGGATCAAGATGGTCTTTTTATTTTCCCTTCATCCAGGCTGGTTGACCTTATCAATGTGTTGGATGGAAAATAAACATTATGTATATAGATACTGTGGGCACTAGGAAGTTTTTATTGGTGGGCGGCATTCAACCACCACTCTTTTCAGTGATATGGTCAGCTTGAGATTTGGATATGCTTAATGTTTAAGATCAATTCCAAAAATGGGCTGGAAAAACCAATGAACGGTGTAAATATACAACACATCATCAAGGTGGGCCCCCACGGTTTGATAACAAGTATTTACTCCTAGTGAAAAACATTTATAAAGAATCCTCATACATTCGTGGGATTCATTGTGATCTTTGTGACATGTCCATGTTGTTCATCTATTTTACCATAACATTTTAAGGCATGAGACAAAAAATGGGACATATCTGAAATTCAAGTAGCCCATATGAAAGGAAATCGTAGTCGTAAAAAGTTTTTAACGATAAATATTCAACCCACTATTTTGTATGGCGTGGTCTACTTGAGCTCTAGATTTACCGCAATTTTGGGTTCGTACCCTAAAATCACATCACAAAATGAATAAACAATGTGAATAAGCGACATGTATGACAATGGGCCACACAAAAAATAGTAACATCCACCCTTTTAATGCACAAAAAATAAATGATTATCATCCATTTACTTGTATTTATACGTGTAAATGAAAATCAAACATGTCCTAAGATGTTACTCAAGTTACACCTAATCTACGACCCCTTAACTAGCTACATTGGGCTTAGAATGCTAGTGACGTGCAACAGGAGTTTAGCCCTGCGCCGGTCCACAATTTGGAAGTTTATAGAATGCAGGGTCTATAATTTGTGATGGAACGGGCTTAGGTAGTTCGCCACCATTTTCAAAAGAGAAACTTTTGCCCCATAGCAGATGCATATGTAAATTGGCGTTCAGTAATTTCCAGTTGATTCTGATGCATCAGCACGCACTCGAGTTCCACGGGCTTTACCACATGATGTATATGTAAAATCCATTCCATCCATCCGGTGAGATGGACAGGAAAGGATATGTACTTGGATGGAAAATCTTTTGAAAGCCAATCACATAATGACAGATGACTACGGTTATCTCAGGTGACTGGACACGACAGGATTTGATCGAGCAATATAACACATCAGGAAGCTAGATAGGTGTTACCCTGGGAACAGCTTAGTGGGTGTTACCCTAACCGTGTGGGCCCATCTTAATGTATTTTTTTTTACATATCAACACCGTTTATATGTTTTTTTTGTGTCATTTTAGGATGTAATCCAAAACCCTAAGAAGATATAAATCTCAAGTGGACCATAAAAATAGAAATAGTGACCAATAACAATTAAAAACGTTTTGTTGGCCACAAAAGTTTTGGATCAATTGGATCTTTACATTTTCCTTTCATCAAGAGCTTATTGAAATTATTAAGAGCTTGGATTGCAAATAAACATTACCAAAACCTTACGATGGGCTCTTTGGAATTTTTAATGGTGCGGCGCTCAATCACACTGTTTCTAGTGGTATGGTCCACTTGAGATTTAGATCTGCATAAGTTTTGGAAGCTCATTCTAAAATGGGCTGTAGGAAAGGATGGACGGCATGGATATACAAAATAAGGGTAACACCCACTAAGCTGTTCCTAGGGTAACACCTAATTTGCGCCCGGTCACATGACCGGAAAAAAAGTAGGTAGGTAAATGATACCCCGTTGAAATCTCTCTACGTCCACTGTGGTGTTTATATGAACTGAAAACACGAAAAATGAGCCTGATTTCAACTAGGAAGAACTGAAAACACAAAAATTGAGCTCGATTTAAAACTTCTATACCCTACTAATGTTTCAATGGTGGAAGTTTGATCCAACCCACTTGAGTTATGAATTTGCAGTCATTTTCTGGCCCATGTCCTAAAATGATTAAGCAATCCATCCCAAAAACCACGGGAAGTTTCTTTACCAGGAAATCTGAGTCCATCCGACTGGTGGAAAGAAGCGGGCCACGTATATTGTAGAATCGTCCATGGCTGAGACCTCTTCATGGAATCTTGACTGGACCACAAAGGTTTTGAGTATGAGACCAAAATCCAAGCATATCGAGAGCCCAAGCGAACCACACCAAAGGAGATGATGTCATCTACCATTGAAATATTCATGTGACTACAAAGGTTTTGAATTAATTTTTTTGTTTACTTCTTTTTTCTTCGTGCATATCTGTGTGACCTTATGACCAGGTTAGATGACAAATAAACATCACCGTGGGCACTAGAAAGGGTTCGACGGTAGATATCATTATCCCTACTGTTTCCTAGGGTGATCCACTTGAGCTTTGAATATGCTTCAATTTTGGGCTCAACCCACAAATTGATCTGAAAAAACGGATGGACGGCGTGGATAAGCTACATACATTCTTGGTGAGCTTACTGAGAGTTAGCTACTACGCAACCCGATTTCCCTCTTGACAAACCATAGGCAAAAGCTGCACGGCTTTTCATGGCCCACCAAGGTCAGCTGTTCTGATCAACGATTTGGATTTACTCTAAAAAATAATTTCCAACACCATATCTTCCAAAGCCACATATCCAATGTTTGCTGTCGTTTTGCATGATTTTAAATGTCTGAAAACTAAAAATGACGGTCGGGTTGGCCCGGTTCGAAAATGGGCCACCAATGGATCGACGTGGGCGGTTAGAAAATAACCACGTTGGTTAGATCTTGACTCTGGATAAAAACAAGGCCGAGTGTATGGGTCACGCTCTCCTGGTCGCAAGATGTGGGCCCTGGTTAGGTCTCGACTCCTGATGGAAGCAAAGGCCAGTACTGTATGGTTAAAGCTGTGGACGACACGTAGGCATCGCACCCAAAGCCGCCATCGTCAGCACCGCCGGACGGCGTTGTCGGTTGATGCAGCGTGAGGACAGATGGTTAGGTGTCCGTACGACTGTCACCATGGGACACTACCAGTACGTATCAAACACGTGTGTGGTCAGATACGAACTTGGAAGTCGTGAATACAGAGACGAATTGTGTGATGCATGGCCTGGATGTATGCGAGCTATAGACATTTTTTAATGGACCTGTCCCGAACTCCGAAGGGGATGAGGATCTCAGGGGGCCACTGGTATTTATGGGTTTATCTACACCGTCTATCCATTTTGACATATCATTTTATTTTATTTTAGTATACAAGTTAAAAAAAAAAAGGAAAAAAAAGAGGCAGATTCCAGGCTAAACTGGACTAATGGTGATAATGACTTCCCACCGTTGAAACCTTCCGGGGCCACTAATGTTTATTTGCCCATCCAACCTGCTAATAAGGTTACGTAGACATGAATGGTGGCAAAACACAAAAATGGTTTTGATCCAAAACTTCTGTGCCCCTGAAAAAGTTCTCAATGATATTTGTTTAATCCCTGTGTGGTCCACTTAGCCTTGCAACTACTTCAATTTTTTTTTTTTTTTTTTTGTAGGCTCTGTTGTAGGCAAATATAGTCTATCGAGAAGTGCAGGATCGCGGTCATAATGAATGCGAGCAGTCAAGCTCGTGCTCGCCAGAGGGGGTCGCATCTTCCGATGCGAGCAGCTCGGCTCGTGCTCGCCAGAGAGGGTCGCATCTTCCGTATGCAAGCAGCTCGGCTCGTGCTCGCCAGAGGGGGTCGCATCTTCCGAATGCGAGCAGCTCGGCTCGTGCTCGCCAGAGGAGGTCGCATCTCCCGGATGCGAGCAGCTCTGCTCGGGCTCGTCAGAAGGGGTCGCATCTCACGAATGCGAGCATCCCTGACACAAGCAGCTCCCGACATCAGAATAGTCCTGAGTCTTCGTTTTTGGTTTGGATGGTCCTCATACTTCCAGCATCCGGTTCCCATCGAGTGGCTTGTTCAATCCCTCTGCGATACCAAGCAGAGTTACATCCAGCGCGGCGGTCTTCACCCTTTCGGCGTCCCCTTCCTTTTCGGGGATTGCTATCAAGAAACGTGATTGCCGGAAGAAGTTATTGGGTTAGATCTTGCCTCTAAGGATAAGGATCTTGTCCCACTAAATCAGCGAGATTTCGGTATCGTACGCGACATCAGCGGGATTTCGATATCTTACGTAACAAATTGGGTTGCTTCAGATCTATATAAAGGGGTGACTCCATTAAGAGAAAGGTAGGTACTAATCACTCAAACTGGGTCCCGTTTTGCTTGGCTTCTCTTCTGTGGCCTAACTTAAGCGTCGGAGGGCTAACGGCTGGTCCCCAGCCACCCTTATTCGCTGTCTTATTTCAGGTCTGGTGGTGGAAATCTCTCCTGGAGCGAAGGAGAAAAGCCGAAGGATCTCGTTACAAAATCTGACATTAACAGTTTGGCGCCGTCTGTGGGAACGACTTGATCATCAAAATCAATCGTGTTAACCACCGATCAAAATCCTTCGGTGATGCCTCCTAAAAAGACTGTTCATCCTTCAACTTCAAGGCAGGCACCACCTCCGCCCGGTGAGACGGAATCCGCACCTGCCCTCCCACCTGTTCCGACGGATATCCCTCAAGAAGCCCCAAATATGCCATCAACAAATCCATTATTGGGGGCTTCTGGAAATCAGGATGATGTCCTACGATTCCTCGGGAACACTCTCCTAACTTTAAACGCTGGAGTTCAGGCACTGTCAAATCGGCTTGATCAGCACTTCCCTGAACCGCAAAGACAACCCTCCGAAGGGTTACCACCGCCACCCATACCAGTTGCCTCCAGACATTCTGTGGATGAACCACAGGTCCCACCGCTCGGCGGCCATCCCCCTGTGCCGTCTCCACATTCTATACATTCCAGTTCGTCTCGACAACCTCTACCGCAAGGCTCCACTGCCGAAACGTCTAGCTATACCTTGCCATGGGAAGGAGATCTCAAAAGAATCCAAGACCGTTTTGATGTCATGGAGCAGAGATACCAGGCAAATCGACCGTCTGCTGTCATGGCGGCAATACATCAATCTGAATCTCCCTTCACAAGCAAGGTCATGGAGGCCCCGTTGCCCAGAAAGTATCGAACGCCTGTTATCGCTCCGTACACAGGTATTGGCGATCCTCTAGAACATCTGGAAACATATAGGTCCCTCATGGAGTTGGAGGGACATGGTTCAGAAATCATGTGTAGGGCTTTTCCCCTTACGTTGAAGGAAGCGGCTCGTACGTGGTTTCGGGGGTTAAAGCCTCTTTCCATCAGTTCTTTTTCCCAATTATCGGAGATATTTCTTTCTCAATTCATGGGAAGTATTCGCATTAAAAAGCCAGCCTCCCATCTGATGAATCTAAAACAGCAACATGGAGAGACAATAAAAGAGTTCACAGTAAGGTTCACTGCCGAAGCCGTTCAAACCGAGAGTTACACTGAAGAAAAGGGTCTCACAGCCCTCATCGCTGGAATAACGAGCGAGAAATTCAGGTTTGCCTTAGATAAAAGCCCGCCGAAAACTATGGCGGAATTCCAAGCCAAAGCTCAGAAATATATCAATGCGGAAGAAGTCGCTTTGACACGCCATGGAGTACAAAGTAAGAAACGCAAGCCAGAAGGAACTTCTTCTACAGATAAGAAATACCGTCGTGATCAACGTGATCGTTCTCCCAGGAAGCCTTACTCTGGTAAATATCATAATTACACTCCTCTTAATCGATCCCCTGAAAAGGTTCTAATGGAGATTAAACAAAAGCCGTATGTGAAGTGGCCCGCAAAGATCAAATCCGATCCCGAGAAGAGGGATAAGAGCAAGTTCTGTTACTTTCACAAAGATCACGGGCATAGGACCCAGGACTGTATCTCTCTACGAGACCATATCGAAGCACTTATCCGAAAAGGCCATCTCCAGGATTATGTTGCTCGTAAAAATCGGTCACCAGAAAGGGCGAAAACCTCATCTCGCCAAAAGGAACCGTCTCAAACCGACCAAGAGGATGCTGAGCCCACAGGAGAAATTCGCACTATCGTCGGGGGTCCAGCTTGCGGGGGTGACTCTCAAGCTTCAAGAAAGGCATACGCCCGAAAAGCGTCCAAAGAACCCCAGCAGATCTATTGGCTGGAACAAGCGTCCAACTCTTCGAAAGCTAACCATCCCCCAATTTCTTTCACCCTCGAAGATGCAGCGGGAATTCATTTCCCTCATGAAGATTCCATTGTAGTCACACTAAAGGTATCAAATTATCTGACTCATCGAATTATGGTGGATACAGGTAGCTCGGCCGATATTCTGTATTTGGAGGCTTTCGACAAAATGGCACTAGCCAGAAACCTCCTCAAGCCAGTATCGACCCCTCTTGTCGGCTTTGGAGGAGAAGTGGTGACACCAGAAGGAAGCATCGATCTCCCAGTCACCTTTGGGGAGAGTCCAGCGAAGACCACCGTCTTCGTAAACTTCCTCGTCGTGGATCGAAAATCAGCGTATAACGCTATCTTGGGGAGACCGTCATTAACTAAGGTTGGAGCGGCCTTGCACCCTTCATATTTATGCGTTAAATTTCCGACACCAAATGGCGTAGGGGTCGTGCGAGGAAGTCAGCAGGAGGCACGGTCCTGTTACCAGATAGCCCTCCGAGATCGAAAGAAGGCTCAAGCGACGCCCATCCTGCAAATAACTCAAGGATCGCCCGGTGATCCCTCGACCACCTCGTTGGATCCGAGAGAGAATGCTCTAAAGTCGGGAACTCCAGGGGAGGAAACAGTGGCGATCCACCTGACCGAAGACGATCCATCTAAAATCGTGTGCATCGGGTCCTCCTTGACCACTATCCATCGTGAAAATTTGATCAGTTTTCTCACCGAATACAAGGATGTGTTTGCTTGGTCTCATAAAGATATGCCAGGCATCGATCCTAATGTCATTGCACATCGTCTCAACATTGACCCGAAGCATAAACCCGTACATCAGCGTCGACGTGCCTTTACTGCAGAAAGACAAATGGCAATCAAAACTGAAGTTGAAAAGCTACTCGCGGCTAATTTCATAAAGGAAGTTGACTACCCAGAGTGGGTCGCAAACGTAGTTCTCGTCCGGAAAGCTAATGGCAAATGGAGGATGTGTGTCGACTATTCAGATTTGAACAAAGCATGCCCCAAAGATAGCTTTCCGACACCGCGGATCGACCAGCTGGTCGACTCGACAGCTGGACATGCTCTCCTCAGCTTTATGGATGCTTATTCTGGTTACAACCAGATTATGATGCATCCACCTGATAGCCAGCATACTGCCTTCATCACAGATCGAGGACTATATTGCTACCAGGTAATGCCGTTTGGTCTTAAAAATGCAGGGGCCACCTATCAACGTCTTGTCAACAAAATGTTCGCTGCTCAAATCGGTAGGAATATGGAAGTTTATGTCGACGATATGCTCGTGAAAAGCATCGTCGAAGATAACCACATTTCAGATCTTCGTGAAGCTTTTGATCTGATGAGGAAGTATCAAATGAAGTTAAATCCAGAAAAATGCGCGTTTGGAGTGTCTGCAGGGAAATTTCTTGGGTTCATGGTTGGCCAGCGTGGAATTGAGGCAAATCCTGAAAAAATTAAAGCATTGATAGAGATGAAATCCCCTGTTACTCTGAAGGACGTTCAGCGTCTGGCAGGTCGCATCGCATCATTGAATAGATTCATCTCGCGAGCATCTGACAAGTGTTTGCCCTTCTTCAAACTCCTTCGTGCAACGGCCAAATCTGATTGGAAGTGGACACCTCAGTGTGAAGAAGCTTTCCAGCAACTGAAGCAATACATGAGCACTCCTCCCATTTTATCTAAACCTGTAGCTCATGAGCAACTCATTCTTTATTTATCTGTGTCTTCCACGGCTGTTAGCGCCGCTTTAATAAGAGAAGATTCCGGGGTGCAAAGGCCCGTTTATTATATTAGTCGAGCAATGGTCGATGCAGAAAATAGGTATTCTGATATGGAGAAACTGGCCCTAGCGTTAATTACGGCAGTTCGAAAACTGCGACCTTACTTTCAAGCACATGCTATTTTAGTACCAACAAATCATCCACTACGACAAGTCCTTCAAAAACCTGAGGCTTCCGGGCGCTTAACTAAGTGGGCGGTCGAAATCAGTGAGCACGATATCTCATTCTGTCCTAGGACCGCAATCAAGGGCCAGGCCGTGGCCGACTTCATAGCTGAATTTACGTATTCTTCTGAAGATAATGTCAGGACCAGCGACCAGCCTCCATGGTCGCTCTTCGTGGACGGATCGTCACGGGCCACTGGTAGTGGAGCGGGTCTGATTTTAGCGGCTCCCGACGGGTCGCATTTTCAATACGCTCTGCGTTTCGAATCGCGCATCTCCAATAATGAAGCAGAATATGAGGCCCTAATTGTTGGCCTCGAACTGGCCATTTTACTCGCAGTCCAGAATTTGATAATTCATAGCGACTCCCAGCTCATTGTCAACCAAGTTCTTGGTGAATTCGAAGCCAAAGAAGAAAGAATGGCCTTATACAAGTCTCGTGTCCTCATCCTGCTCGCAAAGTTGAAGACTTATAAAATAATTCATATCCCTCGCGAGCAGAACCAACTTGCCGATTCCTTGGCAAAACTCGCTTCTGCGCCGGAATCAGAGTTATCACATTCGATCCCCATCGAACATCGTCAGAACTTGAGTATCGACCAAGTGCTTCTAGAGCAAGTTCAATCGGCACAATCGTCTCCATGCTGGATGGATCCTATCATCCTTTACCTCAGAGATGGATACCTTCCAGAAGACAAAAAAGCTGCGAGACAAATTCGGCTTCGAGCTGCCAGGTACACCTTACAAGATGGAATATTGTTGCGAAAAAGCTTCTCCTTGCCATATCTAAGGTGTCTTCATCCAGAAGAAGCACATCGTGTTCTAGATGAGATACACCAGGGGGCATGTGGTAATCATCCCAGGGGGCGATCCCTGGCATATAAAGCGATGAGGCAAGGATATTATTGGCCCACGATGAAAGCAGACGCCATCGAATTTTCTAAAAAATGCGACAAGTGTCAACGATATCTACCCATACCTCGTGTACCGTCTGAGCGGATGACCCCAGTGGATAGCCCTTGGCCTTTTTCCCAATGGGGGATCGATATCATCGGGCCCTTACCTATGGGGAAAGGACAGAATAGGTTCGCGATCGTGGCGGTTGATTATTTCACCAAATGGGCCGAGGCAGAACCGTTAGCCAAGATTACTGAAAAACAGACTACTAAGTTTATATGGAGAAATATCATATGTCGTTTCGGGCTTCCTCATACTATAATTACCGATAACGGAACGCAGTTCGACAACGCAGCCTTTGATGAATTTTGCGACAAATGGAAAATACGTAATCTCCGCACTTCTCCATATCATCCTCAGGCGAATGGGCAGGTCGAGGCAGTAAATAAAATAATAAAGCACCATTTAAAGACCAAGCTAGGTGAATGTAAAGGGGTGTGGCCAGAACTTCTGCCAGAGGTATTATGGGCCTATAGAACCACGGCTTGTACATCAACAGGTGAAACTCCTTTCTCCTTAGCATTTGGTGTTGACGCAGTGGTACCGGTGGAAATTCAAGTCCCCTCATATCGGATCGAGCAGTACGATCCCGCGAGCAATCACGAAAACCTTCGACTTCATCTCGATCTCCTGGAAGAGCGAAGAAATGCTTCTCAAGTGCGAGTGGCAGCGTATCAACAACGTATTGCTCGATATCGAAATGCTAGGGTTCGGCCTAGATCCTTCCAACCCGGAAATTTGGTACTAAGGCAAAATCTTGGAGTTCCTGCCCGTTCATTAGATCCAAATTGGGAAGGCCCGTATCGGGTTATCAGGGTTGTGCGACCTGGAACTTATTATCTTGAAGACATGCTGGGGAAGCCCGTACGTCGCCCTTGGCACGTGGAGCATTTGCTACGATACTATCCCTAGATTCGATGTAGTTCATTACAATATTTTATGAATAAAATAGAAGATATCAGTTGGTCGCTTTTCCATTTACATGGACCTGTATAGCCCTGAAGAGAATGCTTACACATCCTCTTGGCCAATTGCCTACCCTTGGTAGGATTGAAGTTGTTACTAGTTGGTTGCTTCTCCATTTACATGGACCTGAACAAGCCCTGAAGAGGATGTATACCATCTCTTGACCAACCTCCTGCCCTTGGTAGGATCGAAATCTCAATCGATAGATCAGTCTATCTCAACGTGGACATGGTCACGCGACCCCCGGATTGAGTGATCGCATTCCAAAATGCGAAGCAGCGTAGCGCGTGCTTGAATAGGGTCGCAGTCATGCACCCTAATCGCGAGCACTGCGGCTCGTGATCGAATTCGCAGTCATGCACTCTAAAATCGCGAGCAGCGAAGCTCGTGCTCGCATTAGTGGGTCGCATCCCCTGATGAATCAAATGGGATCAAAACAAAGCAACAATGAAGGAAAGAGAAGAATACACAATATTAAAAAAGTAAGTGTTCATTAAAATAATAACCTTACAATTACAAATCTCTTCTCTATAAAAAAAAAAAAAAAAAAAAAAAAAAAAAAAAAAAAAAAACATAATATGGGAAGCTGCCGAGGTCAAGGTTGGTCATCCTCTTGCGCAGGCTCGCGGCTTTCAGCTTCAGGACCAGCTTCAGGAGCAGGAGCAACATCTGTTGCCCCGGTGACTTCGTTCTCAGCAGCAGCCCTTTCCTTAGCTGCAACCTCGAATGCCACTCTGTCGAACTCCTCAACGTTAAAAGTTGGAGCAATTAGCTGCATAACCCTGACCGCAAAATCGCGACCAGCGATGTACGCCTCGTATCGCTCCTCGTCATAAAGTTGAGAAGTACGAAACTCCTGAACTGCGCGAGGACCCTCATCAGATACCATCTGAACGAGAGCCACTCGCTCTTCCTCCCAGTGGATGGAGTCATCCTTCAGCTGATTAAGTCGCTTCTGGGCCTCCCCGAGCTGGGTCCGAGCCTCCTCGAACTTGGTCCGAGCATCCTTGAGCCATTCTTCAAGCTGGACCTTATCCTTGCGAAAAATCTCCTTCTCCTTCTCGCTCTTGGAATGGATCTCTTGAAGCTTTGCGAGCTGGAGGTCCACTGACTGAAAGCGCTCAGTCAGGGATTGGATCTTGATCAGGAGAATCTTCTTCTCTTCGTCCAACTTGGAGATTTGAACCTCCAAGGCCTTCACCAAGCGGTCCCTCCCTTGGACCTCTACTTCCATCATCTTCTTCTTCTTCTCCGCATCCTCCACGCTGCGGCGAGCTGCTTCGATGTCACGTCTGACTCGAAGCGTGAGATCCAAGCTCTATATAAAACAAAATACATGTGTGTGAGAAAGGAAGTAAATTAAAGCGATCCACCTTATCAGAGACGAAAAACACGAATCTGTAGTTACCTGTAACAATCTCACCCCAATGTCGGTGGAGAGGGCTTCAGGGCTTGGTTCGGGGAGACTCCCAAAGGAGTTGGGGGAAATTTTGTCAAACATAAACTCGCATATTGGATGCAAGTGTGGAGGAATGACAAAAGTCCCCGAGCCCGAAGCCTGGGCTACGACCATCTCTTTGGGCCCCGAGTCGCGAGCACTCGCGACGCCAGGGACGGGCATTAACAATTCGCGAGCAGTTGTAGGCTCGCTTGGAGGCCCCTTTGGAGGGAGGCCTCCCCCTCTTCGATCACCCTTCGGTGAGTTGTCGGCCACCTCGATGATTGGAGGGCGAGGAAGGTCAGCTGGCGGGGGCACGGTGGAGAGAGGGGTCGCGTTGACCGGAGGGGTCGCGGTCGTACGAGAAGTGCTCGCGACTCCTCCAGAGGCGGCTTGGAGGCCGCGAGCAGGCTCCTCTGCGGGAGTAGGCGCAGCTGAAGGACCCCCCGAAGTTTTCTTTTGCCTCTTCGAGGCAGCGCCCTTCAGCCGGGGAAGTACCCCCAGTGCGCCTCTCTTATCGCCAACATTCGTCATCTCTTCTCGGAAGGTGAGACCGGCTGCACAAAGATGACGAAGTTCTAGAGCAGTGCTGACGTGGCGCGCAGCCGCAGGGAGCTTGTAGACTTTGACAAGTTTTTCGTTGAGCCCTCCTCGCAGATTTGGCTTCACACCAATTGGAATTCCTGAGAGCAAAAAAGAAAGTTCATTAAATCGTCAATACAGCAAGGTTATTGTTCCCTTTCGGACAAGTAAACAGGCACTTAACCCACCTTCGCCAAAATGGCGATTAACATTATGGCCTTTGGGGTCGGATCCCATCTCGGACTCCCAGTTACCGGAGGCATAGAACCACTTCTTTCTCCATCCCGGGCAGTTGGAAGAAGGGTTCCCCAAAATGAAGTTATTCCGGTGCCAGAAGCAGAGGTAGTACCAACCCTCGCTAGCTGGCGCCTTCTTCAGCTGGAATAACCTCAAAAATTCTTCAGCGGTTAACTCCTCGTTACCCGCCTGCTTCCAAAGGACGAAAGCACTTAGAAGAACCCGCCAGCCGTTAACTATAAGTTGGCCCGGGGCAATCTTGTAGAGACGGAGGAAGTTTCGAATAAAGGGGTGGAGGGGAAGACGTACGCCCACTTTGAAGAAGTATTCGTAAACAGCCACACACCCAGGCGGTGGTGCATCGGCTGTCTCCCCTCTCCCAGGCAGTCTGAATAAAACAGAGTCTGGAACCCTATAAACCTCTCTAAGGTTAGAGAGTCTTTCCTCCGTCAAGATGGAAGAGTAACCGGAGGCAGAATACCTCCCAGCCGGTACTCTGGCGTTATTGGATTCAGAGGAGTCAGGGGTTTCATCTCCCAGAGGAATAATCTCTTCGTCAGAGATTTCCGCCATTATAAAAGGGAGATGGAAGATGAAATGAAAGAGGAAAAAGAAAGAAGGGTACCTCCGTAAAGAGGTTTTTCACTCCAGAATAGAGAAGGAAGAAGAAGAAGAAAGCTCTGCAGCAATGGAATCCAGAAATGAAGGAATTTTTCTAAGTCCGATATTTATATGCAATCATTCCGCTTGATTTGCTGGACACGCGGCAGATTCTCATTCGGCACGTCAGACGAACGGACGCTAGCATTAAATACGGAAACACGTGGCACCTGACGCTTCATCTCTGGCGGCAGAGAAAGCTGCGCAAAAGCTGGTCATCATAAATGCGGAGGCACGATAAGTGAATCATGCGCGATTATCTCCCAGCACCCAGCTGTCAACACTAGCAAAACCCTTGGCATAGTTCCTCAATACCAAGGGTTTGGGGGGCATCTGTTGTAGGCAAATATAGTCTATCGAGAAGTGCAGGATCGCGGTCATAATGAATGCGAGCAGTCAAGCTCGTGCTCGCCAGAGGGGGTCGCATCTTCCGATGCGAGCAGCTCGGCTCGTGCTCGCCAGAGAGGGTCGCATCTTCCGTATGCAAGCAGCTCGGCTCGTGCTCGCCAGAGGGGGTCGCATCTTCCGAATGCGAGCAGCTCGGCTCGTGCTCGCCAGAGGAGGTCGCATCTCCCGGATGCGAGCAGCTCTGCTCGGGCTCGTCAGAAGGGGTCGCATCTCACGAATGCGAGCATCCCTGACACAAGCAGCTCCCGACATCAGAATAGTCCTGAGTCTTCGTTTTTGGTTTGGATGGTCCTCATACTTCCAGCATCCGGTTCCCATCGAGTGGCTTGTTCAATCCCTCTGCGATACCAAGCAGAGTTACATCCAGCGCGGCGGTCTTCACCCTTTCGGCGTCCCCTTCCTTTTCGGGGATTGCTATCAAGAAACGTGATTGCCGGAAGAAGTTATTGGGTTAGATCTTGCCTCTAAGGATAAGGATCTTGTCCCACTAAATCAGCGAGATTTCGGTATCGTACGCGACATCAGCGGGATTTCGATATCTTACGTAACAAATTGGGTTGCTTCAGATCTATATAAAGGGGTGACTCCATTAAGAGAAAGGTAGGTACTAATCACTCAAACTGGGTCCCGTTTTGCTTGGCTTCTCTTCTGTGGCCTAACTTAAGCGTCGGAGGGCTAACGGCTGGTCCCCAGCCACCCTTATTCGCTGTCTTATTTCAGGTCTGGTGGTGGAAATCTCTCCTGGAGCGAAGGAGAAAAGCCGAAGGATCTCGTTACAAAATCTGACATTAACAGGCTCTAAAATAATACGTAAAAATGAATGTATAGTGTAGATAAGGGCACACATCACAGTGACCCCTCAGAGCTAGGGCTGTCAATGGCACGGATCTTGATCCGTATCCGATCCGTATCCGATCCGATTTAAACAGATTTGGATCATTAATCGGATCAACGGATCGGATACGGATCAAAATCTGTGATCCGTTTATTAATCGGGTCGGATTCGGAGCGACCCCGCTCCGATCCGATAATGATCCGATTATATTAAAAAGAGATTAAAAAAAAAAAAAAAAACCCAACTACGCTGCTACTGCCGCACTAGGAGAACAAGAGAGAGAGAGAGAGAGAGAGAGAGAGAGGGGCGTCCACCAGCATCTACTGCCGCAGCACTAGGAGAACGAGCTGAAAGACGCTATCCGTTTCAACAGCAGGTACGTCTTCTTCTTCATTTTTTTTTCTGTTTTTTTTTTTTTAAAACCACGGCTAGCTTCAGCGTTTCGACATCAGCTAGCTTAGGCGTTTCAACATCACCAGGTATGATCCAAACCATCAGTTCAGTAGGGCCCATGGTGGACGGACGGATCGGGTCGGATCAGAGTCGGATCGGTTGAATCTCTGCCGGGTCGGATTTCAGATAGAAGTTTAGAGATCCGTCGAATTTCGGGTCGGATACGGATCACCCGGATCACAAAATCGGATCGAATTCGGATCATCTACTATCCGCTCCGAATCCGACCCGTTGACAGCCCTACTCAGAGCCCAGCCTGTTCCGAACTCGGACAGGCGTGGGTAGTACCGAATCCTTGTGGGACGCGGATTGCGTCCTTCCTAGGTATGGAGGCAAAGCGTTCATACTGAGCTGTGGAGGGGCCCCCCATGATGTATCTGTTTATCCATGCCGTCCATCCATTTTCTATGATCATTTTAAGCCAAGAGAGAGAGAGAGAACAAGGGAGATCCAATGATCATGTCCGCCCCACCAAATAGTGCGCTTGGTTGCATTAAATTCTCCTCAGCATTAAATGCAAGGGTCATCTTCAGTGTAGTTGACCTGAGCGTTATATCTGCGTAGTTCTCGTTATAATGGCTTAAATTGGTCATAGAAAAGGGATGGACCGTGCGGAAAAATAGATACTTCACGGTGGCCCTTCCACAGCTTAGTGTGGACCCTTTGCCTCCCTACTTGAGGAAGGACACAATTCGCGTCCATCCTTGCGTGTCCGACTTGGCTGCTGCCGGGCAATGTGGGTGAGACTAGGGCGGTAAATGGTCGGGTTCATTGCGGGTCTAGCAAAATCTAGATCCACCCATTTATTAAATGGATCTCGATCCAAATTTTAGACCCAAACGCTTTTACTAAATGGTCAGTTCTAAGTCAACCCATCAGAACCATTTATAAATGGGTCTAGGTCTGGTAGAGGGAGATCCACCTAGACTCATTATAAATGGGTTGGGTCTACTAGTTCTGGGTTTGGATCTAGCATGCAAGCATTTTTACAATGCAATCAGGTCTGGGTTGGATGGATCCCTGGAAACATAGACCAAGCCCGCCTACTTACTAATAAGGTTTCGGGTTGGGTTGGGTCGGATTAGGTCCAGCCTAATATAAAGGAAACCAACCATTTAGCAAATGGGTCTATTCTTAGACTCAGACCCATACCATTTCATAAATTGGTCAGGTCTAAATGGGTTGGGTCTAAGTACCCCCATCAAGTCCGCTAACTCATTTATAGCCCTAGGTGAGACCCTGGTAGTAGGGTCCACATCAAAGTATGTCTTGTATATCGTGGTTGTTTATTTATTTTTCCAACTTATTCCCAAAAAATTAAAATAGATGAAAATGTCAAGTGGACTACACCACACAACGCAATAGTCATCAAAGACCCATCATTAAAAACTTTCCGTAATGTTTATTGACCATCCAACGTGTTGATAAGGTCATGAAGACTTGGATGAAAGGAAAAAACAAGTATCACCTTGATCCAAAACTTTTATGGCCTACAAAAAGTTTTTAATGAATAATAACCACTGTTTCCTGTGTTGTGGTCCACCTGAAAGCTGTATCGGCTTCAGTTTGGGGGCAGTGGGCTAAAATAAGCTCGAAAAGTAGATAAGCGGTGTGCACATACAATCCATGCATCAAGGTGGCTCCCAATAGTCAGGGTCTCACGCACATTCCTGGTACTGGGGTCACGGCCAAGTCACGCCGAATCAGGTCCGTCCATCTAGTTGATCCTACTTTGGAAGGTTAGCGATGATTTTAAATAAACAAATATAATATTATACTGTCCATAGAAAGATGGCCTTCATAGTGATAGTGTTAGGTGAACATAGTTGACGCAAACATTCATCAGCAGAAATTGGGGGAAATGTGATGGTTAGAATTGCCTACCTAGTTTGAATCCGGATCCTCTTTTAAAACTAAGTAGATAACCTCTGCTACTGCTGCTCTGACTGGTCCAAATCAGTCTAATTGTGTGTGAGAGTTGACTCACCTACTTTTTATTTTTAACAAGTCTCGCACGGGTTTTGGATGGGTCACCATCGAATCCGAGTCCATATCTTATATCCACGTACCTTCCGGCTATATGATGTGATCTCGCGTAATGTGTACATACCGCGGGCAGAAGCAGTGGACAAAAGCTTTTGATGCTCTGATAGCGTCGTGAATGATGCGCGTGCGCGTTAAAATTACTTAAAAATTGCATATTTTGAATGCAAATAATTTAAATTGAACAGTCCAAATTATGGGTTCCCATTTTAGATGTATCATGTCCTAAACTTTCCGCTTGTTTTGACCATATGACTATCGGATTGGTGGATATCATTAGACGGTTGAAAACGAAAAATACCCAACGGCTCTATTTCAACAACCAAGTGTCCACGATTCAGAGGTTGAGATTCTTCCACGAACCTGATTTGGGGACGTTGGTTAGCGTCAATGACTTCCACAACTTAGTCGGCTTAATTTGAGCTAATTCATGTGACATGTACAATTTCCCGAAGCCCAGAGTATCAAGTGTCATCTACAGCACGACTATCTAATATCTCCCCGAAGTGTAGAGGACGATAAAAAAGACTCTGTTCGACAGTGCCATCTTCACGTGCAGGTACAGCCCACCTGCAGACGTACTTGGGCCAAAGCAAATATAAAGTGGGGTGGGGCGTGTAGTGAAACGGTCCTGATTTTGAGCGTCTATATCAGTAGGACAACATCACTGTGTTGGACACTATCCAATTCCGGTACATCTGCATGTGGTGTACGTCTGCATGCGAACAGACGACCACTTTAGTAATTGAACTAGGCCCCAGTGCCACGTGTACAATGAAGATATTTTTAGCGCTGGCACTCTGAAGGAAGTTGTGAGTCTATTCTACATGTTTCAAACATGTACAATGATTCCTGCCATTGATAGGATGGTCCACTTAGTCATTAGGATGGGTCCACCTACCCAATTGTTGTGAGTTTCGCCCGTTGAATGTGGAGTGTTTAGTCATGTTTTTAGCCAACATATCTTTTCCAGGGCACTAATGGGATACCTTTGCTTTAAAATGGCTCAATGTGGTGCGCCCACGTTGTGGCCCTGTATACGGACGGTCCTGATCAGTGACTGAAATAAAAATAATTTTAAGTTCGGATCTCGATGATAGTGACAAAATCCTAGGGAATTATGCAATTTTGATGCTGTGGTCATGTTTAGAGGTAGAGGCTTGGGCAACATATTCCTATCACTCTTTCTAGGTAACTATAATGATAAAATAGGGTGCAGGATTCTTAGGTGCGTTTCGCACCATTAAAAACGAGTGTTGACTCTTCAACTGTACACATGTCATAGATTTACAGCCATCCAAGACGTCCAAATTGCTGACCCAACTTTTAATGGGGGCTTAACCAAAAAATTCCAACGAGAAGACGAATAACCATCTGATTTTTCTCCTTCAATTTGGACCACTCAAAATTGTACTTTTAACCATTTATTTGTTAACCGTTGATTGGATTATTAGAATTTCTTGATCAGTGTAATTTTAGAGAAGTGCTCCATCCACTATGGGACCCACAATTTGGATGGTTTGGATATCTACACGTCACCCATCACCACTATGTTCAAAATGGTCCATAACTAACATGAGAATCCATCCGACTAAAATATCATCGACAGGAATGATTAAAAACATGATACTAGCGCACACAATTTGGAAATGTTTTCTGTTTTGACAAAAGATAGTATAAAAATTGCTAGCTTTCCCCACATGAGAAAAGACTGGTACTCTGGCATAGTGTGATGGATGATACACAGGCACTTAAAAAATTAATAAGAAGTTTCATGTGGTATAAAATTAGTCAAATAAAAATGTCCAAATTATGTTAGTTAATGTAGATATATCATGAACCAAAATTTAAGCTTATTTAATTATTTAACTGTTGGATTGGTGGGCATTTTTGCAACGGTTGAAATGAAAAATATCCAGTAGTCCTATTTCCATAAACAAATGTGCACAAATCAAAGGTTAAGATTGTTCAGGTAATCTGATCTTGGGATTATAACTTGGAAATATTGGGCTGCACAATCTAGTCTATTTTATTTGAGTTAATATATGCTACTTATGTAAGCTTTGAGTGCCTGTGTATCATGCATCCTATGCAGCCTGAGTATCATGTAACTCCCGGCTCTGGTTTCAAGTTACAAGTTTGGTAAGTAGCTTTTTGCTAATTTTACGCGCGTGTGAAGCCCTTCTCATCCACATCTAGGAACACATGCCAATATGGAACAGATGTGTAAGATCTGGGCTTTTCATTTGGTTGGAGATAATGCTCAGATCTTTTGCAGTGAAAATCAGGAGAAAACTGATTATTGAAAGTGTGGCCCACCTAAGGTGTGAAATAGTCGGAATTACATCAGGTCAATAGCCCAAGAGGCAGGCTGAGTGAAGATAGAAACACCGAGGTATGGTATGGATTCCAAAGTAGGGGTGGCTAAAACTGTGATGTGACTAACAGAGGTGGGTGGGTATACTAACAATAGGTGTGTGAACTAGCCCATTAAAAAAAATTAAAAAAAAAAGAAAGCCCGACTTCTAGATGGGAAGGTTTTGTGCAGTGTTGACCACCTGATGGCTGATAAAGCACACATGTTCTATATTTGCATTGCATGTGGATCGTGGGGCTCTCAGACGCGTGTTGATCAAGCTAACCTTCCAATGAGAATGATTAATTAAATAAATTAAAATGGGACAGGTCACCTTCGTCACTGCTTTTGGATTGTGATTACGGACCAAAACAAGATTAGACATTGATATGTCTTGTTTTTAAAAAATACAACAGAAAAGTATCCGGTGCTAATTGAATTTCCATGCCACCGTGTCATTTTGAATACACCAAAACCGTCCATTTCATGCTTACATTAGTGATTGGAACATGGCCCAAAAATCAATGTTTAAGGCAGTTCTAGCCATAAAAGACAAAAACCAGCAATGGCATCTATTAAGTGAGAAAAGACCCATTTATTAGATGGTTTGGATGGTATATGTAATAAAATAAACACTCGGTTAAAAATTAATGGACGGCTGAGTCCAAAGGAATTTTTTTCGAGATCACCATACATATGTGCCACTCGTGTGATACACAATCTGGAGGCAAATAATCTGTTCTCCAAAGGTCGTTATCAATTACTCAAGCTTCACCACTTGTATGAAATCTGAGCCGTTCGTTTGTTTGCACCTAATATGGATGGCCCATGCTTAGAAAAGTAAATGACCCTAACAGCTAGCTGATCCATACCATTGATCGGAGAAATTCTGCCAATTGAATGCTTGTCTGCTGGATGGACTTGTTTTTGTTAAAGTGCCGATTTGACACCATCAAAGTCATTGGACCAATAGCCAGGACGATCCAATTGACATGACTTCAGCTCCAGCAGCACTGATGGTGGAGCCAACCAAGAGAAAGATTCAGGACAGGTACGATCCATGTGCCTGACAATTGAGTGCTCCACAACTTTAATAAGAACTCACTTTTGAGGCATTGGATCCTTTCTCAAAATACGTAGTACTTTTATTGAGGCAGTAATGCAAGTGGAATGAGGGTAAGCAGAAGCGCCTCACGAGGGTTTCATGCATATAAAAAGGTGCTAAAGTGAGTGATAGATGAATCATTGTAGCTCACTGATCAATGTTTAAATCCACCTTATTTTGATTTGACGTCACAACATAGGGCAAGGGAATGGTGCCGCCCATAAACAAATATACAAAGTAAATGTCACATTGGCATGGTCATCACGGTGCCTCCCACAACATGCCTTTTATGTGCAAATCAATGTGATTAATTACATAAAAGATAGCAAATTATCAAACATGTAGAAGGTAAAAGATACTTCTTTTTTTTTCCCTTCCGTGAAAGGCTCTTTGATGTGAAGGGAAAAGTCAACGGACCTAGTTTGGTAGAATTAATCCACTATAATAGAAATAATGAAAGTATAATTATCAAGAAACCTCTCTTAAATACCTAAATTACTTAACTTAAATGTAGATTATAAGCAACAATAAAAAAAAAAAAAAAATTCTCATCAATTAAGGATTATTGAAAACCCCCAACACAATCCTTGGATAAGACAATAAAAAAAGTCATTGTTGTGGATGGACATTCACAGTCTCGGATGCGAATATTTTGGTGGTAAAAGACTCTTGTTTTCCTCTTTTACAAAACCTCATTTTCTCTTTTCTTTTTTCCTAATTTCCTCTAAAAAAGAAAATTTCTTATGTTGCTACAAAACTCTCCCTAGGCAAATGCCCATTTTTTTTAATTTTTCTTTTGCTTGGTCAAATTAAAGACCAAAATACCGCAACACGGATGTGACACTAAAAGGCTACTTAAGCATACACAGGTGGGTCCCACCTTCAAATGAATGACTCTTAATGATGCAGGGAAGACATGGTAAGGTTGATCACCATCTTCTTTACCGGATAACTACTCCAAATCTACGGAGCTTCTGGGACTCCTCAACCAAACTGATGGGATTTTCCTCCTCAGTTCAGAGGAGAGAAAGTGCAGACTAGGTGTGGTTGGGCTCCTGGACCAGAATGTGGCCGGGCGACTGAAATTCCACCAGAAGATGAGGATGCTGCTGGACTGTTCTTGCAACAGTTGGGTGCCCAGCAATTTGGTGACCGGGCGCCCTGAAAATGGAATTTTTCTCTGTTTTTCTCGCTGGACTGGTTTTGGCTTGGCCGGGCGCCCAGACGACTGTCCGGGCGCCCGGCCCTGGGCTGACTGCTTGTACGCAGTTTCCTTATTGGGTTCTAATTCCTCCGGTTTCTTACTTAAAGAGTTCCAAATCGAGATTAGGGTATCTCATTAGTGTGTTTGCACGTTCAAGTGAGAAAGAGAGAAAAAGAGGAAGAGAGAAAGAGAAATGAGAGAGAGAGAGAGAGAGAGAGAGAGAGAGAGAGGAAAGTTGTAGAATGTAGAAGTTGCTTGAAGAGGAGTTCTTCTACGCAACCGTCGTCTCAGTGCTTCTACGTCCTCGGGATCGGTGAGATCGCTCTACTTTTGTTATTCTCTTATTGTTTATCTACTCCTACGTGAGTGAAGAAGATTTGATCCAAGTGGTGTGTGCTTGAGATCGGTTGTAACAGTTCTATGAGATAGTGGATTGTTGATCTGGACTAGTTCCCGTGGTTTTTACCTCTTTCGAAGGTTTTCCATGTAAAAACTCATTGTGTCGTGTGGTTGATGTTTTGTTCTTGATCATTACATTATCATAGTCCATAATTCTAGCGTATTGAGGGGCGAGATCCGAAGGTTTGTGTGAAATGCACCCAATACAAACTTCTCAAAATCCAAGAGGGAAAGAGCTCTCGAATCCATGATAAGAGGAAAAAAACTCAAAGTTTTATTTGATAATAATAAAAGATGAATAACAACGAAATTAAAACGAGTTTAAATAGGCTAAATAAACCCTAGAAAACCCTATATGCGTAAGAAAAGAATTCTAATCAAAATAGAAAACTAAATCATGCAAAATCTGACAATTTTCACAAAGTTTCGTGGCTCCGTCGATCAATCAATCTCAGTCGGTCGATCGATCGAACGACTCAGAAAATGTCTAGAGAGTTTTTGGAATTTCTAGTTGATTTTCGATTGATTGACATGATCGTTCGATTGATTGATGGGATCGTTTGATTGATTGACAGTGAAACTCGTCAATTTTTTTTTTTATTTTCTTTCTGTTCATCTGCTCTAGGAACGTGCTCGCTCCATGCCCTTCATCATTGAGTCTCCTCCCTACATTACCCAACATATCTAAGGAGCCAATTACCCTCATAAGAGAATTGAGATGGCAAAAGTACCCTACAGGCCACACTCATCTCATTTTTAAAATGTTAACATCCTGTCCCATAATTAAAGGGGTAAAATTGGCTAAACATGGGTGGAAATACCTATACTGTTTCAAAGCCTCTAAAATTGCCTAATCCATGTACGTACATGTTTAATCTTTTGAAATTCTTTTATATTCATTTTGTTCTATAATTTTTTTTATGTAGAGTGGGCCACATACATTTTCATGGCTAAGATGGACTAGAGAAAGCTTGATCAAAAGCGGAAGTGATCTGGACTATCAGGACCGTAAAACAGTTGTATCTCGCAATTCGGGAGGGGTTATATGGGATGTATCGTATATGATTTTGGGGTAGCTTGAGCTACTTAAGCCAACCCCACCATAGCGGGTTGCCCATGCCGTATTTGTGAGATTCCATCCGATTAACTGTCAAAAGCTTAGTTTATTTTTGTTTTTACTATAAATAGTTAGTTTTAAATTGAGTATAACTTTTGATCCTTTGAGTTGTAGAAGTTGTGCCCAACATGAACAGGGCATAGAAAACTTAGGAGAGTAATGTGGTTGGGCCGGATTGAAAACTTACTATTTTTGGCCGAAAACCATAAAGTTTGGTAAGAATAGAGGTTGTCTGTAAATAGTTTTTAGGGTGTTTGAGTTGCAGTTTAACTATAAAACTTCGTCCTAGGGTTTAGTTTCTTATTTAAAGCATTGTAATTTCATTTTTTAGAATTAATCAATTATTTATGAATTTCTTAGGAATTATTCGTGTTTTAATTTTTTTCCCTCGTGGATATCGAGGAAGTCTAGTTGAGGAGTCTCGGAAGCCTTGTGGAAGCCAGCGTTCATCCTGAGCCAGGATCGAACTCTCCATGAGATTCATAGTTACATTACTTCTAGCTTCCTTGTTCGTAGACAAAGCGGATTAAAGGTAGTTATCCAGTGAGGGAGATGGTGATCGACCTTACCACGTCCTCCTTGTGTCAATTTTACATCCCTTTGCTTTTTAATTTGGGGTTGAATCTTCTACAATGGTTTTGAATTATAAGCTTTATCTTCAACACTTCTTAACATGTATGCAAGTATTCCTATACATCTAAAACTTATTCATTTCGTGCTTTTAAATGCTTGTGAAACTTATTTACATTAGGGTTATGGCACATGCAACTCACGTGGAGAGGATAAGGGGGAGAGAGGGAGGGAGAGAGAGAGAGAGAGAGAGAGAGAGAGAGGGAGAGAAGGAGATGGAAGGAAAATGTGCGTGCTAAATGCATATCATTGCTGCATAGAGAAAATGAGAGAAGGGTGTCCTAGTTTCAATAACATGATTCCTCCTTAGTTTTTTAGGTGTTGTGGCTCACTTGATCTTTAAATCTACTTTATTTTTTACCTGATGTCGTAAGATAAACTGGCATGAGAAGTGCATGAGGTTTCATAAAGCCTTTTATTGCACAAGCTCTTTAATACATCATTGGTGCAGGTTACAGACAAAAAATAGATAGTGGAGTGGACTAATAGCATATAAGAAATGAAATGACAAAAATGCCATCAATTGAAAGTTGATTTATATCCCTTTTTTTTATATTCTTTTTCCTATTATTGTCGTCGGAGTAAAATTGGCTAGACAATAGTAATCTTATTACCTAATAGAGAAAGTTTGAGTGACTATTCATTATTTTCTATGATGTTACCCACAATTCGGTATTTATTGCCACCGACCTCCAAATGGTTAGAGAGAGTTGCCGAATTTCAAGTCAATTTCATTTCCAAATCCTTATTATTGTTGTAACTTCCTGTGTATATCTAAAGTCTGTTTATATTTAAGTGACAATGAATACGTGAGGTACCTTGTGGAATTGATTCTTCAACTTGTATTTTTCTCTTTAAGAACCAGATTGGCCTTAGTTTTTGCCTCATTGTCAAGCCAGAGACCTTTGCTAGATAGGTTGGATGCCATAACTAAACCTCAGTAGCCCTATGCCCAACTAAGTAGTGGAGGTGGTTCCTCTGCAACAGCTGTAAAGGAGTCCACCTCTGCTCATAAATGCAAATATGCTTACTACCACTTCGTAAAGATTATTCAATTCCAGTGAAGTGTTCAGTATTTGAGAGATGGACATGTGTAACTCTAGTGACGCACGGTCCACTAACTATTGTAGCAATATAATTCATTTCGAAAGGAGATAGGGAGCTTTCTCGTCGAACCTACTTGCAGTGGATGCAGTTATATACTTGGAAGTAGTGATCTAGTAGTGGCTATAGATGATGACCGTTTTCTATTTTAAAAGGGGCAAAAATAAAAAAAATAAAAAAAATTTATACATAAGAATAAAATAGAAGGATCTGCAGCCCAATATTTACAGCAATAGCTATCTGCCTTTAGATTCGTTCTAAGAGGCGCATCTAGGACCCCCTTTTTAACCTGACTTGGTGATGAATCAAGCGATTAAAAAAATCTGAAAGAACGTGCATCTAGGACCCCCCTTTTTGACCTGACTTTGTGATGCATCAAGCGATTAAAGAAATCTGAAAGATCGAGCTTCAATTGCATAGGTGTTTTTTTATTAGTCATGCAATACACCCTGTTAGCTGGGTAACGCACCCACACAGGTTAGTCACCTGATGCAGCCACCCATCAGTGGAGTTAGTGTGTCTCCTTAGCACTTGAACCTTGAAACCTGCTGTTGAAACACCTAGGCTTCAATTGCATAGGTAGACATATGTACATGGACTCGTTAAAGATGGGTTACCAAGCACATCATTAATACATTTTTTTTTTAAATTATGAAAAAGAGAAGAAAATTAAATCTCATCAGTCCTTTTGAATCGATGCATAACATCTGCATTACAAATTTTGGCTTTTAGTTTAAGATTATTAGAATTCTCTGGATTATTAGAATTCTCTGGGTGCTTGTGCTCTTAGTTGGTTTGGACTTTTAGACGGTAGATCATTTGTGTTTGATTTCTCAATTTCTTTGTAAATGCTTGGAAATAAGTCCATTATTACTTTTTTTACCGTTTGAAAAATTAGCAGTAATTTCTGCATTGAAAGATGGTCCAAAAGAAGTGGTTTTAAATTATGGGCCCCACAGTGATATATATGATATATCTGCACCATCCATCAATTTTACCATAACATTTTGAGGCACGAGCCTAAAAAATGAGGTAGATCCAACACTCAAGTGGCCCACACCAATTGAAAGAATAGACTGAAGAAGTTTTTAACGATAGGTATTCAATTCCCTTTTTCTTGTGGTGTGGTCCACTTGAGCTTTGGATCTGCCTCATTTTTTGGATTATGCCTTGTATTCATCTGGAAAAATAGATGGACGGTGTGGATAATCCCATATATCACAGTGGCTCCACCTATATTTTGCTCTCAACAAGATGTTAACCATGAAAAAGTGAGCCGCCCAAATCAGACATGGAGAAGGGCGGTGATTTCCTCAGGAAACAATCATTACACATTTTGTATTTATCATGTATTTAAAAAATCAAACACGGCCATCACTAGGTACAACACATATTTCACAGGCTACCATTCAAACATCACATCACTCTGACAATATGGACCATTTGATCAATGACCCTTGGCACCGCGGGTCCAAATTGTTTAAAAAAAAAAAAAAAATTCCAATTAGCAATTAATTGATGAGCCCTGTAATTTTTCAGAGGCCATCATGGATTGCTTATGATTCTTGTTAGGCGATCTTGGAAATCCCATCCATGCATGGGAAAGAGAATGGCTATAGAAATAAGCCCAAATCAACGATGGATTTGGCAGTCCCCAAAATTGGTTCTGTACCCAATGAACAATTCAGATCGATCAACTCGACTCGCGAAGAGAACTGATAAAGCTAGGAGCAGTATAACTTATAATGCTATGAGAGCATCGGCCCACAAATTGGTGGTTAAGATCATAAGATCAGTGATATTTTTAGGCTAAGATCCGTCCATTTTGGGGCTCGTGATTGGTGTGGTTGTGTGCCACCTGTCTATGACTAGAACCTTCTCCTTCTGCTCCTTTCGGAATTTGGAGAAATCAGATTACCTAATCAACGCTGACAGATCTACCAAACTGAAATTTCCTTTTACGCCAGGGTTGGAAAATGTAGAATATGTCGAAAGTATGTCTCCAAGCTTCGGTAATCTAATTTAGGAACCCAGACTTGCGTGGCCGGCCCGTCAAGCACGTGTAACCCTGTGTGTGGTCTGCATAGATGCATGTTTAGATAGCCTGAATGGTTCATCTAGTGGGTATCAACTTGGATGGCCCGAATGGTCCATCTGGTGGGCCATCAGCGAAAGAAATGAAACTAGAGATGCAATGATCGTTCGTGTTCAACCACAGAATATTCCAGTTGAATGTGGAATGTGGAATAGTTGTGATTCCAGTTGAATGTGGAATGTGAAATGTGGAATAGTTGTGACTAGGTTGTAGTCTAGGTCCGGCTGAACCTGAACCCTAACAGCCTAACCCAAACTTTAGCTTGCTTTGGGTTGGGTTCTGTTGCAGCTGAAAATCCTGAACTCAAACTAACTTGGCTTGGGCTTGGGTTGACTGGACCCACACGAAAATGATGGGGATCATTTAGGTGTGCAACACGGGCAGATTAAGTAGGTTTAGGGTCAACCTAACCCAACCCAAGGAATTGAATACCCAACCTATCAAAATTCAAGTTGGGTCTAGTTAGATCCGGTTATCTTGCGTTAATATTTGTAACAAGTTAAATAAAACATAGTTGCAGGAAACATCTGACTAGGAAAGGATGCCAAAAGTGGAAGCGGATTGCGTACTGAGTAACTCCGCACGCTAGCGTGCGGAGTAAACTCTGTGGGGCCCACAGTGATTTAAGTATTTTATCCACTCCGTCCATCCATCTTAACAGAAAATTTTAAGTATGGTGCCAAAAAATGAAGCATATCAAAATCTAAAATGGACCACACCATAAGAAAAGTGTGAACTGAATGTCTACCATTGAAAAATTCTCGGAGGACACAGAAGTTTTGGATCAAGCTGATATTTGTGTTTTCCCTTCATCCATATCCATGTGATCTTAGGAACAGGTTGGATGACAAATAAACATCACTGTAGGGTCTGGGAAGGTTTCAACGGTGGAAATCATTATTCCCACTGTTACCCGTGGTATGGTCCACTTGAGATTTGAATATGCTTAAATTTTGGGCTCAACCACTTAAATGAGATGGAAAAACATGTGGACGGAATAGATAAAGCACATACATTCTAGGTGGGCCTAACTGAGTTTACTCCGCATGATAAGAGTGTGCGGAGTTACTCCCACGCAATCCGATTCGGCCAAAAGTACCCTAGTTGACTATTGTCAAATCATCACCTGATATAAAAGATCGTGCGTGGAACTCCACAAGGGAATATATTAGACAAGGGTATTTAATTTTCCTCAAGATCCAAACACAAGACCCCCTTCAATACCACGTCAAATCACCACTTGATCTAAAAGCTAAAGCAGTTAGAGGATGACATATCAATATATATCAAAGGGATTTAACAACTATTAATGGAACATTAATAGAATAACGTTTACAATCATCACTCATAAAAATTAAAATTAAAGAAATGGATAAGAAAAACTTACTTATAATTGAAGTCAGTGTGAAGATCTCAAAGATCCATGTGCATGCATTGCATATATTGTCGGATTCAGGATGGTCCAGGTTGGGTCAGGTTACCCGAAGTTTCAGCCCAAACAACCTAACATATATAGGTCGGGTTGAGAGTCAGGCTGAAGATTTTCAACCCAAGCTCAACCAAACCTCAATGCATCATGACCAAAGTTGGGATTTGGGCCAATATCTGTGTTCAGCTTGATCCAACCCAAGTTGCCCTCGTGTGATTAATATTATTAAAGATCTTCATTGTACATCCACTCAATGTAATTAACTATATTAGAATCGCGGGCTATGCATCGATATATGGGTTTCAGGTGCGACCCACAGAAGTGGGTGTGAACAGCCCAAAGGTATCTCACTGAGTACCATACCGACTCTATTATAAGAGTCCCATACGCATGGGATCGATCCTCTTCCAAGATGGTGATGATCATTAAACTCTAGCGAGGTGACCAGGCATTTGAGAGATGGACGTACGTGCGTCACTATAGTGGGGCACGGTCCAATATCTGTTGTAGCAACAGAATCCGTTTGGGAAAGGAGATAGGAACAACTTGTATTGGATGCAGTTATGTACTTGGCCAGTAATGACCTAAACGGTGATTAGAGTTGATGACTTTTTCCTATTTTATAAAGGTCTAAAAGATGCAAACGGTTGTACATATAAATGAATGAGATAAAAGATCTTCAGCCCAATAACTACAGTAATGAATCATCCAAGCTCTTCTGACTTGGCTTTGTGATATATCAAGGGATAGGCTGACACATCGAATCATTGAAGACCATGTTGCGAAGCACTCATTAATGCAAATTTTTTTTTTTTTTTTAAATGTTCCCAGCTGGAGACGGGCGCCGGGTAGGATGCAATCCGTTGTTCAGGCTGACTAGATCGTTCCAATCATGGACCCCACTGTAGAACATAGCTTGAAAAGTATTCACTTACCAATCCTAACGATTCAATTGGTGACCATTGAGTGGACAATTAAAAAACCAAGCCATCTATCAAAATTCGACTGGCTAAATTAGACGGTTAAGATCATTCGATCTGTGATGTTTTTGGACTACCATCCATCCACAATGGAGCTCATGATTTTAACCGACTGTCTATGAATAGAACCCTCTTCATCCAGTTGTGAGTTGGGTGCAGCTTGGGTCAGGATTAACCCGAACCTGACCAACACAGAACTTTAGCTCGGGTCAGGTTTTGTTGTGTTGGAGTTGGTTTGAGGATTTATTATTACTTTTTTCAAGTCAAACAATTGACTGGCTGAGTGACTCGTTCAAGTCCTCTCTAGCGAGTATTCAAGAGACTCACCTGGTTTTTGAGTCGAATGCGCCGGGTTTTAGAACTATAGTACTTGTCTAGGGACGCAGATTGCGTCCGACCTTGGTCGGACTATTAAGCGTCCGACCAGAACTGTTTGGGGACCCATGTGATGTATCGGTTTATCCAAGCTGTCCATCCTTCTTATAAGATGATGATAAGCTATGAGACCAACAATGAGTCAGATCCAACAATGTAGTCGACCACGCCAAATACTAAGCTTGGGTTGCATTAAATGCACATTAAATGCTCAGATCATAATCCAGGTTGCATTAAATGCAAGAGTCGTCTCTGGTGTGGTCCATAACACCGTTGGATCTGCCTCAGTTTTGGGTCCATCCCTTAACATGATCCAAGAAAATGAGTAGACGGCGTGGATAAACCGATACATCATGGTGGACCGTCTCACAGATCTGGTCGGACGCTTAAAGGTCCGACCAGGAGTCGGACACAATCCGCGTCCCTTGTCTAGACACTCTCTGTCGAACATTGAATAATTTAAAATGCCTCATCATGAAGTGCGCATCGGGGCAGTTGTATAAGTGTGGTCCAAACCTGACACGTGGCACATATTAAGGTGATCCGTACGGCAGATCTGGTGTGCATAATGTAGATGAGCTGTTTGGCAATCATGACCGTCACTTTCAGAATAGCTAGCTAAATTTGGACCTATGCGCTTTTTCTGTGCCGCTGAAAATTGTACTCGGAATCCCAATTCTGATGACTGCTTCACATGATTCCTGAACCAGACCATTGATCCATCTGGTTCCACCATCAGTGGACCATGCACCAAAAATATATAAGATTGCATCCGGTTAAGTACCATAGTATCGCTGTGGTGCTTGACTTAGAACTTGAATAGTTGGTATTCAATTGCAGCTTCATCTGTGCATCTGTTACGGTGGATCCCTTCAGATAATCAGACTCAGGTAAACCCTATAGGCTAGATTTGAATAGTCCGTTCATGGACATACTCTCCCAGAGCCAGGGTTTTGATTGGCCATGAATCTTCAAACCCTAACCATTGAGGGCTTCCATTGTTGGAGCCGATAGAACAGGCGAATTTCGGCAAAACTCGAAATAGGGTTTCTGTGGACAATGGCCATTGGATGTCAATTTAAAAAAAAAAAAAAAAAAAAAAAAAAAAAAACCATCACAGAAAGATCCGGCAATCAGAAATTTTTTGGTGGTTTGCATTGCAAATGTCACCGGGCATTAAGTTGTTGCCGGAATTTGGCATTGCTACTGCTAGTACCTATGATCGACACCAGCAGCCATGGATGACGGTACAGGGTTTTCGAAACCTGTTGTCTGAAGTAAATTACAGGGATGGAGACTGAGATACATTACCCTATTTTGTCGCCAACGATGGAGGCCCGTCGACCTCTGCAACGGCAACCCGAACCTCTACCCATCCTCCTCTTCCGGCCTCCTCTGGTCATACAGCCACTAAGAACCCACCATTCTGTTTCCTCTGCCAGAGGGAGCTGTCTTCCATTAAGGGCAGTTGAGAACCTAATGCCTTGCAATCAAATCGGCACAATACAGCAGTCGCTGGCTTTGGAGAGAAGACAACATCTTCTTCATCTCCGTCAGTGGTTGTCCAGGGCATCTGGATTTGGCAATGGTGGAGTTGGCGCTATGGTTGATGACCGGATTTAGCAGCGACATTGTCACCATGTTGTCGATGTCCAATTCGTGGTGGCGGAGCCGGATTTGGAGGTTTGGCGGCTAGGGTTTCTTTTTCCCCTCTTTTCTAGCTCCCGCACAGAAAGAGAGAGAGAGAGAGAGTTTTAGAGTTTTGAACATGGGTTCGGGTTTTATTGGGCCCGTTTGGTATTTGGGCCAGGCGCTGGCAAGCTGGGCCTGTCCTTGGACGAATTGTTCAGTGGACTTGTCAAGCTGGTCTTGTCCAATAGACCTATTTTTTTGCGTGATTTTTTTTTTCTTCAGTGGGCCTTATACTAGGTCCCATTTATGGCTGTTTCTGGGCCTATTTTGGCCAAGTTTTAAGAGCTTATCTTGGGCCAGATTTTACTGGTGCTTTGGGCCTGCTTTAAGGCTGATTTTAGGCCTATCTTTTGCCAGACCCTAGGGCTCAATTTTGGCTTGTTTTTTAGCCAGATCTTGGGCAGATTTAAGGCTTAAATTTAATGCTCTTTTGGGCCCGATCTATGGGCTTGGTTTTAGCATGTTTTGGGCCAGATCTATGGGCCTGATTTTAACATGTTTTGGGCCAGATCTATCGGCCTGATCTTAACATGTTTTGGGCCAAATCTATGGGCCTGATTTTAGCATGTTTTGGGCCAGATCTATGGGCTGGATTTTTTGGCATGTTTTAGGCCAGATCTATGGGCTTAGCTTTAGCATGTTTTGGGCCCGATCTATGGGCTTGGCTTTAGCATGTTTTGGGCCAGATCTATGGGCCTGATTTTAGCATGTTTTGGGCCAGAACTATGGGCTTGATTTTAGCATTCTTTTGGGCCTCCCTTTTGAGCAACTACATAGGCATTTACCTTGGATCTGGACTATCTATTTAGTTTACAATGAGTGTACAGTCTGGATCATTCACTAGATAAATGATTTAGCATCTAAACTTTTCATCATGTAGACGTTAAGCATCAGATTTGAACCGTCCATTATATGGACCTTTATATAAGGATTTGACTGTCCACACGAATTAGGATAAATGTTCCATTTGGACTATTCATCATGTGAATGTTAAGTGTCAGACTTGGAATACTCATTGTGATGTTCAAATCATATAGAGTCTTGATTCGGCTTAGTTGTGGGCACATTACCTATACTTTAGAGCTAACTTGATCCGTTGATTTAAAAGGAAATGGGTGAATGAAACTCAAATGTTGGTTTCTTTTCAGTTTCATCATATTTCAATGGTCAATGTCAACTACTAACTGAGCCAAATCGAACTATTTTAGACATTAATCCGTTGAGGGCAGGATTAAAGTGCAATCCTAAGTATAAATTTTGTGGGATTGGATCTGATTGTGTTAGCCACCACAGTGACCTCAATTAGTGAAGATTTTCACAATTCTAGACTTGTAATATTGGGTTTAAAGGAGTGCATACAGTTGTGTTTGTTCCCCATGCAGATGGTGACGAAAACACAGACATTCACCATTTTAGTAGGGATATGAACGCATGATTGCAGTCCTTAGTCGAAAATTATGGAGTTGGATCTGGTAGTGCTAGCCACCACAGTGACCACTATCAGTGAAGATTTGCACAAATTCAGACTTCTAATGTTGGGATTAAGTTAAAAGGATTGCATACAGTTACGTTCACGTCCAATGCAGACAGTGACGAAAACACAAACGATCACCACTTTAGTAAGGATATGAACACATGTAGACGGTGACGAAAACACAGACGATCACCGTTAGATTCCAGTTCAGGAGAACCATCTGCATGTTATGACTTCCACCCACAGGTGGAGTCATGATGATGTGGCCGATTCTCGCCAGGATTGATTATATAGGCCCACATTCATCCTGGATAATTCAATTGAAGGCCCTCAATCAATTGAATGTTTATTCGCCTGAAACTTCATAATACAAAGTCTAATGTGAGTTTATTTTTTAGTTAACATTCCAAACAGCTATAATACAGTCCCCCTTCTGACCGGCTCCAACTACAACATATGGAAGGAGTCTATTGAAATTGTCCTGGGGTGTATGAAGTTGGACATTGCCCTGAGAGAGCCAGAACCTCCTAAGCCTTCATCTGAAAGCAAAGAAGAGGAAAAAAGCTCACTATAAGGCCTGGACAGAGTCCAATACAATGTGCCTCAAAATCATGAAGTACGCGATTTCAGAGGCCATGAAGGGTGCCATGCTTAATATAGATAAGGTCAAAAACTTCCTGATCGAGATAGGCAAGCGTTTCACGAAATCAGAAAAGGCTGAACTATGTTCATTACTCAGCAAATTGATCCGTGCAACCTATAACGGTAAAGAAAACATAAGGGAATTCATTATAGAATAGATTCAAGTAGTATCTAAGATACGCAACTTAGGACTGAAATTTGATGATAATCACCTTGTCTATCTGATCATGATCTCCCTGCCTCCTCAATACAGTACATTCCAGGTGAATTTCAATACTATTAAGGACAAATGGACGTTGGACGAACTGATTTCTCAGTGCGTCCAAGAGGAGGAAAGGTTGGCTAAGCAAGGCATCATATACAATGTAAATTTCGTAACCCCAGGACAAGGGAGAAAATGGAAGAATAAGAAAAGGAAGCAGAATTCAGAAAAAGGTTCTTCGGATCCTACAGGTGGCAATCAGCCACAATCTAAAGGCAAAGCAAAGAAGAAAAGAAGAGGTCCTGATGATGGATGCTTCTCCTGCAATAAGCCAGGACATCAGAAAAAGGACTGCGAAGGCTTTAAAGCATGGTTGATAAAGAAAGGTAATCATCATGATCTTGTTTGTTTTGAAAGTAATCTGACTAGAGTATCTACAGATTCCTGATGGATAGACTATAGCACTTCTATTCACATTGCACTTCCATGCAGGATATACTACAGAGCCAAATGCCAACTGACACGGAGCAATCAGTGTGCGTTGGTAATAGGCGTAAAATTGAACGTTGCGGCAGTAGGAGTCTACAGACTTAGATTAGCAAATGGCCATTATTAGACCTAGTAGATATTTTTTTTACGTGCCTTTTATAAGGTGAAATTAATTTTTCAATTTCTCTTTTCAGTCAAATGAGGATGCCCTTTTAAATTTAAGAATGAAAGTTTTAATATTTACTTTGGTTTTGAATTTAGTTGGCTATAATTTTTGTGAATGAGCTATATCAGTTGAACCTACATACCGCAAATGTTCTAAACATAAACCTGCAGTATAATAGAGCAGGAATAAAGAGAATAAAGAGGAATGAAGTTTTCTCCATTTTATGGCATAGGCAATTAGGCCATATCTCTTGTGAGATAATGGAAAGGCTTGTGCGGGATGGAATACTTCAATCCTTGGATTTCTCTTATTTTACAGATTGTACAGATTGCATTAAGAGAAAACAGACTAGAATCAGGAAAAATGAACCAATCAGAAATGTAGGACTACTATAAGTGATATATACAGATATTTGTGGTCCATTCCCTATAGTCTCATGGAGTGGACACAAATAATTTATCACTTTTATAAACGTCCACTTTCACTACAGATCCATGAACCTAATAAATGAGAAATCAGATTCTTCCTTTTGTGATACTTTCTTTATCATAGGCATCGAGATTCACAGGAATAGATCTCGAAGACTGCTTGATTTGTCACAGAGATCCTACATTGGTAAGATACTCGAGCGATTTGGCATGCAAAGTTGTTTTCATGCTTGATGACCTATAACTAAAGGTGATAAGTTCAGAAGTTTTTTCAGTGCCTCAAGAATGATTTAGAAAAGGATCGCATAAAGTGAATTCCGTACGCGTCAGCAGTAGGAGTATAATGTATGCTCAATTTTGTAAGCGCCCGGATATTACTTTTATGGTTTGGAATATTGGGCAGGTAACTGCAGAAAGCGTTGTGCTACCTGCAATAGACGAAAAACTTTAAACTCACCTACAGAAAACCGACCATTTGGATTTGGTCGATTATTCAGACGCAGATTATGCTGGTTGCGTCGACACAAGAAAGTCAACGTCCGGTTACATTTCTTTCTTATGAGTGGAGGAACTGTGTCTTGAAAAGTGTAAAACGATCCACCACAGCTTCATCCACTATAAAGGCAGAATTTGTCGCATGTCACGAAGCTACAAATCAGGCGATGTGGCTACAGTGTTTTTCTCATTAGTTTATGGGTCTTGGAGCATATCCCAAAACCTATGAAAATATTTTTGTGACAGTTCAGTTGCGATACATTTCTCGTACAACAGCGAGCACTCATCATGGTCGAGGCATATCGACGTAAAGTATCATATTGTAAATGATAGAGTGCGGGATCATCAAGTGTCTATTAAGCTTTATCGGTACTAAAGAGATCATAACTGATCCTCTCACTAAAGGGCTTTCTGTGGCGCAATTTCAAGAGTATGTAGTATCTATGGGAGTCATGACCTCGTAGATACATTCAGTTAGTGGGAGTTTTCGGATTCAGTATAGATCTATTTTGTTCAGACACTCGTGGAGATCTCATATACTTTGATGATTCCATCTTTTGGTTTATACTATTTCTCTCATTTGGTGTGCACAATATATTTTGAGAATAGTAGAATTTCAGTATTGTCTCATTGGAGACATTTTAAGAAAGCTCCTAGGACCTCTTGAAGGTAGGCACTTTCAATTACACTTGAGTGTAACCTTCATACCATACGACCATGTTCACAATCTACGTCATTAAGATTGATGATACTGGTGACCGTGATTCATCTAACTTCGCCTCAATTAATGTTGTGTAGACTACCACGATCCAGTATTAGTAGTCTTGATGGACTAGATTGAAAAAGACGTTGTCCACAGAATCTGACATATTGGTTGACCACTTAAGTATAATTAAAATCCGTGACATTGAACAGTATGGCCCAAGTGGGACAATGTAAGTTTTCTATATAGCGGGCCGACTGATCAATGGTCCAGATTTGAATACACATGCAGATTCATATGTGGACTGATCATTGGACCCCACTACAGTCGTGATCTACAGAATTAAGAGGGGTTGCGCGTCTACACTGCCTGTGGCAGTATTGTAGTTGAACATGGATTCCTGGTAGCCAAATTCGTGTGGAGCAAGGGTGGCAGTGTTTTGGTGGGTTTCTAACACTGCCACACTCACTACAAACCCTATTTAAAGGGTGCTGGGTCCCCAATCCGGGATTACACTGAAAACGACTCTCATCTAAGGTTTTCTCTACAGCAATCCCAGGAGAGGAAGATCCAGATCTCCAATTCGAGATGGCCCACCAGACAGGTATATCTTTATTCCAGTTATTCGATCTCCATACCTGATGCACAGTAAGGTCCTATGTATTCCGCAATATAGGTAGTCTTACAGTTCCACCATCAATGGACCATGCACCTAAAATATATAAGATTGCATCCAGTTAAGTACCATAGTATCGCTGTGGTGCTTGACTTAGAAGTTGAATAGTTGGTAACTTAAAAGGGTTATTGAAAAGAATAAAAAATATCGAAGTTATACCTTAATTAAAAAAATCACTTTTGGTTTAAAGCATATGCCAAGGTATCAATACATATTAAAAGATTCCAGTAGTTAATCATCTCACTTTTTTGTTTTTCAGTTTGCAGTATTTCTTGGCAATATCTTTAATTTCTTAAGAGATTTTCTAAACTTGTGTTTTTTCTTGAGATATTACCATGAGAAAAGCTTGCTCAAATGAAAATATTTAAATGTTATTTATCATTAATTAGTAAGTAATTTCATACCATAAATCTATCCACATAGTGAATAATTTGAATTTGTTAGGGCATGTTTGGGTTGCACTAGAAATGTAAACGTAAGGAAAAATGTAAAATTAATTATTATTTCCATGGCCCTATTTTCCATTGATTCTGACATTAGAGGTTTTATGTCAATGTCAGGTCAAAATCTCATATAAGACGAAAGTAACAGTCTCTTGGGATACTTTAGAATGCATAACGATTGCTGCGTGGAATCGTACATTTTCCCTATCATCCAAACACACCAGAGCATTGAATCAATGGAAAACATTTTACATTTCTTTTCTTTTTCTTTGGATTCTTTATATCCAAACATGGCCTAAATGAATTCCTTATTGCTTTTGTGATTAAATTGTGGAAACGCGAAAACTACAAGTTCTTAAAAATCTCACAATGATATTATTTTAGTGATCATCAAATGTGGATGGTCCATTTAGCAAAAATCACTAGATTGAAAGATTCTATATTTATGAATTTGGTTCATGTATGCATAGTAGTAAATGGTTCTACAACTCGGGGTGTGTCGACTCAACCAGATTTCAAGTTAAGTATCTTGGAGGAACCTCACTTGGTTGGGTCTTGACAAGATTCGCTGAGTGGACTCAAAAACTTGGCTGACTCAATTCAACTTGGCGTGACTCGACAAAATCACTTAGCCAATCAACTATTTGACTTGAAAAAATAAATTAAATGCTTGCAACTACATTTGAGGTTACATAAGAATAAGAATGTTCACAATTCCTGTCATTACTTTCAAAGAATGGTTTTGTTTTCTTTTGTTATGTTTTTATAATAAAAATAAATTTCAAAAATAAAAATTTATTTTTAGCAAGTGAATAAATATATTAGTCAGATGGTAAGATGAAGAGTTTTTGCTACAGGACGATGCGAAGCAGCGTCTGCGCGGCATGGGCTGCTTGGCGCTTTGTTAGGTGCACATATGCATAGTTACAAGGAGCCTATCTTTTTTAACACAGGTTAGATCAGAGGTCTAACCCACTAACACATAATGTTTAATCAGAATGTTGATTAAGAGAATGACCTAGGCATTTTTATTCATGTGATATTTGTGTTACGTGTCATACATGTGGTGACAGTTATGTTGACTAAGATTTAGATCTCATATGACAATAATTCTATATTGTTGCAAAATTGTTTTTATCTAATAGGAGACATAAATAACTGCCACAAGAGAAATGATCATGTCTTTTCATGGTAGAATGTCTCTTGCATATAAATGTGTGTGGATATCTTGAAGAGGTACATGTCTCTCCAGAAAGGACTTTATTACCCTTCAATTATTATATATATTGGAGACCATGGTCTAAAAGAGATATTCAATATTCAGATCAAGTAATCAATTGTCCAGTGCTCTTAAATTCTCCATCTTGCTGTGTTTTCCTTAGAACATTTTTAAAGCATATCGGTGTCAAAGCTAGAGATTTGTTCAACACTTAAAGGCGCAAATTTTTATGTTGAAATTCATATGTGTGAGTTCATTTTATTCTGAAGACAATTTAAGTTTTTCCTTCTTTTAAACTGACTCATATATCCAAAAAAAAAATGGTAGCAAATCTATCTTGAGAAATTGACTATTCTAATTGAGCCTTAAACCCGCTGGATCTGATTGTCTCATTATTATTATCTTTTGTTCTCTGTTGTCTTCTAAAAGACCTAAATTCCAACATTAGATATTTTAATAATATGTGCCTTTCTAAGAAATTTAAGAATTTTTCCCTTGCCTAAACTACTTTAAATTTGATTATTAAAGTACTGAATCGAGTCGATTAAAGGCTGTTGACCTGACCTCACCACACATTGAATCAAATTGAGTTTTCTGAACAATGATATGATGGGGCCTCATTGTGGATGGCCTATGCACCAAGAGTCTCCCACATTGGAAGATCCAATATTTGGCCTTTTTTGGTTGAATGGTAAGCCTTGCTGGCTTTTCTTTCCTAGCCATCTATTTACCGAACACCAATTGAAGTGTAAGAATTTTTCTATCTGCCACACTATTGCATGTGCCGTCTACATTGTGTCCCATGAGATCAAAGGTTTGGCCACGGTCACTACTTGTTCAAACTTAAAATGTCCAAAAGGTACTAACAACAGATGGTGGGCCACCACAATGAGAGTCAGACCTATTGGAGGTACAAAGATAGATTATGTATGGATGAATTACAACAATGCATGTATTCTGAGGGTGGAATTTGGCTAGGCTGGCGTGGGACCAGACTGGATTAGGTTGGATTTGAGCTAAGGTTAAAGACCCATGAGTTTGGTCGGGGCATGATTTTTGAAACCCAAAAATGCCTGGCAGAACAACTCCCAGCCAATCTGACTTGTTTACTTGGATTGTGATTCGTCTGAGTCAACTCAGAATGGTCAGACATGATCTGGTTTGATACGACAAATCACCCCCAAATCGGACGGATTTACCCCTTGACTTTGGCCCGTCATGTCTCAACTCAAGAATGGATGAGTTGGACCAGTCTTAAATCCATGCTTACGCGTGGGCTTTTCAACTGCCGATTTGAAACCCACTAACCCACCAGTGGGTGGGAGCACCTTGATGATTTGAAAACGGTTTGTGATGCCCTGAGAGCCAGTGGATGTTACCGTTCTGTAATATTAATGGACTTTATAATGCTCTCGTGCCACTGACAATGTGGTACACATGTGATGGTCCACCAAGTGGACCTGAAACAGTCAATTGCATGGTTTTCATACTAGCTGGGTCGAATTGAGACTCACCCAAATCAATAGACCAGGTCATGGGCCCATTCAATGGGCAGGGAAAACTAGCCTTGTCCTGGATTTTGTGTGACTCGTCCCAGTTTCCTTGAGCGACCTGAGAGTTGGTTGACCCAAGTGAGTCATCCCAAGGATAAAAAGGAAAAGCAAGGATAAGGAGACAGATAACAGAAATTAGCACAACTAAACGCGGTGCATGACAGCACGTCTCTACAAGCAGCACCACTCGGATTATTTCCCTCTACCAAGCTAAACCAAGCTTGGTGGTTGGAAAGGCCACTGTTGGGAACTCACTAAATCAATCACATTGATTTGAAGAAAGGAATAAGCTGCAGGGATTGCAATGGCTGGGCCTCAGTTGACCTAGTCCAACCCTCGCCCATATCGGGCTAAAAACCCATTGGCCTATACCCGGCCCCACATGACCTTCCTGTAAAAAAAGTGAAATGATCAAAAGTTTAAAATAGTCAAATATAAGGTTTTTTTTTTTTTTTTTTTTTAGTGTTTCCCATCCATGCACAACAAGTCCCATCATTTAAATGATTTTGATCATTGAAACATAAATCCCCATCCAACAGTACCTTTGAAAGATATATGTAGGGTTGAATTGAAACCACTCTCAAGCATCTCAAAGTCCATTTCTTTTGTATAAAGGTGGTATACATGATGATTAGACCGGGCATTTCACCTTTAGCCCAGTCCAATCAAGCATGGGCCAGTCACGGGCCAAGTTTACGGGCCCATGCTTTGGGCCCAATGCCACACTACTAGGCTGGTAGGAGAAGGGCCTAAGGAATATCAGCCAGAAACGACGACAGGCAAAGAAGAGGGCCCCATCTTTATGTTGGTGTGTGTAACCTCTTAGAATAGGGCTGTGAAGGTCTCGATCGAGCATGGGTCAGCTTGATCCCGGATGGCTCGGGCTAGTTACACCCCCACGGGCTACAAATACATGAATAAGTGAATGAGCTACTCACACAATGCTAGTGTTTGATTTTTCTTTCTGGGCAGTTCAGATTAATATGTTCTAACCGAGAGCTGATCACCTACAGGCGTCTGTACCACACCACTATATCACTAAATAGTGGTACAGGGATTTTCAAGCCATCATTGGATGATAGAAAAATAATTATTTTAGTGCATCCAATGGCTAGAAAAACCCTCTACCACTATTAGTGGTGCAGTCGCCTGTAAGCATCAGTTCTTCTTTCAAAACAGCTACAGTATTGGGGGCCCACCTTGATCTTCGCATTGCATCCCACCCATCTATCTGTGAGCTCCCTCATCTTATACTTTGAGCCCAAAAAAAGGCCAAACTGAAAGTTAGATGGGCCATACTATATAAAATCATGCTATAAAATCACATGTTGTGGCCTGCCTGAGTTTTGGAATGGATTCATTTTCTTGGTTGCCAATTAATCATGCTAGGCTGCACCTTATGAATGGATTGATGGCATATTAAAGGCAATGTTGGGCCCCACCCAAAATCTAAAAGGTTCTAAACTTAGTATCCTTGTTGCAACTGATAGCTGTGGCATGAGTCACTGGTATTTTTTATCAGGCTGATTTTTGGGATATATGGAGAGCTTACTTGAACCAGTCCATCTTTTGGACAGATTAGACGTTGGCCCTACATCCTCCTGTGCCCCCACCCATTTCAACATTGCACCGGTGACCAACCAGCTTGGGCTAGATAATCAATATTTTGATTAGGCCTGGCCCGATCAGTTCCAAAGTCTGGGCTTGAACCAACTCCACAACCGACAGATGCTAGGTAATGTGGCATTTATGAGTTTTCTACTTGATATATTGATGTGTATGTATTTCATGAACCTAAGTTTTGGAGTTACAACTATAGATTCGATTCCATAAAAAGTTAACAAACAAATCACAAGGAATCACATAGAATCGGTGATTGACAGAACAGCTAAGGTATGCCACATCAAAGTTGGTATAAGGCTCAACATCCCATCAAATGGCGATATAAAACAGTCATTTGGTTAGGTAAGATGGGTAATGATGGTGGCTTATCAAAGATGTTAGGTCAAGTGGCATGCATTCTCTGCTCTTTATATGAACGATTAGAGTGGCTCCAAATTAGGGCTGTCAATGGGCTGGGCTGGCCCGACACTGGCCCGGCTTGGACTGGAATATCAGGTCCCGGGGCCGGGTTCGGGCTTAATATTCAGGCCCGTTTTAAAATTGGGCCAGGCTTGAACTTTCTCGACCAAAAGCCCGAAAGCCCGGCCCGACCTGATTATTTTTTAAAAATTCAAAATTTATATTAAAATTTTTTCCCTCTCACAACTTTTAAAGCTGAATTCAAATTTTAAATTAAAATTCTTCCCTTCCAAAACTTTTAAAGCACTTCTTTCATCATTTTCAATGGTTCCTAGCTTCTTATCTACTAGAGCAGCAGGTTTTTTTTTTTTTTTTTTCGCCCTTTGCGTTCTTCACAATAGTGTCTAGCTTCTTTGCATTCTTCCCCATGATTCCTAGCTTCTTAGCTCTATGTGCAAGACTGCATGTTTTTTCCAAGCAACTCAGGTGCATCTAAAGAAGAGATGCGTTATACATTGGAGAAAAAGACAGTTGACCAATTTGAACATGGGTAAGAAAAACACAGTATATAATATAAAATCTTAGAGACTGGGAGGGAGGGAGCATGATTATTTCATGTAGACCGCAGTGCCAATTATTTCTGTGGTACTGTGGGGTATGGAAAAGATTGTAATGTACTCCCTAGATTGGGTCACACAATTTTATGCCCAGAACACTTTCTATTCCTAATTTATCTCAGGGGCGAAACCCAAGTGCATTCTTCAGTATTCTCTATCAGCTGAGGGTTGATACTTGGGCCTTTTAAGCTATGCCTGGGCTAGATTTCCAGGCCTACGAAAAGGAGTCAGGCTGGGTTGAATGCTGGTCTTGTCCCATTTATTCCTGTGGGATCAGTGCCTGAGCCTGACCAAAATACACTGAGTCTACCGTATGCTTAAGGGTGCAACTTGGGTGGGTTGAGGGTCAACCAGAGCCCAACTTGACCTTAAGAGGACCCAACCCACAATCCATCCCAAGCTGAATTTCAAGCCGAGGTACCCAACCTGAAGTCCTCTATACTTGACCCATCCCAATCGAACCAGACCTGCCTGACCCAAATACATGTGATTATTCATGACCCTGAATTTGCTCAACCTGAATTCAAATTGGGTTGGCATTTTTCAACCTGAAAACAACCTAAGGACCTTGACAACCAAGCCCAACTTGACCCAAACTTGGGTGTGGTCAGTTGAGTTCGGGTTAGCCCAAACCAAAGTTGCAGCCCGACCTAGCTTTAGTTGATCCGGACCCAGCCCCATTTCATTTTAAGGGAGTGTACTAGGCACAGGCCAATCCACCAACCTATGGCACGTGCAAACCAACATGGAACAACCGTACACGTTCATTAGATGAGACACACCTTCAATGTGTCTTGGTAGTAGAAATTAGGCAGGTCCTACAGCTGTACATATGACCTGATCCAAGATTTAGACCCTAACCATCTTCGAAAAAGAATGTAGCCTAGAGATAATAGGGGAGGGGCGGTTGAAGTCACAGCTGAAACAAGATGGCCCGTTGAAATGAAGCTTTGATACCATGACAAATATAGGCTATATACATTATGAAAGGTTAAATATCAACTAATACAAGTACAAAGGTGATATTCATTCTGGGGAATGATCACATGCAACACCAATGTTCCAGCTCGGTTGGCCCACCCATGATTTATATGTAGAATCCAAGTCATGCATCTGGTGTCACCGTAAACTCAGGCGGGACACACCACATTGAGCAATGCGCGACTATAAATTCACATTTTTGTGGGCTGCCTAAGTTTTGGAATGGCTTGAGTTTAGGTGTGTCCCTTCATCCCAATCAGTCATGCAACACACCCACTAGTTCTGTTAGGGATTTTCAGCACTGATGGGTTTCGAAACCAAGACCCCCTGTTAAAACTCCGCAGAGTCTACAAACGAGGCAAGGCTCCGAAACCAGTGGGGTGCACTTAATGAATGGATTGTATCATAGTTCTCATTGACCTTGAATCGAAACTCGGATGAGTCAACTCGACTCGACCAGAAACTGGAGTCACTGTGAAAATCGCTGGCAAGCTTGGCTTGGTTCCGAGTCAGCTTGCCTACTTGAAGCAACTCATCATGACTCAAACCAAGTCAGCCCTAATAAGTCTGTTTTCAAATATATAATAATAATAAAAGGCAACGGCCAGGATTGGAACTCAGCCTCCCCAACCCACAGTTGTAAAACTCTGGCGACTCGACTCAAAACTTGATTGAGTCAAATCGACACGACCAGGAATCGAGCCGAGTCACTGCAAGACTCACTAGCAAGCTTGACTTGGTTCAGATGGCTTGCCTACTCGGTCAACTTGAAACAACTCGTGATTTGAACCGAGTCACTTAGCCTAGCAAGTTGATCTTTAAATATAATTAAAAAATGCAATGGGTAGGATTTGAACTCAATGCTAACCAGCTAGCCAAATCATGGGTTTACAATTTCATCCGCTTATTTCTATATTCATATACTTCTATGTATCTATATTAGTAAAAATTTGGTCCTACTTTAATATTTAGATATTGAGTTAGAGTTGAACTGAGTCTTCAAGCTAACACGACCCAGCAAGATATGGAGTCCAGTCGAGTTTTCATGATTTTAAACTATTCCCCAACCTTACAAGAGGTAACTCCACTGACCAGCAAGCCAAACTATAGTTCAGTGATTTCATTTGCATACTTTTATATATACTCATACATTTCTATAAATCTATTATTAGTAAAATATGAATTCTACTTTTATATTTAAATATTTATTCGAGTTGCGTCTTCAAGTCAACCTAAGCCGGCTAGACATCGAATCTAGTCGAGTTTTTTAGGTTTCTGAGCTTTGGATTTGGTGACATATAAACAATACTGTAGGAATCCACATTCAACCTCAGATGTTGCTATGGTGTGCTCAGCCCTCTTCAATGTCACCCCATTGTTCCCTTTTGTGCTTCCCACCTGAAATATGAATCAAGCTGTATTTTGGGATATGGACTTATATTGGGAGGAGCATCTAATGGACAGATCGGATGGCCATAAAATATCATAATGGCCCTCACAAGGCATGTGGTAATTACAATATGATGCACGCATGTTCTCATTGTCCATGCATAAATCTATCTACCACCTATATCATACATGCAATTTTATTTATTTATTTATTTTGGGGTTGGTACACATATCCAACGGTTAGTACAACCACCCCCACTGTTAGTCACACCGTAATGTTAGCCACCACCGCTTGAGAATCCATACCAAGGCCTCAGTGTTATATGCATTGTTTCTACCCTTGATATGAAAAGTACAACAATAGATGGTATGAAAAGCTGACCAATGGTCCAGATACATCTTGATGCTCCAATCCAGTATTATACAATGCTCTGTCAGTACCAGTTTAGCTTGTACACGTGTGGCCTGTGGTTTAGTGATCCAAACGGTTGATATGATGGGCCCCTCCATATTCATAGCCTGTACATCAAAATCTCCCAGATGAAAGAACCCGAACAGTTTGTTTTCTGACCATACAAGAAACTTAATGAAATAATGAAACATAGAGATCCAAATTCAATAAAAAGAAGGCCACATATTGGATGGTTTTGCTCTGGGGATGTACGGTGTATTTTATGTAAAGCGGGTTGGGTCAACTCGGTTGACTCGACTCGAACCAATTTGATGGTCTAAGTGGGTCTCAGATCAAGTATTAATTGCCGGATCCAAATCTGGCCTAGTCGAGCCTGGATTACCCTTTGATCTGACTCAACTCAATTTGGATCCGATCCAAAAGAGATTCAAACCGATTTGACTCGAGTATCGGGTATAACTTAAAAAAAAAAAAAACTATTTTTTTTACCTTACCTTTTTTACCCTACCTGTTGCTGCTGCCGTCGCCCAACCCGAACGACTCCCCCCCACCGTACAAGAGATCTAACGATTATCTTCTCTCCTCCACCCTCCTCCTCATTCTCCTTGGCCGTCGTTCACAACCGATCCTACATCGAATTAAATCTCAACTTCTAAGGTAAGGATTAATCTCAATACTCAAGTTTTAATTTCTTAATTCTTTTTTTTTTTTAATCATTATTAGTGAAATTATATTGTGTGTTTGGCTTAAATCTAGAGATACTTATAAAATGATGTTGTAGGGTTGAAATTTGATTTTCTTTTGTTTTTTTTAATTGATCCAACTCGGTTCTTGCTCAATCCCACTCGGATTGGATCAGACCATGCCATTAACGGTTCGGATCGATTCAGGCCTTTTCCTTGGCTAGATCAGACCAGGTCAGCCCAACCTTAGGCCAACTCGCCTCCTGCCTACTTCTAATTATATGGGGCTCATATAAAATAGAGGTTAATTTGTAATCCCAAAGGTGTGTAAAGCCCCAGTTATCTGCACGCAACCGCATGTACCAATATGGAGCGGACGTGTACAAGATCTGAACCTTTCATCAAGCCAGCTGCCTCGCTGGTTAAATCTTCTGGCCCAAAAGGCAGGCCTCTTTATTTCCTCAGGTGGGCCACAGTGTATTAAACGATTTTTTTTTTTGTACAGTGTGGCGCACCGGAGGAGTGAAACGTTCTGAAATTTGGATCTGAGCAGCGTAGCCGCCTGATGGAAAGATGGGTCTGAAAGACATGTTTATGCTGGCATGCGTTCCTATGCGTAGATTGGCAGAGCTCTATAAACGTGTCGGTTTAGCAAACCTCTCCTGATAAAATAATATAAAGAGGTTTGCTCGAATCCATCCCAACATACAGCAGTAAGATAAGTCTGGGTTCTATCCATTGGATTTTATTTTTCTTTTTAATGATCCGAACCGGTCATTTGGTGGGGTTCAGATGGGGATCTCCATTAAAACTCTCAAATACAACCCTTCAATTACCCTTCAATCACCCTTCAATCATACAGAGGTTATTGGGACCGTTCACGTTTAAAGCAAAATAGCCAAATCATAATACGGTTGAAATTAATCCAATTACATTTCCACCATCAAAAGTAAGACTAGTTATATGAAGGCTTTGGATCATTGAAAAATGACCTAGAATCAAAGGTTAAAGTCTCAATGTATCATATTGCAATATGTAAGTGGGACGTATTGGGCCAACGTTATGATATATCAAATCATTCAGCTCAATCGCAATACATAAGTGGGATGTATTCAAGTGAACAAATGATATATCAAATCATCGGTTCAATAATAATTTATGGTCCACCCAACCTTTCATATGAGTGTGAAATTCAACTCATCTAGTTGGGGTCACCTTGTGCAAAAATGAGTCACATCTACTCATTGCATGGTCTTCACTTGGGTTTTATTATCTATCAATGGCTAAATTTTGTTTTCTACGGCATGGCCCACTTGATGAGTTGATGGGCTGGGTTTGATTTTTACACAAAGAGTTCATCATGGTGAGACTAATTAGGGTTGGATATTGTTGCACGTACACAATAAGTTGAATTTTGTTATTTGGGTGGACATTAAACTATGGTTCAAAACACCTTAAAAATGTTGCCATCAATCCCACGTCATGACATAAGTCATCCACCATTTTAACTTTCTTCGCAACAACCAACTCCATTAAAAAGCCAGTCAAACTAAAACAGCTACGAATCTCAACCACCCATTTCTATCGGATAATAAGGGAGTGTATATTTGATGGGATTATTAGATACTCTGGCAGAGTATGACTTTTGATACACAGGCAGTGAGAAATTGTAGATGTGGCAAAAGTTAGCTCAAATTAAACCAAGTCGTGGAAACCACTGTGACTCATTAACAGTCCAAAATTCAGTTTGGTTGGGTCATCCTAACCTCTGATTTATGGACGCTTATTTATAACCATTGCATATTTTTTTCATTATTAGTTGTCCAGTAAATGCCAACCAATCCAATATTCAGATAAACATGAAGTAATTTTGTGTTCATGATACATTCGAATGCATACCAATATTTTGGACAGTTTAATTTGAATTACTTGTAGACTGTGTATGCAGTTTCCAAGTAATTTATTAGTGCCTGCATATCATGGGTCATATTCTGCAGAGCATCAAAGTTTTTCTCTAATGTAATATACTCTGCATAGTTTGATGGTTGATAGGCATGCACTAATAAACTACAAATAAACTGCACGCATACTATAAACAAACTAGACCGTCCAAATTGCGTGACCCACTGTAGATAAGTCATCATTCAAAACTAATATTGATTGAACGATCATAATCAATTAGTTATGGGCATTAATTTGTTGAACCTAACCCACGATTTGGACGGTTTGATTCAAGATACGGATACCTGTATGCCACGTGTTCAATTACTTAGGGCTCGTGTATCAACCATCACAACGAAAGTTTCCTCCTGAGGCCAGAGGCTTCTCACCATCCCAAGAGAGCCCTCAAAATGACATACTTAGCCCCTACGAGCTTTCGTCATTTGGGTTAATCATGGCCGTCAATTCAATCACTTATTGATAAATCGATATTTAACAGCAGCACATCAACCTACTGCGCCCTTTTTTTAGGTTTAAAATTACCATTTTAACCTAAAAAAATTGTGAGTGTTGAATAAAACATGTCCTTAATCAGGGGAGACAGTCAATCCTTTAACAGATCAACGGACGCAATCTGGAGCTATAAACGGGCTAGGGGAGGTCTGTCCAAGCCTAGCCTGGAAAATAAAACATAAGCCTGGGCCCAGCCCTAAGAGCCTAGCCACCCAACTTAGCAGGACGTGGATTGCATAGTAACCCTGCCACCATCCACATATGTGTGACTGACATGGCAGGATTTGATTGGGCCACATGCCACTGTGGAGATAGAACCTGAGCAAAGCATATTTGAGAGTTGTCAGATATACCAAACACTTGCGGGGCCCATCTCTAACAGCAACACATGACACCAATTAAATTGTGTCACATCAGATCACCACAGACACGGTGGTTGTAGGTTAACCATGCACGTCTAATTTAGTGCAATATCCAAGTTCTTCGCTAGGTGTGCTGTATGGTACTTGATAAAATCACAGAGATGCTCCTGAAATTCAACAATCTCTTAGAAAAACTCCTCGATCTTGGCCTTATAAATAAAAATGGATCAAATTTCAAGCTAATCCTAATGTTCAATCCCAAGCCCATCGTGAGCAGGCAAGCCAAACCCATTGATAAGCCCTATATGAAGGATGCAACTTCTCCACAACGTCGGACCATGCATTTGCAGCCCACCTTCCGGTCACCAAATTGAACAAATGGTGGCAGGCCCCCACAGTGGATTGAATATTAGTATTGAGGTCTTAAGTCCAACCTGTTGTTCCAAAAGTTACGGTCGCCCACCCGATGAGTAGTTGGGTCTATTTTACTCACTGTGTGATCCTAATGGTAGGCCCAACCTATTGGAGGACATGGATTTGGTGTCGCCCTGTAAACGTGGATTGGCTGCAGCGCTGAATCCAGCTTTGTGGGGTGCGACCCTGATAGTGGGGCCCACCTCGATGATTGCGTTGTATATCCATGCCGTTCATCAATTTTGCCAGCTTATTTTAGCGCATGGTCCTAAAAATGTAGATACAAATCTCAGGTGGACCATATAGTAGGGATTGGATTCCCACCATTAAGAGCTTATTGGAGGCTACAAGTTTTGGATCAAACTGCTATTTGTGTTTTCCCTTCATCAATGCTTGTGCGACATTATCAAGAGGCTGGATGGCAAATAAACATGGGCCCTAGGAAGTTTTTAATGATGAGCGTTCAATGGCCATTGTTTCCTGTGTGTGGTCTACCTAAGATATGTCTGCTTCATTTTTTGGGTGATACCCTACAGATAAAGCTCGAAAAATGGATGGACAGTATGAATAAATAGCGCACATATTAAGATGGGCTCCACAATTAGGGTTGTACCATATGGCTGATGCAGGTGGCAACTTATATGTGGATCTTCATTTAACCCTAGGTTATAAGAATTTGATTGGACCACAGGCTGCTATTAAAAATGGGCTGGTAAAGTACGTTCTCCATCAAAAACAACTTTCTAACATACTTTGAGTGAGCATTCCTTAGGGTGGTACGGAACTGAGTACAAGTAGGGCAGTAACCAATCATGTAATGTGAATGGTTGGATGTTGCATTCACTACTTTCGAAGTACGTTGGGCATGATCCGCCGGTGGGTGGTCGATAGCTTGTGGCGCAACCGGTTGGACTTTCAACCTCCTCATATTTAATACCAAAATCTTAACAAATTGCTCAGCTATTAAATATGCAGACCATTGACTATAAAGGGGGTTTATTATTCGATACACGTCCATCGTAATAGTTGTTGTTACGTAGGTGTCATGAACTGTAGACGTGGCATACATTAACTCAAATCAAACCGTCCAAACTGCTGCACGACCGAACAACCAAGGGTAGGTCACCGCCTCAAAATAGGATCAAATGAGCTGTCCTAACTCTGACTAATGGGCCATTTGTTTACTGAATTTGGATCATAGACTTGGTTTCCATTCCAACCGTGCATTCACTAATCCTCCTATTAAAAAAAACTCGAATCACCTTAGCATACGGTGCACGGTCCATCCATATTACAGCCCACGATTTGGATGGTTTGGTTAACTTACTTGTATGCTACCTGCATAAATTCTTGAGTGCCTGCACATCAACCGTTACACTTTGCCAGAGTATCAAGGTTTTTCTGATGATCCAATGGCCAAGATCTTCTGATACGAGAGAAGTCAATGAACAACTCCTCCCGGAATGTGCAGTGGTGTGGTGATGTATAGGCTGTAAATGGTCGGGTGGGGGGTGGGTTTAGCAAAAACCAGACCCGCCCATTTACTAAATTTTAGACCAGCCCCGTTTACTAAATGGGCGGGTCCGGTCAAGTCCGAGTCAACCCATTAGACCCATTTATAAATGGGTCCGGGTCTGGTAGAGGGAGATCCACCCAGACCCATTTATAAATGGGTCGGGTCTAATGGGTCCGGGTCTGGATCAAGTATGCAAGCATTTACCAAGGCTTAAAATCGGGTCTGGACGGGTTTGGGCTAGGACGTGTCCCTTGAAACATAGACCAAACCCGCCCATTTACTAAATGGGTTCAGGTCGGGCCTAATATAAAGGAAACCAGACCCAGACCTGTTTAGCAACTGGGTTTGTTCTTGGACCTAGACCTGTACCATTTAACAAATGGGTCGAGTCTCGGCCGGGTCTAAATGGGTTGGGTCCAGGTACCCCATCGAGTCCGCTGACCCATTTACAGCCCTAGGGCTATCCCTTTTTCCAGCTCATTTTAGGTAATGAGCCCAAAAATAAAGCAGATCCAAACCTTCAAGTGGACCACACCACAGGAAACCCTGGGGATGGGATGATGACACCCACCACAGGAAACCCTGGGGATAATGACATTCCTAGGGCTCACGATAATGTTTATTTGCCATCCAAGCTGTTGATAAGGTCACAAGGATCAGAACGAAGGGCAAACACAAATATTTTAGTGATTGGCCTTCAATCACAACTGTTTCCTTTGGGGTGGTCCACCATCTGCTTCATTTTTGGATTCATACCCTAAAATGAGCTGGCACAGGGTGTGGATACCAAACATATACATCATGGTGGCCCCACAATGCCTAACACATCACCCCACCACTGCTAGGGTCACCAGATTCACATCCCTGACCCCATGACAGGCAGGGAATGGATTAGGTGCAGTCGCAGGCATTCATCTGTTTTGCCAGATCATTTTAGGGCATGAGCTCAAAAATAAAGCAGATCCAAATCTCAGGTGGACCATATTATAGGAAACAGTAGTTATTGAACACCCTACCATTAAAAACTTCTCATAAAAACTTCTTAGGGCTCACAGTAATGGAATGTTCATTTGCCATCCAACGTGTTGATAAGGTCACATAAGCTTGGATGAAGGGGAAAAACAAATATCAGCTTGATCCAAAACTTACATGGCCCATTAATGGTTTATCCCCACTGTTTCCTGTGGTGTGGTCCAGTTGAGCTTTGGATATGCTTCAATTTTGGGCTCATGCCCTAACATGAGCTGGCAAAACAGATGGACAGAGAGGATAAAACACATAGATCATGGTGGGCCCCACCAAGTCCGGTCACCAAGAAATGCTTGGTGTTGGGGTCACCACCCAATCCGCTTCCCATCCAAACCGTTTGGTCACCCAAAGGTGGCCCCACCTGCAACATTGCTTGGTCAAAACGAAATAGTAATGCTCCACAACTTATAACTGGCTTCCCACCTCACACTTTTTGGTGGGAATGCAACAAACTTCACCTAAAAAGAGAGGAAGAATAGAGAACTTTTAGGTAGAGAAAAACAAAAACCAAGTGAAGCCCATGACTATTTTGACGTGGCACTGCTACTTTTGGGGGCAACAAAAGTCAGGAAAATGGCTAACAACCATACAATTTCTGAAACATTGCTTACACTCACAAAACAGAAAGTCATCAAACAGATATATTTACAACCATAACATCCACTCTCACTAACCCCACCTTTCTTCCCATTCACATCCTCTTTTTTTAGTGAAGTGTTACAAACTAAGACCATACAATATTCAAAACACATCCCCTACTGATGCAAAATAGAAGGGAAAAAAAAACAGAAGAAAAGAAAAGAATTTTAAGATACCAAATGACGAAAAGAAGCATTAAAAAAGAATTTTATAAACCCAACAAAAAGGAATTTTCGATTTTAATTTTCACAATTTTTGTTGTTTTTACCCCAATCATCTAACCTCATTGGTTAGCTGTAAAGATCCATCCTTTATCAACTTCAAGCTCAGATTATTGAACCGCTCTCGTGAGTATTGTCTTGAAGCTTTCCTCCAATCTGTGCCCGCCTTCATCATAGCTGCGAACTCCTCATAGCTAATGCGCCCATCCTGCAAAATAATGCAACATCGGATTTTTAATATAAGTAACAACAGTATGGTGATGGAAGAAACATATCACAGGTGAAGAAGATGTGAAATAACAGTGTATGGCTGACCTTGTCTGTGTCCACGTCATGGATAATGGCATTGATGACTTCCTCAGAGTTCGAACCTAAGTCGCCTGCTAAACAGTAAGTGAGCTCGTCGATCTCGATGTATCCACTTTTGTTCCTGTCAAAATATGAGAAGGCTTTGTGGAGGTGTTCATCGTTGCCAATCTTTTTCAGATGAATTGAGACAGCAATGAATTCTCCATAATCGAGAGTTCCATTCCCATCGACATCGGCCTGTCAAGGACGAGGCAAACCAGCTCATACTTCATCTCAACAAGTAATTTCTCAACATACCATTATACAAAACAAACATAGCTTGAGATGAGGAAAGCAATTGCAGATTAGCTTTGCAAGAAACTCTCCAAAGAAGCATCTACTTGAGATTAGGTTAGCCGATTGATGGGATCTGATATGATACTAATGAGATTAATATTCAAATATTTCTTCGAACATATTGATTTGACCCCAAAAGCAGGACCACCCCCAAATAGCATATTGCTGCTAGAAGTAGAACCCTATATTTCTTTAGTAGAATCTCATAATTGTTCCAGAGCAACTAGAAAGAGATTCTTTAACCAGAAAGAATTCAGTTTGCCCATCCAAAAGCTTTCGCAACTAAATCATGTATGATGGAATCATCAACAGCATAGAACAATGATCCATTTGCAAAAGATAAATATCAACAGAAATAAGGGCTGAATTGCTATGGTATGGGTATGATTGCTAGCCATGCTTCAAGTGTTTAGAAGAACCCGGTAAAAAAAATGGATCCTTTTTACAACATCATTTATATATAACGGTTTAGATGATCGTGCTTCCAATTTTAAGTGGTCAAGCTGACATACAGTCAGCCAACATGTCAAGAAATCTGGATCCCATCAGGTGTGATTATAGCATCGGGAAAAGTTCTAAAAATAAATATAAGCAAATGAATATGGCATCTCTCGATATAGATGATAAATATAATAAACCTAGTACACTGAACTTGGGCACATCTATAAGCAAGTCTTCTCACTAATAATTTAGAATATGTCGGGAAAAGGAAACATTACGTCCAAATCACAAGCGAAAAACAAGGAAAACAGAAGCCCGCTTGATGAGGTTTCGTTTTCCAAGCCATCCCTAATCACCAAGTCTATTGAGCATGAGAAAGGAGCCCCAGTGTCAATCCCCGATCTCGACAAACACATAACGAAGCAAGGATTCCGAGCTTTTTTCATAAATGAAATGAAATAAACAATGGAATATACTTACAGCTTCCATTAACATCTGAACATCAGGATCCGGGACTTGCTGGCCTATCTTGTGCAAGCCAACTTTCAGCTCTTCGAGTGTAATCTTGCCGTTGTTGTTCGTATCCATCATTTGAAACATCTCCTTTATGCCTGCCACCTCCTCCACAGACAAATGTTCGGCCACCACCTGCAAATGTTGCATTCCATAATTGCGTCAACCATCGAGGATGTGTAAGTGCGTTCCACAACAATAAGAAAAGACAAGCGTCATCAATTCCACCAAAAGGGCAGAGTCCAACAACATATATATATATATATATATATATATATATATATATATATATATATATATATATATATATATATATATATATATATATATATATATATATAATGTTAGCGGAAGTCAAAATCCAAGCAATGTCTCAAATCTTACCCTCAGAGCTCTCTTTTTGAACTTGTTCATCACTGAAAATTGTTTGAGCCTTGCTCTAACGGTCTCCCCCAGAGGGACATTTGGTGCCTTTTTGGCATTTACCAACCAAGTATGATCTGCAATCAAAAGTCAGTAATATGTTTAAGCACCGTCCAATTCCAATTATCCTTGCCGCATAGAAAGATTGTAATAATGATGGAAGAAAACCAGCTGACAAAGCACAAGTGAAACTTCAATCCTACACAATTAAAAAAAAAAAAAAAAAAAAAAACTAGTACTGCTATATTGGCTGCTATGTTGAATTGAGTAGAGGAAAAATAGATAAAGACTATCAATTTTAACCATCCTTCAAATGGATGATGATGATCTCTGATTAGTGGATTTCTGCCACATCGCCTATCAATGGTTGGACTGGGTGATCAATAAAACAAAACCCAATACCTATGAGAAAGAAAACAAATCTGACCAAACCCTTGAAAAAGTTACAAATGTTTAAGGTACCTCATTGATCATGAATCCTTGCCATAAATGGAAGATATTTTGGTTTGCCACACAAAGACATCATGCAATAAGGAATTGATAATGGCTTAGTTTTTTAAAGAAAAACTTTTGTAGATGTAAAGGGAATAAAACAACATTGGTACATCAAGTTGAAGCAAACCAGATTCACATCAGATGCCTAACATGAAACAGCTAGCATAACAAGAATTGAACATTACCAAGAACTTCCTGAGCTGTCAACCGCTTTTTAGGATCAGGATCCAGCATTCGCTTCACAAGGTCTTTTGCATTGTCAGAAACTTTAGGCCAAGGGTCTCTTTTAAAATCTATAACAGAGCGAATGATTGCCTGCGCTACTCCTTGCTCAGTTTCTGTCATGGTTAAATAACAAATCTTAGATAGATAGAGAGAGAGAGAGAGAGAGAGAGAGAGAGAGAGAGAGAGAGAGAGAGAGAGAGAGAGAGAGAGAACAGCGGTTTCAGAGAGAACATTTTGCCATCTTTTAACAAGAAAAAGACTTATTTTATGCTTCAAGTCCCATACAAACCCTACAATCTAACATTTGTAGCATGTAATCAACAGTGAGTATGCTAAATGAAAATTGAAAGAATAGTACTCGACAACAGATCTACTGACCTGCCCAGAAAGGCGGCACTCCACAAAGCAAGATGTAAAGAATCACTCCAGCACTCCAGACATCGACCTCTGGGCCATAGTTTCGTTTTAACACCTCCGGCGCCATGTAATAGGGACTGCCCACTATCTCCGTAAACCGCTCCCCTGTAGAAAACCCCCAAAGTTTCAATGCTAAAATCTCCCAACAGAATAACACAAATTGCATGAAAAACACTTCAGGACGACAGCTAATGAATGGAGGATGAAGCATGCATAGTGACAGATAGTTACAAGCAAAGAATCCCAAGGCCTTACCAGGTGTAAAGAACACAGACAGCCCAAAATCAATTGCCTTGAGCGGAGATGACTCCTTTTTGTTCGCGAACAAGAAGTTCTCAGGTTTGAGGTCCCGATGCATCACCCCGTGTTTGTGACACATCTGCAACAGCGGAAAATGATTTCAGACCATGAGACCATATGACAAACAAAAACCCAATACCTCAACGAAACAATTTTAATGAAATGGCATGATGACTTCAACTCCAAACTTGGATAATGAATAGCTAGCACCAAAAATGTAGTACATGGATTGTTTCAGAAGGTCATTTACTAAACTTAGGGTATGTTTGCATGCATATGAATTGCATGTTAACTTTGATCGCTAAAAGTCACTAATTTTTGTTGCTTCCTCTTGATTAATCTGAATGTTTCACAATTCAATTTGCTTGTGCATCCAAATGCAGATTAAGAGTAAAGTGTTCACAACTTAGCGGGAATTCCACACCAGGAATTGTGGAGATTGCAAGAATCAAAGCAGTGCCACTGCATCGTGAGAGAATTCTGTTGTTAAAAGGGCTAAATCAAATGAAACAAAGTAATCAGCAACCAAATAGTTGATGATGAATAACAGCCAAAATAGAAACCTAAATAAATAGACCCGGCGGAAGCGTCATGAGAATACACATGAGGTAAACATTTCAGAATAAAGGTCACATCCTAGTGGGACTTTCAAACAAGGAATCAAGAACCTCTTTAAGGAGCTGGAATCACAAATAAAGGACTGCCATAGCGATAATGTTTTTCTTTTTTTCTTTTTGTTGAAGGATAATGTTTTAGGATCATTTGCACAGAAAAAAAATGACATGTAATGGATCTCCCACGAATACATACTTTTGTACTGTGCAAAGAGAATAAGCGGCAGAAGGAATCTAGTAACGAAAATAGGGAATTTGGATTTCGCCACAGATAGATTGATAGCTAATATGTGAAGGACAAAAAAAAAAAAAAAAACTCCCACAGGATCTCCTACCAAAACAAGAATCCACACAGATTCGCCGAGACCAGACAAATAAGCCAGCGAAAGAAAAAAATCCCCACAAATTCACCAAAATCAAACAAAAATGTCCACAGTACCAACAAATAAGAATCGTCAAACTGAAAATCAAATTGATAAAAAAGGGACAAAAAAATCAAGGACCCCCTCAACATCAAATCCTCAATTCTATCATGCAAAAGAATGCTCACAAGCTCATCAAAATCATATCAAAGAAAACAAGATTGAAGCCAGATTCCTCACAAGATCAACATAAAAATGCAAAGAAGAGAAAGGAGAAATCGATTCAAAGCAATGGATGGTCAGGATCTAACCTGCACAACTTCAACAATAGTGCGCGTGACACCGGCAGCTGCTCGCTCCGTGTAATGTCCCCTTGCAACGATCCGATCAAACAGCTCGCCTCCTTCACACAGCTCCATTACGAGATGGACGGCATTGTCGTCCTCGTACGTGTCCTTCAAGCTCACGATGTTCGGATGCTTCGGCAAATGCTTCATGATCTCCACCTCTCTCCTCACATCTTCGATATCAATCGCGGTCCTGAGTTTCTTCTTCGAGATCGACTTGCAGGCGAGGACCTCGTCGGAGGATTTATCGGTGCAGAGGTACGTGATCCCAAATTCGCCCCGCCCGAGCTCGCGGCCCAGCTCATATTGGGCCTCAATATCATGACCAGTCGAATCTGACAAAACTGTGAGCTTGTTTCCACCGCCATGGCTTGGGGCATAATCGATTGAGAAAGGGTTCTGTTTCTTCCCTTTCTTCTTCTTTTCGCTAGAAGCTCCTGATGGCACCGCACAGCAATTCCCCATGGATCAAAAGCTTCAAAGCTTCGTTCTTTTCTTCTTCTTTTTTTCAAATAATTGCAGCAATGAAAGCAGAAAAAGAAAATCAAAACCCAATTTTGTTTCGATCCTTGGATGAAAACCCAGAATCAGGAAGACCCAATTCGTATAAGAGCTTAAAAGGTCTTTCTAGTGGCGGAAAACGGAGCAAAGAGGAAGAAAACAGAGATCGTGGGAAAATAGAATCAGCCCTTGAAAACCCAAGCTTCAAAATTTCAACTTTCTAGAAAATGGTTGAAATCTTTGAAGAAAAAAAAAAAAGAACAAGAAAACCCAACTCCTTTGTAAGATTGAAATGAGGTTTTGTAAAAAAATCCCGAAATGGAGGAAAACGGGGGATTATGGAACAGCACAAAAACCCAAAATGATGTATGTGTGTAAGAGAGAGGGAGAGGTATGGGGGAAATGGATGAGACCCAGATGGAATTGGAGTCTGAGAGGGATTTTAACGAAAGAAAGGAAGGAAGTTGCGAAGAGAAGAGGCTGAAAAGAGGGATTTCTGGGTGTGAACGCACAACCACCGTTGGATTGAGAGATGGTCAATGCACTTTCCCAGAGACTTCCTGATCAAACACCCCTCTCTCTCTCTCTCTCTCTCTCCCTCCCTCCTGATGTCCAAACAAAAGCCAGAATTTTTGCCTTTCTTCTGTAACAATACATAGAAAGAAACACCCTTGCTTTTTCACCAGAAGCTAAAACAGAGGCTTCTCAACCATCGCCCCTGTTTTCTTGAAAAATTTCTTAAATGCCACCAGCTTTTTTGTTTTTATGCACCAGCCCTTTTGATGCAGTCACCCATGGCCGTTGATCCCGACGGTCATATTATGGGCCCCAATACAATCACGGACTGGAAGATCCCATCCATTCAAATTTTTTAATCGTCAATTTTTAGGCCAGTTTTCAACCATTATCTGAGATATTCCCTCTTCAGTTTGCTTATCTATCTTAGATAATCCATGCCAGACATAGCATCCAAAACAGCCCACGTGTTTCCCGAACTTGGTCAATTTTGTTGGAACAAGCCATACTCTTGACTTTTCAGTGTATAGGTGGGACCCATGATTCATGATCCACGCCGCCTGTGTGATGGGAACTGGCATGGTGGTCTATCCACAGAAAATTCTCCTCTAGCAGTCCACGTTCAACCATGAAAATATTTTAAGATTGGTTGCTAGGATCTTCTAAGCCGGGAGATTTTTCGGGGCACAGTTCATGCACCATGGGTCACATCAGACCTAAGATATAGATCATTGGACCACGAATCCCCCCTCCCACTATCTGAAAATTTAGTGTATTTTAAGGGTTGTTAAAATGATAAACCCAAGGTTTTTATTTTATTTTATTTTATTTTATTTATTTATTTGACAAGGTGGTGGGCCTCATGCTTCATCTTCATCAGATGGTGGTGATTAGTACAATCTTCAATTGGGGCTTGTTGCTTTTGAAACCTGGTGACTCAAATCAAAACTCGGCCACGTTAACTAACTCGGCGAGATTGACTCAACAAGACTTGAAGTGAGTCAAGGCCTGGGAAGTATTTCTTAGAAAGTAGTGGGGCTTCGAAACCGGGACCTCTGGCGCACCGAGTACATCTCTGGGTAACAAAAGACAGAACGCGGATTGCCTGACATTCCCAACTTGGTCGGAAGCTAGATGGGGCCCACCGTGATGTTTTTGAGAAATCCACCTCGTCCGTTTATTTTTGACAGCTCATATTAGGACATGAAACAAAAATTGAGGCGATCCAAAACTCAAATGGGCCACACCGATATGAAAAGGTGGGAATTGAATACCCCCCATGAAACATTGATCGGGCCACAGAAGTTCTGTATCAGGATAATACATGATTTCAGCCCATCCTAGTGAGACTTACCTTATGAAGGGTTTGGATGGCACATAAACATCAAGGTGGACCCCATAATGGTTTCCATGATAGACATTTCCACTCCACCTTTTCCAGTGGTGTGGCCCACTTGAGTTTTGGATCCATCTCAATTTATGCTCATGTGTGAATTTCTCACAAACATCACGGTGGCCCCACCCAGAGGCCCTGTCAGGATTTTCTTCCAGGGGGGAGAAGGCACAAGTATGAGTCAACGGTGGTGGGCACCATTGTCCCCACTGTTTTTGTGATGGGTTCATTTGAGCTTTGAATCTGCCTCGTTCTTTTTATCACAGCGGTGAAATGATCTCTCTAAATGGTTGGACTCCGTGTGGATACAACCCATGCATAACAGTGGGACCATAGAACTTGGTGACGTCACTTCATGAGAGATGGCAAGTGAACCGTCAGCTGCTGATTTCTTTAGCAGGTAGTTACAGCTCTGAACATAGGTGAGACCCACTGTGATGTTTGTGAGAAATCCACCTCGAGTATATGTTTCATGAGATCATTTTAGTATATGCAAAATGAGTTGGATCCAAGACTCAAGTAGGCCTAAAACGTGAGGATTGAAATACCACACTATAATCATTTGTGGGGGCACAGAAGTTTTGAATCATTCTAGTATTTATGTTTTTGGTTCATCCAAGTAGGAATAACCTTATGAGTGGAATGACCGGGTGGATTTCTCACAAACACCATGGTGGGACCACCTAGGTTTTCAGCGCAAGAACTTCCTACCAAAGGAAATTTACGTGTCTGCGGGAGCTAAACCACAACCGAGATTTCCTGCCGACCTTAACCAAGAGACGGACAGTCTTGTCAGGGCCTTTATGGGGCCATGGTAATCAATATATTTTATCCAAGTCGTCCATTTATTTTGAAACATTATTTTAGTGCTTCAGCCCAAAAAGGAGGGACATCGAAGGCTCAACTACATTATTTTAGTGCTTCAGCCCAAAAAGGAGGGACATCGAAGGCTCACCGCACCCCCCCCCCCCCCCCCCCCAAAGCTTCCCAACGACCGTGGAATTTCATATGGTCGGCTGGCAATCCGCGTCCACAAAATAGGCACGTAACTCCGTGTCTTCTTTCATTAATTTTATATTTTGTGTATATAATTATTTAAATATGGGTTCTGCTAGTTGATCCCTATGTTCTCCAAACCGTTCGAATAAAACAGGAGAGGATTAATCATCTATTTGGTTCATTCTATGCTTTCAATAGGAGAAAGCTATTATTAAAAAATCACATTGATTGAATGATCCTAACCCTTTGAGTGAGGCCAATTTGGTACAACCACTGTTATCTACCAACCATAGATTACATGGTTCGAATAATCAAACGGAAGTGCTACTTTGGTGTCATAACCAGTTCCAAGTACGATCTATTTAGTAGATATTTCTAAATGATGATTGGAGTTATTTAGTTTCTCTCAATCTTGGCTATCCATTTCCTATAATATTGATCAGATGCTTAGTGTTATACAATGAAAGTGGCCTTTATACAAGGTCTTGATCTTAGTTGTATGAATGAATGAACAAACTGTTTAAACAATGCTAGCTTATACCTCATGTATCATTTAAAAGCTTTAGGTAAGTCGCAACTTCTCTATGAAAGTGTGGATAATTAGCAAATTCCTTTATATATTTATAAATATTTTTGATCTCATCATTTGAGAGTGTACTTTTGCACAATCACATATGCTCACTATCGTTTCTAGCATTAAGTGATTGCGCAAAAACAGTCATAATAACTCTCATACTTGTTGGAAAGATAATTCGATGAATTTTAAAATCGATTTGGAATCATCTCATTTGAACACCATTTGATCATCCAAAAGTGGGCCTAAAGCCAATAATGATGTTAGTCGCACTCACACGATCACCCAAGAGTTCTTGATGTTGACCTAACTTTAAAATGTTATAACTCCCTCGTTACAGCTCCAATCGAGGTGATCATGTGCTTATTGGAAAGAAAATTTAGCGATATTTTAATTGGATTTGAAATCATCTCCGTTGAAGATCATTTGACCATTCAAGAGATCGCTTAATCTTTAGAATCGTCAAATTATTAAAAAAAAAAAAATTGAGTAAACTTTATTCTCTCTCATTTCCAGCATCAAGCGATCATGTAAAAACAACCATGCTCCCTCGTTACAGCTCTGACCGAGGTAACTTATGCTCGTTGAAAAGATAATTCGATGAACTTTTCAAATAATTTGGAATCATCTTATTTAGACACCATTTGGTCATTCAAAAGTAGACCCAATGTCATCACATTCGTTCTCATTTCTAACTGCATGCAATATCCTAAAAACGGTCATAAATCCCTCATTCTAGATCTAATTAGGGTGATCTTATGTTCGTTAGAAAGATAATTTAATAAACTTTTAGATTGATTTATAATCATCTCACTTGGACACCATTCCCTTGTTCAAAAGTAGACCTAAAGTTTATGATGTCGTCAAGTTGTGTTCACACTTGTTTCTAGTATCGAGTGACCGAAAAAAATTAAACAATCATAATTCTTTATTTCTTGCTATCTATTTTCTTTCATTCTATCTTTTCCTTCTTTTTTTTTTTTTCAAAAGATATAATTATATAGTATTTTTTGAAGAAAGAAGAAGAAGAACCCATTTTTTTAAGAGAGTGAATTAGATGCAACCCCAACTTTATCTAAGGCGATGCACCTCTTATCATGAAGCTCATTTTGATGTAGTTGTTTTATATCACATTATGCATTCGTTTCGCTAGATCATTTTAGGTCATGTGCTTAAAAATGAAGCATATCCAAATCTTATGTGGACCATACATAAGAAGCAGTGGTGATTGAACATCCCACCATTAAAATATTTTATGGCCCACTTTAATGTTTCCATCATGTTTATTTTCCATCTGACTTGTTTATAAGGCCACATGAACCTAAATGAAAGGAAAACACAAATATAAGCTTCATCCAAAACTTTTGTAACCCATTATAAGTTATTAATGGTTAATCTCCACTATTTCATATGGCATGGTACACCTGATACTTGGATCTGTTTCTTTTTTGGGCTTGTGCCCTAAAATGATATGGAAAAACGGATGGGCAGAGTGGATATGGAATTCATACGCAAAGTGGGCCCCATAGTAAGGGTGTGCCCATCTTGGGTGAGGTTGAAGCCGCACCTAATCTTTTCTGAGATACATAAGAATTTGAAAAAAAAATTAATAAAAAAAAAGAAGGTATATAGGAAGAAGATTTTGCCACAAACTAATAATAAAATAAGGTATCATTGTACGAGATTTGAAAAAGGTATTAAGGGCAATTTTATCTATAAAAAAAAAATGGAGTCAATATAGGGACATGTAAAACAATAATGTTTTAAAAAGCGATACTATTTAAGTGCTCCCACATATAGTGGGTGTATATTCACAACAAGCCCGTTTTGAAACGAAGACCTCCTACACACCCCTAGCTAAGAAAAGACTAATGCAGATTGCTTGCCACACCCAAACAGCCAGAAGTTAGATGAGGCCCACTATGATGTTCGTTAGAAATCCACTGTGTCCATTCATTTTGAGGGCTCATGTTAGGACATGAGACAAAAAATGAGGCGGATCCAAAACTCAAATGGGTCACACTGACATGAAAAAGTGGATATTGAATGCCCACCATTAAAACATTCATCAGGCCACAAAAGTTCAGTATCAGGCTAATACTTTCATGATTTTAGTTAATCTGAGTGGGAGCGACCTTATGAAGGGTTTGGATGGAATATAAACATCAAGGTGGACCCCACAAAGGTTTCAATGGTAGGTATTTCCCTTTCTGCTTTTTCCCGTGGTGTGGCCCACTTGAGTTTAGGATCCACCTCAATTTTGGGCCCATGTCTTATATGAGCTGCAAAACGGATGGATGGGTGGATTTCTCACAAAATATCATGGTGGACCCCATGTAGCTTCCCAACGGCGGTGGAACTTCATGTGGTTGGTGGGCAATCCACGTCCACAAATTAAGCGCGGTATCTTCATTCATTCTTTATATATATATATATATATATATATATATATATATATATATATATATATATATATATATATATATATATATATATGTACAAGGCTCCCAATGGGAGCAAGCCATGGTACAAAGGTCACACTCAGTGAATGATCCTAACCCTTTGAGTGGGGTCAATTTGATACAACCGACCATTTATGAGCCATAGATCATATGGTTGGAATCATCAAACGGGGGTGCTACTTTGGAGTCATAACCAATAGAGAGTGGGATCTATTTAGTACTTGTTTCTAACTGATTATTGGACCTATTGAGTTTCTCTGCTTAACCTGGCTATCCATTTCCTGTGATATTTATCATATGCTTACGATTATCCAAGATTATACAATGAAATTGATTTTTTACACGGGGGCTTGATCCTAGTTATATGAATAAATGAATGAACAGTTCAATCAATGCTGGCTTACTCCAATCATCATTTAAGGATTACATCATACCCTGTCTCTAGTTAGGAATGGGCAGATCTATGTGGGGGGCCCATTGTGATGTATCTATTTATCTATGTTGTCCATCCCTTTTCTCGTATCATTTTAAGGTATGATATAAAAAATGAGGCAAATCCAACTACTCAGGTGGACCACACCAAATAGCAAGCTTGGGTTGCATTAAATGCAAGTCATCTTGCATTGCATTAAATGGAAGAGTCATATTGGTGTGATCCACTTGAATCTGCCTCATTTTTTGCCCATACCTTAAAATGATATGAAAAAAGAGATGGACAACATGGATAAACAGATACATCACGGTGGCCCCCACACAAATCTGCCCATTCGTGACTAGAGCAAAGCATGGGTAGGCCGCAATTCACTTCCGTCAATTTAAAGGTATAGGAAAGTTGCTAACAATTCCAGTAAGGTGTGGACAATTAGCAAAATCCTTTCAATATTTATTTAATTTTTAAATATTGGGAGGAAAGGTTCATCCAAGTCTTCAACTCAACCTGACCCGGCCATCAACCCAAGCCATGTTATGGGGTTTATGAACCATGTATGGTAGGTCACTCATGTACATTGAATCATTTGCAATATGCATGCTAGATAGAATAGTTAGTTAGGAGGGTACGACGGATAAGCAAAATTTAAGTTGGTTTGTCGTAGGGGATTCTCTCATTGCAATTTGAAAGCTTTTGCCTATCGCCGTCCTCCAAATTTCTACATTGTCATTGTCAATTTTACATGTTCATACAGGCCAAAGCAACTTGAAAGATTTGCTATTAAATAAGATCGGGAAAATGAGAGAAATGAGGAAATTAATGTTTATAAGCCAAAACCTTCAATTGGCTGTTGGGCTAATTAGTGGTCCAATACCAAACAGTGACATAGACATTTCTTTACTTGATTAAGCAGCAAATACACATAACAACAACATGGTTGAGATGATGGTCTCACGTTTGCGTGCAGTCCAAGAAAGATTGTTCAGTGCCGTTCCTCGTTCCAAACATGCCCCAGATACTTTCTTTTATTTATTTATTTTTAACTATTTTCCTTGCTGATGAAAAAGATGTTTTCCTTTTAGCTATTACTAATTTGTAAGACTTTCTTTTTTTTTTTTTTTTTCTCTCTCTCTAATTTCTGTCACGTTATCTAACTGATAATTGTAAGGACATGTTTGGATGCACTATCCAAATAAATTTTAATGTATTCATCTGAGATGGTGGAGAAAATAAACGGGTGCTTTTGGGCTTAGGCTTCAAATTGCAATTAAATCACTTTTAAGCTGGGCTTGAACAAAGCATATTTTTCACTTTGAAAGCTAATTTCTCAGTATTTGAACCCTAGAAAACATCATTAGCAACAATTGCTTCCAATACTTGTTTAAGTCATGACAAGGTTTCAAAATTCGGCATTTAATCCCCACTATTTCTAGCTATGTGGACCACCTGAATTTTGGATCTGCTACAATTTTGGACTAACATCTTCACATGGACGGTGTGGTGGCTCCCAGGTTACATGAACTCCTTATAACAAAGATTTCAGGAAATTCAAGTCCACACAAAACGGACGGTCATGATTTGATTCACGTGTGATCCAAGTACATGAGATTTTGGGGTTACCTGCAATCCGATGGTCCCATGTATCAACGTCCCTGATCATGAAACCACGCACCGCACGTGGAGTAGAGCACTTGGACAAACCCTAGTCTTGCTTGACAAGCATCACCATTGGGCAGCAATCACAGATGTTGAAATTGTCCAACCTCAGGTACCAAAGATCAACGGTTTGGATCACCAAACCGTGAACCTGATGAGTATGGAATCCGGTGTACCCGGATGACCAACGGTTAGGATGAAATAACGGCCATCTGGGTCACACCAAAATTTGGCATGGACAGTCAAACCTGACAATTCCTACCAAACTAGCCTAAAAAAATAATAATAATAGACCTTTCAAAGCAAGGGAAGTTTTAAGACTCGGCAACTTAGACCTGCTCAACCGGTCCTGATTCGAGTAATGACTCAGTCAGTCCCTACTTGTCGTGCCAAGCCGGATAGAATTCGAACGAGTCCGAGTCGACTCGGTGGAATCGCATCCGAGTCGGACAAGTCGTCAATGATAATTATCCAGGGGAAAATCTTCACAAACAGCAAGGACAATCTTGTAACTAGGATTCTAAAATGGCCATTCGGTAAATATCAAACAGTAGATGAAAGTTTAAAAGCAGGGGCAATCTCGTAATTTTAAGTGCACTGGGGGTTAGTCTTGGTCAACGTATTTGCCGACACGTTGATGCTTTCGTTTGGCCGTTGCAGGCCGCGGCTTTCAATTACGAGAAACTTTGATACTCTGGCAGAATGTGATAGTTGATACTCGGGCACTAATAAAACGGGAACGCCGCATGCATTTAACTCGCATCCGACCGTGAAAATCGTGGCCTCTGTCTAGATATATTCTTAAAACAAAACTCTCAGTCGTTTAAAATTTGAAATGACTGATTAGTGGATATTTATTTAATGGCTAAGATGAATAACATGTAACGGTCATAATTCAACCAACAAATGTCCATTAATCAGAATTTAAAATTTTTCAATCAATATAATTATCGAATAAAGACATTTCTCCAGCGAGTAACTAAAACTAATAAGCAGTTTCTTTCGAGTTAGAAAATCCAATTGCCCGCGTATCAACTATCATGCTCTGCCAGAGTATCAAATTGCTCCCCTTGTATTGCTCCCACCAGCTCGGGTTCGAAAGTGGAAAATTTTAATTGGCCACCGTCCTGATGACATGGCATAGTCTAGATGCGTAGAACCGGTAAATCATGAATACAATAGAGCCGCAATAAACGAGAAGCATCACGACCGTTCATCTAGTTACAACGTGGCAAGATGTTTCTGTGTGCATTGATCAGAGCCCTTCAAAGAGACGGCAATGCTTTAAAAAAAAAAGTGACGTATAGGATTGTATCAACGTATGCTTTTTGAGAGAGAAGCCAATCCATTGAATGGCCCAATAGACGGACGGCCATGATTGATGCTTCACTCTGCCATTTCTACTATGGACAAGTCGCTCTACCGAATAATGCAAGATCCAAGCTCGTGTGGAAGCTACCGTGTACCGTGTGCGGAAAACGAGTACAAGAAAATGAACTCGCACGTGCGGTATTTGGTTTTCTGTTTTTCATTCGCCGAAGGTAAGCCGAACCTTCCATCGACTATGACCTATACTTTTACGAATTTGCCACTAAGTTGCGTCTTGACTTTAGATTGAGGAAAGGGTCAGAGAAGGAACGCATCCAAGGGTATTTCCGTCATTTAAATGATAGCTGAGTCAATGATCGGTCCGCGTTCTCCAAGGAGCTGCCGTTCGTCGTTTGACCCCTGCGGTGTCGTGGCATGACTGGGAACCGTCAGAACTGATTTTTCAATATTTCTGGAAAAGCGTCGCCGTGTGTCCCACATGTCACTTTATTTGTGGCAATGGACCTGCTTGGGTCGGTCCATTCTACACATTTTCAGGCCTTAGGTCCATGCCCCAAGCCCACATGGCCCTAGCAGGACCAAACCCGAGCTCAAATTGGCTGGGGCCAGCTCTGACTTGGAGGTTGATCAAATCGACATTTGGCCCACGGATTCCATGGTATGGAGTCTCATTAGATGGGATTAACACCATTATTGCACAATAATTGTATGTTTGGAAATACAGTGGTATTTTGACCATCCAATCCCAGATTCTTCCTCAAGCAAAAATAACATATTAAGCAAAACTCCATTTGGTGGATGATGGATTTGTAATGAATGGACCTGATTCATAACCAATGTTGGTCGCACATGTATACAACTCAAATGTTAGATGTACATGATGCTTATGAATAGACCGCATGGATAAAACACATGCATCAACGTAGGGCCAACAAATGTATTGGATTTCAAAATCCTTTGGAAATCCTACATGAGATCAAATGCAATTCCATTCCACCAATTCCTATTCTTCTGTTTCCATACCTCCCATGAAATTTGCAAGGAATCAAACGCAATTCCAATTAACCCAATCCCATTCTTCTGTCTCTAAACATCTCATGAAATTTGCAAGGAATCAAATGCAATTACATCTCACTTAATCCCTCCCAAGCCCACGTATCTATCCCTTGATTAGATAGAGAAACATGACGCACCTGCACATGAACTTGGCTGAACCAAGCTCAGCCAGTTGAGTTAGTGTGCGCATAGAAAAGGAAAAGCTGATCACCTATTCTCCCTGCATGAAGAATCTTGAATCTGAGAAGGAAAAAATAAAGCATATAAAAAATATAAAAAAAAATTGGTACAATGGAATGAATTATTTTTTTACAATGAATTTTGATGAGCAAAAACATGTAACTCCTAATTGGAACTGAACAAGTAATTTTCTCCAAAAAGTAAAGAGAACTAAAACCAACTTTTAAACCCTTAAACCACTTCCAAAAAAAGAAAAAAAAAAAAAACCACTTCCAAATAACTCTGAAAAGCCTTTGGAGGTAGTCTGGACTAGGGGGTCGCAATAGGTCAGGTGGACCCACGTGATAATTGGCCCAACCCACTTCTAAGTGAAATTCAAGGTAAGGTTGAGTCTGGACAAAAAATTAAACCATTTAGATAAATGGTCAACCTTGAGTGTAGCTCCACCGGACTCAACCTGTCTATATTGTGCATCAATAGGCTGAGCCAAATGACTAAACCTAATCCTGCTCATAAATGGGAAAAAAAAAAAATTTGAACCGGGCCAGGCTGAGTTCAAACAGGCGGCAGCTCTTTTTTTACTTGTTTATTTAAATAGAAAAGAATTTAAGAAACACAAAAAAAAAGTATGAAGTATTTTACCATTCAATGGTTAACATCCTCCAAAGGAGTGCAGCTTCAAAATAGACATGTAAGAGTATTTTCCAAATAAAAAGTACATGAGCATAATTTAATAAGTGCAAAGAAACAGTGTGCATTCATGTATATGTATTATGTATTATCCATGTCATCATGTATATGTATTATCCATGCTATCCATTTGCTTTACATATCATTTTAGGGCATGATTTCAAAATAGAATTATATCCAAAGCTCAAGCGGATCACACCATAGGAAACTGAGCCGAATCAAGCTGAATCAAATCGAGCTTCAAGCTGAGCCGAGCCGGTACCGCCCTAGTTTGAGCTTGGTTTGTTTTCTCAAATGATCTTGACTCCGAGGCTTGGTTAGGTTTGAACTTCCATTCAAACCAATCCAAGCCGAGCTTTTGCAAACCAATTTGAGCCAAGCTTTCGAGCTGGCTTGGTTTGTGCCCAGCTCCAATGGATACCGATGATGGAGTAAGAACTTCACTTTAGATATGAGGAAGCGACAATAAATAACAATTGGGTACCGTGAGTATCCTAGGTCCGGCAAGGTGGGTCAATTGAGCCCCATCTTACTATTACCATTAAATAAGTTCGGCCAAATCAATTGCGCCAAATCCAATTTCAATTAAAAGAAGTTAGGGCTAAATTAGTTACCCTATTTATTAGCAGGTTAGGCTTGGGTAGACCTCATACCAGTTTCAACCTAACCTATTGCCAACTTTACCTAATCTTTTAAAACTTTAAAATTAACAAAATTGTAACTTACTCAAAATAGTAAATATTAATTCAAACTGAAATTTGACTTTTAAAATAATTTTAATTTGCAAAATCATTAGGGGTGATAGACCTTAGTCATTGGCTAGATCATACAACATATAAATAGTTTTCCAATGATATCTTACATGCATCTATTTGGAGTGATAGACCTTAGTCACTAGCTAGATCATAAGATATATTGATACTTTTCCAAAGGCATCTTACACGCAAGATTCAGTGATCAATCACAAAGTTAGAGTCATCAGAAACAGTACAGCTACAATTTAGCATAGATTGAAGTTTACAGACCAATTTCTTTTGATCATGGACCTTTCCTTAAGTCATCTTCGAGCTATCCTACATCAATAGGTCTAAGGTTACCAAATTGACCAGGATACACATGCCAAGCCGAAAGGCTGAGCCAATGGACCGAGAAAGTAGGCCCAAGCCCGATCCACTCTAAAGTGGACTGCACCTGCCGGTTGCCACTCTTAACTGAAGCAAGAGTCCGTTCGGTTTTGTGATGTGGTGGCAAAGTACAACCATATGCAGACGGATGCTACCGGCATGGCACACATGCCGTACAGGAAACTCACTCCCTGCTGTTCTTATGCAAGGAGGGCATCGGTAAGGTCGATCACCATCTCCCTTACTGGATAGATGATTTGAGTTCACAGGGCAATCTCGAATCTACAAGATGATAAAAAAAAAAAAAAAATTCTAAAAAATATAAAATGATTAATTGAATAATTAAAATATTGTCTACGATGCTTTAAATAGAAACCAGACCTTAGGAAGAAGTATTAAACTCCAACTCATTATTTATAGACGTCTCTACTTTTTAAAACTTTATTGTCTTTGGGTTTAAACAGTCCAATCACATGATTCTACCTACTTTCTTAAACCCTTTTTATGTTGGTCACAACTTCTAAAGCTCTATAGATCAAAAGATATGATTAAAGCAGAATTTATTATTTATAGTAAAATCAAACTAAAATTAGGCTAATGTTCGACAATAGGGTAGAATCTCACAAATCCAGATGAGCGATCCAGTGTAGCGGGTTGGTTGGCTTAACTAGCTCGAGCTACCCTAAAATCATATATTATACGTCCAAGAAGTCATCCCGGATTGTAAAATACGACTAATTTACGGCCTTGATGGCCCAAATCACTTCCAGCCCCGATCGAGCTTCCTTTAGTCCATCTTAGCCATGTAGATTCTGCGGCCCACTCTACATCACGTTAAAACCATTGACAGAGGTTCAAGCTGTCTGATCAGAGTAATAAGACGGGTTGTTAAAAAGGAAAAGAAAAAATCCAACTGTCCAAGTTGGACAAACGATGTCAATTTCAAAGGATTGGATCCTCCAACTGATCTGATTTTAGAGATATGTTCCATCTAATACGAGCCACTGAGACATGTGCGCATGGATATGGATCGTCCAAGTCTGCCTGTTTATCCCCTTCTGAATTAGTGGACAAATTCCCCAGCATACATGGGATCATCGAAAGGGATGTAGTTTGGCTAGTGACCCCAACACCAGCCAGCTTGCTGGTGCCGGAGCTATGTGGGCCCACCATGATGTATATGTTTTATCCATGCCGTCCATTGATTTTGCTAGCTCATCATGAGCCCAAAAATGAGGCAGATCTAAATCTCAGGTGGACCACACCACATAGCCTCCGGCACCAGCAAGCTGTTTTCTTGTGGTGCAGTGCACCTGAAATTTGGATCTGCCTTATTTTTGTGTTCATTCCTTAAAATGAGCCGGACAAATGGATGAACGGTGTGGATAAAACCGATACATCATGGTGGGCACATAGAGCTTTGACACCAGCTCTGGTTGGTGTTGGGGTTCATTGGCCATAGTAACAACTTTTTGTGGGCCACAAAAGCTTCGAACCAAGATGATATTTGGGTGGTCTCTTCATTTAAGTCTTTGTGACCTTATCAACAGGTTGGATGGCAAATAAAAAATTCTGGTGGAATCCATGAAGTTTTTAATGGTAGGGATTCAATCATATCTGTTCCCTGTGGTGTGGTCCACCTAAGATTTAAGTCAGCTTTATTTTTGGAATGATACTCTAAAATGAGCTTTCAAAATGGTTGGTCGGTGTGGATTTAAGGCATATATATTAGTGTAAGCCCCACATTTAAAGGTCCCACCCACCTCGGTGCATCCGGGGTATCACCTAATCCGCTCCCCGATTATAGTACATTGGTAGGCCAATAGATTTTTTTTTTAATTTTTTTTTTAAAGATAGTCATGCAACGCCCCCACTCTGATAGCTGGGCAACACACCCACTTGGTTAATCACACACTAACCCATGGTTGAAATTTCATCTAAAACGGAAGGAAAGATTACGTTGGAATCCTATCGAATCCGTGCTTTGCAGATGGTGGATCAGGACCGTACACCTCGTGGACCCATGGTTGAAAGTTCATCTAAACGGCTTCTAAGCATTCTACTGGTGGCAATCGGAATTGACGGAGAAAGAAATACTAAGTTAATCGTGACCATTCATCGAAGAAAGGTAAGAGAAAGGGACGTGGAAGATTATCCTGTTAGGGTGGATTTTGACATATGGACCATTTAAGATAGATCCAGTAGGTGGACGGTCCTGATCAACTGTCTAGACTTCCACTTTCTCCGTCATATTTTTGACAGGGATGCCTCCTACCCCTGACCGCTCTAGGAATGACTCCTCACCGAACATGTTGCAACTTACCTTTCATGGGGCAAAATAGTCATTTCTTTCCCGCCAAAAAGTCACTTGTAAAGGATATCTGAAGCATGTGAAAAAAGGTTGGTGGCTTGAATTGGAAATCAGGCCGATCCAAGAACTAGGTGGGCCATATGGTTAAAAATCAATGGACAGCGGACGATTTGACTCAACACTCATGTTTGGCCTACATCATAAATTGATCAGTCTGGTTTTCAAATTAGATGATCTTCATGGTGGGGCCGACCTTTTGAACGGTCTGGATGTCCTATATATGTGACATATTGGCCTGGAAAGCAATGATGTTTTAGCAGAGTATGACAGTTGATGTGCATGGGTACCTAGGGCGCCCATGTAATTCAATCCACATCATTCCAAAGAAATGCCTACTTTTTGTTTGAGGGGATGTTTCTAAAGTAGACAGCTTTTTGTTTGATCGGACCGTTAATATAGCTTTAAACGTTTTGTGGCTAAAAAATCAACAGTTGGGATCATGCATTCAGTTCAATTTCTTAACTAAGCCTGGTACATGATTTGGATGGAACCGATTGAGTTAAAAATAAGCCACTTGCAGATTATCGGTCTAAACAAGTGCAGATAGACATATATGGAAAAACTACTTAAAAGTGTGGCCTAATTGTGGATATCAGTTTAGATGCATCATGAACAAAAAAAAATATATACGTATTTGCTTAGCTAACTATTCCATTGGTGGACATTTATCGGACGGCTATAATTGAAACTATCCAACAGTCACAAACAATCTGGGATTGTGAGTCAGCAACAGTAAATTCAGAATTTAGTCAGGCTAATGTGAATTAATGCATGACTCTGAGTGACTGCATATCAAGCGGAGTTTCCAGCCGAGTATCAAATTACTTCCCTATTGTCCTAACTCCACTAGTGGGTGGGTGCATCTTGTGACTAACCAAGTGGGCGTGCTGCCCAGCTAAACCACTAGTGGGGTTAGTGTCTCGCCTGCTAGCCCAGCTAAAGATGCCCAGGGGTTTCAACGGCAGGTCTCTTCGATTGCTAAGTAGACACACTAACCCCTCTAGTGGGTGGGTGCATCTTGTGACTAACCAAGTGGGTGTATTGACCAGCTAATAGGGTGGGTGCCTTGCATGACTAACTTCATAAAAAAAAAACAAAACAAAAAAAAAAAAACAAAAAAAAACACCTCCCCCAAATATTCAGCTCAAGGCGCATATGAGCCCTGACTCGCGTGCATGAGATTGTTGGTTTTCTTGTTGGCACACATGTGGACGTCAAATACGTGCATGAGACAGGTGCCAGCATTGTGCAATGCCATACTGTGATCATTAGCCAGGCAACCGTTTGGATTATATTCCATTGTAAAAAGGCATTGTAAAAAGGCATCCTTTGTTGGAAATGTTAGGAGAATCTAAAGCAAATGACAAAACCACATGAGTTTGCTTTGCTTGTGAGGGGCCGACCGCTATATATAATGGTATCTATCCATTTGCGAAGGTCATCGTAAATATTCGATGCCCATAAAATCAGGCTAATCCAATTATAGGGGTGGGCCATATTATAGAAAATGACTCCAAAACTTCCCTATTCACATGGTAGGGTATCAAATGTTTAGATCAGCCGTCTTATTCCTGTTCTTGCTTTTTTTTTTTTTCTCCTCTCTCTCTCTCTCTCTCTCTCTCTCTCTGTGTATGTCCCATTTTTCCCGGAGAGTGACCTCGTTGACTGGTTGGATGGTGGGCTCACGCATCCATCAAGTATCAGTTTTGGTTCCACGTACCAAATGATAGGGGAAAATGGATGGACGGCATGTATATAAATTGGCAAAATGGATGGAGGACGTGGATATACAACACATAATTCAAGTGGGGCCCAAGGTCGCACCCACAGTTGCGTACTGAGTAAACTCTATTTGGGCCACCATGAATGTATGTGGTTTATCCATGCCATCCACCTATTTTTCCACATTTTAAGGGTTGAGCCTAAAATTGAAGCATATCCAAAGCTTAAGTGGACTATGCCATAGTGTGAATAATGATTTCCACCGTTGAAACTTTCTTTGGCCCACAGTGATGTTTATTTGTCATCCAACCTATTCATAAGATCACATAGGCATAAATGAAGATAAAACACAAATATCACATTGATCCAAAACTTTTGTAGCCCCAGGAATTTTTCCATCCCTAAAAATATCTATTAAGATGGATGTACGGATTGTATAAAATACTTAAATTACAGTAGATGTACAAGGTTTACTAAGCGTACTGAGTTACTCCTACGCAATCCAGCTTAGTGCGTGTTACCCCTATTGTGTGGGGCCTACCCTGATCTATTTTTGTATATCCATTTTTGTATATCCACACCGTCCATTTGTTTTTACATTTTAGGAGGCAATCCAAAAATATAAGAAGATTCAAATCTCCGGTGGACCATACCAATAGAAAGAGTGATGAATGACTATTAAAATAATTTTGTGGGATACAAAAGCTTTGGATCAATCTGATCTTTCTAATTCCCCTTCATCCAGATCTTCTTGACATTATCAACAGGTTGGATTGCAAATAAACATTAAGAAAACGTTACAATAGACCTTTTGGAATTTTTAACGGTGAGGCACTCAATCACCACTGTTTTATGTGGTGTGGTCCACCTGAGATTTGTATCTGTATAAATTTTTGTATCCTATTCTAAAATGTTATGGAGAAACGAATGGACAGCGTGGATATACAGAAAATAATCAAGGTGGGCCCCACAGTAGGGGTAACACCCAATTCCTCCCGGTTTGAAAGTGGTTGAGCACTCGACCGACGTCACAAGGGATGGCCCAATCGAACCTCATCATCACGTCAGGGCTTTACTGACGTCACACGTGGCTGGCCGAATCGCTTCCAGTCGGGAGAAGGAATCAAAGGCCAGCAATAGACCAATAACACGTGTGAGATGCTAAACTCTGACTTTTACCGCTGATATTCCCAAAATGTCACTATGTGCGTTAAAACGATAACGTTTTTTTTTCTTGAAAAGCTCCATCACAGACCCACCGATGCCCATTTTAAAACGGAATTTTTACCAAAAACTACTTAATTAATATAAAATTTACGTTCTGCAACATTTTTGAAAAGGTTTTCAATAAACTACCCTATTAAGTTGAGCAATTATCACTCCAGTGCCTTCCATTAGTAAGCTGGAGTTTTGCTCTGCTCTCGCCAGGGTAGCTGACTCAGGTGGGCCCCACTGTGACGTAACCAACAATTAGATGCATCACCTGTTAGGCCCTCGGTCTAAAAATCAGTCCCATTTGTGATGAAGGTGGACCACAGGACAATTCTTACTTTTCCAAACTGTTTCCTTGGTGTGGCCCTACCTGAAACAGGGATGTGCTGATGTTAACATTTTGGTGTGGCATCTAATCATTGCAGCAGGCCTTGTTAACAAAAAAAAAACAAAAAAAAAACAAATTTATACGTTACTCTTCCAATTATTTTCTTTAGTGTGGCCACATTAATTTCAGGTCAACCTGAATTTTTGGGCTTGGAGTTCTCAAAACCAATCTAATCAAAGTCCAGTTTTGCTTGTTTAGCTCCCTTATGGCCTATTTGGAGTTTGGATTTGGAACCCATGGATTTGAAAACCCCTTGTTGTGTTTGGCACCCTAAATTTGGAATCCCCTATAATCCAAAAGTATGATATTTACATGGGTTTGAATTTAATTATTAAATCAACTTTAATGTCCTTACTTACTGTACAAATGTAATGTTTGATACAATGGTTGTAATAAGCCTGTTGAAATATGTATTTTAGCCGAAAATGATGAACTTTCATGTCTCAGATGGGCCACAAGCAGATAATTATATCTGAGTGACTAACCAACGATTTATAACCAATGATTTCAATGGGCAATGTTTGGATGGTGTAGATCATCTTATTAAAGTAATTTTAGTGATGTAGTTGATAATCTAATTATTTTAGAATATCATCAGTGGACCATGTGCCCAATAGATTAGAAGCCTAGTGACACACATGTTACACATGTGACTCTTGGAAGGATTTTAAATGCAATCCAAACTTCCACCTTGGATTTGAAACCCCTCATCAAGGGGATTTGAAATCCCCAGTTGCTTTATGTGCCTAACATACTAGAGGATTTGAAACCCCCCTCAAATCTCCCCAAATCCATGGTGCCAAACGACCCCTTTAGGGTTTAGATCTTGGCTTTTAGGACCTCGATTCCTATCTGATTGAGTTTTGGGTCTTTGGAGCTAGGTTTTGAGTCATGTTTGGGTTTTTGCCCAAACAACAACATTTACATTGTCGGCCCGCTTGGATGGATGGATTAGATGATGCACCAGTGTGGTAGTTTGACACATGGTGGTGATATGGATCAGCAAACGTAACGCTGTATTAAATTTGACTATACCCGACCTGACCCAATTTTAATTGGGTCTAAGATGATGGACCCAGACCCCAAGTCTACTAGACCTGGTTTCTCCATCAGATCCACATGGCTGACCCATACTCGACCAGATTACAAAACAATTCTAAGAAATTAGATTCATCAAGTACCTGTGCGTCCCAATATCAATTGAGAACCTTAGGTAATGGTGGCAATGGGATGAGTTCTAGTGCTTGCGCCTGTCCCAACACTTATGACCCAAGGCTCGGACCGGGGTCCTACCCAACCCAATCTAGCATGGCCCAAAAATGATAAAATCCCTATTTCCTGCTGGAGTGTTCTTAATCTATACATTGAATTAGGCCAATGGTTAGGTTGTCTAACCGAGGATTAGCATGGATTATTTGTAGGATTTAAAACTACATATAAAGTCAGGTCAGGCTAAATCAACTTAGGCCCAAGCGCGACCTGAAAATTGACAGGACCACACATGAGAGGCTCAAGTCCGGCCCACAGGCCAAGCTAGTAAGTTCAAGCCCAGCCCAAAGCTCAGTCTAAGGGTGGCAATGGGTTGGGTTAGTTTGATCCGTTTGCCTGACAGGCCAAGAATTCAGCCGGAATTCAACCTCTTGAAGCCACTTTAAATTGATCAAGCCCAAGCCTGACCCCACCAACCAATTTAATTGCAATCAGGTCAGGATCAACCAACCAAACCTGACCCACCAAGACCACACTCGGTTTTAAGAATTGATTATAAGGCTAAAGGCATGCCAGTCCTCCCCAATTAGTGTAAAACATACATTCATCATGTGTCCGTCTCTATGTTTGCCGTCTATTAATTTGTTTTGTTTTGGGTCTGGTCATTTGGCCCAACTACTGGCATGTGGATGTGACAATGATGATCTCAGTTATAGATCATGAGGACTATAGGTAGAGGGATTATTATGCCTTAGTTAATATGTGATGTCATCTTATATAAGTGGAGTGATTTGTTTGGTTGTCCTTGGAAAGTGGAGTAATTCTTCTAATCGTTCTTGGGAACTGGAGGTTGGATACAACACTCATCGACTAAGGGAGAGTTGTGGTCTATAGATCTTAGTACTCTGTATATCATGATTATCACAGATTTTTGGACAGATTTATGGTCATTATATGATGAAAGGTAGCAGGGGGACTGATTTAGATCAAGATGGACAATCTACATGAATGGGCCCGACTTAATTGTCAATATTGCCTTAGTGCTACCTCACATGAGCATGTAAGTGTGCCATGGATACAAGATCTTGTTAGACCTTTTACGAGAAAGATCTTCTATCTCTCCCTCATCTCTCACCACTAGTGTGGATGTGTGGTGTGATTTTGGTGCCGACGATTGCACTTCCCCAACCCTACACCAATGCTGACACAAAAAGAGTTTTGACTCTCATTTGGGATAAATTTGGAGAGAGACTTCCTTCACTGGAAGATCAACATCAACAATGGTTTTACTTTCTACATCGCCCCTTCTATTTTGGTAAGATCTTCAACCATTAATCTTTTGAGTTTTCGATTTCTAAAAATTTTAGATTATCAAAGAAGGAAATCCTAAGGTTAATAAATCCGAATTTTTCAATAAACACTTTAAATTCCACCATGTTTCATAATTAAAAAAAAAATAAAAAAAAATCCAATAGCTGGGTACCCAACAGGGACCCGAACATAACTGGACTAGAGTCTAGGACTTCAAGAATGAGAACCGGAGTTGAAAAGACTCATAGGCAAGACCCAAACTCAGTAGTGTGGGTATGGGTACTATAGGACCCGACCTGAACCCCGTCTTGTTGATAACCCTATCTTCGAGAGCTGCACTTAGAGCTTACTTCATGCCACCATTTGGTATGCAAATCATGCAGCTCTGGTCAGGTTGAGGTTCAACTATTGCCCAATCCAAACTTCGGAGAATCCAACCTATAACCTGACTTGCCCAAATTCCAACCTGGACCCAACCTGAAGTCCTCTATACTTGACTGAGCAGACCCAAATATATGCTTCCGAGTCCTGAACTCTTGCAGGATGCAAACACTTAATGATTATTTATATAAATACCTTGTTTGTGCATAAATGCCATTTCAACAATGGTTCATAAGGGTAAACAAATGAAATAGCTTTCTGTACAACATGTATTCCCAACCTGCATGATCCGTATTTGCTCAACCCAAAACCAACCCGAATTCAAATAGGGTTGGCCTTGTCCAACTGGAACCCAATCTAAGTACCATGACAACAGGACCCAACCTGGCCTGAACTCTGTTTGGGAGTTTTCTGTACAACATGTATTCCCAACCCAACCTAATCCAATCCGAGTTTGTTCAACCCAAAACCAACCCAAATTCAAATCGGGTTGGCATTGTCCAACTGGAACCCAACCCAAGGACCTTGACAACCTGACCCAGCTCAGCCTGAATTCTGGTTGGGTCAGTTTGGTTCAGGTTGACCCGAAGTTGCAGCTCTACTAACCATACATGCAACATGGTCATTCCTGCCGCCATGTCACTCGTGTCATGAAAATGGTGGAGCCCATCATGAAGATCACCTGGCGTTAAAAAAAGAAAGAAAGAATGAAAGACCAGATCACTCCTGTTGTGGGCCACATCGTCAAAATCAGTGGATGGTCCAGGGATTGACTCAATTTACACTGGATCATTTGTGCTTAATAATTCCCTAACACTTCTACAAAAAAAATCAAATTGATGTCCCCATGAAAGAAGAAAACTAGATTGCATGAGGGGTAAAAGCCCAATTGATATTGAAATCCCTTTAAAAACACATAAGCTGTGGATTATGACTTTGATATCTGTTTAAAACACTATGTACAACAATATAATGATATTGATTTAAACATAAAAAGGAAACAAGAAAATAGAAAATTTGGATACATACCCGTTTGCATACGATGATTGGTGCGGATGGTATAATCACTAGTTGGGTATTAATTAGAGGTAGAGAAAGTCCTCCATTTAATAAGCTGAAGCAACTGCAATATCAGCGTTGGTCTGTGAGTGATGGGGCCTGCTTCATCATCTCTGCATTCAAAGGCTCCCTTCTTGCAGTGGCTGAGGGAGGCTCCACGCCGTCCACTGATGGTTTGATGAAGAGGCCGAACACTATATTGTTAAAGAGGGTGAGGATGACAAGAGCAACTGCAGAATATGCAAGATATGATCCAGAAATTTCTGGCATTTCTCCAGCCCTCCGTCCAGTCATTAACTCTCTCTCTAAACTGGGGTCTGAGATTACACCAATTCAAGGAAAATCAGGTAGGAACAGGTTATTCCAACGGATTCCATTGGTGAATTTTAAATTTGATTTGTGTAAAGAGATTCAGAACCAATGTGCATTTCCATGGAATATTCATTTGTGGAAACTCATCATCCACGTGTGGTGCACATGAAATCATGGACCCCTGACATTCCAATTGCTAGGCTTCAAATGGAGAATTAATAAGAAAAATGGTAGACGGTCTAAATTCAACAGGCAAAATCAAGATGGGGCCATCATGACTTTGGGGTCAGAGCATCCCACACTATGAATGGCCTGGATCTCAACCACGTATGCCATATTGGTGTGTGGGAGAAAAATAGGATTGGGAGTCTCCCACATAATGTGTGGTGGCCGATTTCTTCCATTGGCCTTTTGCATCATTATCTTATCATCACAAACGTCCTGTTTCTTTTACTCGTGGAAGGTAGAGAGATTGAAGGGGAAGAGAAGGAAGAACGAGATAATGAGAAAATGCTATGAGAGAGAGAGAGTACCGAAGTAAGGAGGAGAGGGGGAGGAGGAGGAAGCCTTTTTGTTCTTGGAGGGGGATTCTGTTATCTGAGAGAGGGACTGGAGCTGCTGGTCGAGCTTCTGCAACGCTTCCCGGGCCTTTTCTCTATCTATCTCGAACTGGGATTCTTTCTCCACCGCATGGAGAGACCATGTCCTCCTCTCCAGATTGCCGTTAACATGAGATGGAGAAGGGAATGTGCGGTTGGGATGAAGGGAGAAGAGAGGAAGCAGTGGCGTTTGAGAGGAGACGATCCGAAGCAGCATCACCACACAGACCTCAAAGAGGATAGACTCGTTGCACCACGTTTGAAAACCCCACACATAGTAACGCTACCCTTTTAAAATGCTTCGTATACGCTTGCGAATCCTAGTGGGACTTTCATCCCGGTGTGGCTTCTTTTATCATCATCATCATCCGGTCGATCTTTCCCGTGGGGACCCACCATCCATATGCAGTGGTCAGAAAAGGAGGTCTGTCTGATCATCACGGCCGTCAGTGGTCGAGGACAAAGCCAGGGCCTCTAACTCAAGCCTGTTTAATAAGTGGACTGGGCTCTGAATGTTTGTCAAAGCCCGCCAGTGTGGTCATCCAAACCCACCAGCTCCGTTTAGGGTTTTCAAGGGGATTTTCTTGATTGGAGTGGCCCGATTTGTGAGCCACGGCGGGGCACACCTGATGGATAGCCCAGATCTTGAACCAAAGTGGGTGAAGGGACCATGCTCAGGCCTGCCCACATTGGCCTGTCACAGGCCCGTGCCTTGATCAGACCTAGGTTTTGCATTGCCCGCCCAACCCAATTGTGGGCCATCAATTGCCCTACTGATGATCAGATGGGCTGCTCTTTTGGTTACTTATCAACCATACAAATTTCATGTATACGCCTGCGTGGCATGGCAGTTGGCTAGCCAAGGACCCGGACACTGTAGGACTGGTCTGATGAATGGTCCAGTACAAGTGCATCGCCCCGGTCAGTGTATAGGTGCAGCTAGTGCACATGCTCGTAGAACTTAGCTTAACAACCAATGGACCATCCCAAAGGTGGGACAGCTGAAGAATCCATTAATCTACGCTAGTGATTCCATTTTCCAGGAAATGTCTTTGTAAGCAGTACTTCATAACTGTGTATGTGTCTGCAGGTTATTGACAGAAGAATTTTCAACCGTCCATATCACTGATATTTTTATGCTACAGCACACTCACTGAGTGGCCTATTTGTTTCTATGTATGCACCGGTTTATGAGTAGAAACTGTTTTAAATACTCTCCAAGGACAAATTTGCATGATCAAGTATTAAAGAGGCAATTTGCAGAACTTGCAAACCTTCACACAGGCCTTTCATTAGGTGAGCATGTCCCACAGCCCAAAAATCAGGGTGGTCCACTCATCGAGCGGAATCGCACATGCATGTTGAATTAGACAGATGATGCTCGATACGAAGTCACTCAGAAATTGTACGCATAGAACTCCTCAACTTGAAATAAACTGTCTTAACTGTAGACCCACTGGAACCAAGACAATCCCAAAATCAGATTTGGTTGAACAAACCTAACCTTTGATTCATGGAACTAGTTCGCCCAAATAGGATGGTTGGAAAATTTTCATTTTAAGTCTGATAAATTTCCACCAATGCACCATCCTGATGGTTGTATCATAAAAGAAGTGTCATGTTATGTATGCGATACACCTAAAATGGGACACATAATTTGGGCAGTTCAGTTTGAATTACCTGTGGCTACCTGCTTATCATCCATAGCAATCTGCAAGAGTATCGAAGTATTCCTCTTTTTGCATCAAGGCATGTTCACCATGGGTCCCACCTTTTTAACACCCAGGATCTGCACATGGGTGGCGAATCGCCTCTTTAGTTGAGATCCTTTCTGCCTTCTCCAAGACCCTTCTGCAAGCCGCAATTGAGAACAATTCCCCAGCCAAGCGATCGAACTCCCATATCAAGATAGACATGAGAGGGATAGATTAATCTGCATTCAAAACCGTTAGCCATAAAAAAAAATAATGAAAAAAAACAAATAAAGTAAGACAAAATCGATCCATGTTTATGCATAAATCCAACCAAAGTCTCATCTTTCTGAACAAAATTAAATAAAAAAAAAAAAAAAAAAACTCTTCCTTGGTTCTGACACAAACAAGGATATGCCAATCTGTGTTTCGAGCGAGATTATTCACCCTTTCCATTCTGCTGGGCCGTGACAAAATTGCGGATCACTTCCATGGCCAGCTGGTGAGCAGTCTTGTCCTGCAGCCTTGCTAGCTCATCCATGGCTTCATAGGTCTCCTTGTCAGTGAAAAGCTTCAGATTAAAGCGTGATGGTGCTATCACCGGACCTTCCCACTTGTCGACTATCTCTTGCAGTTTGCCAAAGCCCTGTGACATAACACGAGTGGCCAAATTACAACTTACATCTAATCTAATCCCACAATGGTCCACTTTGTTTCGATTTGTCGAATCCCATTCAAATCTTTTTTTAAACCCCAAAATAGGTCTAAATCTAGCCTAAAATGAGTTTTTAAGCTTCCTCTATTGTTTAAATGAAAAAAAAAAATAGAGAAGACATGAGTGAAATTAAAAAATAATAATAATAATTCAAAATTGGACTTTTAAGGGGCATATTGGCCTGTGTCGGCCCATATCAGCCCTGTGTCAGCCAATATGGGTCAGTTCTTTCGTATTAGGCTGATATGGTCCCATATCGTGTATTGTTTTGTGTCGATATGGATACGATATGGCCATATCGGTTGATACGATACCGATATTTAGATCTATGCATATTGGGTCCAGGTTGGGTTGAATTTGAGGACCTAGACGGACTTATTTAGTAATTTTGGTTCAACCTTTTGGACCCAGACCCACCTCATCGGTCTAAATTTTGGACCTAAACCCACTAGTTGCAGGGTCGGGTCCAATGACCCATCGTGTTGACCTGACTCATTGGTACCCCTAATTGGAGATGTATGTTCAGAGAATGGATGCTGTGAAGATATCAGGGTTTTCATCAAGCAAATGGGGTTTTAAGTCCTCACCATACGGGTTGTGAAGTCGCCAAATGATTCTCCCTGCTGTCGTTTGCGTCTCCAGTTGTAAAACAATGGCTCCAGGACCTTCTCTAGATCCTGTACCTTCACCTTGTTCATGAAGCATTTGGCTAGAGTGGTCTGGTTGGGAGTTCCTCCAAGCCAGATCTGTTCACACATGCAATATAATGATTTTTTTTCTTCTAATTATTCAACTTGTTCTCTTCCAAACACCACATAAATCAAAAGAATCATAACCCTCACTCTCAGATATTTGTGTTTGTCAGATTTCAACAATTGCAGTGTTCAGTATACCTGGTAACTGTTGGGTCCATCACCAACCAGTCCGAGCTCAGCCATGTAGGGCCTGACACAACCATTCGGGCATCCAGTTACCCTTATTACCACCGACTCGTTAAACTTGAGACCGACCTGAAATAAGAAAACATCCACTGTTTTCATGATCCAGAAAAACAAACATATTACTAATTCTTTCAAGCGTTTTGATTTTGTTACGTGGTAACATTTCCAGATTACATGCTTGAATACATTCAACAAAAGTAGGACAGAAAGATTCATAGTTCACCTTATCGAATACAGCTCGAACTCGCTTGAGAATGCCAGGTATACCCCGCTCAGCTTCAGTTATTGCCAGTGGACAAAGTGGCAGTGCAGGGCATGCCATTGCAGTTAAGTTGAGGGGATCCACGTACTTAGGATGCTGTCCACAGAGAAATCTAGTCAAGTCGGCATCAAGATGTGTTATTCTACATGTAAATTGCATGTCTAGTGTAACCAAGCCGAGTAAGGAGAAAAAGAGAGATCCCAAGAAATGGTTGCAACAAGTGACAGCATTATTGAGAACAGTTGAAATTTCACGAGGATCATTTTCCACAGTACATAGTGAGAGGAAATTATTCATAAACTCCTCCAAATTAAGAAGAAGAAATTCGTGCTGATTATAGACGTTGGAACTTCTGAGAGAGGTCCTGGGTTCGGACCCTCCCTCTTACAAGTCAGCCAAATTTCAAGTCAGGTCACCGAGTTCTAGAACTATGGGCTAAAACCAAACCATGTACTCTGCAACCTGGAAGAGTATGAGAATATTACACCTATCGTAGATGATTTTCCCCCACAATCCTTTGACCAAAATCTAAACAGAACCAACTCGGAATAATGTTCAAAGAAAGTTGATTCAAACAATAGCGATTACCAGCAAACCAGCCTGTGCGAGAGCTGTGTTGATGGGCCGCCTCCATGAACGGCGAATGTCACACAAGATAATGTTCTGGTTTGGCGTAAGGCGCACATTCAGGTTATACTTCTCAACTATCTCCCTTAACGTCTTCTTCATCGTCCCTCCAATACGGCCATTGTCAACGTGGAGCCCACAAAACATTGCACCATTACCCTGTGAGAAGAAATGTCAAAAGGAAAGAAAAACTGGAGAGAAAACCAAAAGCACAAGACGAAACATAAATATAATTCTGAGCAGAAAAGGAATATATTCAAAAGCATAGAAAACATTAGACAACTGAAATTGTATATAGATTAAAAAAAGGAAAAAACCTCCAGAGAGATTAAAAGTGTCATACATCAATTAGAGAGATAAACAGATATCGGGGTCTACCTGTTCATGCCATCCCAGATAGCTCTTGAATTCCCACTCTGGTAACTCATGGAAGGGCTCAAACTTCTTCCCATAGTACTTTTCGACAACACTCCTGAACTTCTCGATTCCCCATTCATTGATCAAGTACTTCATTCTACTATATTTCCGGTCATCCCGTCTCCCATTCTCTCGCTGTGTAACAACAATTGCTTTCACAGCATATAATATATCCTCTTTTGGCACATAACCCAGAGGCTCACCCAGGCGAGGGAAAGTAGTCTCAATCCTATGCGTCCTTCCCATGCCACCTCCAACCTGACATTTCATGAACTTATCAGGCACTGATAACGGGAAAAAAAGAATGGAAAACCAGATAAACAAGAAAGGTATTGCCTTACATAAATATTAAAGCCATGAGGCTCCCCATCAGCATCAGAAACTACTACAACGCCAATGTCATTTGTGAGAATATCCACCGAGTTATCAGTCGGAACAGTAACCGCAATCTTGAACTTCCGAGGCAAGAACTGTGTGCCATAAATGGGCTCTGGAGAGTTGGGAAAGTTCGTCCCATGGGTGTTGTCATTACGAGCCTTCACAACTTCAGGAGGCTCTGCTGACATGATCTTTTCTCCATCAACCCACAAGTCATAATAAGTGCCTGACTGAGGAGTTAGAAGCGAAGCAATATTTTCAGCAGTCTCCTGAGCAAACAAGTAGTCCTTTCTCATAAAGGGTGCTGCAGGAGCGAGAACGTTCCTGTTCAGATCCCCACAAGCACCAAGGGTTGACCCCATGTTCCTGATGATGGTGCTCATAACAGTCTTGAGGTTCTTCTTTAGAATGCCATGTAGCTGGAATGTCTGTCTGGTCGTCAAACGAAGGGTACCAATTCCGAATTCATCGGCAAGGTCATCCATGGCCAGGTACAACTTGTTTGGAACTTTACCACATGGGTTCTTCGTCCGGAGCATAAACTGGTAAGACTTTCCACCAGGACCACGGTCATCCCTGTTAGCCTGTTGATAGCTACCATGAAACTTGATCAATTGTGTGGCAGCCTCATTTATGTTAGGGGCTTCAGTTTGCAACTCCTCGTTCAGAGGGTATCTCAAGAAGTTGCTTTGCTCCTTAAATATTTCAACCTTGCTACGCTTTGGTTGAGAAGTTTCTGGCTTTGTGGGCTGCAGACAAAAAGCTAAGTTGATCAGCCACTGAACATTTCCTTCTTTTCTTTAGTTTTGAATGTTTGTGTAATGTTAAACAAGTTAACACCAATAACGCTGGAGATTTTTTTATTTTTTATTTTTTATTTTTAATAAAGAGAGATTGAATGGCTACAAATTGCATGGTGACTAAAAAGAGAAAGGTTGACCCACTTACAACGGGTGCAAACCGTAGTTAAGAAACCAATAACGCTGGGAAATTTTTTATTTTTTAATAAAGAGAAAGATTGAATGGCTAAAAATTGCATAGTGACTAAAAAGAGAAAGGTTGACCCACTTACAACAGGTGCAAACCATAGTTGAGAAGCACACAGCATGAATGGCACCTAAGATGCATACAAGACTTGCCAGTATACAGATAGATCACCAAATAGATACGTTAGTTTGCAGTTGAATGACAAATAACCTAACTAGGAATGGGAGAAGTAGAACTGTAGAATGCAGAAATCTTGGATCAAAAGGCTGCACTACCCTTCTTTGATGCTTGGATACGTTGATCAGTGATCCCCCTCTCGAAGGCTTGAACTCTGGACTGGCTACAAATTAAAGCGTGCTTTACCAGCTGGGCCACAGTATTTTTGGAAAATACCTTTAACATGATTAGGCTTATGACTCGTAAGGAGTAATCAAATCCTTCCCATATGCGTATCCTATGAACATGGGTTAAATGAACCCCATGATCAATCCTTGCCATACTAAGTAGTCAAAACCCATATATATTTACTCAAGTAGCATAAGATTGCTAGTGTTGCTAACAGCATGGTATTCATAACAGGTTACATAACGGCTGTTAAGTAATGGGAACAGTGCAACCCGTTACACGAAATGGGTTTGTAATGCCATTGTGGAAAAAAATGGCCAGAAATGGACTTGTAACAGCCGATACAGGCCCGTTACAGGCACATAACCATCCAATACAGAGCCGATACATTTCTTTCAAAAAAAAAAAAAATGACCGTTACAGCCAGTATTCATAACAGCAATAAGGCTGGTTGTTATGGCAACCGTTTCTGTTATTGGATACCTTGGCCTCTACTCTCCATTTTGAATCAAGACCTTTGGTTTGGCATGTGCCTCAAAGCTCATAAGTGTTGGATTCATGGACATGTCCGGCATTTAGTCTTTTTGAGCTGCACAAAATGACGTTTTTAACTACAGGTCAGGTTGGCCCATGGATCAACTGGCCCGACCTGCTTTTGAGATGGATTGAGGCCAAACTAAATGGGTAGTGGGTTGGACTGCTAGTCATGGGCCTGTGGGGCGCACTTGTGGGCAACCACTAGTGGGTGGGGCCCATATGTCTTTCCCGCTTCTTCTCTCTTACGAGACTTCAAAATTCAAAGAGGGAGAATTCTCTCCCATAGTCATTCAAGTCACAAAAGTGTGAGATATCTTAACAAGAGAATAATAGAGGGTAGTAGTAGAGTATCCATCTAGCTCGTCCCTTAATGATCTAAGTCGTAGATTGTGATTCGGGACCATCATCACCGTAGGATCAAATGGGTGATCAGACTCATATGTTCCTGTAGCAGTTAGGTAGATCACTGGACTGCACCGCACATCCTCGGCTTTGCGAAAGTTCCTATCGTGTAGACCGTCGGATCCTGAAGGCCCACACTTCCACTACTCCTTTTGATGCAGGATGACCTAATTATGATGCATGTTTATAGACACAATTATTCAACGGAAATAAAAGGCAATAATAATCTAAAATTCTAGCATTAATCATCATAACTGAGAAAATCATAAAGGAAACATGCAATGGAGCGGGCCATCATCACAACCATGGAGTATGGAATTCAATTATTACTTAGGTTGGATCCGGCAAGGGATGAGACCTCCCGATCTTGCATGGTCATACCCAATCGATCAATGAAGGTCACTAGTCTGAAGAATCAGGAAGTTTCTCATATTAGGGATTTGAGAATTTGAGGGTTTAGGATTTAGATCGATTCTCAAGGTTTGATCGAGGAAGGATTAGCAAAACTAAAAAATAGAAAGAAGAAAATAATTACCTTGAAGAATTTGGAGGGGCACAAGAAGAAGTTAGAAGAAGAAGATCAATGAGAGAGAAGAAGCACCATGAGAGACAGAGAAAAGAAAGAGGCCACCAAAGAGGTTTGCTTTTCATTAATAATCAACTAATCACGTTATTAGGGCTTAGCCCACTTAAATAAGCAAGAAGAAAACATAAAAGTACCAAAATACCCCTAAAATATTGGTAAAAAACAACTTTAAAAAAACAGTTCGTACGTTGGCCGGGCGCTCGATGGCCAATTTGGCCAGGCGCCTGGCTAAGACAAAAACTGTCCAGCAAGGAAAACTGAAAAATTACTAAATTTCGGGCGCCGACTACCTTCAGAAATGCCTTCTTCTATTCCTTCAGTCGGGTCTTCTTCCATCCTACACATGTGTCTTCTATATGCCAAATCACATGTGTAGGGTCTTCAATGCTCCTCAATCATCGCCTAACCACAAAGAAGGTGTTAGTGGTGGGCGCTTTCTTCGTTGGTAAACTTGAAATGATCTTGTGTCCTCATTACCTTTTAGGTAGATCATGTTGGAAATACCCCCCCTCCCCCCCCCCAACCTCCTTAGATTCTATCATGTTTATCTCATGAGGACCGTCATCATCGCCCCAATCTTCAAAGGGATCGAAGCAAAGAACATTTAGAGGGTCAAAATTTTGATTTAAAGCGAACTCTTTTTCCATGATTAATTCAATCATATCAACCTCGTGGACATCATCATCATCCCTATACCTTTTGCCCAAGTGGAACACATTAACCTCCACCGTCATGTTCCCAAAGGACATTTGCATTACCCCATTCCTACAATTTATGATTGCGTTTAATGTAGCAAGGAATGGGCGGCCAAGAATCACCGGTATTTGAGTGCTAGCATCTGTAACCGGTTGCGTGTCCAAGACGATGAAATATACCTGGGTAGTGTAGTAGAATTTGTCAACTTGGACTAGCACATCCTCAACTATCCCTCTCGGTACACGGATGGATCTATCAGCGAGTTGCAACGTGGTTTTGGTGGGTTTTAATTCACCAATACCCAATTGCTCGTATACCGAATACGGGATCAAGTTTACACTTACCCCCAAGTCTAGCAATGCACGCTCAATCCGGTAGTCACCAATGATACATGAAACTGTAGGACTACCGGGATCCTTAAATTTTGGGGGGTCTTTTGAGTGAGAATGGCACTCACTTGCTCATTCAAAAAGGCCTTTTGCTGCACACATTATATTTGCGTTTGGTTGTGCATAGGTCCTTTAGAAACTTGGCATAAGAGGGGATTTGTTTGATGGCATCAAGCAATGGAATGTTTATCTTGACTTGTCTGAAAATCTCCAAAATATCATAAGAGTTCGAGAGAAGATTCCCATCCAATCTCATCTCTTATCCCTCTATCCTATTCTACAAATAAAGGATCGTATAGGCTTGTGTTGACTAATACGCCCCATATTTGCACCTTTATAGGGCCAATATGCCGTTATAGGCTGCTGATATGACCAAAAAGGGCTCATTTAAAAAAAAAAAAAAAATTTCCAACTTTTCTCACCTTTTCCACTTCTTTATTCATGTCAAACATGAAGGAAGCTTACAGACTATGTTTAAGCTACAATAGGATTATTTTGAGGATCAAAACAAAGAATTGAGTAGGATTCGATGAATTAAAGCTACTTGGACCTAGTTAAGAAATATCGAAAGCGGCAACTATTACTTTTTAGTTATTTTTCCATTTTCTTTTTATTGTACTTATATGTAACAGGCCTTAATCCACCAAACCATGCTCGATGTTTGTTCAGACCCTAAATGGTGATTAGGTAACAACCTATAATTATGTCATCAATTCATCATTACTCATATGTAGACTTATAATTTGAATTATATATGATATTAGATTCGAAGCCTAAATATAGGAGTTTTACTTTTTAGAGTTAGTCCTACTCAAGTTAATAGTATCAGGTAGCCCGAGACAACATTCTTGCTAAAGAATGGCCTGTTACATCATCAAATATATGTTCAAAATTAGAAAAGAATACATATTTTGGATCCTCATATTTCTTCTAAATTTTCCAATATCCTTATACATTTTTTCCTTTAAAAAAATTGATCATTACAAGGCCATACTGGCCATTATGAGATCTGAAACGGCTATTATGGCCTGTATTGTAACGGTCACATGGCAAGCCTTTACGCCAGCCATTACCATTACCGAATACCTTAGCTCGGGCCATAGATGTGACCCATTTAAGTAACGGCTCCAGCTTGGGTTCTTCAACCATACTTGATTCGACCTGACCATATAAGCTATCAATGGCTTCAGCCAAATGCCCAAAACCCGAAACAAAATAAAGAAAAAAGTATAGATGATTTATTTATGAATGTATGCATCAACCGATTCAGCTAGGCTGGTCATACCCTCAGCCTCAAACTCCATTCTTAAACCCGAGTTGGTCTTGATGGATCAGATTAGGTCAGTCAAGCCCAACCCAGTTACAGTTGGATGGGTTAGATCAGATTGGGTGTGGGCTTGGTGAATTTCAACTGGGTCTGGTCAGGACACAAGGTGATGGTTTGTGATCGGGTTTGGGCTACAATGCTTGGCCCATCTAGAGAACTGGTTGGGTTGAGGCTAACCCTGACCCATTGCCACCCCTACTTTTAACCCCATGGGTTTACACTTCAAGTATGATGACCTTCAACCTGAACAAGTCAATTAGAGTTCATGTATTGTTATCGTCCATGTGGATCCAATCATGATCACTTGTGGTTCTAAAGAATTTCTCTAAACATGATCCTACCCATCCCATCCATCACTTGGAAAACTGATGGCTCTAGAAAAAAAAAAAAAAAAAAAAAAAAAAGATCAGCCCATGAAATGTGTGTTGGACCTGATGGCCAGTCAGTGTGGTTTTGCATGGTTCCCATGAAATGTGTGTTGGACCTAATGGATGGTCCAGATCAGCCAATTGCAATGACCAAGTGTCCTAATGCAATTAGAGTGCTCTTACTTCATAGTGCTCTAAGCCTCTAAGAGCATTGGAACATTTGTCATAATATATAAATTATATGTTTACAATCAACATATAAGCTACATAGATTGTAAGTTTCAAGGCCCTTCATCAGGTGGGCCCCCCATGAGCTTGCCCTGGTCCAAAAATCAGGCCGCTCAACTCATCAGGCAGTTCATCGTGTGTGCCGGACAGAGACCCAAAGTCAATTTTTCACAAAGCATACATTTATCTCATTCAGGTGCCACCAACCTGATGACTGGACGGATTGGATTTTCGGCCAAGTAGGTGTCCCCCCTGATGAATGGCCTGATTCCAACCACCTCACATTTCTCGTAACTTAAGTCTCCGGTATTGTACTCCTAATCTATTTCATAGTGGGCCCCACCATGGGCTAGGACCAGTAGCCCACGAAGAAGGCCCGCCCAAAGCCGGGCCCACCAAGGACTGGAAAGAGCTTAGTTCAGTTAGGTCATTTTCTTGAAAAAAAGTAAAATCACACTCCAACTCCACTCAATTAGATTAGTTCGGAACGCAGGACGAAAATTCGCTAACGGAATCAATTACAAAAGGCTTGAGAGAAGGAGAAAAATCCTTACCGAAGAGACGGCGCTCACGACCGAAGAACTTGACGAACGGACCGGCAAGGCGTTGAGGGATCGCCCCGACGGAGCTAGACTGGAAGATCTCAGCCCTTGAAATCCTTGAATCTGAAGCTTAGGGTCCTTCAGAACGGCTGCATTCGCCGCTCCGATCGACGATGCCATGGCCGGAGATTCGGTTGAAGGCGAATCGAATCCCCTTACTCAAAGCAGAGAAGAATTAGGGTTTTGAAGGGTAAAGTTGGAAAAAAAGAAAAAAATATGGAGGTTTGGGAGCGGCGGAAACCACGCCGGAATCTGACGTCAGGCGAAAGGCGTCAGATTTCTCTGGTTTGCTGACTGGTGTTGGACTGTTGGTGAGTGGGATGATACCGAACGATAATGAAAAGCAAAACGATAGTATGCATATCGCATCATAGAAGTTCCATGGACCTCCCATTTCACTGTACACGAAGAAAATATTTCTGGCTGATCTGGACTGTTGATCAGGTGGGAAACGGTGTGGATGGCATCATGAAGAAATGAAATTGATAGGACATTAATACCATCCATTTATGGTGAATTTTGTCAGATGTTTCTTCTGCAGACCACAGATCCATGGCTATAACTGCCGAATCCCACTATTTTTCAGAATGCGGCCCATCCACTCAGTGGGCCACCATATCATTGTTATCTATCACCACGAGAGAGCTGTGCAGAATTTCTATGATGTGAGCTGCGTCATAGCTTTACAATGAGGAATTTGAAGTGTAAAATTAAATGGTTAATATCATCTTATCCCGTACATTTTGGGTTATCTGAGATTTTGAAGGGTCTAGATTGCGGACGCGGATTGCGTCCTACCCCCGCCCGTCTCTAGCCAGGGCATTTTTGTGTGGGGCCCACCATGATGCATCTGTGTATCCACGCTGTCCATTCTTTTTCTCGGATCATTTTCAAATGCTCAAAAAATGAAGCAGGCCCAATGCTTAATTGGACAATACCAAATAGTAAGCTTGGAGCGTTGGGTCTGCCTGAATTTGGAGGCCACCTTAAAATGATCGAAGAAAAGGGATGGACGGCGTGGATAATTAGATGCTTCATGGTGGGCCCTACACAGATGTGCCCATTCGTGGCTATTCGTGGCTAGAGACTGCAAGGGTAGGACGCAATCGGCGTCGCTTAGATTGCCGGTCCGCCGATTGTAATCTGAAACTTCCAGTACCAACTCTCTAGTAGATGATGCTCTATGGGCCCAAGAATGTTGTATGTATTTTATCCACGCAGTCCATCCATTTTGGATTATTATT